>BTPG01000006.1:36999211-37321711 GCA_036245525.1 Semisulcospira habei
ACAATCACTAACAAAATCAAACATTTTGAATGGAAGTGGCAAATTTGAAGCACAAAAACAATTTCTTGCAAACCTTGAAGATTCAATTAATTTAACAGTAGACCTCCCATCAAGCATAAAGCGCTACCAAGACGTTCTCAGATATGCCAGATCAAAAGTTGACTTTGTAGTTGGCATCGGGTTATACATGTTACCATCTGACCTTCAACTCCAAATGGGTACAATAACAAATTATAATAATGAAATCATTGTTGCAGGTCATGATCAAAAATTAGGACTCAATCAATCTGTAAACTTGGGAGCAACAACCACACATGTTCAGACGTTAAAATCATTACAGACGGTAACACCCCCGGCCCCAGCCCCAACACCGGCACCTATACAACCAGTACAATCAGCCCCGGATCCAACACCAACCCCTGACACACATGAGTCAGAGAGAACTGCATTGGTAATAGGTCTAACGGGGTTAGGGGTTTTACTTCTTTATCTGTTTCATTAAATAACCCACCATCAACCCTCCTACTGTAACCAAAAAGACCCACACATGTTCTGCCATAAACCCAACTACCTTTGCTGCTGTAGTAATAAGCCAACTGACAACTGTGCCAATTATGCCAGGCAAAGCATCCATTGCTTTCACAGCCAATTTCTTAAGCAAGTCTACCCCACCCGGGTCTGCCCTGGGGGACTTGGGTGGGGTTAGGTATTTTTTAGTTCCCAGGGTCACCCTGGTCAGCCCCACAGGGTGGGTTTTTCTCTCTATTCTGGGGCATGTGTTTCTGTCTACCCTTGGACCATTCACCTGTATTTGCCTTTTTAAAACTCTCCCTACTGTCTGCACTGCCTGTAGCTCTTGATATTGGATGTGTGTTGCTAAATGGTCTAAGCTTTATTTAGGCCCCATGTGTTAGGTTTATTTAACGTATTGGACCGGCTGGCGACATACATTCAATGTTCTGTGTTTTTTTTTTTTGTTGTTGTTGTTGTTGTTTTCACAAGCAGTGCAGGCACGTCTTGAGAAAGCCTTGTTGCTGTCGGGACGTTAAGCAATGTACAATCAATCAATCTTAAGCAAGTCTGATATGTGAGACAGTTGTTTCTTTACCCATGACTGTAAATCTTTTGGGTCTGTTGGAGGTGCTGGTGGACCTGGCGGTGCCGGGGTTGGACCCCCACCAACCCCGGAGACAGCTAACACAACAGTACTGATAATAAACCCAAGAGCTGTAATTAAACTAGCAATTGTAATACCATGTTCTCTGAAAAGCGTTTTCAATCTCTCAGCCAGAGTTGTGTCTTCGTGAAGTATTTTCTGAATAGTTTCTCTAATCCTGTTAACTTGTGATTTCAGTTTTTCCCTCCCAATACTAATCACTTCTAACCGTCCTGATCTTTCTATCTGCAAATCATTTAATCTGTGTTGGATTCTTTCTTTCATTTCTGTGTCAAGATTCCCATTGTCTGCGGTATCCAGTTTTTCTTTTTCACGTTCTATGTGTTTATCAAGCTCACCTACTTTGGCAACATTATTTACCATCTCACCTCTTATCGTTTGTAATGATTTATCCAAGCCCATAATCTCCCGCATTGACAAAGGTGGATCATCTATTGTTTTCATAGCATCATTTATTTGTCCCTCAGTAAATGAGGTTTCTTGTATCACTGTGTTTGCTATTTCTGGCAGGCTTGTTACTGGTGCCATTTCAATTTCTTGCCCTGTTGGCAACTTTGTTTGTGTGTCGTGAAGGACACTAACCAGTCTTGGCATGACAGGAGACCCTCCAATTCCAAGCTGACGCAAGGCACCAACACCACCTTCATTTTTGATTGTACTTAAAGCCCTAAACTTACCAGGGTCTTTTTTATTAGTCAATAGTACTTTTCCTTTGTCAACAGTATTTAAATATAAATGACCCTTGCCATCAAGTTCAAACTGATTAGGATCTATGTTGTCTGGGCGGCCACCAACATGATCATAAAAAGAGTTCACTTTGGTTTCTAAAAGTTCATGACGTAAATTGTAAATATTTCTTGTACCAGTCATATCTGTCATATCTGTTGTATTACCAAAATCATTCATGTCATCCATTTCAAAATCTTCATGATTAAATCCTCCTGCGGCCATTGTTTTATTAATTTAATATTTTTTATTGTGCATAATAAAAATGACACAGTCTTACGGATCAAAGTTAGACCCATACAGAAAACTACGTGAGCCTCTTGGTGTTAAGGGCATTAGACAATCAATCGTCATCACAAACAATCCAAGTACCATAGACCAGAATCAAACACTTACAGTCAAGTTTCCAAACCGAGGTCCCAGTGACGGTATTGTTCCTGGCACTGCACGCCTAGCATTTAATATTGAACTATCATCAGACACAGATGTAAACAGAACACTAGTTAACAATCTTGGTAGAGCAATTGTTAGAACTATTAAAGTAAAACTTGAAGGACAGGAAGTGTTTAGTCTTGACGATGCAGATGTGTTTTACTATTACAAAGATCTTTGGCTTACACAAGAAGAACGAGAGGATCGTATTTACCAAGGTATACAGTCAGATAATATTGGTAAACTTCGAATCGACGCCGGAGACAAAACAACCACAGCAGACAAGGACATTATATTAGCCGAAACATATGGAACCAGATTTTACATTCCACTTGAGTTTGAAATCCTAACAGCACATTTGCCTTATTACCAAGGAGCACTGATGATCGTCTGAGTTTTGAACTAACTTTCAATGACTACTCCAAAATTATTAAATCATCTGATCCCAATGCAACATATAAGATCTCTAACATTTCTTTGGAATATGAAATTGTCACACATGATTATTTAGCTACTCTCATTCAAAATCAGTACAAGACAAAACTGCCGATTTATTATGACAGGGTGATTAGACATAGTTTAATGCATAAAGACAAGAGTGACCCAATGTGGAACATAAACTTGAACACACCTGCCAGGTCACTGAAAGGTATACTCATGTTGTTTGTTGAACCAGCGGCTCCATACAAAAGAGATTCAGAAAAATTCTATAATCCAAAGATTACACATTTGTCTTGTACAATCGATTGATTGTACATTGCTTAACGTCCCGACAGCAACAAGGCTTTCTCAGGACGTGCCTGCACTGCTTGTGAAAAAAAATAAACAGAACATTGAATGTATGTTGCCAGCCGGTCTAATACATTAAATAAACCTAACAAATGGGGCCTAAATAAAGCTAAGACCATTTAGCAACACACATCCAATATCAAGAGCTACAGGCAGTGCAGACAGTAGGGAGAGTTTTAAAAAGACAAATACAGGTGAATGGACAAAGGGTAGACAGAAATACATGCCCCAGAATAGAGAGAAAAACCCACCCTGTGGGGCTGACCAGGGTGACCCTGGGAACAAAAAAATACCTAACCCCACCCAAGTCCCCCAGGGCAGACCCGGGTGGGGGGTCTTGTACAATCGAAGGCCGTCCTAATCAAGTGTATGCTTCAGGTTTGTTACCTTAACACTACGATGAGATCACAAAGTATTTTGCGGGTGGAAGGATTAGAGATAAACCTGCAAACATTGCGTGCAAAGATTTACATCTGTATGACGTAAGGATTGGTCAATACCTTACAAATAAGTTTGCTCTTTGGCTAGACCTTCGTAGTACAGATGATGATTATCTTCATGGGTCAGGTCGAAAGGTTGAAAATGGCAGTGACGGGATTACAATTCAGATACAAAAAAAAAAGAAAAAAAAAGGTTGAAACTGCTGCAGCAATAATATATTTGTACCTGATATATGACGCACAACTGAGCATAGAAGAGAGCAGACTAAAGGGTGTCATGTATTAAATTATATTGTGTATTAAAAATGAACCGGAACTTAATGACACTCGACCCACACTGTGGTTTGTTTTTGGTGCCACAGGGTGTGGTAAAATTGAATTTGTTCTTAACCTATTACAAACAAGATACATCCATCATTTTGAAAACATTGTAATATTTTGTCCTACAATCAAACACAACAAAGCTTATCACAACCGTTTATTCATTTGGACTGACAACAACATTTACTTAGTCGACCCTGAGAAAAAACTGAATGACTACCTACAATATTTTTACAAGCAATTTGAAGGACAGACAACATTGTTTATTGTTGATGACTGCTCAGCAGAGAAAGACATTGTCAAAAAGAGAAACACATTAGCAGAACTTGCCTTCAGTGGCAGACATGCAAATGTAAGTGTATGGATTCTCACTCAGAAATATAATGCTGTACTGAAAGATTTTCGAGAACAGTTAAAGTTTATCTGTTTGTTTTACTGTAAGGATCGTGACAGCTTTGAAGACTGTCTCAGAGAAAACGATGTCATCCCAAATAAACATGAACGTGATGATGTGAAAAATAAACTGAAATCAACTAAGCATCTAAAGCTCATTTTAAAGACAGATCAGCCCACAGGGTATGGGTTAGTAAATTAATTTATACATTTGTCTTGACTAATAAAAATGACAGACGGTCAAATCATGCAAGTGATTGATCTCACACACTGTTTCAAAGATGTTATGCACTTTACTGATTTAATAACATCACCCAAACAGACTTACATAAGTCTTTCAGCACCATCGGAAATATATGCTACATATAGTGTGACTTTGGATTATGTTGATGAGCTTCCAGATGTGGAGTGCATGACAGTTGATTTAAAGACACCTACTTTTAAAGTTTATGATAGCAACTATGGTTGGTTAGGGGAACTTTGTTATAGCATATTTAAGCAACTACGTAAACTAAATGTTCATATTAACAGTGTTACAGTTAATAAAGTGGTATTACACAAGGTGAGCCAGCGGTAATATTTTTTTCATTTATTATTTTGTCGGACAAATAAAAATGACGGACAATGCTCAAAGCTCATCAGGCCCATCTGGTTTAAGAAACGTGTTTCACACAACAGATTTGCCTATATCAAATACTAATAATGTTTATGAATCGATAGAAAACTCTTTTTCTGTCATACAAGATAATCTTCTTACAGGCAGTGTGAAGATACAGATTGTTGCTAAAATAGAATTTACTAGAGTAGACGGTGAAGTGATTATATCTTATATAAGAACAAGACAACACACAGTTAACACAAGAAGGGAATTAGAAAACGTGTTTAGAGACAGACTATTACCTGACTTCCTCCAAGCAATTGACAATGCAAAAATGAAGGGGTCTGGTTGGCATGAAGGACATGTACATGAACTACAACTAAAGCAGTCAAGGTATCATCCTATATTAGGTAAATCATGGTTGCCACTGCCAACAGAGGTTGCAAACAAAAAGGCTGTCGTTAACATACAAAACAATGACAACCATTGTTTCATGTGGTGTGTGCTTGCTAAACTACACTTTGTAAAATTAAAACCTGAACGTGTATCTAACTACTTTAAATTTGTAAATGAACTCAACTTTAGTGGCATTGAGTTCCCTGTTAAAATAGAAAACATAGACTTGTTTGAAAAACTAAATCCTGGTATATCTGTAAATGTGTATGTGTGGGATAATGAATCTGTTGACAATTTACAACCCATTAGAGTATCACCACTTGCTCCAACATATGGACAGTCAGAAGATAAACATGTTGACATGTTGCTAATAGGCCCTGCCGGTGATAACAATAACTTCCACTACACAATTATCAGAAATATGTCACGTCTAATTCATGGGCATACAACAAAACACAATGGTAAACAAGAAGTGTGTAAAAAATGTTTACAAAGATTTTCTTCTATTGCAGTGGCACACAAACATGTCCTACATTGTAGGTCACCTGATGACATACAAACTGTACTTAAGTATCCAGATCCTGGTAGCAAGGTATATTTCAAGAACTATGTTAATCAGCAAAAGCTGCTGTTTGTAGTGTATGCTGATTTTGAATCATTAGTAGTACCATATGAAGGTCCTGTTCCAGAGTCATTACCAAAGACTATAAAACTAAGTGACCAAGTGGTGTGTTCTTTTGGATACATTCTTGTTAGGTCAGATGGACAGCATACAGAACCTGTTATCTACAGAGGGGAAAATGCAGCATGTAGGTTTTTAACAGAAATGAGACATCTGTATAGTCAGGTAGTAAAATATTTGGAAAAGTGTCAGATGCCTTTGGTGATGACAGAAGAAGACAAACAGAATTTTGATACAGCTGTGACGTGTTGGATTTGTGAACAACTCCTCCAGGGCGATAAAGTATGTGACTTGTTATTAAAAACAGATCCTAAGACATATAAGTTACCAATCTTTTTCCACAATCTCAAAGGATATGATTCACACATTATCATGCAGGCTGTGGATGAATCTTACAAAAACATTAGTTGTATAGCGCAGACAACTGAGAAATATTTGACTTTTAGGCTGGACAACAAATTAGCATTTTATGACTCCATGCAACATTTGTCTTTAGGTCTTGCTAGTTTGGCAGAAGGACTGACTGAGTATCCAATAACGAGTAAATATTTTGAGCCAGACTTAATTAAGAAAGGTGTTTATCCATATGAGTACATTGATCACTGGGTTGTGTTTGAGGAAACAAGACTGCCACCAATAGAGAAATTTTATTCTACACTAAATGGTAAAGGTATTTCTGACTCTGAATATCAACATGCTCTTGATTCATGGGGTAAGTTAGGGTGTCAGACAATTGGTGACTATCATGACCAGTACTTAAAGGCTGACGTTTGTTTGCTAGCAGACGTATTTGAAAGTTACCGTGAAAAGGGTTTGTTACACTACAAGCTTGACCCGGCTTGCTACATAACTAGTCCTGGCATGACATGGGATGCATTTTTGAAATCCAGTAAGATATCTATAGACCTGTTGTCTGATCGTACGATGGGTGAAATGGTGGAACGTGGATTGAGGGGAGGCATTAGTATTGCAGCGAACAATTACGCCAAAGCCAACAATAAATATCTGGACGGCCCGGGCTTTGACCCCTCAAGCCCTGGGTCAAGGTCATTCATTACGTACTTGGACGCTAATAACCTTTACGGATTTGCAATGTGTGAGTTATTGCCCTTGAAAAAATTTTGTCTGTATGATTTGTCACAGTATGACATAACACAGTCAGGGTTAACAAACAATATTATGAATCTTGACCGAAACGACGTGAAGGGTTGGATCTTTGAAGTAGACCTAGAGTACCCACACCATCTACATTATTACCATAATGATTATCCCTTAGCTGTTGAGAAAATGAGTATGACAGGGAAAAAAGAAGACACTAAACTTGTACCAAATTTGAACGACAAATTCAATTACGTTTGCCACTACCGCTTGTTACAGTTTTACATCAGACACGGGTTAGTACTAAAGAAAGTTCACAGTGGTATTCAATTTGATCAGAGTGCTTTCATGAAAGATTACATAATGAAAAACACAACATTGCGTGCAAGGGACGGCAACACTGCATTTGACAAAGACTTCTTTAAGCTTATGAACAATGCCTGTTTTGGAAAGACTATGGAAAATCCTCATCACCGCAAAGATGTGAGACTGGTCACAACTGAATCGGGTGCAATTAAACTTACAGGCAAGCCACAGTACACAGGGTACAAGGAGTTTCATTCATCATTGTATGCAGTGTCACTCAAAAAAAAGATTGTCAAACTGGACAAGCCAGTATTCATTGGTATGGCAATTCTTGAGTTGTCAAAACTGTTAATGCTTGAATTTTATTATGATTACTTCAAACCGAAGTATTCTGAGTGTCGATTGTTATACACTGACTCTATGATCATTGATGTGCCTACTGAAGACTTTTATGAAGACATGAAAACAGAGTTACACATGTATGACACATCTGACTACCCAAAAGATCATCCACTGTACAGCACACAAAACAAAAAAGTGCCTGGAAAGTTTAAAGATGAACTGAATGGTGTGCCTATAGTTGAGTATGTTGGTCTGAGATCAAAAATGTATTCTATACTGCATCAGAAAGGTAGTCAGTCGAAAGCCAAAGGAATAAAAAAAAAATCAGCGATAAAAAATAAAGACATCCGTCATGAACATTATAAGCAAGTGGTAGATGGTGCACTGATGCCTGATTATCCAAACAAGTCACTGAGATCAAATAGACACAATCTTGAAATGATTCAAACGCATAAGAAGTCACTTGCAGTTGGGGACACGAAACGTGTGTTTTTTAGTAAAGAAAAAGCTTATGCACCTGGACATTACAGACTCAAGTTATCTGAAGAAATAGCCGATGAACTGGTTGATGAATTAATTGATGAGTTAGTTACTGAAATGAGTAACGGTGTCTGGGGGAATAATCTGTAATTCTTCTCTGACAAATGCCCTCTGTGGCGCAGGCTCATACAGGTAATATATTGTTGCGTCAGGATTGGGGACTATTTTTTTTATATTGTGTACAGACGTTGACCAGATGGGGTCTGTCGCTCTGCGCTTTACGTCGTTCTCAGCCTCCCCTGGTTGATATAGATATCTCACCTGTTTAGTAAATAAACTTGTGTCGGGTGCGGGGGTTGGTCCTGTTTTTGGGTCTGTAATTGTTTTCAATTTAATAGCATCAGCGGGTTTAGGGCGCAAGCCTTGTCCTTCATTGTTCATTGCTTTTATCACATGTGGTAATCTCTTTACCCACTCAGTGTTACGTGCGTCATGCATGAGTTCCTTAGAATACAGGTAACTGAAAAGTCTCTCTGATAACTGTTTGTTAAAGTTCTCTACAATTGCCTGTGATCTGTGCACGCCTGGAATGCCTCGTCTGACCAGTACGCTGTGCTTTGCAAATAACTGATTAACAGCACCTTTGAATTCTGATCCGTCATCAACTTGAACAAGTCTGGGGTATCTTAAAGGGCCTCGACTATATATTTTTGTTAATGCTGTAGCAACTGTGGTAGCTGTTTTGTCAGATATGGGTTCAGCATCTTTGTACCTTGACGCAATATCAACAACAGTTAATGCGTACTTGTATCGTTTCTTTCTTATTGTGTCATGAGGTAAAAACAGGAGGTCCATTTGATGCGTGTCATTGGGGGTAGTGTTTTCAAAATGGGGTCTAGATATCTTTCTTGGAGCAGGAAGATATATCTGCCAAATTGCTTGTCTCTGTAATCATTGTTTGACTTGATTGAGTGATATATCTCCGCCCACAGTGGCATGTAATTTCTGAATAGCGGTTGCTCCTTTTCAGTAGCCTGATGGGGAGTAATATATTTTCGATAGTTTATTTTCTACCCCGGGGTTCATTTCTTCTAGCAATATAAAGTCCAGTAAAATAAACAAATGTCATTCCCACTAGAACAAAGATTATCTCCCCGTTTCTTTGTTCTGTACTCGGTTTGTAATAGTCACTTAGTTTCGGTTTTGGGGTAGACATGTCATTACCAGTGACTAAAAAATACTCACGGATTGCTTCGTCTGTATTTGAAAACGTATGCTGTGCGTGACCTTCAAGTCTGAGTTTTTCATTGATAAAATCAAGTTTTTCTATTCTTTGCTTCTCATAATCTTGTTGAGCTTGTGCCAGTTTTTCTGATGCCTCATTGTGTCTTTTCATTTCTTCTGCCGATTCCTCTCTGCCTACTTTTGAAAAGAGATAATTTGACCCACTGAATGCCAGGGCGTTGACCATCGCGCCTCCAATTATTACTGCTAAAGTCGCCATACTTATTTTATTTACATAGAAACATTTTCTGGAATAATTCCCTGCTTGACAAGAAAATCTTTTGTCGCAATTGACGCAGTAACAACTACAATTAGCTTAGCACTGTCTTCGAAGTCTAGTCTACTCAGGTCTGCTGATTTCATTTTGAGTAGATTTTTTCCCAGCATAGAATAAGCTACTGCTAGTCATAAAGTTCTTTGAGTCGTTCATTTCTTAGGCAATAAAAATTAAAATAATATTTTTATTTACTCCATATAAAATGGGTCAACGGCTTTGGATGTTACTGGTAATGTGGCGACTTCTGGTTTTGTTTTTGGAGTGTCTGATTTTTTGGTCACTGTACGAGTGTGCGGCTTGTATTTTTTGTATAATTGATAACCTACGTAACCAAATCCGACAACAAATCCGGCAACTATATATTTTGTTGTTTGAGGTTCGGGGTCAGGGTCAGGGTTAGACTGGGTTGTTTGTCTCTCACTTTGATGAGGGTGTGACGGTACTGACACTGGTCCTGATGGTCCTGACGGTGCTGACGGTGGATCAGATACATGAGTCTTTTCTGTTTGTGCTTGAAGCTGTAATTTTTTTTGTCTGTTATATTCGGCTAATCTTTTTCCAGCCTCAACCCTGCCTGGACTTTTAGTCTTCGTCACAGTTTGAACCTGTGTCAAAACAGGGTTGGGGTTCGGTTGTGGAGTCGTCTGGGTTTCGTCCATTTTCTTCTGCAGTAAAATTTAATTTTGAAAAATCAATATGACTCCCGGTAACAAGTAAGGTTACCACAGGTGCAAGGTAATTTCCAAACTTGTAAAACACGATGCATGCTAATTTGCCAATTGAACTTGAAACAATAGGATTGCTTTCAAGGTCGTGTGATAGGCTGTCACTGTCCACAGGTAGAAAGTGACTCACTGCTTTTGTGTATAGGCATACAAGAGATCGACTAAAATCACGAGTCATTAGTGAAGCAATGTGATTTTCATATTTAGAATGAAGCTTGATTAGTTCGTCAGCGGTTAGAGATTCAATGTCTTCTGTCATGTATTGTTTTCCGAGATAAGCCTTTGATTTGCCTGAAACAACTACAGACAAAAGATGCTGTTTTTTTGAGTCTAAGTCTTTGTTTTCTACAGCATTGATATCATTCAATAGAAGGAGTTCGTCTTGGTTCATTTTATCATAATATAAAAAAATTAAAACAAAAATCAAAATTGCAGGCAACTTTAAAATTGTTATCAAGCAAAATAATGTTTTTCTAGGAAGTTACACTGAACAGTAATTTTATACGTTTACACCAATCAGCTATGTAGTCAATAGTTTTTGAGTTTACCCTGTCGTGTTATTGCTTTATGTAAGCTAGATAGATTTAGATTGAAACCACAGCAGTAAACACACTATTTATTCTCTGCTCATGGGACATAATCACTTATATCTACATAATCACTGGAGAAAAAAAAAAACACTATACAGAAGTTGTCTCCCTTAGACTATAAATGACATAACCACAGATTTAAAAAACAACCCCACCACTCTGACTAGCTGAGAGGTTGCTGGGCACTGGGTTATATTTGAGAAAGCACTAGACACAGGGTGCAATAACAAGTCAATATTTTGTGGTGTGGCGCAAGGCAAAAATATTTCACAATGATTTTTCACAAATCAATCAACCGCAAACTCTTGGTGTGTGTGTGTGTGTGTGTGTGTGTGTGTGTGTGAGTGTGTGTCTGTGTTGGGGGGGGGGGGGTCTTGAAGATCTGTTGTATATGTACTCAGTCGGGTGTCTGTATAAAGCAAGGTATGCTTTTCTGAGGTGTCTCTTTTCACCTTATTTACAGTCTAGTCATGTACACCAGTCTAGCCCACAGGGCGTGAAATTGAATAAGAGTTATTATCTCTCATGTGCTGGTGGGTTTCAATGACTCGCATCAGGCTTGTTTAGACAGTATGCACCCGGAAGAAAAATCTTACAATAATATTTCACTGGCATGAGGCCATACTTAAACCTTGTGTTTTGGCGTCGGGTGTCATGTATGGTGATTTTGTGTGTATGTTAGCATGTGTGTGTGTGTGTTAGCGTGTGTGTGCTAGTGCGTGTGTGTGTGTGTGTGTGTGTGTGTTTGTTTTTTGTTTGTGTGTGTGTGAAAGTGTTTGTGTGTGTGACGAGACCAATTTCGGTGCAGACAGACAGGTGTTTATGACTCACTGTAGGCAAACAAGTCTACAGCTTTTTCATGTTACTGTACACTGGATTAAAGAGACAGGTACGTAATAGCACATCTATATAAACTTTTAAATCAGACCTCTCTCTCTATGTGAGGTGGCTATGAGACATGTATGTTAATGTAAAAGTGCGTCACTTCAGTACCTAGCAACATGAGCAACAGTGAGGACAGACCATTCAGCAAACAATGGTCATTACTTGACCTCATTCACGTTAACGCGACATACTTTTCAGGTAGTCCTAGGGAGTGCAGGAGTGTATTGGACTGGCTCGTGGAAAACGTATGTCGCTAAAAACCAGCAGTCTACTCACAAAGAGATGTAAAGAGAACAGTAAACCTGTGCTGTAAAGTGATACCTGTCCTGTTTAAGTCTGTGTATATTTAAACTGTCATTTTGTTTACCCTGCAGTGAGTCATGAACACCAGTCTGTTTGCACTGAAATCAGTCTCGTCATAATTTTGAGCAAAAGCCTACGCATGCAAGGGCCCATGTGTAACATAGCTGAAATTGTATAGACCACAACAGCATACTGAGTGTGTGTGGCAGACATGGTCTACCAGCTCTGTCAGGCGTGTGATTGTCATGGGATATTACCCTTGTGAAAATGATGTGTAACTGTGTTGCAAGGTTTGTACTTAATGTTTTTGTTTATACATATTTTATGTTAGTATGTATATATGTATGTATGCCAGTTAATGTTTGTCACTGCATGTGTGTGTGTGTGTGTGTGTGTGTGTGTGTGTGTGTGTGTGTGTGTGTGTGTGTGTGTATTTGTACTCAAGCAAACAGAACCTTAACAGTTAAACAAGCCTCCCATGTGTGTGTGTGCTAGTGCGTGTGTATTTGTACTCAAGCAAACAGAAACCTTAACATGTACCAGTAACTCAATATAAACAAGCCTCTCAAACCTACTCATAATGAGAAATCAAACACTACAAATAACTGAAAATGTTGTAAAGCGGGGCTCATGTGACTCTATTTACTCAGTACAAGCCATTATGTTGGTGAAGCCCCCCATTCACACACGGTCTGCTGTACAATTTTCTAAGGATCTTTTCAAGTGTGGCCTGTGAATGGGCGCCGTGAAAAGCATGTCCCCACCAAATTGAAAGGGTTTTGTCAGTCTTGTCATGCGTGAACTAGAATGTAAACATAAGTGTGAGGACAGAGCTTGAGAGTTTTTTTTCTTTCAGAAATTGACTGACAGTATTGAAAGACAATGAAGAGTAATTTTCCAATTATTTGGGTGTGCAAAATGTCATTTGTTTATTACAGAGTGTACTAACAGGTTTTGGTTTGATTTGAGAGAAACGCCAGTGTAGAAGTTAAGGACTTAAATTAGTTAATTATTAAGGTCATTAGGTGTTTACAGAGACAATAGTTATAGAGATAAACAATATGAGTCCCGTAAGATAATCAGATCAATAAGGCCGCATCGGTCATGGTCGTCACTTTCTAAAAATTAAAAGGTTGATTCGGTAATAACGGGGGCGTAATGGGGTCAAAAATTTAAAAAATTTAAAATGATGTAAATTAATGACCGATGCGTCATTATTGCATTCATTGTCTTTTAAATCTCCTATTGTCTTTCTCTCAGGGTGCCATTATAGAGTGATCGGAACACGCACGAGTCATTTTAAAAACAGTTTTTACCCAACCGCTGTCCAGACTTTTATTAATGATACAAACAAACGCCAAACCTGACCCATCCGTCCCACTGTTTACTGTAATGTATATATATACAGTATTGTCCAGCTATCAGCATAATACTTCATCTACACGGCTGTGCAGAACACACTTTTAGTTAGGAACGGATGGGTGCCACTGAGTGCAAGATGCCATCGGTGGCAGTAGCTAGGCATGGAGACAATTAATCATTAGCGCGCACCTAGTCATACAGACTGGAAGAACTGATCATGATGCTAGAAGGGAATGCTCTTCCATTATCCTACTAATAAGTGTATCTGCTGTCAAACATCCTGCAGGGTATGTAGAAAACTGAGGGAGAAGAGATAGAGAACATTAAACACAGGCATAAGACACCACACATCAGTAGTCCCGTAACAGAGATTATAGAAGGAATAGTTGATGCCAGACAGTGACCTAGATAGCCTGCTCGCAGCAGGGAGAGGCTGCATACCACAGCAGCAGGTGGCTGGCCAAACTAATGAGCAGGAAATAGGGCTATCTGCACTGCTGCGTCTATGGTGCAAGTGACGTGTTCAGTTTTATATTACGATATGTCCTATGTGATTTGTGTTACTGTGAAATCGTGTTTATTGCCTTTATGTTTAGACCACAATAGTTACTAAGGCATACAGTGTGTGTGTGTGTGTGTGTGTGTGTGTGTGTGTGTGTGTGTGTGTGTGTGTGTGTGTGTGTGTGTGTGTGTGTGTGTGTGTGCATGTGAGTAGCTTAATTATATTTTGATGTGTTTAATGTTCTTCTTTTATGTTGCGCAGCACCGTAACGATTTCCTAATGTATTATTACATATGGCAATAAAGTTCTATCATCATCATCATCATAAAAGCTGGTTAACAAACTCATCCAACATCTTTTTCCAAGCTAGCTATATTCAAAATTTCAAATGAATATAACACAAATTACGGACTCAAATGCGGGTCAACCGACTTTCTATAAACAGCAATTTTTCTCTTTTTAACTCTTTGACGCCATAGTCTGACAGCTAGGTTTTTCCCCCCTGAATGTATGCCTCACTTTGGCTCACTTCCCTGTTACCGTAGTAATGTTGACACATTTCATTGACACTGTTTGTAGTAAAAATCTATCAAACCCCAACCTATTTGGTATAAATGGAAAAAGCAATTCAAGATGAGCACATAGACACTATGCTGAAGAAAATATTTTGTATTGTTACAATTTTATAGGTGTAAAAACAAGATCGGGTAAGAAGCCAAAAAACAAAAATGGTCAAATCTGCACTGCGTTATGAAAACACACGCTGTTTGTATATTAGTTATCTACAGTGTAAAAATTACCACTTACCTGGCATCCCAGAGACAATAAAGGCAACAACAGAAAGCTTCTTCACACATAAACAAATGTTTTTACACCACAATCCAAAAAGGTTCACTGACTAAGGCATAGGAATACATCACCGCTTGCACGCGCCATTTTTTCGCACTTGTGTGGTCACTTTGATAACTATTTCATGTGTTTCAGCCCATGCAAACAAGAAAAGTCACTCTAAAAGTACAGAAATGTGCTTGAAATATTATAGTAGGTTGCTTCCCTTAGACTGTACCGCTGGTATTGCTAGCTAAACTGTCATTCTCAACACATGTGTGCGCTTCGTCGGCAACAGTAAATGAGGCTGGCGCACATATGTGGAGCTTTGCCTCACGCACACATGTGCGTTCCATCGTCAAAAGGTTAATGAGTAATCCAATTTAAAAATGACGAAAGGTACTCCAAAATAAATCGTGAAGGAAGCATTTCCTAAAGTTTCAGACCTGTACGTAAACAAACACAGGAGAAACTCATGTCTACATACACACACACACACACACACACATACACACGGCATTTCCTGCCAAATGTATGTTCAACAGCGCGGTTAGTGTAGCTAGACATGATGTAACTTTTATCGTGTTACTTCACTGTCAGAGTCTGATGTGTGCCCGCCTTTGTTCGTCATTTGCATGCTACGGAACATGCTCCGACCAGCCCTATCTCAAAGACGGTAGACAAAAATGATAAACCGTACCACATAACTTACCTTCAGCCATGGGTGTTCCAGAGCATCATGGACTGTCATGCGCTTCCTGCACACAGAGGGCATTATTTGAAGGCCAATATGAAGGAATGCAAAGTGTCATATGCTACATGCCTTATCTAGCTTGTTGAGGACAGACAATTCGGTTTAATAAGGACTATATGGATGTGTTGTTTGATGTCTGTCTGATGTTGAGAGATTCCACTGATAAGTATACTATTTTGATTAAATCATGCAAGGCACCCCACATCAATAGCTGCGAAAGTGTTGTATAGCTGGCAACACTATATGACACTTTCACAGCTATTGGTGCGGTGTGCCTTGAATGAGTTAAAACATAACTTCATAATCCTGCAAGGGAAAATTTGTGTTGAATTTCTGAAAAAACGTCAAATCATGGCAGGAGTAGCACCCCCCCCCCCCCCCCCCCCCCCCAAAAAAAAAAAAGACTAGTTTAAATAATATTTATTCATCTATTCTTTGATTTTTGAATCTACTGACTGTGGAATTTTCTGGAGCAGCTGGCGAATGAAGTCCTTGGCCTCTTCGGAGACGTGAGAGAAGGCCTCCTCATCAAAGTCCCAGTCGCACTGCTTGACGTTCTGTAATGTTTCCAGGTCATCCTCACCAGCAAACGGTGACAGACCGCTCAGCCTGTAATAAATATACAGTCCAATAAGTTAAACATCAGGTATGATCAAAGGGCAGTTTTTCAGACCTCCTGACCACAATTAAAACAATTTCAACGTAATAAGGGGTGAGGAAAAAGTAAAATTGTAACTAGCCGCCTGGGCTATTAACACCAGAAATTTACTAGCCCACTTTGATAGCCCATCATATGATATTTATACCATACCTCCGGACTAGTAAGTAATTGCTATATTTTGTCCCTTGCAAGTGACATACATTCATACCGATACGAAATGAAAGAACATATGTGTGTAGGCACAATTCATGGTACTGCCATTATTTTTTATTGAAGCTTTTTGTCAAAATAGTAACAAGAAAACATAAAGAGTGCATACTGTACAAATACAACATGTACACACATACACACACCCAAAACGATAATAAACTATTTCAGCACGATTAAACTAAAGTGACGTGTGTTTGTGGAGAGAGAGAGAGAGAGAAAGAAAGTGTTCTTTTAGCATGTATTGTGAATGTATACATGCGTGTATCAGTAACAGACCGTTGTCAGAACTTCAGCCCAAAAAGTATGGATATCTCAGAGATAATGAACCGTACCAGGACAAAAAGCTTCCAACTGCAGTCTACACAAATTACCAGAAGTTAACAGAAAAGGTAACAAATGTTAACTATCTTACAAAAAATCCAAATATGGAAACCATTGCTGTGTAAAATGGCTAATTTTGTTTTTCATAGTAGATACATATCTCTCTGTACAGTACCTGTTTCTGAAATCTGACAAAAAGACTGGAAAGTTTAACTGCCGATTCAAACAGTGACAACAGTAAATGAAATGTTGTGCCATTAATAAGAGCAAATTGAGCACTGGGTCTGTCCGCAGCCCCTCTTTCACACCGAAAACAATTAATTCTGTACTAAGTTCAAAATTTTCACGAGGACATTTTTCCTTCAACCTGTTCAGAAATTTGTCCCCAAAATCGTGCACAACTCTGCACTCAAAAAACAGGCGTTCAACAGATTCCATAGAGAGTGAACAAAAGGTACAAAGGTTTGAATCCTTTAGCTGTCTATAGCGTAAGTAAACATTGGGTGTCAGTATTCTATGGACAATTCGGTACTGAAACCAGCGTAATTTGGCAGTGAAGTTGGGGAACAAGAGATTTGTTACACTTGATTGGTTGGTTGGTTGTACATTGCTTAACGTCCCGACAGCAACAAGACTTTCTCAGGACGTGCCTGCACTGCTTGTGAAAAAAAAAAAACAACAGAATATTGAATGTATGTCGCCAGCCGGGCTAATACGCTAAACAAACCTAAGTCCATTTAGCAACACACATCCAATATCAATAGCTACAGGCAGTGCAGACAGTAGGGAGAGTTTAAAAAAAGAAAAATACAGGTGAATGGACCAAGGGTAGACAGAAACACATGCCCCAGAATAGAAGGGAAACCCCACCCTGCGGGGCTGACCAGGGTGACTGGGAACTAAAAAGTAGTTAATCCCACCCAAGTCCCCCAGGGCAGACCCGGATGGGGGATTGTTACACTTGAAAATACTCATTATAACTTGTAAAATAGACCACAATTTGTTAATTTTTCAACTGCAAATAAAACATTGATCTTTCCCTTGTACATATTGACAATAATTTGCAACAAAATCTGATAAATAGGTGCGTTTTGAGGGGTTTCAAAATACAAGCCAAATCAGTAGCAAACACAAAGTTTGTCTCAGACATTAAAGTTTTTTCATTAACTACAAGATGTTTTTGAACAGTAACTTCAAATTCTTCTAGTCTTACACCGTTGCTATCATATTTGATTAAAATTGTACATGCAAAAGAACAGAGAATAAGTTTATCAAGGATCAAAATAAATAAATTTTGTTGAAGTAAAAAAGGTCTGCTTTAAATCTCCATGTTCACCACATTCTAAACACCAACCAATCTCCCCAACCACTTAGTATTTTTTCTCCAAACAAAAGTTAATGGAGAGTGTATTGCTCCTATTGTGCAGATCACTTCAGTTAAGAACGGAGAGATTGAAAAGTTTAGAAAATAACTTGATGCACATTTTTGGGCTGACCTGGATCTGGTTTATAAATAACATAATCCTGCTGTGTGGTGTCTGCAATTAAAACAAAACACATTAAACTATTTATGGGGCAATTTCTCACTACTGGCTCTGCCACAATAAAAAAAAAAAAAGTCAATACAGTCTAGCCTATCTGTAATGACAAAAAGACATTGTCGCTACGATGTACTTTCTGTATGATAGACGTGTGTATGGTGGTGGTGGTGGGGAGAGGAGGGGTGGGGGGGGGGGGGTAGGGGTGTTAAGCTGCTTTTTTACAATATAACCTTAGTGAAGTTTGCAGACGGTAAACTTTCAGGAGTGATATTTGGAGAAAATTACATCCTCTTGACGAAAGACTCAAAACATTCATGTATACATGCTCTATGATTACTGAGATACTCACAAACCAGATTACTGGACACATAGACTCTATCTTTCTTTCTTAAATCATGGCTGACCAAACAACTTGATTGCAAGCATGTTTTCAGGAATGAACGACAAAATGTATGTGCCATAGCCAGTCCGAAAGTAATCAGTCCATCTAAAGTGGCGAAGATCAAATGGTTGGAAAATCAAAACTGCCATTCTCAATCCCAGCCAGTTAGTGTCAATCATCGATCTTTTCTACCTGTCCTTCTGTACATGAGGTCGCAAGTTCCCCCAAACTAGCGCACTCTTTAGCATGAGAGGAGAGAAAGCGCAGTGGGTTGTGGGCAAGACAGTGCTAAAACAGTACAGAAACAAATTATTTCCGTGAAATCGCCCAATATTAGCAGATTTTACATGAATAGGATGCATCAACTGTTGGTATAATAAAGTTGAATAATTATACTAGCTTTTGAAACAACATGGTAGACCATTGTCCAGAGCAGCTGTAAGTGGCTTCATCGCCATATGCAGTTTTAATGTAAGTTGAGAGATTGTTTACCTCGGCATTATTTTTCAAAAAATAAAAAAGGTTGTAGTAAAACTGTTGCCGCTAGGGTTTCATGTGAAAGAAAAACAGAAGATAATGGTAGAAAACCCTTTAAAATAGAAACAAGAAATGACGTTTCGGATCAAAGATCCTTCTTCAGGTGACATGGAAGCAAACGTAGAACAGAAAAGAACACGATAGAAAGAAAAGACGTCATCCGGTATAGAGAGAATTTAGAATGACGTAAAAAAAAAAAAACAAAAAAACAACAACAACAAAAAAAACACACACACACACATAATGACGCAAATACACATGCACAAAACACATAGCACACACTGAACTTACGTCTACATACATACACGTCACTGCATACATTCACATTCACTCGTGCCTGCTGCCACTCACGTACACACACACACACACATACACACACACACACGCACACACACACACACTCAACGGTAGCATCCAGTATCAACAGTGAGGTCAAGTCTGGCACCAACTACCCATCAGGCCGAGCATTCATTCCCCCGTCATCACCGGACCCTTGTCATCTTTCAATGTCCACCGATCATTCACATGCCAGTCATCGAATATTGTCTATGTCATCTCATGTTCTCACTGTTCTCAATGTTGTATGTGGGGGGACACATACCGTACACTACAAGAACACTGCAAGGAGCATGTTCGTTCGATCCGCATCAGATACAACTGGTTGGAAGTCATTTCAACGAACCTCCTCATAGCCTCACACATTTCAGCATACGCATCCTTTGGCAAAATACATCCCACTTCAGTCCGCCGCAAAATGACAGAATCTTTTTTCGCGGACAGGTTTGGCACTTACCATCCGCGCGGCTTGAACATTAGCCCCTAGGGATGTATGCTCGGCTTGATGCGTAGTTGGTGTCAGACTTGACCTCACTGTTGATACTGGATGCTACTGTTGAGTGTGCGTGCGTGTGTGTGTGTGTGTGTGTGTGTGTGTGTGTGTGTGTGTATGCATGTACGTGAGCGGCAGCAGGCACTAGTGAATGCGAATGTATGCAGTGACGTGTATGTATGTAGACGTAAGTTTTGTGCATGTGTATTTGCGTCATTATGTGTGTGTTTTTTTTAGTATTTTTTTTACGTCATTCTAAATTCTCTCTATACAGGATGACGTCTTTTCTTTCTATCATGTTCTTTTCTGTTCTACGTTTGTTTCCATGTCACCTGAAGAAGGATCTTTGATCCAAAACGTCGTTCCTTGTTTCTATTTTAAAGGGCTTTCTACCACTATCTTCTGTTTTTCTTTTAAAAAAGGTTGTGTTGTAACAACTGTATTGACCAGAAAGCAATCGTCTACAGTCAACCTGAACTTAAATTTTACCACATATAGTACATGTGATTCACAGCAAAACGGTATCAGCTAAACTTAACAGCTAGCTGAGTTGCCCACATTTCGTGGCTCGCCAAGTCTAGTCTTGGCTCAAAGTCATGCAATCTAGCAGCATTCTCACGCTGCTCGGGAACTCACAACTGGCCTATTATCAATGCACAACTATTGTGTCTGAGTTTCCACCCCCCCCCCCCCCCAAGTTTTCTCTCCACAAAACACATATCCAAATAAAATTTGAAAGATTTAATCAACCTACAAAATCTTCAGTCTTGATGATCATGAGGCGTAATGAACACATGGCTTTACATTAAACGACCAGTTACCCCACGGCACACCCCCTCCTCCGCTGGTTGTAATGTCGCTTGCAGGGACTCACAGCAGGTCTCCGAGAACTATTCATTGCACAAGTATTTCTTTTCAACAACAAACTTACAAGACAAATAAAATTACAGCAGTTCTAAAAAGGAACTCGTAGCTGATTGTTCAAAGCCACCGAAGATTTGTTTTTTTCTTGCTTTGCCGCTTTGCCTATCTCAATTTGGTGTGTCACTGTCAGTACCGCTGATAACGCAAATGCGAGTGCTGTACAAGAACATAGTTCGCTGGCATAACAAAGAACGTTATTCTCCGAGTCTAATGCTGCAAGTAGCCATGCTGAATCTCAGATGTGACAAGTGGGTCACAATGACAGTGATCAAGCATGTTCCAGTAACTTATAAAAACAAAACAAAACAGAAAAAACATGATTAAGTTACCAACACTTGAGTCTCATCATCAGGAAATTCAGGGTTAAGACATGCTTGAGCAATGACAGCTGAAGATACGAGTACTAGTACAGTCGAAACATTTGATTACAGGCTGACTGACCAACTTAGCTAGCCCGAGTATTTTTTTATCGCCATGGGCAACCCTTTTCTGCACCCCTGGTAAATTACTCTGCTTATTACAAACTTTGGAAATAATAATAATGAAACGAGCTAGATCTTTGTATCCTAACACATTCAGTCCTGACGTCCTACTGCAGGAGATGGATCGACCATGATAATGGCACCAAGCTAATCTGGCACTACCCTTGAATTATCATGGTTGTTCCACCTCCAAATGCTGCCTTGGGGTTAAATGGGTTAATCAAACCTCATCAGAATATTCCATCCCCTTAAAATTTATTTCAATCCCCAGTCAAACTCACAGGACGTAAGCCAGGACACCGATGGCCCACATGTCCGTGTAGAAACCCACGGGTTCCCTCTCCACGATCTCAGGGGCGGCAAACTCGGCTGTGGCAGTGGTGACCTTGACAATCTCATCAGGGTTGAGCTTGGTGGCCAGGCCAAAGTCAATGATCTTCACGTTGGTGGCCTTCTTCGTCTCGCACATGATGTTCTCAGGCTAACAAAAAAAAAAGAAGAAGCATATTCTCTGAGTGACAAGATAAAGATACAAATGTATTACATATTACTTCTCTAGGTATGGTTTCAGGCTGCTTCAAGTATTTACATTTTAATATCCTCTTCTCTTGGCTTGACTTCGCGAACGAAGATTCTATAGGGCTTGCCCACGTCGTCTGCAGGCATTTTCGTGACTGCGGAGGCCAATCCGGGACAGGCAGGTTCGACCGCAGTGGCTGCAGGGGAAGGTCTGGTCAGGGTTCTGAGTTACAGCAACTCTGTTTTTTTCTCCTGAGCCACTTGTCCTTGAGGTTAGCTCTGCGAGAGTCCTCAAAGGAGACGGCTGCCTTGTGAATGGTGGAGCGCCAGGTGTCACGGTCCGCAGCAAGCGAAGACCACTGGCGGTGGTCGATTTGGCAGGCACTAAGTGACTTCTTGAGACCGTCTTTGTATCTCTTCTTTGGTGCCCCTCTGTCTCGGTGTCCAGTGGCGAGTTCGCCGAACAGAGTGATCTTGGGTAGGCGATGATCCTCCATCCTGGAGGCGTGCCCCGCCCAGCGAAGCTGTGTCCGCAGCAGCAAAGCCTCGATGCTCAAAGTTTCCGCCTGTTCAAGGACTTCGACGTTGGTGACATAGTCAATCCAGTGAATGCTGAGGATGGTACGCAGGCAGCGCTGGTGAAAGCGTTCGAGGAGTCGTAGTTGGCTGCGGTAGAGGGCCCAGGACTCGGAACCGTACAGCAGGGTGGTGAGGACGACAGCTCTGTACACGCTGATCTTGGTGCCTTTTTTCAGCTGTTGATTGTGCCACACCCGCTTGAATAGTCGCCCGAAAGCACTGTTCGCTTTTGCCAGCCTGTTGTCCAGCTCCTTGTCCAGCTTGGCGTCTGATGTGATGATGCAGCCGAGGTAGGTAAACTGGTGTACAGACTTCAGTTCAGACTCGCCGATGGTGATGTGGGGAGGGCGATGCTCTTCCTTGGGTGCTGGCTGATGAAGGACCTCTGTCTTTTTCAGACTGACCTCAAGTCCAAAGAGCTGGGCGGCATCTGCGAAGCAGGACGTAATGCGCTGCAAGGCTCTCTCTGTGTGTGCAACGAGGGCAACGTCATCAGCAAAGAGCAGCTCACGAACCAGTTGGTCTAAGGTTTTCGTGTGGGCCTGCAGTCGTCTGAGGTTGAACAGGCTGCCATCGAGACGATACCTGATGTACACTGCGTCATCATCGTCAAGGTCCACTGTGGTCTGCTTCAACATCATGCTGAAGAAGATGGTGAAGAGGGTCGGTGCCAGCACGCAGCCTTGCTTCACGCCGTTGCGAATGGGGAATGGTTCTGAGAGGTCACTGTTTAGTCTGACCTGGCCTTGCTGGTCCTCGTGGAGCTGGACGATCATGTTGAGGAACTTTGGGGGACAGCCTAGTCGCTCCAGGATCTGCCACATGCCTTGCCTGCTCACAGTGTCAAACACTTTTGTTAGGTCGACAAACGTTACGTACAGCCCTTTGTTCTGCTCGCGGCACTTCTCCTGAAGCTGTCTCAGCACAAAGACCATGTCGGTGGTGCTCCTGTTGGCTCTGAAGCCACACTGGCCCTCTGGGAGGTGGTCTTCAGCGATGGCAGGTACCAGCCGATTCAGGAGCAACCTTGCGAGAATTTTCCCGGCAATGGACAACAAGGTAATTCCACGATAATTAGAGCAGGCAGACTTCTCTCCTTTGTTCTTGTACAGGGTGATGATGACTGCATCACGGAGATCCTTTGGTAGTGTTCCTTTTTCCCAGCAGCAGAGAAAGAGATCGTGGAGCTTGTTGTGCAGTGCTGGGCCTCCATGTTTCCATATCTCTGGCGGGATTCCGTCAATGCCTGCTGCTTTGCCACTCTTGAGCTGGTGGATGGCTGTGAGGGTCTCTTCGGCGGTGGGCGGTTCGTCCAATTCAACCTTTAGTGGAAGGTGTGGGATTTGGAGGATGACTGTTTCTTGAACAGTGCGCTCAGCGCCGAAGAGGTCCTGAAAGTATTCCGACCAGCGGTTCAAGATGGAGGTATTATCTGTGAGGAGTGCCTGTCCATCAGCGCTTCGCAGGGGACTTTGTACCAGGTGCCTAGGGCCATACACTGCTTTCAGTGCTTCGTAGAAGCCCCTGTAGTCACCGTTGTCAGCGCAGAGCTGGGTCCTCTGTGCGAGTCTGGACCACCACTCGTTCTGGAGCTTGAGCTGGAGACTGCTGCAGATGAGGCGGAAGGCAGACTTCTTCACAGGGCAGGAAGGCTGGGCTAGGTGGGCCTGGTGGGCGGCTCTTTTTTTTGCTAGAAGTTCCTGGATCTCTACGTCGTTTTCGTCAAACCAGTCTTTGTTCCTCTTTCTAGCAAAGCCCAAGACTTCCACAGAAGATTTTACAATAGCAGTTTTCAGTTGTTCCCAGAGTGTTTCAGGGGAGGAGTCTGCTGGATCAACTGTGTCTTTGAGCATGCGCTGTAAATCGGCCTGAAGGGCAGCTTTCTTGTCGTCACGCTGAAGGCTGGCAACATCAAGCTTTTTCTTGGGGGGGGGGGGGGGGGGGGCCCTTTCTTGGGTTTCAGCTTGAGGCGGAGCCTGAGTTTGCAGCGAACAAGGCGGTGGTCAGTGTGGCACTCTGCGCTGGGCATCACTCTGGTGAGGAGGACGTCACTGCGGTCCCTCTGACGCACTAGGACATAGTCGATAAGGTGCCAGTGCTTGGAGCGAGGATGCATCCAGGTGGTCTTTCGACTGTCCTTTTGCTGGAAAGTAGTGTTGGTGATGACAAGTTGCTGCTCTGCACAGAGCTCCAACTGTAGGCGACCATTGTCATTGCAGTTCCCAACGCCATGCTTGCCGAGGACTCCTTTCCAGGCTTCAGAGTCTTGGCCCACTCTGGCGTTGAAGTCGCCAAGGATGATGACTTTGTCGTCTGCAGGGGTGCTCTGCAGGAGGCTGCGCAGGTCAGAGTAGAACTTGTCTTTTTCTGCAGGCTCTGCCAGGAGGGTTGGGGAGTACACACTGAGAAGGGTGACGTATTGCTGGTGTCTCAGTGGGAGGCGCATGGACATGATGTGGTCGGAGTGACCCGTTGGTAGGTTTTCCAACTTAGTCGCAATGGGGGTCTTCACCATGAAGCCCACGCCTGAGAGCCGTCTTTCTGATGCAGGCCTGCCTGACCAGTAGAGGGTGTAGCCAGCACCAAGTTCTTGGAGGCTGCCTTCCTCCGGGAGGCGTACTTCGCTGAGCGCGGCGATGTCGATGTTTAACCTCCGCAATTCATGGGCAATGAGGGCAGAGCGACGCTCAGGGCGTCCGCTGTCTGCTGTGTCGAGCATGGTTCGGATGTTCCAGCATGCTACGTTGAGTCCGGTCGTGGTCGTCATGAGAGTGGATCCGTTGTTTTTTCTTGTTTTCTGACCGCATGAGAAGATGCCCGTTGACCGCGGCTAGCCAACTGGGGTTACGAGGGGATGAGCTTTGGTTAGGCCACCTTTTCTAGGCCCCTCTCTGTGTGGAGCAAGCAGTGCTGTCCCTAGAGAAGGCTGCTTGGTCGTTCAGGGTGTGCCGAGTGACGTTGTCATCCCCAGGTCAACATCAGGCGACCAATATCCTGAACCGCCTGCATGCAGGTTTGAGACTGCGGCTTCCAGTGACATCTTTCACCTGCCGTTTTGCCCCTTGCCCATCGCTACAGGACTTGGAAAGTTCAGTGTCATAGTCCGTGGGCGTTTCCTAAAGCCTGCGCGGTGGAGCTTTTTGGTGGAGTGCAGTGTGCGCAGTACTGGCCCCACCCTTTAAACCCTTAGTTCGTTTGCCATGGCCTAGCAAACTGGGACGGTGGCATCGAGGTCCTCAGGTCGTAGGTTTTTATATCAGACTGTCCTTGTCATAGTCTCTGGCTCAAAAGCCTTCCCCGGAGACACGGGGGCTTTGATGTCAGGGGTTTCCTCCCTTAGCCTTGGGGGTCGGGGTCGTCTATGTCCCGTGCAGATGTGAACATCTGCCCACTGCCCATATACAAGTGCATAAAACCTCAATAGCTAAGTTGACCTTTCGCATCACCGTGGATGTATTGTTTGTGTTAAGCATGTGAGTGAATGCAGGTGTTTTACATGAGAGCGCATACTGGATTCAGTCTGCAGTGCTTGGGGCCGATTCAGAGAATAAGGCATTTGCATAAGAATAAAGTATCTATATCATAAGATATAAAAATATTGTATTGTAGGAGTCTTACAGGAGGAACAGGAGTCACTTGCATGAGTGAGCTATATCTCCGAGCACCTTGCTTAGTAGCTGGTGCAGGACTAAGCTTGCTCATATACAACTGGCTCCAGTCATTATGAGACATAAAGCTCTCAAGCGCATAGTAACAAAAACTGGAGTACAGTGTAGTCCCCTTACCTTAATGTCCAGATGGACAATGCTGTTTTCATGCATGTGCTTGAGACCCTCACATGCTTGCCTCATGTAGTTGATGACTTCTGCCTCCGACATCTTGTAGTCTTCAGCTGCAATACGGTCAAACAGCTCACCGCCAGACAAGCTGAAATAAAACAGCCACCACTTTACTCAAGCGCTTGTTGCCAAACAGCGATGCATACATGTAGTTGCAAAACAGAGGTTCTTGCTAAATCTGAAGTAGGTCGGAAAATGTACAGAGATCACACTTGCCGTGGATTTATCCAGCCTGCTCTGTCTGCAAAAGGCATAGATTCTCAAGAGCCCCTGAAGCCGCAGGTCGTCTTGCTAGCAAAGAATGCCCTAGCATACATCTCTAGTTCATGCATGAAAGTTGGTAATTTTCTATTTCAGGAAAGGTACGCTGAAGTGGTGTCGGAGAGAGGTGTCTATGAGCAGTGCCTAGAAATTGAAGATTTAACTCATACAAGGTACCCCACATCAATAGCTGTGAAAGTGTCATATAGTATTGCTGGTGGCACTGTTGTAGTTATTGATGCAGGAAGCCTTGAATGAGTTAAACAATTCTGGTTGAATCTGAACATGTAAGGGTGAAACTGAAGCAATTTCCTAACAAATGTCCACCCACAACTCGAGGATATGAACCATTTTGCATTTATCCTCAAAGGCATTAAGAAAGTTTTTGCGGGAGGTTAACCCTTTGGCTGTCAGTAGCAGATTTTGTCATGATGATTCCTGCAGGAATCATCATGACAAAAACCACTATCGACAACCCCCCTTGTACATGCACCTAATGGTACTAAAATAGTACTAATGGCTACATGCATAAGAGGATTAACCTATACTGAACAGTGTGGCTTTACAGACTAAAACCCAAACTGTACTCACAACTCCAGGATGAGAACCATCTCATATTTGTCTTCAAAGGCATCATGGAGGTTGATGAGCTTGGGGTGGTGCAACTGGTTCATGATGTTGATCTCGTTCTTCACAGTGTACTTGTCCAGCGGGTATGGCGTGTTGATGAACTTGGCCACAAACACCCGCCCTGTCGCTTTCTCTATACACCGGTGAACCACACCGAACGCTCCACTGCAGGACAAAATTCAACACACTGAACTGTAAAGGCCCCGCCACACATGCCGGTTGTGCCCCGATTTTGAAGCCGATTCCAATCCGATTGCGATCGGATGACGTCATATATCCGATCCGATCCCAATTGGCTGGGAATCAGGTGTCTAGAACCTGCTCTATTTTTCCGATCCGAATCGGCCCCGATTGTAAGCTTCAACCAATCAGAGCGCGTCTCGCAAAGCACGTCGTTTCAGTTTGAAAATGGCGGAAGATCAGTACCACCTTTGTTGCCGATGTCTCACCCGCCTCCTCCCGAATATGATGCAAAACTGCTGATAATGCAAGCACATCATCATCACTGTCAAAACTAGCAGCCATTTTCCAGAAACAGGTACGACTTTGATCCTCGGTTCAAACCGGTCGGCTAAAAAAGTCGGGAAATGTGTGGCAGCGTACACGTTTTTATAGTCCGGCCCGATCACCTACCGATTCAAAACTGGCTGGGAATCGGCCTCAAAATCGGGCATGTGTGGCGGGGCCTTAAGATCAAGATTTCAAAATTTAGCTGACTACAATACAGGTATGGAGACAGATCAACTATGCCAGTTCAAGGGAATTGCTTGGTGCCTAAAGGCACCAAGCAATTTATCAACACCCTTTAACCATCCATCTCCTGTTGTAGCATGTCACTGTCAGTGTTCAGGGGGTTAATATCAGACATGAGATCATAAAAGCACAGATGCTGTATATGGCTTGTAAATAAACTTGGCCACAAACATACCTTCTCTAGGCCCCTAAACCAAGACAAACGCTCCATTGTATGACAACTTTTAAAATCAGATACAAGATCATAAAATCAGCTTCTTAATCAGTCCCTATCATTAAAAACTGTGACTTTAGCTTACTAAAGCTGACAAATGTGGCAACCCTGACTGACGAATGATATGCTACTGACCTTCCCAGCTCTTCCAGGATGTCATAGTAATCGTACACGCTGCCTTGCTTGATCTCCACAGGCTGAGGGACAAATTTCTTCCAGATGTCATCAACTGTAAGTAAAGGGAAAAACACTATCTTTGTGAAAACTCAGTGATGCAAATGTACAAAATCTTAAAGTCAACATTTTTTTAACTTCAAATATTTCCCCCCAAAATTATGGAATGTTCCTACAGAAGCCTATAGTACTTTTCTAAAATTAAAAAAATAAATTACAGAATTTGTCGTAGTCGTTGATCTTTGGTCCATCGTACTTTCCACGCACTTTTCTTCCAAACTCATCTGGAAAAATAAAAAAAGACTCGCATGAATGGCAAAACCAAAATATTAACAAAAAGCACAGATTCACTAAAATCAGAAGCAGCAAAGAACACTGGAAAATGTACACATTAAGCATGAGTATGCTGCTACTAGTCCGAAATTATAAGTAGGTAAAAATTGCATGTGTTTCGGCGCAAACGGTGGATTAAAAGCCCTGACAAACATGCTATCACGTGTTTATTTGGGCTTTTAATCCACAGTTTTCATCAAAACACAAGCAGTTTTGACTTGCTTCTGATATCGGGAAATTGTCTATTAAATCCAAAACAAAAACACCCACAGGCTCAGTCTATCAGAGAATGCCTTCCTTTTGCAAAAGGCACTGATTCTCATGTGCCCCTGCAGCTCCTTTTACATTCTCACTTGAAGGTACACGTATGGGGTCCACTGTTAATAGCATGCATGTTGCAGTGATTGCGACAAAACTGACCCCATCCTTTCACAAGAGGCATTGATTCTCATGAGTTCCTATGGGCGCAGAGGCTCATGAGAATCTACCCCTCCTGACCAACAAACAGCTCCAGATGTTGCACAGTTTGAGGACAGAAGCCTCTAGTTGACCAAGATTGGCCCTACTTGTTCCTCAAACTGACAGCGTTCCTACAGGTTACTCCCTGCCACTGCCAAGAAAATGGAAACACCTTGACAAAGTCCACACCAAATAACTCCATCCATCCAAGGAACACAGACATAACCGAGTCAGCAGGAGGTAAAGAACCTCATGAGCTCCTGCAGGTTCAGTGGCTCAAGAGGTTCTTTGCCTCATTCTGACTCGATTACGTCTGTGTTTCTTGGATGGATGGAGTTATTTGGTGTGGACCTTGTCAAGGTTTTAAAAAAAACATAATTTGATACCCCTTGCCGAGAATGAATTAATATTCTACACCTCTTGCCAACCAAAATCAGCACCAGCCCAAAAACTCTTCTCAAACTGACCGTGTTAAATACAAATGTAAGAAAATATATTACCTTCCATCTGCTTCTTTTTGCGTGCATCTTCCGGTTCCTCGGTCTTTATGGGCTCGGTTGTCTCACAGGGTTCACTGCGGCCATAGAAATTCTCGGCAATCACGCGGAACTGGTACTCCTTGCTAGGCGTCAGTCCAGTGATGTTGTGGAAAGCAAATCTGCTCCCACAGAAAAAAATTCCATTGAATAACCTGCAGTTGTTCAAAGATAAACTACTGCTGCAGATGGCTATGAAATTATACATGTAGTCTTGTCATGGTTCATGTAGACTCAACAGAATTCCCTCGAATGCATATCATTTTAATATTAAGTAAGTTGATGATGACTTTGCTCTGGTCCTGGGCTCAAGTTGCATGGGAGAGCTTATTCCTGTGTAAATCACTAAGCAAAATGGTGGAGCTCCTTGCTCAGGCTGAAGGACTAAGCTCACTCTCATGCAACCGAGCCCTGGCAACTACAAAGATCTGAAAACAGAATGACCCACCAACAACCAAGCATAATAAGCAGGAAAAGCACCAAAGTTTCCATTGCACTTTACTGTATGCGATTAACCTCTAAACTAGTTCATGTTATGATAGACAGGAATGTCATGGAAATCAAGCATTTATGGTTTTCATCCTTCAGGTGTAAATGTGCAAACTGGAGTACAGCCAACATAAAATATTTCACCTGGTGGAAGCAACCCTGATCCAGTTGTTGGATGGAGCCTCACGTTTCTCCACGATGTAGGCTGTGATAAAGCTGCCGCCATCGTTGAGAGGGGGCTTCCACGACATGACCACAGAGTCGTCGCGGATGTTCTCGATCACAGGAAACCGGGGAGGGTCAGGGCGGTCTGAAAGGAGGAACACATGTATCTCACATCACTCAAATTCCAGTGTTATTTTGGACAAAAGAAAACAAACACCTATGTGTCAAGTGTTAAGATCAGACAACAAAAACAAAAAACAAACAACAAAAACCCAGAAAAACCAAAAGAATCAAAGAGGAACATGTGGAATCATTGACAGCACAATTCCCATGCTAAACAGTTCACCCAGTAGGCAAAGGTTGTGCCAGATTTAGCTTTACCTCTGGGATAGTTTAATGCCTTCTAGAGTGCCAAGATGATCAAGCTACTCTACCATGACCCTTGAACTATCATGTCCAATTCATCTCCAACTTCAGGTGATTTCAGGGTGAGTGTGTAAAGAAAACATGCAGATTACAAACAATGGCTAAATTCATGGAACTGCCATAAGACACTTTAGCACATCCTCTTTTATATGTCAATTAATTTAATGCCTTAACTCATTCGAAATGTGCTGCATCTGGATCTGCAGCAAGTATATGAATGCCACACGTCTCAAATGTATGAATGCCACACGTCTCAAATGTGTCAGGAGGTGGTACTGAACAGATAGTGCACACTACCCGTGAACTAACATGGTCTGCTCAGCAGTCATGTGTAAAATACCGAACATAAACTCCGCTCCTTTGATGTGAGCCCCAAAATCCTCAGGCAGTTCTACCTCTGCTTTATAGAAAGCCTTCTTACATTCTCCTTTGTCTCATGGTTCGGCTCCCTGGGCGAGAAAAACTTTAGGAAGCTGAATAAGATAATCAGGCTTAGTGAGAAAATCGTTGGGGGCAGGTTGGAGAGCCTTGACGGCCTCTACAGGATGAGAATGATACGCAAGGGCCTGAGGCTGGCAGCTGACACTTCCCACTGCCTTTCTAAGCACCTTCAAAAGCTCCCGTCTGGCCGTAGGTTCAAGGCTCCTCTTGTTAAAACCAAACGCTACAAGGGCAGCTTTGTACCCTCGGCCATCCATCTCCTAAATGAAGAGTGTGTTAACTAGCGTATCTCTCTCTCTCCTTGTTGACGCCGTCGAGGAACTCGCACCTCAGATGTCGCAGTGGCATCTTGCAAGTGACAGACTCACTCCTATACCACTAACACTGTGGTCATGTAGTGTGTGTTTGTTTTTTTTTCCCCATTCCACCATTGTTATAATGTGGCTAAAACCGTACGCACGCATGTGATCCCAACGAAAGAAAATTTGTCGGCTAGACTGACACAATAAAGTTTTTGAATTTGAATTTGAATTTGAATAAGGAATGGTTCGTACACTTTAAGGAACAGTTACACAGGGAGTGTGGGTGCTGGGACCAGGATTAATAGTACCCAACGGAGAAAGAAACACGCTTAGAAAAGACGGGTACAACACAATTTATTAATATTTCGGGTAAATACCCTTCGTCAAAATAGACAAACAAACAAACAGAGAGATTAGCCGCTACTTATCTTCATTGACAGAAAGAATGTGGCAACTGAAGGAGGTGACGTAAAAGAAAGAAAAGGAAGAACAAAAGTGCGGAAAAAGTAAAAATGACGTCAATGAAAAATCGTAAGAGAGAGACTCGGAAAGAACCTGAACACGAGAGACAAAAGAGTGTGTGCAAGCACGTGCAGGAGCGAGCGAAAGAAAAGGCGTGTAGATGATGCCAGAGAAAGAGAGAGAGAGAGAGAGAGAGAGAGAGAGAGAGAGAGAGAGAGAGAGAGAGAGAGAGAGAGACGGAGAGAGAGAAAGAGAAGGAAAACGAACGGGGAGTACCCTTGGGCACGAAGTAGGCGGAGTGTCTAATACACAAAGCCTGCTAAACACCAACCCGAAGGCAAACTTTATATCACCTTCAAGTTGAGGACTACCTCGGGGAAAAACGGGAGGACCCCGGGGAAAAAAACCCAGCATTTAGCACGGTACACAACAAGTAATAAGTCATGAAAACAAAGCAAATAATCAAATTCAGTAAGAGAATATTGGTATAAGTCTCTCTCTTGGCTTGACTTCGCGAACGAAGATTTTATAGGAGTTGCCCACGACGTCTGCAGGCTTGTTCGTGGCTGCGGAGGCCAATCCGAGACAGGCAGGTTCGACCGCAGTGGCTGCAGGGGAAGGTATGGCCAGGGTTCTGAGCTGCGGCATCTCTGTTTTTTCTCCTGAGCCGCTTGTCCTTAAGGCTAGCTCTGTGAGAGTCCTCAAAGGAGACAGCTGCCTTGTAAATGGTGGAGCGCCAGGTGTCACGGTCCGCAGCAAGCGAAGACCACTGGTGGTGGTCGATTTGGCAGGCACTAAGTGACTTCTTGAGACAGTCTTTGTATCTCTTCTTTGGTGCCCCTCTGTCACGGTGTCCAGTAGCAAGCTCGCCGAACAGGGTGATCTTTGGTAGGCGATGATCCTCCATCCTGGAGACATGCCCCGCCCAGCGGAGCTGTGTCCGCAGCAGCAAAGCCTCGATGCTCACAGTTTCAGCCTGTTCAAGGACCTCGACGTTGGTGACATAGTCACTCCAGTGAATGCCCAGGATGGTACGCAGGCAGCGCTGGTGGAAGCGTTCGAGGAGTCGTAGTTGGCTGCGGTAGAGGGCCCAGGACTCGGAACCATACAGCAGGGTGGTGAGGACCACAGCTCTGTACACGCTGATCTTGGTGCCTGTTTTCAGCTGTTGATTGTGCCACACCCGCTTGAAAAGTCGCCCGAAAGCGCTGTTCGCTTTTGCCAGCCTGCTGTCAAGCTCCTTGTCCAGCTTGGCGTCCGACGTGATAATGCAGCCAAGGTAAGTAAACTGGTGATTGGTATAAGTGGAGAGTAGGTAGTTGTGAAACCGTCTTCAAGGGTAACTCAAAAAATAGGGGGGGGGGGGGGGGAGAGGGAGAGAGAAAGAGAGAGAGAGGCGGGGGGAAAGGAGGAAGGGGAATAAGGGAAAAGGAAAAAGCGTAAAGAGAGAAAGAGGGCTAGAGAGAAGTGGTAAAGGGGGTAGGGGGGGGGGGGAGAAAGAGGGAGAGAGGTAGAAGGAGAGAGGGGAAAAAAAAAAAAAAAAACCAGAGCCACCAATTCCACCCAACAAGCACCCACCAGCACACAGAAAAACACACAGGCACGCAACAAGACGACCACATACATCCCCAAGGGATGCACACGATCGCCCCGCCCCAAAACCGCGTATCAAACCGTGAGCCGGAGACCCGGCGCCCGACAGGGAAGGGCAAGGGATCCAACTAAACGTTCGGCCAGCGCTGAGAAAGTCCCCAAGGGAAATGTACATATCAACCAGCGCCAACCTCCCCTAACTGGTTAGTGAGTAGTAAAACAGTGAGGTAAAGTAGCAGACACAAGCAAGGTAAAAAATGTTAATCTTTCATATTCATCCCGAGTGGCGCCACAGTGCCCAGTTTATTAATCAGAAATTTTTCACGGTCTTTCCTGGCCCAGACATTACTGGCTTGCATAAGCCAAAGGCCTTTAACCCGAATTAATAGGATTAATAGACACGAATACCCACCACACGCCAAAGCACGAAGAACTTTAGCAAATGAATCTGAAAAGAGGTTTGCAAACACCTCTGTTTTATTGAACTGTCAGCAGATGACACATATACAAAAACAAGAAAGGCAAAGCCCTTATGGCTCACGTGTATGACCGACCCACACATCTGACAATAAGTAAAGGGATGGCTTCTGCACTAACAAAATCCATGTTTTCTCAAAATTTAATCAGTTTTCACACATCCGTCAAACCCCTGTGACCCTTGACCTTTGTGATGAGTCAACTAAATTAGGATACATAGGAAGGTCTTATCATCAGATACCTTTGTGCCAAATTTGATTGAAAATTTGCAAAAATGTCGATAATAACTACAATTATTGGCATTTGATACACATTTGTCAGCCTCTTGTGACCTTGACCTTTTCTGAAGGGTCATCCAAATTAGTATGCATACATAGGTCTTACTGTCAGGTATCTCTGCAGCAAGTACGGGTTTGAAGTTGTGAATAGTAATTGAGAAACAAAATTCTTGTCAAAATATGGCTACTTTTTACCTATTTCCTGAGTTCTTGTGACCCTTGACCTTTTCAAGGGGTCATCCAAATTAGTATGCATAGATAGGTCTTATCATCAGGTATCTCTGTAGCAAGTTTGGGTTTGGAGTTGTGAATAGTAATTGAGAAAAAACATTTCTTGTCAAAATATGGTTATTTTTTACCTATTTCCTGAGCTCTTCTGACCCTTGATCTTTCTGAGGGGTCATCCAATTTAGTAAGCTAGGTCTTATCATCAGGTATCTCTGTCGCGAGTTTTGTTTTTAAGTTGTGAATAGTATTTGAGAAAAAACAACTTTGTCAAAATATGGCTATTTGGAACCTATTTCTTGAGCTTTTGTGACCCTTGACCTTTTCAAGGGATCAACCAAATAAGTATGCATAAAAAGGTCTTACCATCAGATATCTAGACAAAAGAACAACATACAATATAAGAGCAACAATAATGATATTGCCGCATCAATCACAAAAATTACAACATTTTTGACAATAAACCCCCATTGTCTCCGCTGCCAGCCCGCCTTCCTCAATTTACTCTGTTGATTTCAAATAAAACAAACCCATGACCAGTACAGCAGTGGTAGCCCATGATTGATTTTTCCACACAACACGCACACAGGTAATTATTTATTTAACCTCATCTAAGACAGCCTTCATAGCCTCTAGCTTAATACCCCGGGTATCTGGCTACCTCATACTGAGTACATAAATAACTTTGGGTTTTACAAGAGGGCTAAGGATCCTCAAGAGCCCGAAGTCCGGATTCTTATGAGCTGACAGGGCCAGATCCTCAAGAGCCTTGTTTCGCAACATTTTAGTCAACTGTATTGTTAGGACCCCCATTGTAAGTTAGACTGGCGAGGCTTGACATCATGTATCAACATTCACTTGCTCCTTCGACCCATCCGCACTGAATTAAAATATGTAAAACACACGATATGTACGCCTAATAAGGCTATTCACAAAAACCTCCCCAGCCGTCAGCCATATGCAAAGGTACCCAAAATCAGATGCATGTGTTTTATTCGCAAACGAGAGAGACTAATACACGGTGTCAATCAATACGGTCTAATTAAGGTATCAATAATAAAAGAAGGAGTTGAAAGCTGACAGGGTATCAATCAATATGGTCTAATTAAGGCATCAATAATAAAAGAAGTTGGAAGCTTGCAGGTAATGCACTGCCCGGTGTTTTAATCAATCACGTTAGACAGCCCCCTCAGTGCCGGTGATAAAAGCCGGGCATTATTTAACAGGTGAGTTAAATTTAAAAGCCTTTGGCAAAAACAGAACCTAAAAGAGTTTGCAACTTGATGGAAACAGAGAAACCTTTTATGCCAAACCCCTATTTGTGAGTTAGACTGAGGGTGTTGACTCGTGACTATTATTCCTGCCGCACTTCAAAAACAGCTTGGCCAAACCAGCTTGCCTGCTAACAAATTTCATTGGCCGGCAAGATTCTATCCAATGCGTGTCAAGATATTTTTAGAATAAAACCGAACTCCCAAGCAACGCACAGTCAAACATGACTCAATATTTTGGGAAAAACGCCATTATGCGAGACAGTCTTCTCCGTAAGTGGTGGTGCGCTCATGTGAAAAAAGTAAATCGCTCTGAAGAAGAATTAGAAAAACTGAATGATAATGTGCAGGAGTTAAACATAATTTTAAATAATATTGAACAAAAGATGACAAATGTTACTGATACACTATCAATGTGTGAAGATGAAGGAACCATTGATACTTTTGCAATCATGGAGAAAGAATATGCTATACTTGAGGAAAAAAGAGAAAAAATTAAAAGAAATATTATTCAAGAGGAGCAAAAGATGATATTTAAAGAAAAGGATGTACAGCTGAATAAAAAGATTGCAAAAGATCTCAGTGATAAAATGGAACAATTACATGCTAATAGCCCTTCAATCAAAAGACTGGCTGCATCTCTTGCAGAGAGAAAAAAAAGAAAAGCTACAGCTAGTTCCACAGTGCTAAACCGCTTACTGAGAACCGAAATGTAAGCGGTTTTTACAACGCTCTCAGGATTTTGTGCATACCATCAAATTTTTCACATCACATCATACTCTTTAACTTAGCGTGATGTGTTGGAAAAACACATACACAGAGTATAAGTTTTGAACTTAGCCCGGGAGTGCTGTGCGTATGTTTTTTTCCTTGGCTAGGATGCATCGTCAGCTCAGCACACAGTCACACACACCTATACACCTGAGAGCAACACGTTTTGATTTTGATTTTGACATGTGGTTTTTGGTGCAAAGTAGATGACCACGGAAATTTTTCATCCAAAATGGGCTGTCAAAGGTTAAAGACCTTTCTGACGAGGCTAATTAAGTCAAAACAGCCCCTCGACACAAAGGTAAGTGCTTGAATTTTCTTTCACTTTTTATTTTTTATTATAAAATGAACCAAGACGAATTACTTCTTCTAAGTGATATCAGCGCTGTAGAAAACAAAGGCTTAGACTCTAAAAAAAGCGCCTTTTGTCTGTAGTTGTTTCAGGCAAATCCAAAGCTTATCTCAGAAAAAGTATACAACAGAAGATATAGAATCCCTCACGCCTGAGGAGTTAATTAAACTACATTCTAAATATGAAAATCACATCGCTTCACTAATGTCTCGTGGTTTCAGTCGATCTCTTGTCTGTCTGTACACAAAAACAGTGAGTCATTTTCTACCTGTAGACACTGACAGGCTATCACACGACCTTGAAAACAACCCTATTGTTTCAAGTTCAATTGGTAAATTAGCATGCGTCATGTTTTATGAGTTTGGCAATTACCTTGCACCTGTGGTAACTTTGCTTGTTACTGGGAGTCAAATTGATTTTTCAAAATTAAATTTTTCTGCTGATCAAAATGGACGACCCACAGACGACCCCACAACCGAACCCTGTTTCGACATGGATTCAAAATGTGACCAAAACTGAAAGCCCAGGTCGGATAGAGGCGGGAAAAAGATTGGCCGAATGGAACAGACCCAAAAAATCACAGCTTAAGGCGTTAACCGAAAAGGCTCATGTAACTGACCCACCATCAGGACCCTCAGCACCGAACCCACCGTCAGGACCACCAGTGTCACTACCGTCAATACCAACACCCCCATCTTCCCCACATCAAAGTGAGAGACAAACAACCGAGTCTAAACCCGAAACAACAAAATATATAGTTGCCGGATTTGTTGTTGGATTTGGTTATGCAGGTTACAGGCTATGGAAAAAATACAAACACCACACTTGAACAGTGACCCAAAAATCAGACACTCCAAAAACAAAATCAGAAGTCGCCACATTACCAATAATGCCAAAACCTGCCAACCCATTTTTCATGCAGTGAAAAAAAAAATTAATTTAATTTTTATTGCATAAATACTCACAAACCAGACAGGTGAGGCCAGCGCTGGCAGAATTGTATACAGACCAAGAGGAATCACTCAGCGCCGGACAGACAAACAGTTAGATCCCCTGCCCCCACCTATCAGGCACCCAATCGCCAGCCCACAGAGAAACACGCAGGCATAGAACAAGACGACCATTTGCATCTTCAAAAAAGATGCATCAGGTCTCTTATATAACCCATGTCTTTCTCCGGAACTTAGGAAGTAGGCAGGGGAAACGTACATACACAAACACGAAGGTGCACTACCATATGTGGTCAGGCAAATACCCCAATTTCCCACAGCAGATGCACAGAACATTACACAACAATGCAACGATATAGCGATACAAATTTGCCTCGAGCTATAAATACTCACAAACTAGACAGGCGAGGCCAGCGCTGGCAGAATTGTATACAAACCAAGAGGAATCACTCAGCGCCGGACAGATAAACAGTTAGATCCCCTTCGTGTTTGTGTATGTATGTTTCCCCTGCCTACTTCCTAAGTTCCAGAGAAAGACATGGGTTATATAAGAGACCTGATGCATCTTTTTTGAAGATGCAAATGGTCATCTTGTTTTATGCCTGTGTGTTTCTCTGTGGGCTGGCGATTGGGTGCCTGATAGGTGGGGGCAGGGGATCTAACTGTTTGTCTGTCCGGCGCTGAGTGATTCCTCTTGGTTTGTTGTACAATTCTGCCAGCGCTGGCCTCACCTGTCTGGTTTGTGAGTATTTATAGCTCGAGGCAAATTTGTATCGCTATATCGTTGCATTGTTGTGTAATGTTCTGTGCATCTGCTGTGGGAAATTGGGGTATTTGCCTGACCACATATGGTAGTGCACCTTCGTGTTTGTGTATGTATGTTTCCCCTGCCTACTTCCTAAGTTCCGGAGAAAGACATGGGTTATATAAGAGACCTGATGCATCTTTTTTGAAGATGCAAATGGTCGTCTTGTTCTATGCCTGCGTGTTTCTCTGTGGGCTGGCGATTGGGTGCCTGATAGGTGGGGGCAGGGGATCTAACTGTTTGTCTGTCCGGTGCTGAGTGATTCCTCTTGGTTTGTATATATATTTATTGCATAAGAAATGAGGGAAACAAAAACTTAATGAACCTTGTCTATCATTCTGCCGTAATAAGACGACTAGCCGTTGCTTACTCTATGCTTGCAAAAAATATTCTCAAAATGAAATCGGCAGACCTGAGTAGATTAGACTTCGAAGACAGTGCTAAGCTAGTTGCAGTTGTAACAGCTTCAATTGCTAGAAAAGACTTTCTGGTCAAGCAAGGAATTATTCCCGAAAATGTTTTTATGTAAATAAAAAGTATGGCGACTTTAGCTATTATGATTGGGGGCGCCATGGTCAATGCACTTGCTTTCAGTGGATCATACTATCTCTTTTCAAAAATGGGTAGAGAAGAATCTGCAGAAGAAATGAGATGCCACAATGAGGCATCAGAAAAACTTGCCCAAGCCCAGCAAGAGTATGAGAAACAAAGAATAGAGAAACTTGATTTTATCAATGAAAAACTCAGACTTGAAGGTCACGCGCAGCATACATTTTCTAATGTTGATGACGCAATCAAACAATATTTTCTTGTTACAGGTGAAGACATGTCTACCCCACAGCCAAAACTTAGTGACTACTATCAACCAAGCACACAACAAAGAAATGGGGAGATAATTTTTGTTCTAGTGGGAATGACATTTGTATATTTCACAGGAGTTTTTATTGCTAGAAAAAATGACAGACGTCGGAGCCGGAGCTAAGCTATCGAAAATATATTACTCCCCGATTGGATACTGGAAAGGAAAAACTGCGAGAGAAAAATTACATGCCACTGTGGGTGGAGATGTAACACTCAATCAAATAAAACAATGGTTACAAAAACAGGCAATTTGGCAAATATATCTTCCTGCGCCAAGAAAAATAATAAGACCTCATTTTGAAAACACTACACCGAATGACACCCATCAAATGGACCTCATGTTATTACCACATGATACAATAAGAAAGAAACAATACACATATGCACTAACTGTTGTTGATATTGCTTCAAGGTATAAGGATGCCGAGCCCATAACTGACAAGAATGCTACCACGGTTGCTACAGCCTTATCAATTTATAGGCTAGGCCCTTTAAAATTCCCCAGGCTTGTGCAGGTCGATGACGGGAGTGAGTTTAAAGGCGCAGTTAATCAATTATTTGCAAAGCATGGTGTACTGGTTAGACGCGGCATTCCAGGTGTGCACAGATCACAGGCAGTTGTTGAGAACTTTAACAATTATAAGAGAGACTTTTCAGTCATCAGTATTCTAAGAAACTCATGCATGACGCACGTACCACTGAGTGGGTAAAAAGATTACCATCTGTAATAAAAGCAATGAATAACGAAGGCCAGCCTAAGCCTGCTGATGCCATTAAATTAAAAACAATGCCATCAGCGTCAGGGCCAAGACTAAAAACAACACCTCCAGACACAAGTTTGTTTACAAAACAGGTAAGATATCTATATCAACCTGGAGAGGCTGAGAACGATGTCAGGCACAGAACAACTGACCCCATTTGGTCTACATCCGTACACAATAAAAAAAAAAAAGTTCCCGGACACCCGCCAATTTATTATCTATATGAGCCTGCCCCACAGAGGGCATTTGCCAGAGAAGAATTACAGATTATTCCCCCAGACACTGTTACTCATTTCAGTAACTAACTCGTCGATTAGTTCATCGGCTATGTCTTCAGATAACTTAAGCCTGTAATGACCAGGTGCATAAGCCTTTTCCTTAGTGTGAAACACTCGTTTTGTGTCCCCTACTGCAAATGACTTTTTATGTGTTTGGATCATTTCAAGATTATGTTTGTTTGATCTCAGTGTCTTGTTTAGATAATCAGGCATTAGTTCTCCATCTAATACTTGCTTGTAATGATCATGTCGGATGTCTTTATTTTTTATTGCTGTTTTTTTTATATTCCTTTGGCTTTCGACCGACTACCTTTCTGGTGCAGTATAGAATACATTTTTGATCTCAGTCCAACGTACTCTACTATCAGCACTCCATTTAGTTCATCTTTAAACTTTCCAGGCACTTTCTTGTTTTGTGTGCTGTACAGCGGATGGTCCTTAGGATAATCAGACTTGTCATACATTTGTAGTTCTGTTTTCATGTCTTCATAAAAGTCTTCAGTAGGCACATCAATGATCATAGAGTCAGTGTCAGTGTATAACAGTCCATACTCAGGATACTTTGGTTTAAAGTAATCATAATAAAATTCAAGCATCAACAGTTTTGACAACTCAAGAATTGCCATACCAATGAATACTGGCTTGTCCAGTTTAACAATCTTTTTTTTGAGTGTCACTGCATACAATGATGAATGAAACTCTTTGTACCTTGAGTACTGTGGCTTACCTGTTTTTCATTATGTAATCTTTCATAAAAGCACACTGATCAAAGCTTATACCTCTGTGAACTTTCTTTAGTACTAACCCATGTCTGATGTAAAACAGCAGCAAGCGATAGTGACAAACATAATTAAATTTGTCATTCAAATTTGGCATAAGTTTGGTGTCTTCTTTTTTCCCCGTCATACTCATTTTCTCAACGGCTAATGGATAATCATTGTGGTAATCATGTAGATGGTATGGGTACTTCACTTACTTACTTACGCCTGTCACTCCTCCCCGGGTATAGGCCGTCGATGAGAGACCCTCCAGCGACTCCTGTCCTGTGCTTCTCCTTCGATTTTACTCCAGGTGGTTCCCAGTCTCTTGATGTCTGCTTGGAGGTCTCGACGCCAGGTGTTTCTCAGCCTGCCTCTTTTTCTCTTTCCCTGGGGGTTCCATGACAATGCCTGCCTAGTGATACTGGAAGCTGGCTTTCTCAGACTGTGACCAATCCATCCCCATCTTCTTCGCCCAATTTCATTCTCTGCTGTTATCATCTGCTCTGTTCTCTCCCAGAGTCTGACGTTGCTGATCTTCACTGGCCAGTGGATTTTCTAAATTCTTCTAAGGCAACTGTTTATGAAGATCTGTACTCTGTTGACTGTGGTTTTTGTCAATCTCCAAGTCTCTGCTCCATATAGAAGAACTGCTTTTACGTTTGAGGTGAAAATCCGAACATTGGTGTGTTGTGACAGCTCTCTGGAACTCCACACTTTTTTCAACTGGAGAAAGGCTGCTCTGGCTTTACCGATTCGTGCTCTGACATCTGCATCAGTGCCGCCTATTTTTTGTCTATGATGCTCCCGAGATAGGTGAAGGACTCCACCTCCTCCAACGGGGTGCCAGCAAGCAAGACTGGTTCTTCCCTGGTTGCGTTCAGCCTGATTGTCTTTGTTTTCTGTTTGTGGATGGCGAGGCCCACTTGGGACTAGATGTCATGGGTACTCCAAGTCAACTTCAAAGATACAAGCTTTCGTGTCGTTCCGGTCATGATTCATAATATAGTTTGTTAAACCTATTATGTCACATTGTGACAAATCATGCAGACAAAAGTTTTTCACACATCGTGAATCCGTACAAATTGTTAGCGTCCACATACGTAATGAATGACCTTGACCTTGAGGGGTCAAATCCAAGGTCACCATGACCATCCAGATATTTGTTGTTGGCTTTGGCATAGTTGTTTGCTGCTATACTAAAACCTCCTCTCAATCCACGTTCCACCATTTCACCCATCGTGCGATCAGACAGGAGATCAATAGATATCTTACTGGATTTAAAAAATGCATCCCATGTCATGCCAGGACTAGTTATGTAGCTAGCTGGGTCAAGACCGTAGTGTAACAAACCCTTTTCACGATAACTTTCAAATAAGTCTGCTAGCAAGCAAACGTCAGCTTTCAAGTACTGGTCATGATAGTCACCAATCGTTTCACGCCCTAATTTACCCCATGCATCAAGTGCATGTTGGTATTCAGAGTCAGAAATACCGTTACCATTTAGTGTTGAGTAAAATTTCTCTTTTGGTGGTAGACTTCTTTCCTCAAACACAACCCAATGATCAATGTACTTGTAAGGGTAGACTCTTTTCTTAATTAACTCTGGTTCAAAATATTAACTTGTTATTGGAAACTCAGTCAGTCCTTCTGCCAGACTAGCAAGCCCTAAAGACAAATGTTGCATTGAGTCATAAAACATTAATTTGTTGTCCAGCCTAAAAGTCAGATATTTTTCAGTTGTCTGGGCAATACAACTAATTTTGTTGTAAGACTCATCTACAGCACGCATGATAATGTGTGAATCATATCCCTTTAGATTGTGAAAAAAGATTGGCAGTTTGTATGTCTTGGGATATATTTGTAATAACAAGTTACAATTGTTATGTGCAGCACCTCTGTAATGCCCAGTTATGTGGTCATGATCACGAACTTTATCACAACCCAGAGGTTGTTCACAAATCCAACACGTCTCTGCCGTATTAAAATTTTGTTTGTCTTCTTCTGTCATCACCAAAGGCATCTGACAGTTTTCTAAATAATGTACTACACTACTATGCATTTGTCTCATTTTTGTTAAAAACAGACATGCTGCATTTTTACCCCTGTAGATAACAGTTAGTTAGTTAGTTATTTGGGTTTAACGCCGAGCAGGCGACTAAGGCCATCTCACGGCGGGATGGGTAAAAATCTGGTCAGCCAGACTAAAAGCAAGGTCTTAAGACAAGATGTAAATATAGATTAAAAATCTCAGGCTATAATGTCGCACGTCTTAAAAGAAACGTCTACAGACTCTTAAAAAGGGCAAATAAAAAATTCACATAATCTATGAATGCTCAGATCTTGTTAAAAATATTGCATTCTCTCAAGAAATTGAAGATTTTGTCCGGGGGAACATCCCGGAACAAAACCTTCAAGGAGTCTGATGTGAAGTGTTTATATCTGGTGTCAATTAGGTCAGCACAATACAGCAAAAAGTGTCGAACAGAAAACTGCTCATCACAGGCAAAACACCATGGACGCTCATCCTGTTTAAGTAAGTAAGAGTGCATAACATACGTGTGCCCGATGTTGAGCCGAGTAAGGAGTCTCCTCACGGCGGCTGCCACAGCGGAAAGGTAGACTGTCGGACACCGTAGGAAGAGCTTCATGAAGCTTGTTCCCTTCCTCTTTGTCCCACTCGGACTGCCACTCGCGGGCTATGTACGCACTAATCACAGGTTTAAAATCACTATAAACAGTCTGTGTGTCAGGGACAGGGTCACTGCGGGCACTGTTGGCAGCAGAATCTGCGATTCTGTTGCCTTCGATGCCCACATGGCCCGGGACCCAAATTAAAATGATGTCATAATATTCCTTTATCAAGTCTGCGTAGAGCTCTCTAATCTGCACCAGCAGTGGGTGGTCTGTTCCCGCGCCTTGAAGGGCCTGCAGGGCAGAAAGAGAGTCAGACAGAATCAGGAAGTTCCTTTCCTGAGACTGATAGGCATGCTTGAGTGCCAGCAGAATTGCCTGCAGTTCTGCACTAAATACAGAGGAATGGTCAGGTAGGCGGAGCTTAAATGGGTGTCTAGGATGGCGAGAGGACACTGCAGCCGCAGCCACTCTCCCATCCTCAGACTTGGACCCATCAGTATAAAGACGACAATAGCCAGGAAAACTTGAAAGGAGTTCATTGAGGCTCTGTTGGTATATGGCTGATGGAGTACAATCCTTCTTGTGGGCGGTCAAGTCCAGCAAGATGTCAGGAACTGGTAGTAGCCACGGTGGAGTGACGTGTTGCAGAGATTCCGAAACTTTGTCCAGGTCCACTCCGGCCGCCTGCAGATGAGGTCGGACACGGAAGGAAAGTGGACGGACAGCTCCTGGATGGGCATCGTAAATCTCTGCAAACGATGGGTTAAAAACACAATCATAGGCAGGATTGTCTGGATGGGCCTTCAGCTTCAGAACGTAGCTGAGCATGAGGCGGATGCGGCGGAGCCTGAGAGAAGACTCCCCTGCCTCGGCATACAGACTAGGAACTGGAGATGTCCTGAAGGCCCCTAGACATATGCGCAGACCTTGATGGTGAATTGTGTTCAGATGCTGTAGAAGCCGAGCCATATACCACAGAGCCGTAATCCAGTTTGGACCGAACAAGGGCCCGGTACAGTCGAATTAAGACAATGCGGTCTGCACCCAGTCAGTACGACCAACGACACAAAGAATGTCGAGGGTCTTCTGACAAGAGGTTCTAAGATAATTAATATGGTTGCGGAAGGTCTTTTGTCAAAGATGACCCCCAGAAACTTGGCCTCCTCGGCCACCTTAATTGGCACTCCAGCAATGCTCAGGCTAGGTTCTGGAAAAAATTTCGTCTGGTTAGTAAACTGCACACAGACTTTCTTGGAGGGCAAGAACTTAAATCCATTGAGAGACACCCACCCCTGGATGCGATCAATGCATAGTTGCAAGCGCCTCTCAAGGGACACAAGTCCTCAATCTCGTGCGCACAAAGCAAAGTCGTCAACAAACAAAGAGCTTTCAGAATCGTCCTTGACGGCCTTTACAATGTTATTAATTAATTAATTAATTAATTACGGTATTTATAATGCGCTTATCTTATAATAATTATAACTCTAAGCACGCACTCACAACTCGCACACGCATGCGCATGCTTTATACAATGACTCACATACCACAAATAGTGAAAATACATTACAACGGTCAGCTTGGAGTGTGGAGTGTGGTGATGTAGTGCTAGAACTGTTGAAAGAGGTGAGTTTTGAGGGCGGACTGGAAGGAGGAGAGAGAGAGTGTTTCTGACGGAGAGAGAGTGGGAGAGTGTTCCAGGTGGATGGACCATATACTGAGAAGGAGCAGGGGCCGAAAGTGCTGAGTTTGGTGTGTGGGATGAGGAGGCGGAGAGGGTCGGAGGCGGAGCGGAGGGAGCGGGAAGGAGTGTAGGGGTGAAGTAAGTTGGAGAGATAGGTAGGAGCGTAGTTGTTCAGGGATTTGTAGCAGAGAGACAGAATCTTGTATTGGATGCGTTAATTTTAATACTAAATAAAACAGGATATAGAATGCTGCCCTGTGGGACACCCATCTCCTGTTCAAAGGAGTCGGAGAGGGTGGAGCCCACACACACATGAAACGACCAGTTAGACCAAAAATTGTGAATAAAAACGGGCAGGTGCCCTTTAAAACCAATGTCCAACAAGTCGGACATTATACCATACTTCCAAGTAGTGTCACATGCCTTCTCAAGATCGAAGAAAATTGTATAGACATACTGCTTGTTGACAAAAGTATATCGGATAAACGACTCAAAGCGGACTAGATGGTCAGTTGTACTACGGAAGCACCAGAAACTGCATTGGAGGTCTGTGATGAGACCCTGTGACTCAAGATGCCACACCAGGCGGGCATTGACCAGGCGTTCCATAGTTTTACATAAACATGATGTCAAAGTGACTGGCCAGTAGTTGCCCGGGTCGGAAGGATCCTTACCCGGCTTGGGGATTGGCACAACCACAGCCTGGCGCCAAGATGGCGGAAAATGGCCAGTTACCCAAATATAGTTAAAGGCCTTGAAAAGTACGAGGAGTGACTTCTCAGGCAGATGCGTTAGGAGCTGATAGTGGATGGTATCTAGTCCAGCAGCAGAGTCATTACATTTCTGCAGGACTTGCTGCAACTCTGACAATGTAAAAGGGGTATTATAATCTTCCGAGTTATCTGATTTAAAATCACAAATATGAGACTCTCGCTTCTCCTTCTCTCTCTGGAAGAAGGGTGAATAATGCTCTGTTGAATTATGGGCAATTGTGGAGGTGAGCAAATTGGCCACAGCCTTTTTATCTGTAACCAAACTGGCACCATCTCTAAGATAGCCGACAGATGCCGAGCCACACCTGCCCCTAATTCTTCGAACAGCCTTCCAGACTTTCTGGGATAGAGTCCTAGAAGATAAAGATGAGGCGAAATGTCTCCAGGAAGCATGGCTTTCACGTTTAAAAATATAACGGGCTTTTGCCCTCTGTCTTTTAAAGATTAAAATATTCGCTTGCAACAGATTACAAAAAGCAGGTTGCTGAGCAGATTTGCGCATTTTTGGGGCCTTGTGGCACTCTTCTTTGAACCATGGTACTCTCAGCTTCTGAGCGACTGATGTGGAAGTTTTAGGGATGGATTCACCTGCTACGTCCAACAAAATAGAAGTAAAATAAGACACAGGTTCTTCAGCTGACATGACCACCTCCTCTGTAATATGACACTGACAGAGAGAGGCGAACAGAGGCCAGTTAGCTTTCTTGAGATTTCAGCGCCCCACTGGTGGACCCTCCTCACAGCTGACCGATGACAGGACTATTGGGAAGTGGTCACTACCACACAGGTTGTCGTGAACCTTCCAGTCAAAGTCCAGCATGAGAGAAGGATCACACACAGCGAGGTCTAGAACAGCACTAGATCCTGAACCTGGGTTAGAGTACGTAGGTGAGCCATCGTTAAAGACACATAGGTTAAGTTAAGAAAAAACATCTTCTAACATCTGACCTCTGCCATCATAGTAGTCACCACCCCACAGGTGAGCGTGCCCGTTAAAATCTCCCATGAGAATAAAGGGAGAGGGCAGCTGATCTACTAAGTTAAAAATATCATTACTACAGACCGGCAGGGATGGTGGCAGATAAACACTGCATATGGTCATAGTCTTCTTTAAGGTAACCCGAGCTGCAACAGCCTGAGGACAGGTGTCGATGTTAACTAGGCTACATAAAATTTGGCTACTAATGAGAAAAGCCACTCCACCTGAGCGCCTCTCCGAATAAGAGCTTTTATGGATAGCGTTAAAACCATTAAAAGACGCAGGGTCAGAAGTCTTCAGGTAAGTCTCCTGAAGAGATATTACTTTGGGGTTATAGGACTTGACTAAAAGACGTAATTCTTCAAAGTTAGCGTGAAACCACAACAAGAGTTTCTTCACCCCTTTTCCTTTGGTTCTTCGGAGATGAGGGGAGTGGAGCTGTCGCCGCACCAGCTATGACAACTTCCACTCCCTAAATCTGCTCCTCCAATGCAGCATATTTATTTTGATGGGGGACATCAGTGTCCCCCTTCTGGGCCCATGCGCACAGCGGTCCTCAGTAGCTTTCTTAGATTTCTGGTTGTGGGCAGCGTTCCTGCCGCTAGAGTTGGCGCTGTAGAAGGCTGACCAGAGCCAGAAGCCTTTGTAGCAAACAGATTGACAGGCTTGGGTGGGGGCCGAGGCTTTGGGGCTGCAGAAGGTGGTGGTACCGGACCGGTAGTGTCCGCCTTCTGCGTTCCCTGGCTCCTCTTCACCACTGGAGGAGGGTTACTCTCCAGGGGCGAGAGGAGCCGAGGCTCGGCCCCCAACCAAGAAGTTGGGGTTTGACATGAGAAATATGTATTTTTCTATAAAATGAATTTTTTTGAAAAATACTTACGATGGTATTACTACTAGGAATGGTTTCTTAGCTAGTCTAATTTTAGCCCAAAATTGTTGTGTACGAGTATGGTCATGATGGCAGGTGAGGGGCGCCATAGCCTAGGCAGAAACCCGGGTAGCCTCCCTTCCGGTCCAACCACGGATGCGCTCAGCGCTTAATACCTCAGTCAGTTTCTTAGCGAACCAGCGGCAAGTGGGGCAGGTGGGAGGGACCTTCGAGTAATACCATCGGTAAGTATTTTTCAAAAAAATTCATTTTAAAGAAAAATACATTTGTTTTCTCAAACACATTACCGATGGTATTACTACTAGGAAAAATCCCGAAGAGGAGGCAGGTGCCGCTATAATGCCCCTACCCATGCCACTGAGGCTGCTAGAGCCGCCCTCCCCAAGCAACCTCCCCAAATTTTAGCAAAGATACCTACGGCGCCTAGGGAGCCGGGAGGGAGTGTTGCGCCGCCACAATGCCCCCCACCAGCGAAGGTTCTGCCGCTGGCCGGAGAGGTCCCTCAGGTAGAAGCATGCGAAGGTGGTCTCCGCTCGCCAACCCACGGCCGCCACAATGTCTTTGACTGCACAGTTGCGGTCGAATGCTAGGCTTGTGGCCATGGCTCTGATCTCATGCGCCCTGAAGTTCCTGCGTTTGAATGTATCAGGGGCGAGTTCCTGGTAGGCAGGTCATATCACCGACCGAAGCCAGGAGGATATCGTCTTGGGTACACACGTAAGGCCTGCACCGGGTCCTGTTGTCTAGACTCAGAGATGGCTTAATGGTTGTATGGTGACCAATTGAGGGGCAGCCAAGGAAATCGGGTCTTGGCTAGGAAGGCCGGGTCGGGTAGCAGTTGAGCCGAACCGTCCGTCCGAAACTGCAACCGGCGGGGTGAGCTGAAAGGGAGTGTAGCTCACTGACCCTGGAGGCTGACGTGAAGGCCATAAGGAAGCAAGTCGTCCGCGTTACGTCTGGTAGTCTCGCCAACTGGGTCGGCTCAAAGCGGGCCGAGTTGAGCCAAGTAAGAACCCAAGGCAGGTCCCATCGCGGCACTAGGGAGCGAAGAATGGGACATTGCAGACCGAAGAGGGCCATCAGGTCATCAAGGTCTTTGCAGGAACCCGTGTTGGGTCGTCCCAGAAGCCTGTACATCTGCGATCATGGCCAGGTAGCCCCGGATGGTGATCGGTGCTAACCACTGGTCGTTGAATAGCCAGAGGAAGAAATCCGCCAGCTGAGGAACTGTCAATCGATGGGAGAGAGGTGTCTGTCGTCACACCAGGTGCAGAGAACTCTCCACTTGCCTTCGTAGACTCGTCTGGACGAGGTTCTGCGGGCTATAGCGATCACATCCACTGCCGCACCTGAGAGGCCTCTAGCGAAGAGGGCTTGCCGGACAACCTGCAGGCATGGAGGAGGAGACGCTCGGGGCACGGGTGGACAGCGCCTGCAGTGGTTGCTTGAGCATCGTGCGCGGTCCGTGGCGAGGTTCAGGAGGTCGGTCGTCCATGACTTGGTCCAGCAGCACGGAGCCACCAGGAACAGGAACGCGTTGCACCCTCTGAGCTTGAATGGAACCTTGGGGACGAGCACCGTCGGCGGGTAGGTGTAGGCGACCAGACCGTCCCAAGAGATGGAGAGAGCGTCACTGCCCAGGCAAGAGGGACTGGAATGGGCGAGACGAAAGCGGGAGCTGGCGATTCCATCTCGTGGCGAAGAGGTCGATCATGGGTGACTCCCAGGCTGCGCCGATCATTCGAAGAAATCTGGATGCAGCAACCACTCGGTATGGAGAAGCTGACCGCGACGGGAGAGGGAGTCGGCTAGCACATTCAGATGACCCGGAATGTGACGCGCGCGGAGGATGATGTCCCGATCCTCGCACCACCGGAGCCCCTGGTAGAGGAGGATGCAGAGGGAGGGAGAGCGGGTCCCATCTTGCTTCTGGATGTAGGCGACGACCGTGGCGTTGTCCAACAGCACCAGTAGCTCCTGATGCAGTAGGCGAGATTCCCACGCAAGGAGGGCTTGCCAGACCGCCTTCAGCTCCAGCCAGTTGACGTGTCGGGACAGCAAATCCAAGGGCCACAGGCCGGAGGCAGTCTCGAACGACGGAAGTAGGTGTGCGACCCAACCGGAGAGGGCCGCGTTGACGCAAAGGGCTTGCGGACTTGCTCACGTTGACCAGGAAGCCGAGGCTGTCGAGGAGATCTAGAAGTGCATCTCGGGACTTCTCCATGGAGGCCTCCGACCGGTTCCGCACGAGAAGATCATGTAGGCAGGTCGACGTGGGAGACGAAGACGTCCGCCTGGTCTTGTCTAGTAAGGCGCCCATAATCCGGGTGAACACACAGTGTCTGCGGTTGACACCGAAGGTAAGCGCGCGACCCAAGTGGACCACGCCGTCGAAGGGGAAGCGGAGGAGATGCCTGGAGACGGGGTGCCTGGGGACGAGCAGAACGCATTCGACCGGTCCAAGTTGAGGGCCAAGTCCGTAGGCTGCACTGCGGCGCAACAGTTCGGTCGGTCTCCACGCGGAAGGACGGGGCGGCGATGAACTTGTACAGTGTGGAGAGCACGCGGCGTCTGTCATAGTGGCTTCCTAAATGGTCGGGAGGTCGAGGACGCAGCACATGAGGCATCCTGAAGCACCAGTTCCCAAGAAGTGGCAGCAGGCAAGACGTCAACCGAGGAGTGGAACGCAGTGCGGTTTCGGTTACCGAGAAGCCAGGAAGTCCCCTAACCACGGCGAGAGGCAGGTGTCTGCAATCCTCGCTGCGCGGAACTAAGACCCATAGAGGCTCGGGCATGCGTAGTCCAGCGCCGTCTCCGCAGGCCGACACGCGATGTCCTGGGACTGGGGATACTTCATCCCAAAGCCCTGGGGGCCCGGAGGGACCCTGTGTCGTCCGCCGAAGCTACAAGAGAATAAAAAACGATCATTATCATACAGAGTTTTAACTTACCTCCCAGGCTCTAAGCGCTTCACAATGTGTACACACAACCACAAATACCGCGGCAATTGCCCACAGAAAACACTACTAGAGGCCGCGAGGAATCGAGAGGCCGAACAGGCGGAGAGTCGTTCCAGGCTCCATGTAAGGGAGCGGCCGCACACTGGTCCCGTAGTACCACCCGGGGCGAAGGTGCTTGTCCCTGACCTTGGGGTGGAAAAACTTGCGGGACTATCCAAGAACCTGGATGGCCGTACTCCTGCTTGGAGGAAGGCCTAGGGTGACGGCTGGCATCCCCGTCGCGGGAAGCCGCCCGCAGAAGTGGCGGCCTGTCCGGCGAGTGCGACCGCCGCCAAGTACGTAAGTCCACTCAGTCCTTCTAACACCCAGAGGCCCGTCCGCAAGGAAGGGTGGGCGGGCGATCAATCTCGTCGTGAGCCCGGCTCGTCCCTCAACTCATATCCGACGAGCGGGAGCACAACAGTCCCACAGTCTTGTCCGGTCGTGGGCGCCTGTCACTGACCTAGGAGCAGGACGCTGAACGTCAGTGCTGGATCTGTGCCGAGGATTAGGAGGGCTGTACTTCAGAAGCCGCATCCGGACTTGCAGCCGGGAGGCGGGAAGTGCAAGGACGTTGCGGGTCAGACTCAGACTGGCTACTCTCAGAGCTGAACGACCAGGCGTGAATCGGCCAAGTCCTAGGAGTGGTAACCCGACGAGAGGTTGGGCTTGTAGGACCGAAATGGCCAGCCAGCACCCCTCGGTCCATCAGTCTCATCCTGCCGAGGGTACTTGTCACAGGACGAGGTCGGGACATCATAAGTATATGCTGGCTTATCCCCCGGGTTGAGGCGACCTGTCCCGTATGCGTGAAGAAGGTCGGGGCACGGGTGTCCGCTTGGAACTCCTAACGCCAAGCATCGTAGCGCAACCGGGGGTTAGGTGGGACGAAAACTCCTCTTCTTTGGCCTCCCAGGGTACCTGTCACTGCTTTGGCCTGGGCGCCGACCATCCACAGATTAGGGCCACATAGGAAGGGTAGGCGCTGGGAGCAACCGCCGAGGATGAGCTCATAGTACTCTATGTGCCGAGCAGGCGGCCAAAGGCCCAGTAGTCCAATCCTGTCCAGGGTAACGGCAAGGCTGGACACCGTACGCCTGTGCTGGGCCGGAATGCATGTGGCGTAGCCCGTGCAGCACGAGTGTCCAACGGGAAGAAGGTGGGTCGAGCTCGCTCATTGTCGGGTTCACCTAACTCCCTGTTCTGACGAGCGGTTGCCGCAAGGTCTAGCAGTCTCGTCCGTCCGAGGGTACTTGTCACTGCCCTAGGAGCGAGACGATGTACGCCTGTGCTGGCCTGGTCCCGACAGTTTGGAGGGCCGTACTCCTGCGAATGGCCGAAGTCCTAGGATCAGTACAGGGTGGCCCCTCTCGTGCAGTCTGAGTCACCACATCCGGGGAATGCGTCAGCGCCGCGGGGGTGTTACAATCGTTAGCCGGCGGCTGCTCTCGGACTGGTGTCGGCCGTCATAGCGATAGAACCCCCAGGCTGGAACCACTGCTCGTCACTAGTCAGGGGCGCAGACAACGCACGGGAGAGCGGAGGCCCAGCCGGAACCGAATAGGAAGCAGGCCTGCTCATGCCTCGGTCATAGGAAGTCCCCACAAGCGTGGAGCGCAGACTTGTATGTCGGCGAATAGCGATGAGCCGCTCCAAACGAGGACGGGACTCGTGGTCCCGACGGACCGCAGCGCGTCGACTACTGCTTCCTGTGGAAGGGTGAGAGTGCGTCCGGCTTGCGCGCTCGTCTGGGCGCGGTCCCGGAACATCCTATCTGGACTGCTGCATTCTTGCCCTAGGAGTGTCTGATCTAGGCGTCCTCACGCTAAGACTGGGTCGGGGTGCCGAGGTTCCGCGCTGGTCTCCAGCGGCGCACAAGGAGGGGGGAGCGGCTGGCCCAAGCTGAGGTGTGTGCCGGTCACCGACCTGGTAAGCTACACTCTTCGGCTCCGTGACGTCTACTGGCGCTGGGGCCCGTACCTGTTTCTTATTTTGTGACAATAAGGGTGTCACCACCGGGTAGCGACCACTCAACGGGACTGTGGTGGATACGGGTGTTTTGTTTCGAGGCTTAGCTGGTGGCGCTCGAGGATCCTTAACCGAACAGCGACCACTCGAAGGGACTGTGGTGGATGCCGGTATTAGAGCTCGAGCTCGCGGCCGAAGCCGCGGTGTAGCAGGCTCTAACCCCCGGTATGGGCCACTCGACGGGTCTGTGGCGCGTACCGGAGATGGATCGTTCCCCCGTGCTGGTATCTGGCGTTCTCGGCCGTAGAAGCTCAGGAGCTGGGTCCACTGTTCTTCCGGCCATGGGGTGCAGACCAGGCACGGGTGGGTGGAGGCACATCCGGAACAGGTCAGGCAAACGGTATGCTCGTCACTAGGCCACTTGAACTCCCCACATCACGTGCAGGTGCGGACTTGCCAACTGCAAAACATATGGTACAATGACATGCGAGCGAGCGTGCCCCCGTGGGCCCACAATACGAATCCGCGCGTACGAGCGAAGTTTCAGCGTACGGGTTATGCCAAGGCCCGGCGCTCTACCCCCACCCTTGAGCGCCAGACATAGGCAATAACCGAGGTTTTACCTTGCCATCCGAAGAAGGTGGGCACCAACACAGGTCGAAGACCAACCAACCACCGCGGAGTCAAGGCGACCCGGAGGAGGGCAGGCTCGACACAGCCCCGGTCGGTGACAAGGGTCCACGCAGGAGCTGCAGGCACGAACGGGCTAGTCGCTAGGAACGCCGCCAAAGGCACCAGGAAGTGGCCACTAACACCAGACACCCTGAAGTTAGTCCTAGCGTGACACAGAGAGTTCAGGACACACGACGTGCGAACACCACGAACAGTCTTGCCCCGCGGCGCGAGGGCCAAGAACACACAGGCTGCAACACGACCGGTCTAACCACAAGACCGACGAGGAAATCCCACAGGCAACGTCCAAGCCTAACAGGCACTTCGAGGCTAGCCTGTAGCGCAGGCAAAGTTCCGGACACACAAGTGCGAAGCCACAATGGCCAGACCGGCCACTAGGCGCGTGAGCACAGTTCACCAGGTGCCGCTGTTTCGTCAGACCTAATTCTCACAAACACTGACGAGGAAGTCCAACGCGAAAATGTCCGAGCCTAACACCTGCAAGGCGAAGGGTAACAGCTTGCAAACCCCACGACCGGTTTCCACAGTTCATACAGTCGAAGCTAGAGTCATCGACGTACACAACCTTACAGTAACTAGCAAAGAAACTGACTGGGGTATTAAGCGCTGAGCGCATGCGTGGTTGGACCGGAAGGGAGGCTACCTGGGTTTCTACCTAGGCCTATGGCGCCCCTCACCTGCCATCATGACCATACTCGTACACAACAATTTTGGGCTAAAATTAGACTAGCTAAGAAACCATTCCTAATAGTAATACCATCGGTAATGTGTTTTGAGAAAACAACTTTGGTGGGGCGCTTGCCTGCCACTGCAGCACTGAAAGTACAAAACAGACGTGCTACTGTTTGAGGCTTTGCTGCTGCGGACACAGCTCCGCTGGGCGGGGCACGTCTCCAGGATGGAGGATCATCGCCTACCAAAGATCACCCTGTTCGGCGAGCTTGCTACTGGACACCGTGACAGAGGGGCACCAAAGAAGAGATACAAAGACTGTCTCAAGAAGTCACTTAGTGCCTGCCAAATCGACCACCACCAGTGGTCTTCGCTTGCTGCGGACCGTGACACCTGGCGCTCCACCATTTATAAGGCAGCTGTCTCCTTTGAGGACTCTCACAGAGCTAGCCTTAAGGACAAGCGGCTCAGGAGAAAAAACAGAGATGCCACAGCTCAGAACCCTGGCCATACCTTCCCCTGCAGCCACTGCAGTCGAACCTGCCTGTCTCGGATTGGCCTCCGCAGCCACGAACAAGCCTGCAGACGTCGTGGGCAACTCCTATAAAATCTTCGTTCGCGAAGTCAAGCCAAGAGACTGTTTGAGGCAGCCTCAGCTGCACCAGGGCCTTCAACCAGGTTTTTTTTTTTTTTTTTTTTTTGCGTCTGCAAAGGTCAGCTCTTTCTCCACACGCACCTACTGAATCTTGCACTCAGATATCCAATGAGGGCATTTCTTGTCCGAAGCGATATGCGCCCCCTGGCAATTCACACATAGAGGGGTGGCTGTGCAGGACTCGGCAGTGTCCGGGCTTAGAGCAATGGCGCATGAAGAATCTGCCTGGCGGCATGTCTTCTGCCAATGCGGGCCATACTTTTGGCACTTAAAGCACCAGATGGGGAGAGGGACGTACTTCTTCACTTGTAAGGAGTAATAGCCTCCCTAGATGGTAGTAGGAGGGGTGGGGGTGCCAAACGTCAGGATGATGGTAGGGAGACGGATCTCCCTACCACCTCGCTTGGAAGCGAAGCACCTGACATAAGTCACCTTCTGCGACTTAAGATTCCGTACAAGTTCATCTTCCGCCAGTTCTGCAAATGCTTGATCTTTAATCACTCCTCTAGAAGAATTCATCGTTTTGTGGGGTGTGACCTATGAAAGAGAGCCTCAGTAGCCCATTGGAGTGTGCACGGATACAGCACTCTACCAAGTCACCAGACCTGAGGCGCTGGGTCTCAGGCCTGCCAACACGGCTCCTGAGGGTCTCCCCCAACAGAAAAGGGTGCAGTTTGGAAACAGACTTCTCTTTTACTTTGCTATGGACAATGAGGAAGCGAGGCCAGATGGTCGATGCCTGAGGCGTCGCTTCCTCACAGTCGGAGTCACTATCAAGGACAATGTCAGTGGCTATGTGCTGCTTTGGTGCCAGTTTATTTTGGTTGTGGTTTCCATATTACAGTATGATAGATATTCATCCCTGGAGGTCCCTGCCCACCACTGAGCCCAACAAGGGAAAGTGCATTTGTCGGCAGGTCTCCAGCCGACACATGATGGAGACTGCCTCAAAGATATACTCAGGGGGTTAAGCCTGATTGAACCGTCTGAGCCACCGCCTTCTATCACATTGTTGAATGCAGCGGAATACTGGCGTAAAGCACCTAATCAACAGCAGAGGCTACAGCATGGTGCTCCGTATACCAACCTGCATGTCAACAATGGGATAGGGCTCAACCTGACAAGAGCCGATTGACTAGGCCCTGTAATCCTAGCCTCCCGTTTAAGTAGAAGTCAAGGCCAAAGTGGAGTGTTTCAGCCACCAGGATCCTCTTCTCCCCCGACACGGGTCTCCAAGCACGGCAAACACTCGGGATCCAAAGGACCAAAAACTAATGAGTATTTTTAAGGACCAATCCAACATGGTAAGACCTGGGTTAGCACATCTCCTTAAAATCAGGACCAGTGAAAAAGAAATAACAACATATCTGCTGACGTCAAGTCCAAATCCTGGACAAAGATGGCACCCCTTCGCTAGCCCACTCAGTCAGTGACTGAGGAGACTACCCACCCACGCCACGTGGAGGCCGGTGCCGAGTGGGCCAGATATGCTACAAAATGAAGATCAACCATTATATGGATAGTGCCATAATAGCTTGACACTTCTTGCCGCCCAGCAACTCTGGACAATATACCATGATAATCTGTATCTTGTGTTCTGCAGGCTTCCGAGGACAACTCCCAATTTAGGGAACTTCGACCCCAGGTCTAAATGTGCTTATGACTAATAGCATTAGCACTAACTGATTTTAATGTAGTACAGTAGAACCTCTTTTGAGCAGGAAAAAGTGGTCTTAAAAGAGAAGTCTTGAAGGGCAAAAAGTGTCAACTACCATTATCATAAAAGACCAACTTAGGTGGTCTTTCTCATACAAGTGGTCGCTCAAAACAGGGTTCTGCTGTATATGGCAACAGTCAAAACTGTAACAGCTGTGTCCACAGAAACGTTTACATGATTCATACTATCACTGATACACAGTTTTGCTGAATGCATTGTGACAATGCTTACCATTAATCTGGATCTTGATGACAGCGGAGTCCGTTCCAAGATTATTCTCCAGCTGCAGGCGGTATGGGCCATCATCATCTTTAGAAGCATTCTGTCAAAACATATGGGAAAAATACCTTATGATTGGTTTATTGGCAGAGAAAAACGTGCAACTACAAATGTTTGAAATAAATGCCACGTGTGCTGGTCTGTGTTTGATAAACAAGCACACAAACTACACTGATAACTCTGCCATTATTTGGCAAAAGCCAGGATGTCCATTTTTAAGAAAATCAACAATGAAAATCTTGCTTTTCTAAAAAAATGGACGTTTCCATTCCTTTTGATTCCTTCAGTTCTGTCACTTTCCAATACAAGAGGTATGGGCAGGGTTGATAGTCATTACTTTTTTTCTTTAATGAAATAACTTTTCTTTAATTCTGGTAAAAGGTTAAAGAAATAAATTTTCTTTACTTTTTTTTTGAAAATTAAAGAAATAAATTTTCTTTAATTTTTCTTTTTAATGAAATAAATTTGCGTTAAATACATGAATGATCATTTATTGCTCAGCTCAGACAAAAAAAAAGTGGCATGCAGTTGAAAAGTGACACGCCACCAGATTTCCTTCTCTACCCACTATCTAAAACACTATCTGGCCAGATACATGCAGTAGTTATGAGAAGGGGGAAGAAAGAAAAAAAACAAACTCGGAAAACTGCACAGCGCAAGAAAAAGTCATGCGGCTAAAAATGGAACAATTCAGGCTTGTTTGATCTTATTTCGCGCTGCTGACAAATCCACTCATCTGCAAGAGCCATAGATCCTCAAGAACCCCAGCAGTCTTGGGTGGGGTGGGGGGGGGGGGGGGGGGCGGGGGGTTGGTGGGTTAATGACGATCTATGCCTACTACTATTAAAAATGTATGCATGCACCCGTTCAGGTTTTCACCTGTGCTTTCCAATCGTTGCTGTACCATCTGCCTTCTCACTCCTGAAACGAAACCCACCCAACTGCAAGAGGCATAGATTCTCATGAGCCCCCGCAACTGCGGGGGCTCATGAGGATCTATGCCTCTTGCTGGGATAATCTGCGCTCTTGTTTCGCTCAAGCAAAGTGGATCCCTCAAGTTTTTCACCTGTCCAATTGTTGCTGTACCATTCTGCTTTTTTACTCCTGAAACGAAAACCCCCCAACCGAAAGAGGCATAGATCCTCATGAGCCCCGCAACTGCGGGGGTTTGTGAGGATCTATGCCTCTTGCTGGGATAATCTACGCTCGTGATTTTCTCAAGCAAAGGGGATCCGTTAAGTTTTTCACCTGTCCAATCTTTGCTGTACGAGTGCCATCTGCCTTCTCACTCCTGGAATGAAAACCACCCAACTGAAGGAGGCATAGATCCTCATGAGCCCCCGCAACTGCAGGGGGCTCGTTAGGATCTATGCCTCTTCCTGGGATAATCTACGCTCCTGATCTTTTCAAGCAAAGGGGATCCGTAAGTTTTTCACCCAGAGGCATAGATCCTCCAAACCACCTCAAACCGGCTGCAACTGGGTCAAACCGGCTTTGCACATAGGCACCTGTTGTTCGTGGTGGAAAAACGAACTGAAGTAACGAAATTTTTAACGAAAGAAATCGATAATCGTTACTTTTATTTTTTAATTCGTTGAATTTTCTTTAACTTTTTAAAAACATGAACGCGTTAAATTTTCTTTAACCAAAAATTTAATTTGTTAAATCGTTATATCGTTAAATCTTCCAACCCTGGGTATGGGACATGACAGAACTGAAGGAATCAAAAAAATGGGAATGAACTCCAACCCAGTTCCTGCATCTGTACCAAACTATCATACCTGAAAGTTTGGGAAGACACTGATGAAAGTGGCCAGTGGGCAAGACAGAAGCAGATGTTAGAATGCTATTAGAAGAGACTCACAAACCAGATAGGTGAGGCTAGCGCTGGAAGAATTGAACACAAACCAAGGGCAATCACAGAAGAGAATAACAATTAAGATCTTATTATATACACAGACTGTTCAGTCACCAAATGCCAGGCAGGCTCAGGCTTCACAATCAAACAAAAAGGCAGCACCATATACGAAGACAGCGCAGCCTACAAAGCCAAGACCTCAAGCTTTAACTGTCAGCCGGCCTATATAAATGGGCACACAGTCCAAATGACTCATTTGAATTCAATCTGTCAGCTTGAAAGCATAGCACCTTCTGCTCTGCAACTAAACTGAAGGTGCGCCATTGGGACCCGACCCTTTAACAATGGAGGTTGAGGCAGTGTATCTGAAATGGATTGCTACTCTGGATGACAGCCAAATCAGTCACGCCATTATTCTCACAGACTCAAAATGCCTGCTGCAAAAAACTGATGCAGGAATGGGAAGCCCAAACAATTGCAACTCTGAAAACTTTGTGGGTCTACTGCCCACGACATGCTGGGAGTCCAGGACAATGATCAAACGGACACCTTCACTGGCAAGGCAGAGGTCACACAGGGGTACAGATGGGCTGATCAGATGTGAGAAATCTGAGAAACAGAGCCAGAGGCACCACACCAGGGGCACCACACAGTCCATCGCTTCCAGAGCAGACGTGTGGAGAAAGGCAGCAAGCGTTGACTTGAAAGGACACAGGAGGTCCATAGTAAACCAGACCAATCTCAAAAGGAACTCTGGGAAGACTTCTGATGGGTGGGTGGAAAGCGTGTGGACCTTTCCGAGATCCCATTGTTACGTGGTAGTTGTGGTCGCAGTATGATACAATTATACCACACGTATGCACTATATCAGGCCAGTAGAAGAGAAGACTGCTCGGATCCTGTCGAGGGTCTTACTGATTCCCAAGATGGAATCATGGGCCAGTTTCATCACATGCATCCTCAGGGCTTCAGGAACCACCACTTGACGGACAGGCTTGTCTCCATGGCTGGTGTATACCCGTTACAGGATATCTTTTCTGGTCTTGAAGGTTATTTCCTTCCCTCTTCGCATCACGGGCTCGGTCTGACCTCGGAACTTGTCAAGCATAGGGTCAGCTTTCTGTAGTTTCACCAGCTCGTCCCTATTCACCACGGCTGCTTCTGTGTTGTCAACTACTTTTAGAGGGAGGGTCTGGTGACTCTTCTTTGCCTGACTTCTCGTGGTAACGGCACAGGTTTCAGGTGTCCACTCCGGATCTGGATCCTCTGCATTCCTGGCACTGTCAATGTTTCCGATAATAAGGTCATAGCCTGGGGTCTTCATGCATAACACCTTCACCTCTCCTGTCAGGTACACTGACCTTGGCAAAGGGGATAATTCTCACAGTTCCGTCTGCCAGGATGAGGGTTGTCCACTCATGTAGCTTCTGGTCATCCACTACTAGGTCCTCTCTCACGATGACGCTGCTACAACCCGCGTCTCTCAGCACTCTCACTGATGTGTTGCTGATGAATCCTGACACCACCAGCATGTTGGGTACTTCACTCTCAGGCAGCGCGATGTTGGAAACTGGTAAGAATGTTGCCTCATCGCCAACTGGATTGCGACCACTCCTCTTTAAAGACTGTATCTGTTTTGGTGTCGCCTGCCTTTCTCCAGACTCAAAGTCACTGGGTGACGTCACATCGTTAGCCAGTAGAGCGGTGGCTCTGTGTTGAGATGTGGTAACACTTCTGCCTGCTGTCCCACCATCTTGGTTGGACCTTCTGGTGGTGTCACCTCAGGGAACATCCTTGGAAGGACAATATATCACCTTGTGTCCCTTCATTCCACAGGAGAAACATGTCAGGCTCTCCACCAACATCTGTTTTGGGGTATCTCTGACGTCTTGTTCTTCCTCTACTGGTGTAGACACACCCTGCGGCTTTCTGGGCCCGAACTGCATGATGTGGGCATCCAGGTATCTTTGATCGAAATCTGCAAGGGGCTTCAGGGACTGGTCCTTTTGCTCCCCGAGGTGGGTGGCTAGGTCCTTAAAACATGCTCTGAGGACTTGCTCTTTGATGATGAGGTCACACAGGTCCTGGTAACCCTTTTTCAAACCAGCCAGCTCTATCCATTTCTCCAGGTAGGTCCTGATTCTCTCAGTGATTGGCCGGGTGTTTCTCCTTCCTCAGGCTTGCAATTCCGGAATTGTCGTCTGTAACCCTGTTCAGTGAAGTCGTACTGTCTCAGCAGGGCGGCTCTCAACTGCGCATAATCCTCAGCTTCTTCTCTTGGCAGGAGGGTATAGCACTCAAGCGCTTTGCCAGTCAGAAGTGCGCTCAGTTTGGTGACCCAAGTCTCTTGATTCTAGTTGTTGCTTCTTGCGAAGCACTCAAATCGCTCCAGGTAAACATCCATTTTATACCTTTTGCATAAGAAGGTAGTTTTGTCGCACGGGCTGTTTGCTCTCTGCTGGCTAAGGCTGCTGCTTCAGCTGGACTCTGGCCTTGTGCCTTTAACTCCATCCTCTTGAGATGAATTTCATGTTGTTGTGGCCTCTCTGCCTCTTCTCACTGTTTCTCTGACTCTTCTCGCTGTTTCTCTGCCTCTTCTCGCTGTTTCTCTGCCTCTCCTCACTGTTTCTCTGCCTCTCCTCGCTGTTTCTCTGCTTCTTCTCGCTGTCTCTTGATCTCACACTCTTTGGCTCTTTCTTCTCTCTCCAATCTCTTTTCTTCTTTCTCCTTTTCTCTCTCGTCTCTTTTCTTCTCTCTCCAGTCTCTCCTTTTCTACTCTCTCCGGTCTCTTTTCTTCTCTCTCCTGTCTCTCCTTTATAAACTCCAGGAGTTGAGTTCCCTCCATTCTGCATTCCTTTCCAATTCTCAGGAATGTCTCCATTTCCGATGTCGCTATCTCTGCGTTTCACTGCAGTGCTGGCTATTATCTCCGGCTACCCTTTCCACTGAGCCAACTGAAGAAGTCCCATCGGAGGTGCCAAATATAACATGGTAGTTGTGGTCGCAGTATGATACAATCACACCACACGCACGCACGTAGGCTTCTTGTAAAGAAACTTCACTCAGCTGCAACTCATTACACGTGGCACAAGGCTGTAGACCACACTGGAGTAACAGTTCCAACAGTACTTTATTCTCACGATGCACTCTCAGCACAATGCATCCACAAATGCATCCACATGTTGGTACACTCGTAAAATGCATCCACAATTCTGATACACTGTGTCTCCCATACAATGCACCAACACTGATACACTGTCTCATCTACAACGCATCAACACGTTTGACACACTGCATCTCTCATACAATGTACACACATATTTCCTAACACGCTCTTTTATACTATTACAGATTTCCAAAACAATCCAGCAAATTCACACAACTCAACCAAATAGAAAAGAAAACGAAACTAAAACTCATTAATATTCATGAAAAAGAACACTCTAGATCTGACTACAAATTTCCACTACCATCTAGGTGTATACCAAAAATGTTGCAAAATGTTGCTAACGATTACGTCACAACTTTGATGTCATATTTGAGGTCACAAAACTGCCACGACCCTTCCCAAAACTTCCATTCTAATGTAGGTCAGACTTTACAACATTGTAGCAAAAATATGCGTCACAACAAAAATCGATGGCAATTCTTTGTGCAAAAGAAAACGAATCATACAAAAGGTACGTAATTCTTATAAAAAAAATAACTCAAATAAATATCGGATCTTTCCTATGATCAGCACACACATGTTCTCAAAAGAATAACACAACCACAAACATAACACCCATCTTGACTAAACTGCTAAATGAAGGCAGCACTCCCAGCCAAGAAATGTCAAACAAATTCTTCTACCCCTACCTTGATGGTGAGTATGGCGTGTCGCTCCGTCACCTCTGAGTGATAGCGAGACCCATGCAGCTCTTCACCATCACGAATCCACTTGACAGTGGGCTTGGGGTTGCCTGTGAAAGGGATCTTCAGCACAACATTCTCGCCCTTCTCAAACGTGCACACATCTTTGAACCTGGGCGGCATGTTGATCTTGGGTGGAGCTGATGGACAGAAAATGCAAGCAGGTAAGCTGAAAGTTTGAAGCTATTCTTTTTATGGCGTCCTCAGTTGCTAGATTAAAATCATGTCCCTCCGCCCTAAAAATTATACAACATTAAAGACAAATATGTCTAAGTGAAGCATTATTTGAATATGACATGTTTCCTGGAGCAATAACACTTTTAACCACTTCACTGCCACTGGATGCAGACTGTTTTCCTGACATCTTTGTTAATTCAACATCAAAGTGCCCCAAGCCTCCCATGGAACTTTGAAATGAAGTGGTTCCGCAAGAGGCATTGATCCTCATGAGCCCCTTCAATGCGGGAGCTCATAAGGACCTATGTTTCTTGCAGTTGGATCCTGTTCATTTCTTCTTGGCAGTGAAGGACTAAATTATATGCATGTACAGATAAGCGACAAATGACGTGAAAAATGACATTACCATTTCCAGCATGCCATATACTCAGCATAATGAAAAGGCACATCTTGAACACGAATCTGATTTGCCATGTACTGGTATATGTATATATTTGTCCTGAGTTAAGTACGTCTACAAAGACTGCCACATCTCATACAGTCAAAGGGCTGACAATTCAACTCACAGCTGATCTCCAGGTCAGCGCGACTGACGCGACTGCCTCCCCTGTTGCTGGCACGGATGGAGTACTCATCGGCATCTTCCCCGTACACATTGCGTACGAAAAGGATCTGCTTTTCTCCCTCCGTGATGATCTCAAACTTGTCACTGTCGTGAATCTCACGAGAACCCTTGAACCTACACGATGAAAATAGAAGAAAGTGAAAGAAAATAAATAAATCAATACAGAAAAAGAAACCCAGGTGTGTCAGCTCCTGTCGCAATGTGCCACACACATCCAAACTGTGCACTATTTTGTCTGTGATTTTGAAACATGTTCTAAAAAGCATCAAACTTTATTAGTCTGTGAAGAAAGAATACTGCAGTCAAACGGTAAAAACTTACCACTGAATGTCGGGTTTGGGTTGACCGCTGACCTCACACTCAAAGCGAGCCGTTTTGCCCTCCACTGCTGCGATTTTGCGCAGACCGCTTGTGAACTCTGGCACCACAGCAGCTACAGGACAATTGGAACACACGTGAAGAATGGAAAGTATAGCTTCATGTGTACTAATTATGTGATTTTGAACTTTACAGCTTAAAGCAGTAAGGTCCTAATCATAGACCTGTGAGTAAAACATTTTACGACATCAGAATTATCATTGAATGGATTCAATTTCATTTCTGAAATAGTACTTCTAAAGAAAACAAGTTCAGAATTGTTTTTCTTTACATGAACTTCCAGTTTCTTTTGTTTGCTGAACCATGGAGTTCCTAAATGGTTGCAGTGTTGCTGGCTAGTCATTATGGCATCCCCTCGACTCCAGCCAAATGTTAAGTCTCTTCTATAGGCGGGCAGATCTAAAAATCTGACAACTAAAGTAACCAGAGAAAAATTGCATAATGTCTAGTTGCTGCTGCTGCTGAACGTACTTTTGGTGGGAAGCGCCATGTGTGTGTATGTGTGTGTGTGTGAGTGTGAGCATATGTATATAAACACGAGAATCTCTGACATTTGTAATTGTATACAATTTTACATAAAAGCTTGAAACTTGAGAAGTGCGTTGTTCAAGGCGTGCCTAGGACAGCCTCCAAGCGTATTAAAATTGGGTGTCTCATTTAAGGGTTACAAGACCATTTATAGGAAGTCAGTTGTGACACATTAGAGTCCGTAATTTTTGTCATATTGACTTGTAATTTTGGATATACATGTAGCTAGATTAGAGAAAGAGATTGGACGAGTTCATTCACTAGTGTTGTATCTTTTGAACATTTTTCTGTAAAAATTAGTTATCAGCATTTAAAAAAAAATATAAACTTTGACTTCTTGAGAAAATCAGACAGTGATGGTGACGTAAAAGCAGCAACTTCGTCATTCCCCAGACATGGATGCAATACTCTAGATATGACCTCTCTCTCTCTCTCTCTCTCTCTCTCTCTCTCTCAGGACAGTTTGTAAGAGAGGCATTTGCATGCCTAAAACTTTATCCTGAATAAAAACATTTCATCATCATCTCTCTCTCTCTCTCTCACACGCGCGACATGCTGTCAGAAGAGCATGTGCATGTACATAGAATATCATGTATCATGTCGGCAAAGTCAACCTCACTTCACACAAATTATAGCAAGACTGAAATTGTACCATGAAATTCTATTTTTGTCACCATTTGTCTCAAGTCTAGAAGGCAAAGTGAAACTTGTATCATGTAAAATGTATTTTTCTGTAAAATATTTTTTTTCGAAAAATACTTACCGATGGTATTACTGATAGAAAGATATACTTAGCCTGTCAATTTTAGCCTCCAAAATTGTTGTGTGTTGCTACACAACCAGGGACGTAACTCTAATAAGCAGTTACCTAATCCCCTGAGTGGCCTCCCTATCCGCCGAGTAGCCTCCCTTCCTAATCTTGCGAGAGTCCGTTATTGCCAGTTCTATCTTAGCTGACTGGCGGCAAGCGGGGAAGATGGGAGGGAAGTTTGAGTAAGCGGGGAAGATGGGAGGGAAGTTTGAGTAATACCATCGGTAAGTATTTTTTGAAAAAAAATATTTTAAAGAAAAATACATTTATTTCTTCAAAAACGTCACCGATGGTATTACTGATAGGAAGAATTGCGAAGAGGAGGAGGGTGCCGCCCCAAATTGAACCCCCAGGTAACTGCTTAGCTAGGTCCCTTGCCGGTGCACACTCCTGACAATTTCAGCTAAGTGTTACCTATGGCGCCTCCAGCGCAGGGAGGGAGTGTTGCGCCGCAGCAATGTCCCCCGCCAGAGCCAGGTTGTGTCGCTGGCCGGAGAGGTCGCGCAAGTAAAAAGGGCGAAAGTAATAATAATAATAATAATTACGGTATTTATAATGCGCTTATCTTATAATAATTATAACTCTAAGCGCGCACTCACAACTCACGCACGCATGCGCACGCTTAGACAACGGCTCGCGTACCACAAAAAGTGAAATACATTACGACAGTCGACTTGGGGTGGGGAGTGTGGTGATATAGTGCTAGAACTGTTGAAAGAGGTGAGTTTTGAGGGCGGACTGGAAGGAGGAGAGAGAGTGTTTCTGATGGAGAGAGAGTGGGAGAGTGTTCCAGGTGGATGGGCCGTATACAGAAAAGGAGGCCGAAAGTGCTGAGTTTGGTGCGGGGGATGTGGAGGCGGAGCGGAGGGAGCGGGGAAGAGTGTAGGGATGAAGTAAGTTGGAGAGATAGGCAGGAGCGCAGTTGTTCAGGGATTTGTAGCAGAGAGACAGAATCTTGTATTGGATGCGTTGGGGGATGTGAAGAAAGAGTTTGAGCAGGGGAGTGATGTGGTCGGATTTTTTCTTTCTGAGGACGAGGCGGGCAGCATTGTTCTGGACACGCTGGAGGGTGAAAGTGGTGGAGTGAGGGAGGCCGGAAAGGAGAGAGTTGCAGTAGTCGATGCGAGATAGGATGAGAGAGACAGCAAGTTTGGTGGCAGCTTCGGTAGTGAGGTATTTTCTGATCTGACTGATGCGGTGGAGGTGGAAATAGCATGCCTGTGCCGTGGCAGAGACAAAGCTGGTCATGGAAAGAGAGGAATCAAGGATAACGCCGAGGTTTTTGGCTGAGTCAGAGAGGGAGATAGGGGTGCTGTCGAGTTGAAGGTGGAGAGAGGAAGGGAGCTGGGAAAGTTTCTGGCGAGTGCCTACCAGCATGGCTTCCGTTTTGTCGTTGTTCAGTTTAAGCTTGTTTGCTGTCATCCAGTTTTTCACGTCTTCGTAGCAGTCAGCCGTGCGAGTCAGTAGTGACCGAGTGTTGTCGAGTTTGTCTTTGTCTAGTAGTTGTGAGTCGTCAGCGTAGAGGTGGTGGTTTATGTCGTGAGACTGGATGATGTTGGACAGGGGAGAGGTGTAGAGCGTGAAAAGGACCGGGCCCAGGACGGACCCCTGTGGAATTCCGCAGTAGGGTTCAGCCCGCCAGCCCACAGCCGCCACAATATCCTTCACGGCGCAGTTGCGGTCGAACACGACGCTCATGGAGATAGCCCAGATCTCGTGCGCCCGAATCCACAACCTCTTCGCTCCCTCATGCGAGAGGTCGTTGTAAGCGGAGATCGTCTGGGCGGATATATCGTGCCGGCCCGGAACCAAGGGCAGGAAAAGGCGTGAACGACCCTGCCGTAAGGGCTTTGACCGGCAGAGGTAGATTTTTAATGCCCTGACTGGATCCTGCTGTCTTACGTCCCGGGGTGTGTCAGGGCCCCACAGTGGACGAAGAGTGATCGGTTGAGGGGAGCTGTTTTTTTGCCAAAAAGGAAGGACTAGTGAGTAGCTGAACCGAGCCATCGGCCCGGAGCTGCAGGCAAGATGGTTGCACGGAGAGAGCGTGGAGCTCACTCACTCAAGAGGCAGTGGCTAGAGCCAGCAGGAAGCACGTCTTCCTCATCAAGTCTGAGAACCGCGCCAAGGGTAGCGGTTCAAAACAAGCAGTGTGGAGCCAGGTTAACACCCACGCAAGGTCCATCGTGGGAGCAAGAAGCCTGTCACTGGTCGCCAGAGGTCAAAATGAGCCATGAGGTCGGCGAGGTCCTTACAAGATCCGGGATCTGGCCAACCCAAATGGTGGTAAGTGTCAGCCACCATAGAAAGATATCCCCAAATGGTGATGGGTGCCAGGTTCTGATCCTCGAAGAGCCACAGGAAGAACTCTGCAAGCTGGGGCATAGTCAAAGCTGTGGTGGAGAGGTGTCGAGTCCCGCACCAAGACTGCAAAACCCGCCATTTTCCCTCATAGACTTTCCTGGTGGAAGGCCGTCGGGCTGAAGCGATAGCCACCACCGCCGCATCCGAGAAACCTTGAGCATTGAGGGCACGCCGCACAATCGCCAAGCGTGTAAGAGGAGTCTCTCCGGGCAAGGATGAAAAAGATCCTGCCGTGGCTGTTTCAGCATCGTGCACGGCATGGGAAGCCGCAGAGGGGAATCGTGGCGAGACTCAGGAGATCTGTGGTCCAGCTCTTGTTCCAAGAGAACGGGGCTACCAGGAACAGTACTGCGTGGCAGCCTCTGAGCTTGAAGAGAATCTTGGGTACCAGCACAGAGGGAGGGTACGCGTAATCCAGGAGACCCTCCCAGGGAATGGAGAGAGCGTCCACCGCCCATGCGAGGGGCTCTGGAACGGGAGAGACGAAGAGGGGCAGCTGTGCGTCCCACCTCGTCGCAAACAGGTCGATCATGGGCGTCTCCCAGTGCACGCAAATCATCCGAAAAAGGTCAGGGCGAAGAGACTACTCGGTATGGAGGAGCTGACCCTGACGAGACAGGGAATTCGCCAGTACATTCAACCGTCCCGGAATGTGATGTGCCCGTAGCGAGATGCCCCGATCTTGGCACCAGACAAGAAGCTGGAACAGAAAGATGCATAGTGAGGGAGAACGCATCCCGCCCTGCTTCTGAATATAGGCGACGACCGTCGTGTTGTCGGAGAGGACCAAGACTTCCTGGTGGGACACGCGCGCCTCCCAGGCGATAAGGGCGAGCCAAACTGCCTTCAACTCCAACCAGTTGATGTTCTTGCCCATTGAATCTGGCGGCCAAAGGCCCGCTGTCTCGCTGAAGTCCGGGAGCAGGTGAGCGCCCCAACCGGAGAGACTAGCATCCATGCAGATCGACAGGTAGGGTAGTGGGGATGCGATTGGAACTCCCGACGCTAAACAAGCGGGATCCGTCCACCGAAGGAGATGTGGCCGAACCAGTGGAGACACAGGCACGCGGATGTCCAAATCCCCTGAAGATGGCCTCCAAAGAAGGAGGAGATGTGGTTGAATCGGCCGCGAGTAGAGCCGGCCGAGTGGAAGCAAGTCCGCCGCCGCACTCACGAGTCCCAACAACTGTAACCACATCCGTGCCGGAGCCTCGGTTGCATGATACATCTGCCGGGCCAAAGCGGCTAACTTGTCGATCCAAGCCTGGGGAAGGCTCACCAAGTTCAAGTCGGTCTGAAACTCCATTCCAAGGTAGATTCCAGAAAACGGCGATAGGTACGACTTGCCGAACATGACCAGAAAAACGAGTTGGTGAAGAAGGGAGAGCAGGGCTGTGATGAAGCTCTATGCTTGTGCATGGTGCTCATACAGTAGGATAAATACGGTACGGTTTATGTTAACGGTTTGTTTGTGCCGATAGTCCGTGGGGCCTGCTGCCCACGTGAAATCTGTAAGACATGGTTAGCACGGAGTTTTGGTGAGTTCTGTTTAGTGAGTTCTAGGTGAAAGTTAGTCTGTCAGAGGTTTAGAAACGATAGATGACTAAAGGAATGTAAGGTGTGTATGCTTAAGTCGCTATGAAGGTAGTGCGTGGTTGGTTAAGCATAGTCTTTTTCAGTGTATAGAGTAGTGTATAGCAAGAGTGTTAGGCTATAGTCTGTTTCAAGATAGTGACAGAGATATGGGGGTGTTACGGAAGTAGACAGTTTATGAAGCACGTGTGTGTGTGTGAATGAACGTATGAGTTATTTGTATCAGCCAGGTTACGTGACGTTTCTCATTGATCCAATATGTTGTGTGTTTAGCAAGCGTTACGTTTGGATCCTTGTTGTTGTGTTTAGAGTGCTTGTAAAGACTGGAACGACGGACGCCGAGACGTCAGTCACAGGTGGGACCTAACGTGAGGTCATCCCTCCAGCTCTTCGCTCAGAGTGAGTCTGATCGGGACCAAGATACCCGGATCACAGCGAGAACTGCGCTACGGAGCGAGTACAAGGACGTCCGTGTTACAGACAGGACAACAGGAAAGAGCATACAACGGACTTGCACGCCTAGACGTGAGAAGGACCAACGTAACCAGGCAATAACATCAAACAGGTTGGAGACCGAGAACTAACACCTAGCCTGACGAGATGTTGTGCGTGTGTGTATGTGATGTTGGGATGCAGTGGGGAAGGTGAAATGTGTATAGTTGGATAATTATTTAAGTGTGTCTTTTCAGTTATAGTGTATAAAAGTTACTTTAGAAAGGGAGCCCGTGTGTTGAGTTTTACCGCATGAATGCGCCCGTCTGAGTCAGTGGCGGTGTATGCGTCTGTTGTGCGAGAGTCTGTACGTGTGACTGTGGGCAAGTCTGCGTGCGTTACAGTGGTGACCTTGTTTTAGCGGTATTTTAGAGTAGTGCGGGCGCTAGTGGGTGGCGATTGTAGGGTAAGGGTTGATATGAGCGTGGGTAGTTGATATTGTAGTGAATATTCTTTTACGTTTTGCCGTTGATTTGTATTCTTTACGTTTTTGGAGATTTTGGAAGTTCTGGTAAATATGGAGTCGGACCCGGTAGAGGCGTACATTAAACAGGGTGAAAGGTTAGGACTTAGGGATGAGAAGCTTTTTGACTATGTGGAGAAGTGTAAGGATAGGGAGGATAGGGCGAGAGAAAGGGAAGCACAGAGGGAGAGAGAAGAAAGAGTACTTAAGAAAGAGGAGTTAGAAGTTCAGAAAGTCCTAAAGGAGAAAGAGTTAGAAGCTCAGAGAGAGCGAGAGGGGAAAGAAAGAGTCTTTAAGGAGAATTAGAAGTACAGAGAGAAAGAGAAGAGAGAGCGTTTCAGAGAGAGAAAGATGAAAAATCTCTAGCGTTTCAGAGAGAGGACGAGAGGGAACATGCGTTAAGAGAGAAAGAGTTAGAGTACCAGAGAGAGAAAGAGGAGAGGGATAGAAAGGAGAGAGATAGGGAGGTGCAAATACAGTTAGCTCGAGATGCGGGGTCTAGAGCAGCTCCAGATAGTGAGTTGGTAGGCCGGGGCATATGTAATTTTCCTAGACTGCCGATGTTTAAGGAGTCTGTTGACTCAATTGATGCTTTTTTGTGTCGATTCGAGGCTCACGCGCGAATGTTGAGTTGGCCACCTGCCAGCTGGCCCGTTTTGCTTTCATCGGTGCTAGAGGGTCAGGCCTTGAGTATTTTCCGTAGCTTGAACGTTTCGGGGAACATAGATTACGAGACTTTGAAGGAGTGTCTCTTACAGCAGTTTCAGTGTAATGCGGAGGGTTTTAGAGAACGCTTGAGAGCTTGACGGCCAGAGACAGGGGAATCGTTTGTGTCGTTTGGCAGGCGATTGTCCCATTTGCTCGTACGTTGGGTCGAGCTGTCCAAGATCGACCACACGTACGAAGCATTGTTTGATCTCATGTTGGCTGAACAGTTCTTTGGTAGCGTTTCCAAGGATCTAGCGGTATTCTTGAGGGAGCGTAACCTCAAGACTACGGACGAGTTGGTACAGAACGCGGAGGCTTTTCGGACGGCGCATCCTACGAAAAACCTCGCGCGTAGGACCGAGACACCGCCAGTCGGGTTGGTCGCTGCTAACACGACTGGGGGTTACCGGGGCGTCAATACCTTACGTGGGGCCCAGCTGGTTAACGGGAGAGGTACTTTGCATTTCCGACGCGGTGATCGAGGTAACGGCATTGGCGGTCTCGATCCGTACGCACGAGGAGAAACATCTGGTCGTGGGTATGGTCGTGGTCGTATGGCGAATTCGGACACTCAGTGTTTTGCGTGTCATGCATACGGTCATTTTAGTCGTGACTGTCCTAGCAGTAGTTCAGGGGCTTAGTGTTTCACCTGTCAGGGGTACGGCCATCTAGCTCATCAATGTCCTAACAGTCCTGGTATGGTGGAGGGGGTGAAGCAGCCCACTCACGTAGCCAGTTTTGCGGTCCCAGTCGGGGAGGAACCACAGCTGGGCGCAGTGTGTTCAGATGACGGAGGTGGTTGCCTACCGTTGGTGGACGGTGTGGTAAATGGATGTCTTGTTTCTGTTCTCCGTGACTCCGGTACAACGACCGCTGGGGTCAGGCGTAGCCTAGTTAAGGAAGATCAGTTCACGGGCGAGACGCAGAAAGTAGTTTCGTTCGGAGGGAACGTAGAAATTTTTCAGTTGGCTAAGATAGAGATTGACACCGAGTTTTTCACAGGTGATCTGGTTTCGTGTGTCTCGACGAGCCAGTAGTGGATTTAGTCCTGGGTAACATGAAGGGTGTGCAGCCAGTCATCGGTAGAGTCGGAGCGATGAAGCGAGCTCACGTTCCTCGCGGTGCAGTCGCATCAGTCGCGACGGGAGCTCAGAGCAAGCGTGCTCGTAAACAGAGAGATCGTGTTATTTCCGTCCAGAATCAGGGGATCGGTCAGCGGGCTTGGCCCAATAGTCGGGTTGGCTGGAGACGGCATACTTCTGTTGCGGACAGAAATGCGGCTCAGCACCCAATAATATGTAGGTAGATCGGAGATTGGAGTCATGCGATTGTGTGGATTGTGTGTGGGCAGTCATTGGATCGTTTTCATTTCTGGAGGTTTTAGCGCGTTAATTCTGTTTTGGCTTTCGCTGTGCGATCCGAGAGTGTGCGTTGAGGCTTAGGGCTGTTCTATTTTTTTTTTTTTTTTTTGCTTTCTTGTAGTCTAGATAGTAAAAGTTAGTCACGTCGAGTCGTCTTAAAAAGAAACTCGGTCGTTTCTTTTTTTCCCAAGGAAGGGGGAATTGTGATGAAGCTCTATGCTCGTGCATAGTGCTCATACAGTAGGATAAATACGGTACGGTTTATGTTAACGGTTTGTTTGTGCCGATAGTCCGTGGGGCCTGCTGTCCACGTGAAATCTGTAAGACATGGTTAGCACGGAGTTTTGGTGAGTTCTGTTTAGTGAGTTCTAGGCGAAAGTTAATCTGTCAGAGGTTTAGAAACGGTAGTGCGGGGCTTGACTGTCATTCTGGACAGACGTTATGCGAGATACCTTAGCCCGTATTCCAAGACTCTGAAGCCTAGATTTCAGGTATGTTTCTATATATGTAGTATTGATAGTTGCTTAAAGACAGTATGCGCTGGTAAGAGTAATTTGCTTGTATAGTGTTGACCGGTTTGGTTTAGTTATGTTGGTTTAGATCAGTGAAGTAACCCGTGTTTTTGTATACAGTTGTTTACCGAGATAAATGACTAAAGGAATGTAAGGTGTGTATGCTTAAGTCGCTATGAAGGTAGTACGTGGTTGGTTAAGCATAGTCTTTTTCAGTGTATAGAGTAGTGTATAGCAAGAGTGTTAGGCTGTTTGAAGATAGTGACAGAGATATGAGGGTGTTACGGAAGTAGACAGTTTATGAAGCACGTGTGTGTGTGTGAATGAACGTGTGAGTTATTTGTATCAGCCAGGTTACGTGATGTTTCTCACTGATCCAATATGTTGTGTGTTTAGCAAGCGTTACGTTTGGATCCTTGTTGTTGTGTTTAGAGTGCTTGTAAAGACTGGAACGACGGACGCCGAGACGTCAGTCACAGGTGGGACCTAACGTGAGGTCATCCCTCCAGCTCTTCGCTCAGAGTGAGTCTGATCGGGACCAAGATACCCGGATCACAGCGAGAACTGCGCTACGGAGCGAGTACAAGGACGTCCGTGTTACAGACAGGACGACAGGAAAGAGCATACAACGGACTTGTACGCCTAGACGTGAGAAGGACCAACGTAACCAGGCAATAACATCAAACAGGTTGGAGACTGAGAACTAACACCTAGCCTGGCGAGATGTTGTGCGTGTGTGTATGTGATGTTGGGATGCAGTGGGGAAGGTGAAATTATTTAAGTGTGTCTTTTCTTTTATAGTGTATAAAAGTTACTTTAGAAAGGGAGCCCGTGTGTTGAGTTTTACCGCATGAATGCGCCCGTCTGAGTCAGTGGCGGTGTATGCGTCTGTTGTGCGAGAGTCTGTACGTGTGACTGTGGGCAAGTCTGCGTGCGTTACAAGGGCGTCCCTGTCGGTGGACAAGCAGGTCGCGTCCGGATTCCAGAGGAGAAGGTCGTCGAGGTAGTGGGAGGTCAGACTGAGAGACGACTGCCGAGCGCGGGCAATCACCGCATCCATAATCCGGGTGAAGACCCAGGGACTGAGGTTGAGACCGAAGGGCATGGCCCGGAACTGATACACCACCCCGCGGAAGGCGAAGCGTAAGTAACGGCGAGCCGAAGGGTGTACAGGAACATGAAGGTAGGCATCGGCAAGATCCATACTGATGGCGAAATCCATGGGCTGGACGGCGGCACGGAGGGAAGGGGCATCAATAAATTTGTTTAAAGCCGAGAGATCTATCACCGAGTGCCAATCGCCGTCCGAGTTCGGGACAACGAAGAGACGACTGTAGAAAGCCGGAGAATCGTGTCGCTGTATGACCTCTGTGGCGGATTTATGAAGCAACGAGGCCACCTCGCCCTGCAACGCTTCCACCTTGACGCGATCGCTCGGCACCCGAGTCCAAAGCGGACAGCGTCGAAGAGGAGGAGGGCGTAGAAACGTGAGTTGAAGACCCGCTGAAATAGTAGAAAGGATCCAAGGGTCATCTGGCAACAGCGACCGCCACGCGTCGCTGTACTGGGATAGCCGCCCGCCGACTGGGGACCCGAGAGAAATCGGCGGGGGCAGTGCGGGAGAAGAGTCAGAGGGCCCTCCCCTGCCCCGGCCGCCTGCCGCAACCAGGCCAGGCCGAGGCTGGGGCCGGGAGGCCGCGGGAACGGACAAAATGGGGGTGATGGGAGGGGCCAAGGGGCACACTGGAAACTGGGCGGGAGGCGGGTCTGAAGGACCGCAGGGCGCGACCCAAGGCCTTGTGGGCCGTATGAAAGCGAGAAAAGGTCGGGCGAGACGTAGGCCAGATGTCCTTGTGAGACTCCTTCACGGGCTGCCAAGTAGAGCCAAACAGTAAGGGACCGCCGATGGGAGCCTGTCGGAGCTGAGTCTTGACCGACAAAGGTAACATGGAACAAGCATCGCATCCCGCCGGATTAAATCACAGTTGATGGCGGCAGCCATCGCGTTGGTAGAAGCATGGTAAGACGCCTGGTTAGCCACAATCACGAGAGAATGCACCTCGCGCAGCGGAGCTGTAGACTGAGGGTCCCAATTATCCTCGAGCGTGCGGACATTCGCCTGAGTCGCGAGGTCCAAGAAACCCAAGCAGGCCAAAGTATTGCGGATCAGGACAGCAGTCTTGTCAACACCGCGAGGAACCCAGGAAAAGGCGGCGCGGCGAACACCCGCTTGAAAATCTGCCGCGGCATCGAGGGAAGGTAAAGGGCACGAAAACGCCTGAGAGTGACCCGCGGTACCAGCGTTGGTGAAAGCGGATGTCGATGCCCCCAGGCCACTTGGTATCTGAAAAGAAGAGAGGTCCCTTTGAGTTGCCGAAAGGTAACTGCACCGAGAAGGCGTCTGCCAAATCCCAAAAGCCAGGTGGTTGTGGGAGGGATTTGATATGCTTAGGCTAAAGGGTAACATCCACCGAAGCCGAAGCCTTCCTCTTCAGAGGTGGGGCGGGCGGACAAGCCTCCGGAGGAAGAAAATGGAGAATGAGACCCGTGGCCTCCTCAAGTGACCGCCGCGTCTCGATACCTGGTGCGAAGCAGGACGAAGACGCAGAACAGCTGTGCTGAGAGTCCGCAGGCAGGGGACTCATGAACGGGGAAAGGTGCTCCAAAGCGCCAAAGTTGGAGGCAGAATCCTCAGGATGAAGGCTAAGAACTTCCTCGTCGACAGTCGCCGACAAGCGCTGGGGGGAACAGGGTCCATGGAGAGGGTGACAGTCGCGCGGTGTCCGAGGGGAAGACCGCCGAAAGACAGAAGAGGAGGGCCGGTGCCAAGGTCGCCGAGAGCTCCAACTGCCAGCGGAAGTAGAAGAATGGCGCCGCACGGAGGAGGGACCGCGCCGTCGGCTCACATGAAGAAGTGGGCGGCGGCGAGAACCATGGTGAGAAGAAGAACGGGAATGGGACCGGGACTGTCCCCGCTCTGGGACGTGAGAACGTCGGCTGTGACGTGGTTGGGAAGGCCACTCAGCGGGAAGCAGATCCACCCGTCCATGAGATGAGCGCCGCGAACGACGGAAGGTGGAAGAAGCGCGGGGATCACGGCGGCAGCTGGTCCGTGTGTGTGTATGACCCTGAAGTGGTATGTCTTGAGGAGGGGGTGTCGAAGGAGAAGCTATCCGACCTGAATGGCGAGACGGACGCCTAGAGGACTGTACGTGTGTAATACGTTTGTGCGGAGACCGGCTTCTAGCCAAGGCGCAAGGAGACAGTGGGAGCCCCGAAGCGCCGAGCAACAAGTCGTGAGGTGATGACAGATGGCGACGTGGCGGCGCAAAAGCGCAAGTAGGCAATGTCACGCCTGGTTGGTCTGGATCCGCGCCAGGGACAGCCGGGGGCCGGTGTCTCCTCCCCCGAGGGAGATGGGTACCTCCGCGAGAAACCCGTCTCCAAAGATCGGGTGCGCGGGGCTGGCTGCGAAAGACGCTCGAGGGAGCGGGGGCGTAAGATCTCGCCCGGTACATCACAACCCGCGGCAGAAGGGATAGCGTCCGTCACCTTGGCCGGGGTGGAAAGGAGCCGCAAGAGTCCCGTCTCCATAGATCGGGAGTGCGGTGAGAGTATGCGACCGGGGTCCGGTGACCGGGAGCGCTGAGAAGAAACACCGACGGCGGTAGAGCTGGGAGTGGCCGGGTGATTCGTAGCCTCGTCGGACTGCATGGGGCGCTTACGATGGTAGAATCGCCAAAGCTGGGACCAGTGGTCCTCTTCCCACGTAGCACAAGTCACAAACGTGTGGTCCGACGCGCAGCCCAAACAAGGTAGACAGCAAGGGTGTAAATCACTAGGCCACTGGAAATTCTTACAGGAGGGGCACGTTTTAAGTTGAGTACTGCAACAGGGAACAGAGAAGAAAGGAAGCGCGCGTAGCCCAGAAGCTACGTAACCGAGTACACGACCGTTGTAACCGACAGTCGAAGGCAAAGTCGAAACGAATGGCAAAACACTGCAAATCCACGGAAATTGCCCCAGTCCGCCACAATCGTCGGGCGAGGCAATGTCCGAGGCCTTATCTGGCCATGGCAAGACTAACGAAACCAAAGGATGAACAAGGGTAGATGAAGAAAACGTGGAGACTGATGATGAGGAAACCAAACAAAATGGAAACTAAGTAAAGAACTGGCAATAACGGACTCTCGCGAGATTAGGAAGGAAGGCTACTCGGCGGATAGGGAGGCCACTCATGGGATTAGTTAACTGCTTATTAGAGTTACGTGCCTGGTTGTGTAGCAACACACAACAATTTTGGACGCTGAAATTGACAGGCTAAGTATATCTTCCTATCAATATTACCATCGGTAAGGGGCTGGGCCCACGCTACCAGAATTTGCCACTAGCAATGTGTGGTAAGCAACAATTTGCCACCTGCCACATCGGCTTCGTGGCACACGTTTCAATGTGTGCGCAATGTGTTTCTACTGACTGACCTGCCATTACCATATATGGAACAGCTCTCATGCGCCCGGTTGAAATATTCGGAGCTGTGGGAGTCCCATATGCATGGGAACTCTCGGACAAGGTTGATCAATTTACTCACTGGAGACGTGCCGCATACGGGAACGCAGCTATTCGCAGCGTTTCCGCATGCGGCGCGTCTCCAATGAGTTAACAGTCTCAAAGCCATCCCTCAGCTTCTCCGCCATTTTTTTCCGGCTCGGAAGATGAAGAAATGGGAAGTGCTGCAAGGACACCGCTGATTGGCTGAGAGGCGGCGGCAACATTGCTCCAGCCTTGCGCGCTACCACAAATAAATAGACTCGGTTTGTATCGGGTCGCAATTTGTGGCAGCAATATTGTAGGTGCCCCTAATTGTGGCAGCAACATTGCCGCCACAAAATTGCGCCTGGCAATAGGTGTTTGTGGTAGCATGTGCCCAGCTTCTAACGTTTTTGAAGAAATAAATATAAAATTACATAAAAACTAAAATTATGTCCTGACAAATGATGTTTTTCAAACCAATGACATGTTTGCACTGTGCCCCTTATAGAGCTCACTGATGCATTGGCAAATCTGCTAAGCTTTTTCAATAAGAGATATTTCAACATCAGAATCAGGTCAAAGACAGGTAGAGACCCTTGATAGCAAGGACTGCTCGCATATAGAAGGGACTTCGTGGGTTATGGCTCTCATACAGAAGAGACTTTGTGGGTTATGGTTCATCCCATCTTGTTTTCATGACATGGGCTATTGGGACATTGGGACACAGCTTAGTGGATAAGACACTGCGCTGCTAGTCGTAAGATCCCAGGTTCGAAGACCCTGGTGGGCTGAAAAGGGATGTGGACTTTGTCTCATTCCCATTGAGTCAAATTTATGTATGGTTTACAGTAGCTGTCTCACTTTCATGTGTACAGCATGCATAATCATTACGTGTGCATGTTAAAAATCCCATCACCACTATTTGAAAAGAGAAGGCCCGTTAGGGCAAGTGGAATGGAAACAGAAATATATCGCATGCACCAAATTTAATAGCAGGGTACAGGTTTGCACATAAAGTAGTGCTTAGTAGCAGCAGGCTTTCAAAGCTTCAGCTTCCATCCCTGCAGCGCCTTGAGTATATTGAAATAGATGGATAATGGATGTGTGCACCTTGGAGACACCATACCATACCATAGCATACCATAGCAACTGTGATGCATGATGTTCACTTGATGCACTGATTATGACCCTTGTTTCTGGCACCATTCAGATGCCCTTTCCCCACTAAAAGATTTTCAAAATCGCTATCAACAATCTATTAACCCCTTTATTGCCACTGGACGAAGATTGTGTTCTACAATTTTGTACAGCTCAAAGCCAAAGAACCCAAGCTGTCACAGGAATGTGCATTCAATGGATCCTCATGAGCCCCCCACAACTGCAGGGGCAAATGAGGATCTATATGTCTCTTGCAGTTGAATCGTGCTCATTTTTCATGGCAGTCTTGGGGTTAATTGTCCTTACCATTAGGATCCTTGATCTTGACACTGTTGGAGGCCATGGAGGGCTTACTTAGACCCGCCTCATTTTCTGCAAAGACACGGAACTCATAGCGACGGTCCTCGATCAGGCTTGGGATGTTGATCATGTTGGTGATGCAGGGGGAGGTGTTCACGCGTGACCAGTTGTCTGTGCCATGCTCCCGCTTCTCGATCCAGTAGCCCATGATGCGTCCACCACCATCTGACTTGGGCTTCTCCCACATCAGGGAGACAAAGTCCCCACCCACCTCTGTGACTTCCGGAATGCCAGGAGCATCGGGGTGATCTGGAGACACACAAACAAACAAAAATTCACACAAAAAAATCTTTACACTTAAACCTTTGCCAATCGTTAGCACTTTTGCTTGTGGTGATTCCTGCAGGACTCACCATAACCATAAGTGGTAGTGACAGCCAAAGGGTTACAGCAGTAAACTTATGATGTATGGATTGACATTAAACTGTTGTCTTATGCAACGTTTGTTATAAATGATGTAATCTGCACAGAAAAAGCGTGATCTGGAACTCTGAAAAAGCAATTGTTATACCCCGGACACACTCACCAAATGGCATCTTGGCCACGATGGGGCTCTCAGCCTGCAGGTACACCCCAGTGCCATTCTCATTGATGGCAGCCACACGAAACAGGTACTCATGGTTGTCATACAGGCCCTGAACATCCACTGTCGTGTCCTGCACAAAAAATCAACATGGTCACATCTAATACTGACTTTGGCAACTTTATGAGGTGTCTGTCATCACCAAAAATAGCACTATCAACAGCCAAAGGGTTAAGGGTATGTAGTTCAGGACCTCTCAAAAACCACTGTTATGCAATGTCACCTGAAAAAAATCTACAATCCGCAACATTTTTTGACATATATATATATCTATTTTTGACATCTATATATAGTCAACTCTGCTTATAACAAGGTTGGATATAACAAAAATTGGGTAAAACAAAGATTTTGTGGAGGTCCTGGCCAAATTTGTTCTTTGTCTTTGTAAAATTCATCCACTTATAATTAGGTTGAATATGACAAAATTTCAGATATAACAAATCTTTTTTCAGTTCCTGCGGTGCTGCCGACATTGCTTATAACAAACTTTTACATTATAAGCAGCAAAGGAAACAGAAGAATGCTCCATTTACACAGAATTTGTGTGTGTTTATATACCTACTTAAAACTGACAATATATTCAGACATTTCGTGCGTTTTGCATATGTCACTTAATGATCTCATACTATCACACTTCCACATGCATTCCTGCATCTACAAGTACTTAGTCATTGTTACGTGGTGGAGTTGTAGTCGAAGTATGATAAACACACCAGACACACACACGTAGAGTTCTTTAAAATAAACCTCGTTCAGCTGCAATCCGTCACACGTGGCTTAAGGATGTAGACAATACTGGAGTAACAGTTCCAACAATATTTAATTCAGCGATGCGATATCCACACAGTAATGCACTTTCAAATGCACAAACTAATGATACAAAGTCTCTTCTGCAATGTCCACACTGCGACACAAAGTGTCTCATACACAGCGTCTCTCCCAATAAACTACGTGTCTCTACAACTGACAAAGCAAGACAATGTACTAACGAGCTTTCCCAGCGCCCTCCTTATATATACTATCAAATTCCAGAATCTTCTACGGAAATCATACAACGCAACCAATCAGAACGAAACACGCAGCCAAAGCTCATTAAAATAAAATTTCCAGAAAAACCACAACAGGCTACAATAACTCGGCTGCTCACTTCAGCTCTAAATTCTAGCGTATAATTAAGTCACATAAAAGTATGGTATCCCTATCACCACGTTCCATGATAGCTCAAAAAGGTACGAGAACATTCCCAAAACAAAATAAAAGCTGCTCAATTACACGCGCACAGGAAAACAAAAAGTAGCGAAAATGTTGCGATGTCAACTAACCGACGTGACACTTACGAGGCCACTAGACAGTGCGACCTTTCTAGAACGTTCCGGACTAAACTTAACAAAACGAAATCGGCTCTACTCACGAACAAAACAAAATCTTACTAAACAGGCACGTGAATCGTAACCGTGATAGCTCAAATAAACATCGGATCGTTACCTACGATCAACACACGCACGCTCTCACAGGATAACACAACCACAATCGTAACATTACCCCCCCTCTTAAAAATGAAATTTCACAAAAATTTCTTCTCAAATTAAAAAAAAAACGGTTGTGGCTGTGTAAACCTATACAAAACCCTAAACAAATATAACTTCACATCAAAAATCAAATTAAAATAAATGTCTCACAGTTCCTGTAAACAGTCCTGAGCATCGAAATGTTTCATACAAAAGTTCTGGACAAAAAAAATGTTCATTTAAACTGCTCTGCTCAGGTAATCTGCTCCAAAATTCTGCGAACCCTTGATAGACTGTAGTTTAATGTCAAAATTCTGCAAGAACATCGCCCATCTCATAATACGAGAATTTGTAAACTTTGCAGAGTTTAGATAGTTCAAGGGCTGATGGTCTGTTTGGAGAACAAATGGCACTCCCAGAAGGTACAGTTCGAATCGCCTTACTCCCCAGATGATGGCTAGGCACTCCTTCTCGATGGTCGAGTAGTTTCTCTTAGCCCTGGTCAACTTTTTGCTGGCGTAGCTCACTGGGTGGAGTTTTCCATTATCTTCTTGCATCAAGACTGCACCTACTCCTTCGTTGGAGTCGTCTGTTCTCAGGAAGAACGTTTTCAACGGGTCAGGAAGGTGTAGAACAGGCTTCTCGGTTAGGATGTCTCGAACCGCCTGGAATGCTCGCTCTTGGGCATCTTCCCACTTCACTATGTTAGGTTGTCCTTTCATCAGCAAATCAGTCAGGGGTGCTGTGACTGCCGCAAAGTTTGGTATGAACTCCCGGTAGTAGTTCGCCAAGCCTATAAATGAGCGGACTTGCGTCTTGGTCGTAGGTCGCGGGGCATCCCTGATCTTCTGCACGTTGGTGTCGTGTAGCCCCTTTAAACCTTCGCTCAGTTTATGTCCTTTGAAGTCTATGTTGTCAGCCCCAAGAATACACTTGCTTGGACGGATGGTGAAATTCGCATCTGACAGTCTTTGGAACAGTTCTCGGAGGGCTTTGAGGTGGTCCCCCCAAGTTTTGGTATGGATCAAAATGTCATCCCAGTAAAAGACCACATTTTGCATATCTTCTAGGATCTTTTTCTCAATGTGGCACCACTGTTCACCATACCAAAAGGCATTTTCAGGAACTCCCAATGACCGTCGGGTGTGACGAACGCTGTCTTGGGGATATCTTCTTCTGCAACCTTGATTTGCCAATACCCTTTGCTTAGGTCAATTTTGGAGGAAAAATCGGTCTCCACTGACCTTCTGGAACAGTTCTTCCGCTGTGGGCATAGGCTCTGGATCAAAGATTGTTAGTTTATTGAGTCTGCGATAGTCTACACACACTCGGTTGGATCCATCTGGTTTCTTCACTGGGGACGCATATGGTGACTTGGACTCTCTGATGACATTCAGACTCAGCATTTCCTTGATATCCTTTTTCAATTCTTCCCTCGTGTTACAAGGAAGACGATAAGGTTTGCAGCGAACTGGCCCGTTTGACGTCAGGTTTACCTCGTGCAGGATGGTGTCTGTTGTCCCTGGGTCAGGTGTAAACCGATGCTCGAACTCTTGAGTCAGGACGCGCAGTTCTTCACGTTGAGTCTGGGTCAGATTCTGACCGAACTGGATATCTTCTACATCCTCTTTGTGTCGGAGTTCATTAAGGTCAAACAGGTTTTCGTCGTCTAGTCTTTCGTCATCAGCAAGACGCACCGATTCCACCAATTTTGGTTTGTCTTGACCTCTCTGTAGCTCCACCAGCCTGTCCCTATTCATGACAGCTGCTTCCGTGTTGTCCGCCACTTTAAGAGGGATGGTCTGGTGACTCTTCTTTGCTTGACTTCTCGTGGTAACAGAACATATTTCAGGTCTCCACTCTGGATCTGGATTGTCTGCGTTTCTGGCACCATCAATGTTTCCGATGATGAGGTCGTAGACTGGCGTCTTTACGCACAACGCCTTCACCTCTCCTGTCAAGTATGGGGTGTCGACACTGACTTTGGCAAGGGGGATAATCCGTACAGTTCCGTCAGCCAAAATGAGGGTGGTCCACTCCTGTAGCTTCTGGTCTTCAGCTACTAGGTCCTCTCTCACGATGATGCAGCTACAACCAGTGTCTCTCAACACTCTCAATGGTGTGTCGCCGACGAATCCTGACACCACCGGCATGTTCGGCACTTCATTCTCAGGCAGCGCGATGTTTGAGACTGGTAAAAATGTAGCCCCATCTCCTACTGGGATGCGTCCATTCTTTCTGAAAGATTCGATCAGCTCTGGTGTAACTCGCTTTTCTCTGGATTCAAAGTCATTGGATGACGTCACATCATTGGCTAATACAGCGGCAGCTCTGTGTTGATACGTAGTACTGCTTCTGCCTGCTATCCCACGATCTTGGTTGGATCTTCTGATGTTGTCGCCTCGGGGAACATCTTTAGAAGGACACCGTATCGCTTTGTGACCTTTCTTTCCACAGAGAAAACATATCAGGTTCTCCACCGGCTTGTATCTCGGGGTGTCTCTGACATTGTGGATTTCCTCTGCTGATGCAGACACACCCTGTGGCTTACTGGACCCGAACTTCATGTTGTGAGCGTCAAGGTATCTTTGAGCAAAGTCGGCCAGGGCCTTTAGTGACTGGTCTTTTTGCTCTCTGAGGTGGGCGGCCAGGTCCTTAGAACATGCGCTGAAAACTTTGTTCTTTGATGATGAGGTCACACAAGTCCTGGTACTCTCTGTTTAAACCAGCCAGCTCTATCCATTTCTCCAGGTAGCTTCTAATTCTCTCAATGAATAGGCCGGTGTTTCTCCCTCTTCAGGCTTGCAGTTCCGAAATCGTCGCCTGTAACCCTCTTCAGTGAAGTCGTACTGTCTCAACAGCGGGCGGCTTTTAACTGTGTATAATCTTCGGCTTCTTCTCTTGGCAAACAGGTGTAAAATTCAAGCGCTTTACCAGTTAGAAGTGCACTCAGTTTAATAGCCCAAGTCTCTTGTTTCCAATTGTTGCTATGTGCGAAGCGCTCGAATCGCTCCAGATAAGCGTCCATCTTATCTGAATTTTCAATGAAAGGTGGAAGTTTAGGCGCACGGGCTGTTTGTTCTCTGCTCGCTAATGCTGTTGCTTCATTAGTTCTCCAGCTCTGTGCCTCTATCTCCATCTGCTTCAAATGAATTTCGTGTTGTCGCTGCCTCTCCGCCTCTTCTGCTTGAATTTCGAGTTTCCTAATTTCACGCTCTTTGGCTCTTTCTTCTCTTTCCAGTCTCTCCTTTTCTTCTATCTCTCGTTTCTTTTCTTTTTTTTTCTTCTCTCTCCAATCTCTCGTTTTCTTCTTTCTCTCGTTTCTTTTCTTCTTTCTCTTCTCTCTCCTTTACAAACTCGAGGAGTTGAGTTCCTTCGAGTCCACATTCCTTTCCAATTTTCAGGAATGTCTCAATTTCCGATGTCGCCATCTCTGCTTTTCACTGCTGGCTGTTTTCTCCTGCTACCCTTTCCACTGAACCAACTGAAGAGATCTCGTCGGGGTCGCCAAAATGTTAGTGGTGGAGTTGTAGTCGAAGTATGATAAACACACCAGACACACACACGTAGAGTTCTTTAAAATAAACCTCATTCAGCTGCAATCCGTCACACGTGGCTTAAGGATGTAGACAATACTGGAGTAACAGTTCAACAATATTTAATTCAGCGATGCGATATCCACACAGTAATGCACTTTCAAATGCACAAACTACTGATACAAACTCTCTTCTGCATTGTCCGCACTGCGACACAAAGTTTCTCATACACGGCGCCTCTCCCAATAAACTACGTGTCTCTACAACTGACAAAGCAAGACAATGTACTAACGAGCTTTCCCAGCGCCCTCCTTATATATACTATCAAATTCCAGAATCTTCTACGGAAATCATACAACGCAACCAATCAGAACGAAACACGCAGCCGAAGCTCATTAAAATAAAATTTCCAGAAAAACCACAACAGGCTACAAAAACTCGGCCGCTCACTTCAGCTCTATCTAGCGTATAATTAAGTCACATAAAAGTATGGTATCCCTATCACCACGTTCCATGATAGCTCAAAAAGGTACGAGAACATTCCCAAAACAAAATAAAAGCTGCTCAATTACACGCGCACAGGAAAACAAAAAGCAGCGAAAATGTTGCGATGTCAACTAACCGACGTGACACTTACGAGGCCACTAGACAGTGCGACCTTTCTAGAACGTTCCGGACTAAACTTAACAAAACGAAATCGGTTCTAATCACGAACAAAACAAAATCTTACTAAACAGGCACGTGAATCGTAACCGTGATAGCTCAAATAAACATCGGATCGTTACCTACGATCAACACACGCACGCTCTCACAGGATAACACAACCACAATCGTAACAGTCATTTTGATCGTGGTCTTTTACAAAGGTCAGCTGTGATCAGTGGCAGCAACTTTGGTAGGACATATGAACTGTACATAAAATCCACACCCCTCTCTCTTGGCTTGACTTCGCGAACGAAGATTCTATAGGGCTTGCCCACGTCGTCTGCAGGCATTTTCGTGGCTGCGGAGGCCAATCCGGGACAGGCAGGTACGACCGCAGTGGCTGCAGGGGAAGGTCTGTTCAGGGTTCTGAGTTACGACAGCTCTGTTTTTTCTTCTGAGCCGCTTGTCCTTAAGGTTAGCTCTGCGAGAGTCCTCAAAGGAGACGGCTGCCTTGTGAATGGTGGAGCGCCAGGTGTCACGGTCCGCAGCAAGCGAAGACCACTGGCGGTGGTCGATTTGGCAGGCACTAAGTGACTTCTTGAGACCGTCTTTGTATCTCTTCTTTGGTGCCCCTCTGTCTCGGTGTCCAGTGGCGAGCTCGCCGAACAGAGTGATCTTGGGTAGGCGATGATCCTCCATCCTGGAGACGTGCCCCGCCCAGCGAAGCTGTGTCCGCAGCAGCAAAGCCTCGATGCTCACAGTTTCCGCCTGTTCAAGGACCTCGACGTTGGTGACATAGTCACTCCAGTGAATGCTGAGGATGGTACGCAGGCAGCGCTGGTGAAAGCGTTCGAGGAGTCGTAGTTGGCTGCGGTAGAGGGCCCAGGACTCGGAACCGTACAGCAGGGTGGTGAGGACGACAGCTCTGTACACGCTGATCTTGGTGCCTTTTTTCAGCTGTTGATTGTGCCACACCCGCTTGAATAGTCGCCCGAAAGCACTGTTCGCTTTTGCCAGCCTGTTGTCCAGCTCCTTGTCCAGCTTGGCGTCTGACGTGGTGATGCAGCCAAGGTAGGTAAACTGGTGTACAGACTTCAGTTCGGACTCGCCGATGGTGATGTGGGGAGGGCGATGCTCTTCCTTGGGTGCCGGCTGATGAAGGACCTCTGTCTTTTTCAGACTGACCTCAAGTCCAAAGAGCTGGGCGGCATCTGCGAAGCAGGACGTAATGCGCTGCAAGGCTCTCTCTGTGTGTGCAACGAGGGCAGCGTCATCAGCAAAGAGCAGCTCACGAATCAGTTGGTCTAGGGTTTTCGTGTGGGCCTGCAGTCGTCTGAGGTTGAACAGGCTGCCATCGAGACGATACCTGATGTACACTGCGTCGTCGTCGTCGAGGTCCACTGTGGCCTGCTTCAACATCATGCTGAAGAAGATGGTGAAGAGGGTCGGTGCCAGCACGCAGCCTTGCTTCACGCCGTTGCGAATGGGGAATGGTTCTGAGAGGTCACTGTTTAGTCTGACCTGGCCTTGCTGGTCCTCGTGGAGCTGGACGATCATGTTGAGGAACTTTGGGGGACAGCCTAGTCGCTCCAGGATCTGCCACATACCTTGCCTGCTCACAGTGTCAAACGCTTTTGTTAGGTCGACAAACGTTACGTACAGCCCTTTGTTCTGCTCGCGGCACTTCTCCTGAAGCTGTCTCAGCACAAAGACCATGTCGGTGGTACTCCTGTTGGCTCTGAAGCCACACTGGCCCTCTGGGAGGTGGTCTTCAGCGATGGCAGGTACCAGCCGATTCAGGAGCAACCTTGCGAGAATTTTCCCGGCAATGGACAGCAGGGTAATTCCACGATAATTAGAGCAGGCAGACACCACACCAAAATGCAGAGAAAACCCCAAAGAAGAAAGAAGCATGCTTAGAAAAGACATACAACACAATTTATTACCATAAACTTTTTCAAAATAGAGAACAAACAAGAAAACACTTCACTACTTATCTTATCAGTGCATGGAGAAAGTTGTAACTGTCTTTCCTAAGTGTGATTCTTTCTGTGTTCAGTTTTTCTTGGAAATTTTAAGAGTTAATTACTTTCTTTTAAGCTTGCTTCCCCGTGTTCCTTTCTTGTAAACTTGTAGAATGACTGGTGTAGGAATCACTAGCTGGTATAGCAGGGCTCTACTCTCACAGGCAGAGGCTTACAAAGGTATTTACCTCAACGGGGGTGGGGGGGGGGGGCGATGGAGGGTGGAGGTGGGTCCAGCGTTTTCTTTGGAACCTTCAAACTGACACAAAATGCCCCCCGACCCTTCCTTCCAGTAGCTGAAAACCCAAAAATGGTGTGAAGGGGGGACAGGGGGATCATTGGGGGCGCGGTTGTGGGTGGGGGGTGGGTGTAAGAGCGTTTGTCAGAACCCCCACCGCTCAACAATCTATCAAATAACAAGGGGGGGGGGGGTGGGGCCACAACTCCTGGAATCCCCCCCCCCCCCAGAATCCTCCACAATGACTAATTTGAAATGGTTATATGGTTTCATCTGTATGGAAGGCAAATGAAACGAACGTACAGATGCCAGACATTTTCAATTTTGTGGACCAGACAACAGTTGTTGTATTAAAGCTACCTGCTCCAGGCAATAACACTTTTCTAATTTACAACAATTCCCTTATAAATGTTCTTAATAGGTCATACAATAATGTTGCAGAGAAGGACTATTTGGTACAATGAAGATCTGTCTGCTATTTCTTTCCTCTGCTATGAAGGCGAGTTCCCCCACCCCCACTCTATGAGTACCAGAAGCAGTAGAAAGACACCGTTACATGTGCCTACTCAGATGGATTGTGCAAAAAATGGGTAGAAAAGTTTTAGTTAAAGCACGACAACACTGAGAACCCAGTCTGTTGTATCAGTGAAGGCCTGCCCTGGATCAGATCGCTGTCATGATTGTTCGAACTTACAAAAGAGTGCTTATTTACTGGAGCGATCAATAACGACAATACTTGTGAAACAAAAGAAAAAGCTAAAGGTGAGTTGCATTCACATCGCAAAAAAAGGAGTCTCAGTTTGGTTTGGGAGTGAACGTGAATCCGTCCCAAGTGGAAACATGTTAATCAATTGTATCTACATGTATCAACTGTATCTACATTAACGATGTATCTGTAAGACATTTGTAGAACTTTATTTTAAGAATCTGAAACTTTGCTTATAAAATAAAAATGCTGGGTCCCGCAAAGAAGAAACGTTAGGCTCAGGATGGACACCAAATTGGAACTTACAGAAGAGTGCTTATTCACTGGAGCGATCAATAACAACAAAACTTGTGAAACAAAAGAAAAAGCTAAAGGTGAGTTGCATCCACATCGCAAAAAAGGAGTCTCAGTTTGGTTTGGGAGTGAACGTGAATCCGCCCCAAGTGGAAACATGTTAATCAACTGTATCTACATTAACGATATATCTGTAAGACATTTGTAGAATTTTATTTTAAGAATCTTAAACTTTGCTTATAAAATAAAAATGCTGGGTCCCCCAGCAATTTGTTATATCCGGTGTTTGATGTGATTGTGGAAAAAAAACTTATCCTAGTCAGTGAAAAGGAAAAATCATTTCATTTTTAAAGCTAAGACGACTCGCATCCGCACCGCAAAGAAGGAACACTGGCTTAACTGAGCGAGACAAACCCGAACCTCGTCTCGGCGAGACACCCGAGACAGTCAATGCGAGATACCCGACCCACCCCTTTATTAGGTTCGGCGAACTCTCTGAGACAAGATCAGACCTAATAAACGGGTGGTACGGGTATCTCGCCGAGGCTGTCTCGCCGAGACAAGGTGCGGGTTTGTCTCGCCCAGTTAAGCCAACCCGGATGGACACCAATTTGGAGTGTATCTGATTTGACTAATGTCCCCCGCCCTCTCCTTCCCATGATTTTTACTTAAAACATGAAAAGAAAAAATAGTACAAAATAAATTGTCGTTAATGTAAGGTAACTGCAAACTACTCTAATTAAGTGATTCTACATTAAAATGCCCTAGTAAATGAATGAAATTAGTATGAAAACAAGCCTTTGTCAGCATGTTGGGATTATTATTAGAAAGTCTGACCTTTCGCTTATAACAAACTCCACTTATAACAAACAAAACACCTTGGTCCCCTGAGAATTTGTCATATCTGGACTTTGCCGTACATTTTTTTCCCACTAACCTCAGGATATTTTTCATTGCTTTCATTTATCTTTGAAGTAATTTTGTTATAAACAATTACATCTGCCTTTTCTTTTATATCTCACTTATTGGTTTACGTCCAAAGTTGTGTTTGTGAGAGTGTGTATGCCGGTGGCTGCATGCACAATGAAGTCAAAAGAAAAACAAGGCCAATCCACATAATAAGTGTGACCTTGACCTTTCAAGCAGGTCACTGAAATGAGCAAGCATTCAAGTGTCTCAACATAAGTAAGGGTTGGCTTTTGTACCATTGAAATCTGAGTTTTTTCAAAGTGAATGCATTTTTCACAAATTTGTCAACCTTCCGTGACCCTTGACCTTTGTGTGGGGTTGACCAAATTAATATGCATACTATAGAAAGGTGTTATCATCAGCTACCTTGATGCCAAAGTTGATTTAAAAGTTTGCAAAAATGTTGATAAAAATTACAATTATATCAAACAATGGCATTTTTCACACACTTGCCAACCTCTTGACCTTTACAAGGGGTCATCCAAATTAGCATGCATAGAAAGGCCATCTGTATACCAAGTTTGGTTTGAAGATGAAAATGGTGTTTGAGAAAAAAATGTCAAAATGTGGCTAAATAATTTTTACCTATTTCTGAACACATCTCCATGACACTCACAAGAGGACCACTAAATTGGTATGCATATAGGGGTGTTATCATCAGCTACCATTATGTCAAATGAAATCTGATTAAAAAGTTGACCAAAACTTTGATAAATACTACAATTCTATCATTTTGGACACATTTGCCCACCTCTTATGACCCTTGATCTTTCCGAAGGGTCATCCAAATTAATATGCATAGAAATGTCTTACCATCAGGTACCTGTGTACCAAGTTTGGGTTTGAAGTTGAAAATAGTATTTGAGGAGAAGAAATTTGTCAACAAAATATGGCTATTTCTGTACACCTTTCTGGATCCCCGTGACCTTGACCTTTGAGAGAGGTTACTGAAATTGGTATGTTTAAAAAGTTTTACCACAAAGCGTCCTTGGGCCAAGTTTGATGTCCGAGGCTTGAATAGTCTCCCAGAAAATGCCAATGTTAACGTTTACCACGGATGACAGATGTCGGATGCTGGTCAGACACTGGATGGCAAATTACATAGACTCACTTTTGTTATTGCACGTGAACAAATGAATGCTGACCTTGCAGTGAGAGGAGACGGTAACCCAGTATGGTTTGCCAACCTCTTGTCGCTCAATCAGGTAGCTAGTGATGCGTGACCCGCCATCCTCCTTGGGTGGCTTCCAAGATAATCGGCATGTGCTCTTGGTGATCTCCGACACATTGAGTGGGCCGCTTGGGGCACCAGGAGGACCTGTATGGAAGTGAAGAGTGGCAGGCATGAGATCATAAAAATGTCAGGGGGTTGTGTGGGGTGTGGAGGTGGAGGGGTATATGGATTAGAGGGGGATTAAAAATTATATGTTTCTTTCAAAGATGTTGCAGCCTTATGATCCACCTAGAGAAAAGTACCTTAACCCTTTGGCTCAGGAATCACCTCAAAAAAGGGCTACTGACAGCCAAAGGGTTAAAGAAAGAAAGGTAATGGGCCGTTCTAAAAAAAATGGCACAGTTATGTGACAATTACCTCGACAAAAGTTGATGGTGACATTTAATATTCATGACTACCATGCATACAAATCAGCAAAGGATTTGATATTTATACATTTCATTTTCATCCCAAAAGAAAAAGCAAAAGCACATGACCACCTAGTGTCAGGCAGTTGAAACATGGACACCAAATTAAGAGAAAATGAGCTTTGCAAAAACTTGATTTTTACGTAAATGTACAGGTTCTATATACTAATGGTCAAAACTTAAGGGACACTTTTTATCGCAGACGCACGAACAACACTACACAAGTAATGTAACAATACTTGAGTCAGTACTTTGCTAATTTATTCAGTAACAATTTCACTTAAGTTTTGAGTAAATCAAGCAATTATAACAACAGCAGTATGTTAGAATGTTCACCCACCCCTCATTTGAAAAGTCACACAAGACTGGTCCAGTCAGTAGCGAGTGCACCCACTGTTTGCAGTCAAGCATTCAATGCAGCGTTGACGCATGGAGTTCACCAGGCTTCGGAGAACATGTTGTGGGATTGCTTCCCACTCTTGATGCAGGAACTGAGTCAGCTGGGGGACGCCTTGAGGTGGGTGGTGGTTGCTGACTACACGTTGCCCCAGCACGCCCCAGAGGTGCTCGATGGGAGCCAGATCAGGTGAACGAGCTGGCCACTCCATCCTCATGATGCTGCGTTGCTCAAGGTACTCATTTACCACACAGGCGCGATGAGATCGAGCATTATCATCTGCAGAACAGCATTGTCGCCTATGGCTTGGAGAGCTGGCTGGATGAGGGGCTGCACAATCTCATCCTGATAGCGCAGTCCAGTCAGGGTGCCTCGGATGAGGGGGAGTGGGGTCCTGGCTTCCCTGAAGCCTGCCCAGACCATGACTGAGCCTCCTCTGTAGCAATCCACCTCTTGGACGCATCCATCCGTGAATCGCTCGATCTGGCGTATCCAGACCCTCACCCTGCCGTCAGTGAACCGTGACTCATCAGTAAACAGAACCTGAGTCCACTGGAGTCTCTTCCACCTAACATGTTGACGACACCAGGCAACCCGGGCTCTGCGATGAGCTGGAGCGAGGGGTATTCTCACTGCTGCTCTGCATGAAGCCAGGCCAATTTCGTGCAGACATCGACAGACTGTGCTTCTGCTGACGTTAACGTTTGCAGCTTGCATCAATTGACATCGCAGAGTGGTTGACGTGACAGTTCTGTCATGCAGAGCCGCCACACAGAGGTATCTGACCTTCCTTCTGCTGGTGCAGTGTGGGCGTCCTGAGCAGGGTCGTTGTTCTGCCATTCCAGTTTCTTGGAGTCGTGCCAGCAGCCTCTGGATCACTGAATGGGACACCCCAAGACGTCTCCCAAACTTCTCGTCCAGAAATTCCATCCTGCAGTCATGCTAGCGCCCGGCCTTGATCTACTGGCGTTAGGCTTCGTCGTGGTGGCATGGTTAGGAAAGTGACAAATATGCCCCTACTGTACCAGTATTTGTAGCAAAACAGAAGTGCTCAGTGTTCACGACTGACCCCTTTCGCACGTGCATCATGACTTTACCGAGTTTTTCCACCTGCCTGCCTTTGGTACACTTGCCAATATCGAACAGCTTTTCACAAAAGCTGACGATGTTTCACATGCATTTGACATGTTCGTGGAAATTGATGAATTGTTGTCTATTGTTCACTGTACAATGGACTGTCTAAGGTCAACTTTTAACCCATTTGGATCAAAAGAATATTGTATTTTATTAGCGTACTTGCGACGATAAACAATGACACAAAAAAGGGGGTGGCCCTTAAGTTTTGACCATTAGTAGACCATTATATATAAGTCCAAATATTGACAGCAACTAATTTTCCCACCGTGAAATGGCCTTATATACCTGCTAGGCATTAAACCCAAATAACTAACTAGCAACTAATTTTAAACTAATTTTAGCATTGTAATACGAGTTTTGGATGTTATGTACATAAAGTATACGATTTATATGGGGTAATTTTAATGGATGCAAACAAGAAACAATTGCATGGCGTTTCAGAAATAAAGCCTGAACTAAATAAAATGCAGTATTTCACTTTTTATTTTAACTTTTCTCTATTACCTTCAGCTTCATCAAGTACAGTAATGCTGGTACTTGAAGTGTGAGGCTGCATAATCAACATCGGTGGGCAGTTAAAACACGGATACCATAAAAGACACTTTCATTCAGACAGAAAAAACACAAAAGACAAAGTTTCAGACATAACCGAACATTTATTGGTGCAAGAGGCCTCTACAGAGTTTTACTGCCATAATGACTTTTGTGCATGCGCAGAGCGCTGCTCACACAAACATCTACACAATGTATGACCTAGCAGTGTATGTCTAACCGACAACTCGGCTGACTGACACCTCATAGACGCGACATGTTTATACAAGAATTAGAAACAAAGAAGAATGGCAAAGTCCTTAAAGTTCACGTGGACAACTAAGCCAGGTTATTAGTCTGACCTTTGTGACCTTCACCCTTCCAACAGGTCTTTAAAAGTGTTCAGGTATTTTAATATGAGTAGATGGATGGCTTTTGTACTGGAGAAATCAATATTTTCTCAAAAAAATGTATGCGTTTTCTCACATTCGCCAAAAAAACATCACCCTTGACCTCTGTGTGGGGTCAACCAAATTGGTATGCTTAGAAAGGTCCTATCACCAGCTAACTTTCTGCCAAATTTGATAGCAAAGTTTGCAAAAACGCAAATATATAATAACCTTCTACAAAAACTGGCATTTTACACTCATTTTCTCATCTTAAGTGACCCTTGACTTTTTTCTCTTTTTTTTTTTTGGGGGGGGGGGGGGTGGGGGGTGGGGGGGGGGGGGAGAGGGGCTTTTAAATTAGTATGCATAGGACAGTCTAACTGCCAACAGATATATCTGTACCAAGTTTGGGTTTGAAGCTGTATCTAGTACTGGAGGAAAACAAAAGGCTATATTTTTTAACCTATTTCCTAAACTCGTGACCCTCAACCTTTTCAAATGATCATTCAAATTAGTATTCATAGGAAGGTCTTACCATCAGATACCTTTATACCAAGTTTGGTTTCAAGTGGTGAATAGTATTTCAGAAAAAAAAAAACAATTCTTGTCAAAATATGGCCATTTTTTGACATGTTCCCTGCTCCACTGTGACCTTGACCTTCGGCAGATACCAGCAAAATTGTATGTAAGGTCTTGCCACAAAGTATCTGTGGGCCAAGTTTGAAGACTGTAGTTTAAATGGCCTCTGAAAAAAATGTCAATGTTAATAAAGTTCACCAACGGACAACAGGCAACGGTCGCTGGACGATGGTGGACAGGCAAATGAACGGACAACAGTGGACAGATGGATGACTAATACACAGACTCAATATCACTACCGCAAGTGATCCAATAACGTAAGATTGAGGAGCAATTAATCTTACCCTGCAACATCAATGGGCAGTAGAAGACAATGGCACGGGCCCAAGACACCACGCAAACCATAGCCAGTGTTACGTTTGTGGTTGTGTTATTCTTTTGAGAGCATGAGTGTGTTAATCATAGGAAAGATCCGATATTCATTTGAGTTATTTTGGATAAGAATTACATACCTTTTTAGTAGGATTCATTTTCTTTTGCTTGGAGAATCGTGGTCGATTTCTGTTGTGTAGCTAAAATGACGCGTCTTTTCGTTACATTTTTGCTGTAGTCCGACCTCGTTTGACCTAGAACGTTCTGGAAAGGGCGCGAATATTCTAGTGACCTCAAATATGGCGTCAAAGTTGTTGGCTACATTTGGCAACATTTTATAGAATATCCCAGAAGTTAGCAGAAAACTGTGGATTGATCTAGAGTGTTCTTTTTAATGAATATTAATGAGTTTTGGTTACGTTTTCTTTCTGATTGGTTGAGTTGTGTGAATTTGCTGGATTGTTCAGGAAATCTGTAATAGTATAAAAGACGGTGTTAGGAAATATGTGTGTACATTGTATGAGAGACGCACTGTGTCAAAAGTGTTGATGCATTGTAGAGGAGACTGTGTATCAGTGCTGGTGCATTGTATGTGACACACAGTGTATCAGAATTGTGGATGCATAGTGTAGACAGTGTACCAAAGTGTGGATGCATTTGTGGATGCATTGTGCTGAGAGTGCATCGTGAGAATAAAATATTGTTGGAACTGTCACTCCTTTGTGGTCTACAACCATGTGCTACGTGTGACGAGTTGCAACTGACTGAAGTTTCTTTACAAAAACCCCACATGCGTGCGTCTGGTGTAATTGTATCATATTACGACTACGACTACCACGTAATAGCCAGCGACCAGGAGCCAGTTGACCACTAGCAACTGACAGTAAAGTTCCACTGTGCCCATGAACAGCTTTGCGGCAGAAAATAAGTTCAAATTTTTTTATGCAAAATAAAACAAACGGTCAGTTGAAGCAATGAGATTTGGAAACAGCCAAAAGGCCACACTTCCTGCTCAACTGTGTAAGCTTGGCTCAGAGTTGTCAAAATGGAAGTGTGCTTTTTGTCTCCCATATTGAAAATACGGTAGACTTTAGGATGGGGCTGGTCGGAGCATGTTCCGTAGCATGCAAATGACGAACATAGGCAGGTACAAATCAGATTCTGACAGCGAAGTAACACGATAAAAATTACGTCATGCACGCACTGTTGAATGTACACATGGCGGGAAGCACCATGTGTATGTGTGTATGTGTGTGTGTGTGTGTGTGCATGTGTTATTTTGCTGCTCGTGCTATTCTTCCTCTTCAGAACTCCTGTTGCTACTCCGGCCCACAGACCATACTGTCCTGTCTTCATTTGTGTACCCGAGTGTATTTTGATCAAAGGTTGGGTTAGAGAGGAGGGAAATGGATCAGAAGGAGAGATAAGCAAAAGAGAGAGTACATCGACTCTAAATCAATAATGCCGTATCAGGCTAAAGTACGTACGTAATTACGTTACGGTCCAGAATTTCCAATCTCCCGTTATCACAGTTGGCGTTCCTGAGAAATTGCGACTACACAGAAGAGTGTAGCCGATTCACTCCAGGTAATATTATATGTCGGTGGCTAAAAATCTTCCGTGTTTAACTGCGTCATTGACTTGAAACGGTTAGAACACACACACCCCCCTCTCCCACCCCCCACCCCTCCCACACACATCCTGTACACGCCGTCTCACCACCCACCCCTTACCCTATACACTCCCCTACATCCTGTACACGCCACCCACCCTTTACCCTATACCCCCCCCCACCCCCACACACACACATATACACCTCACCCACCCACCCCTTACCCCCACACCCCACCCCACCCCACCCTACAAAGCCCGACACACTCACACGTCACTTACCCCACTCCCCACACAGGCACCCATCTCGCACACACAACATGTCAGGCCAAACAAATCCGTTCTGTGTCAACCCTTCACATTTATGTCACTAAGGCACTAGAGCAGATTTTCTCATTCTGTGTCAACCCTTCACATTTATGTCACTATGTCACTAGTACAAACTTTTTATGTGGGACAAATCTTGAATATAGGTTTTTCTCCAAATATAGATCACCAGGCCATTCCTAAATAATTAGGACACACAACGTTAGTAGTAGAATGGAGAAAAATAATTTTGTTTTTGTGTCTGACAAAGTGTGGAGAAAATGTTGTTTTCATTCCAACCACACATCAGCACATCAGGACAGACCAACCTACGACGCATTTGAAATTGAAAGACAAAACCCCATCACTCTACCCCCAGTGAGGGAACCTGATTTCAAAAGCCAATATACACGCACCCTGTTTACGAGTGTTTTAGATCAACAAATCACGCGAGGAGAATGGGTATGCCTGAGTGGTTTCGTATTTCACGGCACAAATGCGCCTCAGTTTGATTAAGGCACACGATAACGCACTTACAAAAGGTTGGATAGGATACTTTTTTCAGTGAACAGTATGGGGAGAAAATCGGGTGCCTGTATTGTACTGAGTTTGAAACCGGATCAGGGACACCAGCTATCGCGTGAGTGGGTTTATTGCCTTCCACCGGGGCCAGAGCAGGAAGAGAATCTAGCCAGACAAGCTTTTGTGTAGTCAATATAACACCTGCCGTGTGTGTGAATTTACTAGATTGTGTCCCTTTCATGACCAGGAAGGTTAAAATCGGTAGTGAAACGGATACCTTTTTATTCTCAGTACAATAGGCCTTTCATGCCCAGTTTAGTCTGAGTATAAGCACAAGCGTGACGTGCCCGCTAACACGTTCAGATTTTATTGTGATTTGGTGTATTTCTGATTCAAAATGTGCTGTTAAGGATTAAAACCAAAACAACTCAAAAGCTAAGTGACTTTTTAATATATGTGACTACTTAGCCTGCTCTCAGCTATGTTTAACTGAGCGTCAAAAATCAGACATAGATATATGTTAATTGATCCATCGCTTTCAGACTTTTTTTGTAGTTGAATTGTGATTCCGTCACTGCCGTTTTCGATAGTACGACCAGAGCCATGAAGGAAATTATCGTCTGTAGAACGCAGATCTAGCCACAGTGCGTACTTGTCTGTCAGGTATTCACCGATTCTTACGTCATACAGATGTAAATCTTTGCACGCAATGTTTGCTGATTTTTCTCTGATCCTTCCACCAGCAAAATACTTTGTGATCTCATCATAGTGCTGATATCCCGTCATTCCGGACGCGGAAATTTGGTTAGGTCGGCCTTCGATTGTGCAGGATAAATGTGTAATTTTCGGATTATAGAATTTTTCTGAATCTCGTTGATATGGACTAGCTGGTTCAACAAATAACATGAGTATACCTTTCAGTGATCTAACAGGCGTGTTTAGGTTGATATTCCAAATCTGGTCACTTTTGTTTTTATTAATAAACTGTGTCTTATCACACGGTCATAATAAATCGGCAGCATTGACTGGTACTGATTTTGTATTAAAGTAGCTAGATGAGTATGCGTGACAATCTCATATTCCAAGGAAATGTTAGAGATCTTGTATGATACATTGAGATCCGTTGATTTGATAACTTTGGAGTAGTCATTAAAGATTAGTTCAATGCTCAGGCGGTCATTTAGTGCTCCTTGGTAATAAGGCGAATGCCCTGTTAGGATTTCAAATTCAAGTGGAATGCAAAATCTGGTTCCATATGTTTCTGCCACTATAACGTCCTTGGCTTCTGTTGTCAATTTATCACTTGCATTTATTCGAATTTTCATAATGCTATCTGACTGTATGCCTTGATAAATACGATCCTCTCGTTCTTCTTTTGTAAGCCACAAATCCATGTAGCAGTAGAACACATCAGCATCGTCAAGACTAAACACTTCCTGTCCTTCAAGTTTAACTTTTAATATTCTTAATAATTGCTCTGCCTAGGTTGTTAACTAGTGTTCTTTTGTCATCTGTGTCTGATGATAGTTCAATATTAAATGCTAGGCGTGCAGTACCAGGAACAATAACGTCACTGGGACCTAGGTTAGGAAACTTAACAGTAAGAATTTGGTTCTGGTCTATGGAGCTAGGATTGTTAGTGACGACAATTGATTGCCTAATGCCCTTAACACCAAGAGGTTCACGCAGTTTTCTGTATGGGTCTAACTTTGATCCATAGGACTGTGTCATTTTATTATGCAAAAATCAAAAAAAAATTAATTAATAAAAACAATGGCAGCGGGAGGATTTAACCATGAAGATTTTGAAATGGATGACATGAATGACTATGATACTGGTGCAACAGATATGACTGGAATGGTAAATACTTCTAGTATGTATCATGAACTGTTAAAAGACAAAGTGAACTCGTTTTATGATAGTGTTGGTGACCGCCCAGATGAAATAGATCCTAATCAGTTTGAATATGAAAAAGGTCATTTATATTTAAACACTGTTGACGGAGGAAAAGTACAATTGACTAACAAAAGAGACCCTGGTAAGTTTAGAGCTTTAAGTACAATCAAAAATGAAGGTGGTGTTGGCGTCTTGCGTCAACTTGGTATTGGAGATAAACAGTTACCACCTCGTCTTGTTAGTGCCCTCCATGATGCGCAAACAAGGTTGCCAACTGGACAAGAAATTGAAATGACTGAAGTAACAAGACTGCCAGAATTAGCAAACACAGTAATACAAGAAACATCATTTGCAGAAGGGCAAATAAATGAGGCTATGAAAACAATGGGTGACTCTCCTTTAACCTTGCGGGAGTTAGCAGGCTTGGATAAATCACTGCAGACAATCAGAGGTGAGCTTGTGAATAATGTAGCCAAACTAGGCGAGCTTGATAATCACATAGAAAGGGAAAAAGAAAAACTGGCTACAGCTGATGATGAGAATTATGACACAGAAATGAAAGAAAGAATACAACACAGATTAAATGATTTGCAGATAGAAAGATCAGCGCAACTAGAAGTGATTAGTATTGGAAGACAAAAACTGAGAACACAGATTAACAGGATTAGAGAAACTATTCAGAAAATACTTCACGAAGACACAACTTTGGCTGAGAGATTGAAAACACTTTTCAGAGAGCAGGGTATAACCATTGCAAGTTTAATTACTGCTCTGGGATTTATTATAAGTACTGTTGTGTTAGCTGTAACGGGAGGACCAGGGGGTAGCGGTCCGACCCCTCCAGCTCCTCCAGTTCCATCAGACCCAAAAGATTTACAGTCATGGGTAAAGAAACAATTGTCTCATATTTCAGACTTGCTTAAGAAATTGGCTCTGAAAGCGATGGATTCATTACCTGGTATTTTAGGCACAGTTTTCAGTTGGCTTATTAGTACAGCGGCGAAGGTAGTTGGCTTTATGGCAGAACATGTGTGGGTCTTTTTGGTGACAGTAGGAGGGTTAATGATAGGTTATTTAATGAAACAGGTAAAGAAGTAATATACCTACTCCAATGAGACCTATTGTCAATGCTGTTTTCTCGGATTCATGTGTGGAGTCAGTGGTTGGTAGCGGCGTTTTGGGCATTACTGGCTGTATGGGTGTTGGCGCAGGGGAAGTAACCGCCTGTATTGGTTTTAAGAACAGTATATGCGCAGTTGTTTCTCCTAAGTTTACAGATTGATTGAGACCGAGTTTTTGACTAACACCAGCAACAATTATTTCGTTATTATAATTTGTTATTGTCCCCATTTGGAGTTGAAGATCAGACGGCAACATGTATAACCCGATGCCAACTACAAAGTCAACTTTTGATCTAGCATATCTGAGAACGTCCTGATAGCGTTGAATGCTTGACGGGAGATCTACTGTTGAGTTGATCGAGTCTTCCAAGTTCGATAAAAATTGTTTTTGTGCACCAAACTTTTCACTTCCATTCAAAATATTTGATTTTGTTAATGATTGTGCACCTAGTAAACACCAGACATATGTTCTGATAGACTCATTTACGCGCTCGACTCCCGCTTGAGTAAACCCGTCACTCCTGTCTAAGACAAATGTGGTCCAGGCATTAGACTGTTTCTGTTCTATTCAGCCTAACCAGACTTGTGATTTTGAAGAAAATGAAGAGTAGGGAGGCCAGTAATCTTGAGGGTATTGTCTGTGACTCATAGCATAATACAGTGTACCCCTGCCGTGGTGATCATCAAGTTTTTGTGTGAAGTCATACCCGGCACGGGGGCTGATGTTAAATTCATTACAAATCCGTTCAAATGCTTTCATATCCATGGGGTTGTTATATCTGTTGAAACTGGATTCAGTGGGTAATGGTGTATGCAGTTCTGACAGTATACGTCTAAGCTGGTAATACGTGTGGAAACGATACACAGACCTAATCAGTTTGTTTGAGTGATTCAAATGGTCTGTAAATGAAATGCCGCATCCTGTAGTACTACACAGTATAGCAAAGTTGAGCTGGTTTTGAAACATCTGTAGTGGTCTTGAGGACCACTTTCTTGCTGTAGCATCGTCTGTTATTGGAGGGTTTAGGTAATGATCAAAAGGGTTGGGTACTTTGACTTGAAATAAATCTTGTTCGCTTACAGCTATGTCGAGTTGATTTAGCTGAATTATTTTCTGTTCATAAGTAGGGGCGACATTATATTTGGCATCCACATTAAATTGAAATGCGTTTGTAGTGGGAATGGTTGGTGATTTAAATTCCATCCTTTTTTTATGTGATAATAAAAAATGTTTATAATCTTAACAAATGTTGACACAAGCAAACCAGTGTGGTTAACTAATGGAATAGATAATCGTGATGGTAGTAAGGCTGTAGCTATCCATGAAATGTTCTATACAGTAAAATGGTTTAATGTAACAGATGATAAAAATTATTCTGTAAGTGGAACTCTCGATGGTATTGAGAAGGGTGATACTTTACGATCTGGGTATTATGACTTTTGTACTTTAGCTGAATGGCTTCAAAATGAATTTAAAATTAAAGCAACTTTAAACCCAGCTAATTTACTTGTCACAATTGAATTTCCGAAAAGTGGTCAGTTTTCTTTATCAATTAGTCTTTTATTATTACTTGTTTTTTAAAGTAAAAAAATAACACATCTAGATGAAGATTGGTCACAATCAGACAGACGTCTACTATCACCAAAAAAACCAAGAATAACTGGCAGATATCCTGTTCATTTGTCAGTACACACAGTGCTAAATGTTCATTTGAAAGAACTAAGCACTACTGATAATCTTCACAATGGAAAGCCTTCATCTTTGTTGAAATGTGTGTCGCCTGGAACTGCTCCTTATTGTGAAAATGTAGTTGTTAGATTTCCTAACTCTCAGTTTAAAAAATTGGGCTGCAGTTTCTTTGAATCATTGTGCTTATATGTAACTAATCAGGATGACAAACCAGTGGTAATGCATGATTTTTATGTTGTGTTGGAAGTGAAATAAATTTTATTTTTGCTAAAATAAAAAATGAGCGGTCTTGGTCCAAAGCCGAGAATTATTCCAGTTGCATGTCCGTCAAAAGAGTTGAAAGATTTGGCTGACGTGCAAGATTTTGATAAAGAAGGTGAGGTAGGAGAGGTGTATGGCGTTGAACTTGTGTCCGTTGGATTGTACAAACGAAAGGTAATTGATGATGTGAAAGATGGCGCTGAGAGACAGTTTCCTAAACTTAGTCAACTTCGTGATGTTACTGTTCCTACTCCTGTAAGTAATGTGCTCTGCAGCTTAAAACATGTGGGTAATACGTGGGTAATTATTCCTACCCCTGTTCCGCTTGCACCTATTCCCATTGTATGGGACGTAAAGTTTGTTTTTATCAGTCCTTATGTTTATTTTACTGATGAAGGTGCATTAGTATTTAGAAAAGTTGTTAACTCTGAGCCAATGCTTGTAAGTCTTGTGCCAAGCTATTCCGAAAACAATAGCAGAGAAAAACTAAAACTTCAAGAGTATGGTAAACGAAGGTATTTTCTTACAAATAGGAAGGGTAGAACAGATACTTCTATTTCGTTCGTACCAGCAAATTTTACCATAGATAGAGATGCGACAATAGTTTTTGAAATTCTCATGAGATCTGTGGATGCTGCGAAAGAAGCAGATATCGCACAGGGAATCAAACTTACATGGGAAAGCTCAGTAGCAGAGTCAACAAAGGTTGTTATTGCTATTAGAAAAATCAATACAGATTTTGAAGTTTCGAGTAGTGTCCCTGCTGTTAAGGTAGTGATTGATAAAACAACTCTAGTTTATCTAAGTTTCATAAACCTGGAACACATAGATCTTGTTTCATTTTATTACGCTAGCAAATTGTATACCTTTGAAGAGTTGCAAAATAAATTAGAAGATTAAATAAAATAAAAAAATATTTACCATAAAAAAAATGCCACCACTGTATCCGCAAATACCACCTGAGCCGCTTGATCCTATTGAGCGTGATAAAACATTACAGGCAGACTCATTCTGTTTAATGAATATTACCGAAACATTGAAGTATTTGGAAGGAGAACAAGCAAAATACTCCCGGTGTAAACGCCGTTACAGAACGGTTTTCAATTCTGTACACAACACATCAATGGCCGTGGTTGTGGTTTCAGCCAGATTATCTGTCACTGGTTTAGCCCTCTTTGCCACTGGAATTGGAAGTGTCATAGGAATTGCTATTGAAGGTGTTGGTGCTGCCGCAGGTCTGGCATGCTTTGGTATGGAAGCCCTTAACAAAAGATTTCATACAAAGTTGCAGAAGCATGAAGCATTGAGTACGCTCGCTGGAGCTAAGCTGAGCAGTATGAAACTTATTATCAGTAAGGCTTTAGACGATAATAAAATTGACGATCATGAATTTAAGAGAGTGCAGGATGATTTGGCCAATTACAAACAACAGAAATCTGAAATACAGAATAAGATGCGGAGTCAGCCCATGAATGTTGAAGAGCTAAAGCAATCTTTTTTAGAGGAAGGAAGAAAAATAGGGGTGGAAGAAACTATGAAAAAAGTTCAAGGACTTTTAAGCAAGTAAAGATCTCTTTTGGTAATCATTCATTAATTCTGAAATACTCTTCGCAAAGAGATGTCATGCCTTTTATGCCTGCTCATTTGACGCCATCAGCCCCACCACCAGAGTACTACTGAGAAAAAAAAGTTTTCTTGTTGTCCTTGTAACTTGAGAAATCTGTCCGAGTGTCTTATTGACTTGGGTTAAGAACTTATAAGAACTTATGATAAGACATTTATAAGTTCTTATTTTAAGTCACTTATAAGAACTTGTGACAACTAACTTCAAAGTTAACGTCAAAGTTACTTGTAAGTTGTAGGTAACTTTGAAATTAGTTATCAAGTAAGATCACGTTATTCTAGAAAGTTACATGAACAGTAACTTCATAAGTTATTCACAGGTCCAAGCAAGGCTGTGTTATTATTTTTATTTTTCATTATAAAATGAACCAAGATGAATTACTTCTTCTAAGCGATATCTGTGCTGTAGAAAACAAAGACTTAGACTCGAAAAAACAACGTCTTCTCTCTGTAGTTGTTTCTGGAAAATCAAAAGCTTTTCTTGGTAAACAATACATGACAGAAGACATAGAATCTCTCACTGCTGACGAGCTAATCAAACTTCATGCTAAATATGAAAACCACATTGCTTCACTAATGACACGTGATTTGAGTCGATCTCTTGTCTGCCTATACACAAAAGCTGTGAGTCATTTCCTACCTGTAGATACTGAGAGTCTGTCACACGATTTAGAAAGCAACCCCATAGTTTCAAGTTCAATCGGAAAATTAGCTTGCCTTATGTTTTACAAGTTTGGCAATTACCTTGCACCTGTGGTAACCTTGCTTGTAACTGGGAGTCATATTGACTTTTCTAAAATAAATTTTAAATTAGAAGAAAATGGACGAGACCCAGACGACTCCACATCAGAGTCCTGTCTTGACACAGGTTCAAACAGTGACGAAGGCTAAAAGTCCAGGTCGAATAGAGGCGGGAAAAAAATTAGCTGAATATAACAGACAAAAAAAATTACAGCTTCAGGCATTAACACAAAAGGCTCATGTAACTGACACACCATCAACAGCAGCAGTGTTACTACCGTCAGGACCAACACCCTCACACCCTCCACACAGTGAGAGACAAACAACTGACTCTAAACCTAAAACAACAAAATATATAGTTGCTGGATTTGCTGTAGGATTTTGTTACGTAGGTTACCAATTATACAAAAAATACAAACCAAACACTCGAACAGTGTCCAAAAAATCAAACACTCCAAAAATAAAAGAAGAAGTCTCCACATTACCAGCAGTGTCAAAACCTTTGGACCCATTTTACATGCAGTAAATAAATTTATTATTTTAATTTTTGTGGCATAAGAAAATGAGCGACGCAAAGAACATCATGAATCTTGTCTATCACTCTGCCGTAATAAGCGGGCTAACAGTTGCTTATTCTATGCTGGGGAAAAGTCTTCTCAAAATGAAATCAGCAGACTTGAGTAGATTAGACTTTGAAGATAGTGCTAAGCTAGTAGCAGTTGTCACAGCATCGAGTGCCACAAAAGACCTTCTCGTTAAGCAAGGAATTATTCCAGAAAATGTTTCTATGTAAATAAAAAGTACGGCAACTATAGCTATTATGATTGGTGGGGCCGTTGTTAATGCATTGGCATTTAGTGGATCAAACTATCTTTTTTCAAAAATGGGTAGAGAGGAATCAGCAGAAGAAATGAAGCGTCACAATGAGGCATCTGAAAAACTGGCACAAGCTCAACAGGATTACGAAAAGCAAAGAATAGAGAAACTTGATTTCATCAATGAAAAACTCAGGCTTGAGGGTCACGCACAGCATACATTTTCAAATGTCGATGACGCGATCAAATAATATTTTCTTGTCACAGGTGAAGACATGACCATCCCACGACCAAAATTAGCGACTACTATCAACCAAGCCCAGAACAAAGAAATGGAGAAATAATATTTGTTCTAGTGGGAATGACATTAGTATATTTTACAGGAGTTTTTATTGCTAGAAGAAATGACAGACGTCGGAGCTAAACTATCAAAAATATATTACTCCCCTATTGGCTACTGGATAGGAAAAACTGCAATAGAAAAATTGCATGTGGCTGTGGGTGGTGATGTCACACTCGACCAAATAAAACAGTGGCTACAAAAACAAGCAATTTGGCAAATATATCTTCCTGCTCCAAGAAAAATAACAAGACCTCATTTTCTAAACACTATCCCTAATGGCACCCATCAAATGGATCTCCTGTTCCTACCACACGATACAATAAGAAAGAAACGATACAAGTATGCATTAACTGTTGTCGACATAACTTTGAGGTATAAGGACGCCGAACCCATAACTGACAAGAATGCTGTAACAGTGGCCACTGCGTTAACAAAGATATATAGTCGAGGCCCTTTAAAATTTCCTAGGCTTGTGCAAGTCGATGATGGGAGTGAATTTAAAGGCGCTGTTAATCAATTATTTGTAAAGCATGGAGTGCTAGTGCGGAGAGGCATACCAGGTGTGCACAGATCACAGGCAATTGTTGAAAACTTTAACAAGCAATTATCGGAGACTTTTCAGCTATCAGTATTCTAAGGAACTCATGCATGACGCACGTAACACTGAGTGGGTTAAGAGATTACCATCTGTGATAAAAGCAATGAATAATGAGGGTCACCCTAAACCTGTTGATGCTATTAAATTGAAAACAATGCCATCAGGGTCAGAAATAAAAACAACACCACCTGACACAAGCTTGTTTACAAAACAGGTAAGATATTTGTATCAACCTGGCGAGGCCGAGAATGACGTCAGACGTAGGGCAACTGATCCAATTTGGTCTACGTCTGTCCACAATATAAAAAAATAGTTCCTGGTGCTAATGCAACAATTTATTATCTGTATGAGCCTGCGCCTCAGAGGGCACTTGTCAGAGAAGAATTACAGATTATTCCCCCAGACACTGTTACGCATTTTTAATCATTTCATCAACTAATTCATCGATTAGTTCATCAACCAGTTCATCAGCTATTTCTTCAGATAACTTGAGCCTGTAATGCCCAGGTGCATAAGCCTTTTCCTTAGTGTGAAACACGCGTTTTGTATCCCCTACTGCAAGTGACTTTTTATGTGTTTGGATCATTTCAATATTGTGTCTATTTGATCTCAGTGTCTTGTTTGGATAATCAGGCATCATTTCTCCATCTAATACTTGCTTATAATGTTCATGGCGAATGTCTTTATTTTTTACGGCTGTTTTTTATACCTTTGGCTTTGGAGTGACTGCCCTTCTGGTGCAGTATAGAATACATTTTTGATCTCAGTCCAACGTACTCAACTATAGGCACTCCATTTAGTTCGTCTTTAAATTTTCCAGGCACTTTCTTATTCTGTGTGCTAAACAGCGGGTGATCCTTAGTGTAATCAGATGTGTCATACATGTGTAGTTCTGTTTTCATGTCTTCGTAAAAGTCTTCAGTAGGCACGTCTATGATCATAGAGTCAGTGTCAGTGTATAGCAGACGACACTCAGGATACTTTGGTTTGAAGTAATCATAATAAAATTCAAGCATCAACAGTTTTGACAACTCAAGAATTGCCATACCAATAAATACTGGCTTGTCCAGTTTAACTATCTTTTTTTTGAGTGAAACTGCATACAATGATGAATGAAACTCTTTGTACCCTGTGTACTGTGGCTTGCCTGTAAGTTTAATTGCAACTGATTCAGTTGTGACCAGTCTCACATCTTTGCGGTGATGAGGATTTTCCATAGTCTTGCCAAAACAGGCATTGTTCATAAGCTTAAAGAAGTCTTTGTCAAATGCTGTGTTGCCGTCCCTCGCACGCAATGTTGTGTTCTTCATTATGTAATCTTTTATGAAAGCACTTTGCTCAAATTGAATACCTCTGTGAACTTTCTTTAGTACTAACCCGTGTCTGATGTAAAACTGTAATAAGCGATAGTGGCAAACGTAATTGAATTTGTCATTCAGATTTGGCACAAGTTTGGTGTCTTCTTTTTTACCCGTCATACTCATTTTCTCAACAGCCAACGGATAATCATTGTGGTAATCATGTAGGTGGTGTGGGTACTCCAGGTCTACTTCAAAGATCCAACCATTTGCATCATTCCGGCCATGACTCATAATATTGTTTGTTAACTCTGTTATGTCATACTGTGACAAATCATAGAGACAAAAGTTTTTCAAGGGCAATAATTCACACATCGCGAACCCATACAAATTGTTAGCGTCCAAGTACGTAATGAATGACCTTGACCTTGAGGAGTCAAAGTCAAGGTCGTCCAGATATTTGTTGTTGGCTCTGGCATAATTGTTTGCGGCTATACTAATGCCTCCCCTCAATCCACGTTCCACCATTTCACCCATCGTATGATCCGACAACAGGTCTATAGATATCTTACTGGATTTCAAAAATGCATCCCATGTCATGCCAGGACTAGTTATGTAGCAAGCTGGATCAAGACTGTATTGTAACAAACCCTTTTCACGATAACTTTCAAATATGTCTGCAAGCAAGCAAACATCAGCTTTCAAGTACTGGTCATGGTAGTCACCAATCGTTTCACACCCTAGTTTACCCCATGCATCAAGTGCGTGTTTGTAATCAGAGTCAGAAATACCTTTGCCATTTAGTGTAGAATAAAATTTCTCTTTTGGAGGCAGTCTCCTTTCTTAAAAAACAACCCATTGATCAATGTATTCATAGGGGTAGACTCCTTTCTTGATTAATTCTGGCTCAAAATATTTACTTGTTATTGGAAACTCGGTCAGTCCTTCTGCGAGACTAGCAAGCCCTAAGGACAAATGTTGCATAGAGTCATAAAATGCTAATTTGTTGTCCAGCCTAAAAGTAAAGTATTTTTCAGTTGTCTGGGCAATACAACTAATTTTTTTGTAAGACTCATCCACAGCCTGCATGATAATATGTGAATCATACCATTTGAGATTGTGGAAAAAGATAGGCAGTTTGTATGCCTTGGGATCTATTTTTAATTTCAAGTTACAATCACCATGGGCAGCACCTCTGTAACGCCCAGTTATGTGGTCATGGTCGCGAACTTTATCACCCTTCAGAAGTTGATCACAACCTCCTAAAGGTTGTTCACAAATCCAACACATCACTGCTGTATCAAAATTCTGTTTGTCTTCTTCTGTCATCACCAAAGGCATCTGACACTTTTCCAAATAATGTACTACCTGACTATACAGTTGTCTCATTTCTGTTAAAAACTCAGCTGCTGCATTTTCACCTCTGTAGATAACAGGTTCTGTATGCTGGCCATCTGACCTAACAAGAATATATCCGAAAGAACACACCACTTGATCACTCAATTTTACGGTCTTTGGTAATGATTCTGGAACAGGACCCTCATATGGTACAACCAGTGATTCAAAATCAGCATACACTACAAACGGCAGCTTTTGCTGATTAACATAGTTCTTAAAATATACCTTGCTACCAGGATCTGGATACCTAAGTATTGTTTGAATGTCATCAGCCGACCTACAGTGCAGGGTATGTTTATGTGCCACTTTTATATAGGAAAACCTTTGTAAACATCTTTTACATACTTCCTGTTTGCCAATGTGTTTTGATACATGATTATGAATTAGTCGTGACATACTCCTAATAATTGTGTAGTGAAAGTTATCACCTGAGTCAGAGCTTATTAGTAACATATCAACATGCTTATCTTCTGACTGACCGTAGGTTGGGGCAATTGGTGACACTCTAATTGGTTGTAACTTGTTCTCAGACTCATTATCCCATACATACACATTCACAGATATCCCAGGATTTAGTTTTTCAAACAGATCTATATCCTCCACCTTAACAGGAAAATCTATGCCACTGAAGTTGAGTTCATTTACAAATTTGGTACAGTTAGAAACACGTTCAGGTTTTGTTTTTACAAAATGCAGTTTGGCAAGCACACACCACATGAAACAGAAATTATCTTTGTTCTGAACATTGACGACAGCCTTTTTGTCTGCAACCTCAGTTGGTAGGGGCAACCATGATTTGCCTAATATAGGATGGTATCTTGACTGCTTCAGTTGCAGTTCATGTACACGGCCTTCATGCCAACCAGACCCCTGCATTTTTGCTCTGTCAATTGCTTCTAAAAAGTCAGGCAACAGTCTTTCTCTAAACACTTTTTCCAATTCCTCTTTTGAATTAACTGTGTGTTGTCTTGTCGAGATATACGAAACAATCACTTCACCATCTACCCTGGTAAATTCTATTTTAGCAACAATCTGAATCTTTACACTACCAGAAAGAAGGTTATCTTGTATGACCAAAAAAGACCTCTCTATCGATTCATAGACACTGTAAGTGTTGGATATAGGCAAGTCTGTTGTGTGAAACACGTTTCTTAAGCCTGACAAGCTTTGGGAATTGTCCGTCATTTTTTTTTGTCCGACAAAATGATAAATAGAAAACATTACACCATGTGTAATAGCACTTTATTGACTGTAATCCCTACAATAAACAGATTCAGTTCACATAGTTGTCTGAATATTTGCTCACACACTGACTCAAACCAGGGATCATCAACTTCAAAGGTATGTGTCTTAAGATCAACAGGCATGTACTCTACAAATGGTAACTCCGCAAATATTTCTAAAGTCATTTGATATGACACATAAATCATCTCCTGTGTTGATACTGGTGTTATGTCCGGTTGTTTGAAATCTGTTCTTAACTGATCAAAGTGCTGGATATAACTAAAGCAGTCTATAACATCAATTGTGTTGAGCGTCATTTTTATTTGTCCGACAAAATAATAATATAAAAATATTACTGCTTGCGCTGTAGGTGTAATACCACTTTATTGACTGTAACGTCTTCATTATAATCATGTAGTTTACATAGTTGTCTGAATATGTGTTTACACAGTGCCTCAAACCAGTCACAGTTAGCATCATTGACTCTAAAGGTATATGTCCTAAGATCAACAGTCTCGTACTCATAACATGGAAAACATTCAGAATACCCCAAAGTCACATTATATGCCATGCTTATCAGTGTTGGTGTTGAGAGTTTTATACCGAGCTCAAACGGCTTTTTAACATGCGTTTTAAAGTCATAAATGCACTTAACATCTTTGAAGCAGTCTGTGATATCAATGGTTTGTCTGTCTGTTATTTTTATGGACAAACCATAAGGCTAAATTAATTCACTAACCCATACCCTGTGGGATGATCTGTCTTTAAAATAAGCTTTAGATGCTTAGTCAATTTCAGTTTGTTTTTCACAATGTCTCGTTCGTGTTTATTGAGGATGACATCGTTCTCTCTAAGACAGTCTTCAAAGCTGTCACGATCCTTACAGTAAAACAAACAGATAAACTTTAACTGCTCACGAAAATCTTTCAGTACAGCATTATATTTTTGAGTAAGAATCCATACACTGATGTTTGCATGTCTGCCACTAAAGGCAAGCTCTGCCAGTGTGTTTCTCTTCTTAACAATATCCTTATCTGCAGAGCAGTCATCAACAATGAACAGGGTTGGCTGTCCTTCAAATTGCTTTGTAAAATATTGTAGGTAATCATTCAGTTTCTTTTCAGGATCAACTAAATAGATATTGCTGTCAGTCCAAATAAATAAACGGTTGTGATATGCTTTATTGTGTTTTATTGTAGGACAGAATATCACAATGTTTTTGAAATGGTGGATGTATCTTGTTTGTAAGAGATTAAGAACAAATTCAGTTTTTCCACAGCCTGTGGCGCCACAAAATAAGCCGCAGTGTGGGTCGAGTGTCATCAAGTTCATTTTAAAACACAATATATAAACTGTGTGTACAAACACTATGCATGCCTATCTGGTCATGAAAGGGATGCCATCTAATAAACTCACACACACGGCAGGTGTTATATTGACTACACAAAAGCTTGTCTGGCTAGATTCTCTTCCTGCTCTGGCCCTGGTGGAAGGCAATAAACCCACTCACGCGATAGCTGGTGTCCCTGATCCGGTTTCAAACTCAGTACAATACAGGCACCCGATTTTCTCCCCATACTGTTCACTGAAAAAAGTATCCTATCCAACCTTTTGTAGTGCATTATCGTGTGCCTTAATCTAACTGAGGCGCATTTGTGCCGTGAAATAGGAAACCACTCAGGCATACCCATTCTCCTCGCGTGATTTGTTGATCTAAAACACTCGTAAACAGGGTGCGTGTATATTGGCTTTTGAAATCAGGTTCCCTCACTGGGGGTAGAGTGATGGGGTTTGTCTTTCAATTTCAAATGTGTCCTAGGTTGGTCCGCCTGGATGTGCTGATGTGTGGTTGGAATGAAAACAACATTTTCTCCACACTTTGTCAGACACAAAAACAAAATTATTTTCTCTCTATTCTACTACTAACGTTGCGTGTCCTATTTATTTAGGAATGGCCTGGTGAACTATATTTGGAGAAAAACCTATATTCAAGATTTGTCCCACATAAAAAGTTTGTACTAGTGACATAGTGACATAAATGTGAAGGGTTGACACAGAACGAGAAAATCTGCTCTAGTGCCTTAGTGACATAAATGTGAAGGGTTGACAGAACGGATTTGTTTGGCCTGACATGTTGTGTGTGCGAGATGGTTGCCTGTGTGGGGAGTGGGGTAAGTGACGTGTGAGTGTGTCGGGCTTTGTAGGGTGGGGTGGGGTGGGGTGTGGGGGTAAGGGGTGGGTGGTGAGACGGCGTGTACTAGTACAGGATGTGTGTGGGAGGGGGGGGGGGAGAGGTGTGGGGTGTGTGTTCTAACCGTTTCAGGTCAATGGCGCAGTTAAACCGGCAAGGAAGCTTTTTAGCCGCCGACATATAATATTACCTGTAGTGAATCGGCTACATTCTTCTGTGTAGTCGCAATTTCTCAGGAACGCCAACTAAGATAACGGGAGATTGAAAGTTCTGGACCGTAACGTAATTACGTACGTACTTTACCCTGATTTAGAACTATCGATACGGCATTATTGATTTAGAGTCGATGTACTCTCTCTTTTGCACATCTCTGAAGGATAAGCTTAATAATATGAACATGAACTCTGAATGTTCCTAAAAGAAAAACGCATGTGAGCTCCAAACAATATGGTAGACTTTGGGCTGAAATCCTCATTTTGTTTTGTCCTCATCTTGTTTTGTGTAGTCATACTACTCCTATTCCCAGCACAGGTGCTGACAAGTAGTCATGTAAACACGTTTTATGTGCTACAGACAGTTGTCAGTACGATTCTCGGGCACAACACTCCTTGACAGTCATGTGCACTTTCGCCGTTAATCATTCATTGTATGGAAATATTTGGCAAATGTGGTATAATATGCATGGAACTGCTCCAATTTTGTCTTTATTTATTGATGATTTCCAAAGTTTGCATGACTATGAGAGACATAAGCGTGGGGATTTTGTAGTAAATGTTCCAATGTCACAAAATAGCAGCATGGAATCCAGCATTTGTCAGCATCATACTTTAGTGTCAAGTCTCCCGATTTTGGTGGGAGACAACCAACTTTGCAATTCATCTCCTGCTTTCTCCCGACTCTCTTGAATCATATGAAAAATCTGAATGCATATATCATTGGCAGTTTTGTTTGTTGGGTCCCAACCTCGATGTCGACCAAACTTCAGCCAGAGTGACATAATTATAATGCAAAAAAATAGTAATTTATACGTGTGTATTAACTTTTCAGCTTGAATTAATAAAAGTTCTCAGAATAGATATAATAACGGGTATATCAGTGATCAGCCATTCCACTGGCCTACAATTTCACAAATTGGTGTGACATATAGTGATCACAAAAAGTAAAGGACGTCATACTTTCAGCTTGAATTACAAAAATGTCCCCAAAAGCATCATTAAACAAAAATCAGACCAGAAAGGTGACTCCAGTTTGAAGACTGTGTTTTGGGACATTTTAGTAATCTGATTCAGAAATATGAATAATTCCAATAAAATCCCATTATTTCAGTGACGGATCCAGGGGGGCCTAGGGGGCACATGTCCCTCCCCCCCCCCCCCCCCGACCCCCAAAAATCTTTTGGGTGGTTTGTATCCTTCCTAAAATATTAGCACTGGCAGTCTCCCCTTTTCTTTTCTTTTGGGTGGTTATTTGTGGAAGCTGGTTATGGACGTTCTCTTTTACTATTCAGTGATTCTTTTTTTCTTATATTTTACACTTATCTCACGGAATCAGTGGGTGGGCCTAGTGTGTTCATGGGGCTATAGCCAAATATCCTCATTTGGCACTGCTGACCTGCACTGTCACAGTACATCATCCAGACATACAATACAATAATACTTTATTAATCCCTCATGGGGAAATTCGCTGTCTGCCCATACAACACATGGCATCATCATTCACTCAGTGAAATAATTAAATAACCCATAACTCTCAATTAAAGAGATGAACTGTAACAGACGTATTGTTAACTTTGTAACACTTTTGGCATCAGAAACATGGTGGATTCCCCCTGTGCCGGCTTCTGGTGTCAGTAATGTTGCAGTGAACTACTGAAAGGGCTAGAACTAAACAACTAAAGAATGGTGACAGACACTATCTACTGATATTACTGTTGAAGAGGGTACCAGCCTGAGGGACAAAAGAGTTGGCATAACGTGATGTACTACTTTTGGGTACTCGAAGTCTGCCACTTCGTTCGATACATCTGCTGTCAAATTCATATCTAAGTGGATGTGTTTTGTCATCAAGAAGGTCAGCCAGTTTGTTCGTAATCCGTCTGTTGTACAGTGCGTCCGAAGTATCCTGGGCCCTACCAATCACCCCGCCCCCTTTCCGGATTACTTTGTTAAGATGATCTTGATCTCTTTTACATAAATTTCTACCCCAGCACGTCAGTCCAAAGGTTAGAACGCTAACAATACTGGAGCAGTAAAACATCTGTAAAAGCTGAGAGCTTACATTAAATGATCGGAGCTTTCGCAAACAGTAAAGACGGGTATGCGGGTTTTTTTTTCACAATAGCATCTGTGTTTTGGTTCCAGTTGAGCGCGTTGTCAAGAAGAACACCTAAATACTTGTAGGACTCTACACGATCAACTTCTGTTCTCTTGATGACAACAGGATCGGGATGATGTTTGTTTTTCCTGAATCTATGACCATCTCTTTTGTTTTGCCAACATGTAATTCAAGATAGTTTCTATCGCACCACTCTACAAAGTCGTCGATCTCCTGTCGATAGTGTCTGTCGTCCTCATCTGTAATCTGACCTGTCAGTGCTGTGTCGTCACGTGCCCCTGCACTCTCAGGGGCTCATGTAAAGCAGTACCTCTTGCTCTGTGATACAATCCTAACTGCATCCTCAGTCTGTGGCAGTCATCTGGCTTTAAGCCGCTGACTACTGGTCAACTCGTGAGCTGTGGGAAAGTTATCAAAAGTATCCAATCACTACTGATCCAGGGCCCAACCCAGACCCTCAGCCAGCATAGTTTCATGTACCCCTATAGTCAAAAGGGGCTCATGCAAAGCATTGCCTCTTCATGTGCGATACCATCCTCATTGCATCCTCATATGTAGCAGTCATCGAGTTTTAAGTCTACGCCCACAGACGCAATACTCCAATCAGAAAGCAAGAAATCAACTGTGCTGTGAGTGTGTCTAAGCAGCCGACAGCCCAGGCGTCAACCTGTTGATCGGATCATTGCCCATGAACAGTCAAACTGGTGACTTGGACTGGTACTTCTGGGGAGAAGCAGCAGACCAGCGCGGTAGGGGAGGCGTTGCCCCTTTCCAGCCGCTTTACTCCAATGCATGGACAGACATGGTGAACGGAAGTGGCAAACAGAGATCTACACCTCCCCCCCACCCCATCCCTCCCCCCCTCTCCCCGCACACCCCCCCTCCCCCCCAAGGACGAAATGAACAGAAGCTGGAAGTCCTTTCCCTTTTACAGAAACTGAATCGATTCAAGTCGTTTAAGTGTGGTGATAGACTTGCCATAGGTGTTTGCTAATCCCCTAATCCCATCACACATCACTCACTTAGCACAGTGGGTCAGCAGCTTCACTCAGATTGTGTAGCTTTGTCTTTTGAGGTAGTGTCCGTGGACATGCACCAGTGCCCACCAGAGCAACATTGTAATCACTGACACATGTCACCAGATGGGTGGTGTAAAGTGTATCGATTATGAACACTAGCTAACGATGTAAGCAATCGTCAGCCAGTGTGAGAGGTATACATCATGGGAGATCATGACTGCTTTTACGATCTGCATATGGAGGAGGTCTCAGTGCACAGCAGTGTTATGGTTTTCACAAATGGCTGTGTTGTTCCTCAAACGGAGGAATAACTGGGAGTACATGTATAGTGTTGTTGTCACACACACAATTGCCCCTGCAGAAACTCCAAGTAGAACACTCTTTCAATTCAGAAAATTAACACAATAAAAGAATTGCCCATTTAATCTGGTTTTGTTAGGGAGGTGGGGTGCTGGTGGTGTTACGTTTGTGTTTGAGTTATTCTTTTAAGAGCATGTGTGTGTTGATCATAGGAAAGATCCGATATTCATTTGAGAATTACGTGCCTTTTAATATGATTCATTTTCTTTTGCTTGTCAGGTGATGTCAGGATTCGTCGATAATACATCAGTGAGAGACACGGGTTGTAGCAGTGTCATCGTGAGAGAGGACCTAGTAGCTGAAGACCAGAAGTTACAGGAGTGGACAACCCTCATCCTGGCCGATGGAACTGTGAGAATTATCCCCCTTGCCAAGGTCAGTGTTAACACTCCATACCTGACAGGAGAGATGAAGGTGTTATGCGTGAAGACCCCGTCTATGACCTTATCATCGGAAACGTTGACGGTGCCAGGAACGCAGAGGATCCAGATCCAGAGTGGAAACCTGAAACGTGCTCTTACCACGAGAAGTCAAGCAAAGAAGAGTCACCAGATCATCCCTCTAAAAGTGGCTGACAACACAGAAGCAGCCGTGGTGAATAGGGACAAGCTGGTGGAACTACAGAGAGCCGACTCCACACTTTACAAGTTCCATGGTCAGACCGAGCCCGTGGCACGAAGAGGGAAGGAGGTAACCTTCGAGACCAGAAAGGAGACTCTGTACCGGGTATACACCAGCCATGGAGACAAGCCTGTCCATCAAGTGGTGGTTCCTGAACCCCTGAGGATGCAAGTGATGAAACTGGCCCATGATTCCATCTCGGGAGGACACCTGGGAATCAGTAAGACCCTCGACAGGATCTGAGCAGTCTTCTATTGGCCTGATATGGGGCGGGGGGGGGGGGGTGGGGGTGGGGGGGGGGGGTGGTGGTGACGTCACCCGATTCTGCAGGTCGTGCGACATTTTCCAGATGACAATCTCCAAGGGAAAGGTGCCCAAGGTTCCTCTCCAGAAGATGCCACTGATTGATATGCCTTCCAAGCGGTTAGCTGTAGATCTGGTGGGGCCAGTATCTCCTCCAAGTGAAGATGGCCATCGCTACATTCTGACGCTGGTGGATTACGTTAAAGATATCCTGAGGCCATACCACTAAAGAAGATCGGCACTCCAACAGTTGCAGAGGCGCTCGTGGACATGTTCAGCCGTCTGGGGATTCCTGAGGAGATCCTGAGTGATCTAGGGACCCAGTTCGTCTCCGACTGCATGAAGAAAGTCAATTGGTTGTTGAGCATTCAACACCTCACTACGGCCCTTTACCACCCCATGTGTAACGGGTTGGTTGAAAAGTTTAACGGAACATTGAAGGCTATGCTGAAAAAAATGTGTGCTAAGCAGCCAAGGTTGTGGCATAGGTACATCAATGCGTTGCTCTTCACATACCGTGAAGTTCCCCAGGATTCGACAGGGTTCTCCCCCTTCGAATTACTGTACGGCAGGACTGTAAGGGGACCCATGCACATTCTTAAGGAGCTGTGGACCAAGGACATTGATGCACCTGAGGTGAAGATCAGCTACCAGTATGTCTTTGACCTGAGAGAGAAGATGGAGGATTCCCTCAGAATGGCTAGAGAAGAACTGGAGAAGGTGCAGAGCAAGGGGAAGCATTACTATGACCATAAAGCCAAACCTCGACGGTTCCAGCCAGGTGACCAGGTGCTGGTTCTTCTCCCCACCGACAACAAGCTCCTGATGGAATGGAAGGGACCGTACGTGGTTGACACAGTGGTTGGCATCAACAACTACAGAGTCAAAGTCAACAACAAGTTGAAGACTTACTACGCGAATCTGCCGAAGAAGTTCGTTGAGAGAAGTCATCAGGACAAACCACAACAAGCTGCGCAGGTGCTTCTGGCTGCTGACGAGAGACTGGATGATGAAAGCCTGTTTGACCTTAATGAACTCCACCACAAGGAGGGTGTTGATGACATCCAGCTCGGTCAAAACCTGACCCAGGCACAAGAAGAAGAGCTGAGAACCTTAACTACGGAGTTCAAGCATTGGTTTACGCCTGACCCAGGGACTACATGCACCATCCAGCATGCAGAAAGCTGTAACGTCTTCCTTGTAACACGAGGGAAGAACTGAAGAAAGACATCAAGGAGATGCTGGATCTGTGAATCATCAGGGAGTCCAGGTCGCCATATGCATCATCGTGAAGAAACCAGATGGATCCAACCGGGTGTGTGTGGACTACCATAAACTCAATAAACTGACAGTCTTTGACCCAGAGCGGCCAATGCCCACAGTGGAAGAACTGTTCCAGAAAGTCAGTGGAGACCGGTTCTTCTCCATGATTGACATAAGCAAAGGGTACTGGCAAATCAAGGTTGCAGAGAGGGATATCTACTATACAGCTTTCGTCACACCCGACGGTCATTGGGAGTTTCTGAAGATGCCTTTTGGAATGGTGAACAGTGGCTCCACTTTGAAGAGAGGACTGAAAAAGATCCTAAAGGATATGCAGAATGTGGTCTTTTACTGGGACGACATCTTGATTCATACCAAGACCTGGGAAGATCACCTCAAGGCCCTCCGAGAACTGTTCCAGCATCTGTCAGATGCGAATTTCAACATGCAACCAAGCAAGAGTATCCTTGGGGCAGACAACGTGGATTTTATCGGGCACCGGTTAGATGAAGGCTTGAAAGGACTACATGACAACAATTTGAGAAAGATCAGGCATGCCCCACGACCTACTACTAAGACGCAGGTTCACTCATTCATGGGACTGGCGAACTACTACCGAGAGTACATCCTGAACTTCACCCCTGTCACAGCACCCCTGACTGACTTGTTGAAGAAAGGACAACCCAACGAGGTGAAGTGGGAGGAGGCCCAAGAGCAAGCATTTCAAGCGGTTCGTGACATCTTGTCCGAGAAGCCTGTTTTACACCTCCCTGACCCATCGAAGACCTTCGCCCAGAGGACCGATACCTCCAATGACGGAGTGGGTGCCATCCTAATGCAGGAGGATGATGGTAAACTCTATCCAGTGAGCTACGCCAGCAAGAAGTTGACCCGTGCTGAGAAGAACTACTCTGCCATCAAAAAAGAGTACCTAGCCATCATCTGGGGAGTGATGATGATGATGTCCACTTGTAATGCTCATCCTCTCCATGCTAGCAGCATGCTCAGGGCGCAAAAAATAAAATAAATAAATAAATAAATAAAAACAACACAAGCAACTTCTGGTGCACAGTAGTCCTAGAATTAAAAGTCAAGAAAGAGTTGGGTCTTGAGGTGCCTCCTGAAGGTGCCAATGCAGTCAATGTCCCTCAAGGATTGTGGTAGTCCATTCCACAGCTTAGGTCCGCAGTGTGAAAATGCCCGGAAACCAAGTCGCTTCTTTGTGTGGCTTTCAACACTTGGGGTGCAGAGTTTGGACCGGACAGCAGAACGGAGCTGCCTCGGAGGGTTATGGCATGGGACTATTTCCTGCAGGCACTCTGGTGAGTCTGGGTCATTTATAGACTTGTGGAACAAAGTGAGAATTTTGTGATCAATTCTTTGCTTAAGGACTGGTGTGATATTCTTTTGGTTCTTGTGACAATTCTGGCGGCCGTGTTCTGAACCAGTTGAAGACGTCTGAGTTGTTGCTCTGGCAGACCCCAAAGACAGCTGTTACAGTAGTCCAGTCTGGATAGGACAAGGGCAATGGCAATAGCATTTGCAGCTTTGGCTGTCAGGACAGGTCGTAGTTTCCCAAGGGTGCGAAGATGGAAGTAGCATCCCCTGACAACAGCACTGATATGGTCTTCCATGGTAAGACTGGTATCGACAAAGACACCAAGATCTCGGACAGTCTTGGAGAAAGGGATGAGAGACTCACCAACACGGATGGCATCAAGAGATTCCAAACCCAGTTTGTTCTTGGGTCCACACAGAATTGCCTCAGTCTTATCACAGCAGAATTCAGAGTGAGGAGGGTTAAACTGTACCATTTGTGCTGCATCAACCATCAACCCTTGAACTATCTGAATTCTACCAAGTTCACAAACTCCTGTATCATGAGATGGGGCAATGTTCTTATGGAACTTTGACAATAAGTTACAGTCTATCAAGGGTTCACAGAATTTTGGAGCGGATTACCGGAGTACAGTAGTTTGAAGGAACAATTTCTTTCTTTGTTCAGGACAGTTTAAAGGAACTGTGGGACGATCATTCCAGAGTAGTTTATTTGATGTGAGATTATTAGTGATTATAGTTCTGTATAGTTTAACACAGCCACAACCATGTTTTGAGGTTTGAGAAGAAATTTTGAGAAATTTTGTTCTAAAAAGGGGGGTAATGTTACGTTGTGGTTGTATTATTCTTTTGAGAGCATGTGTGTGTTTATCATAGGAAAGATCCGATATTGAGTTATTTTGGATAAGAATTACATACCTTTTTAGTAGGATTCATTTTCTTTTGCTTGGAGAATTGCAGTCGATTTCTGTTGTTTAGCTAGAATGACCCATCTTTTCATTACATTGTTGTAAAGTTTAGCCTACATTAGACTGGAAGGTTCGAGCAGGGTCGCAACCTTTCTAGTGACCTCAGATATGACGTCAAAGCTTTTGAGTAAACAAATGGTTCTCTACTGTTTGCAACATTCACATTATGCGCAGAATTTACGTAATACACCTAAAAGTTTGTAGAAGGTTGTAGTCAGATCTAGAGTATTCTTTTTTTGTGAATATTAATGAGTTTTGGTTACGTTTTCTTTTTTGATTGGTTGAGTTGTATAGTTTGCCGGAGCGTTCTGGAAACTGTAGCAGTACAAAAGGGGCTGTTAGCGAATTATGTGAGTACATTGTATGAGAGACGCAGTGTGTCAAAAGTGTTCATGCATTGTAGCGTCAGTGTTGGTGCATTGGATGGGAGATGCAGTGTATCAGAATTGTGGATGCATTGTATGAGACAGTGTACCAACGTGTGGATGCATTTGTGGATGCATTGTGCTGAGGGTGCATCGTGAGAATAAAGCACTGTTAGAACTGTTACTCCAGTGTGGTCTACGACCTTGTGCCACATGTGACAAGTTGCAGCTGAGTGAAGTTTCTTTACAAAAACCCTACGTGCGTGCATCTGGTGTGATTGTATAATACTGCGACTACGACTACCACGTAACAGGCAGCAAGGAGGACAAGTGCGTGTAGATATGATCAGCCCCTCAGTAAAAATAATAATAATAAAAAAATGGTGCTGTGTCCCAAGATAAAAGAAGAAAAGTTTCAACAAATAAAATCTTAAGCCCTGAAAACTAAGTATGTCTGAGAAAACTCCAACAAAAAAAGAAACATGCATATAAACAACAGTTACAACACAATAATACACTTGTAAAGAAATCCCCCAAAAGAAATGCACCAAGTGTGAACAATTTCAACTGAATTGTAATTGTTCTTTTTAAGCGTGTTTCTTTCTTTCTTGGGATTTTCTTTGCATATATATGCGCCTGCAAGTCTGGATTTATTTTGTATGAAAAGAAGGCCGCAAAAAATTTCCAGATTTCCCATTTTTCAAACTTGACAGGTATAATTATGCAGCATGTTAAATAACATTCAAGACAGACAAATTAATTGGGATCCGCCCCTGTTGTTTTTAGGGATTTTCACATAAAATGGAATATTTAATGGTGCTGTGTGAATTCACTGGAAAAATGCAACAAACACAATAAAAAAGTAATAATCTGAATATAATGTTTGCACGCTTTTTATGCTGATAGTTATTGCCAGTTGTAAGAAAACGCGGTGATGCCGGAAAAAAAAAAAAAAAGGCCGCAAAAAAATCCTTGCCTTACGTTGGCCTCAGCTGACTTGAACACAGCCCAGTTCCTCAGTTGATGTCAGCCTGAGTAGGTACGGGCATAGCTTTTAGTCTAGCAGCTGCCCTTCATAGACGATCAGCCGTTTACGAGATAGTGATTTTCTAGAGAGTAACAAAGGTTTGGGTATATCAAAATGAAGTCTAGTTTGAATAAAAGCAGTGCGCACTCGTTTTAAACCGCCGGAGGATGGAGACATTTTTCTGTAGCACATTTTGTTTCTAGTTCGCCTGCAGACGAAACCAGGACATTCGCAGCCATGTTCCCAGGGGATCAGTAGTTTACGCGGGTCTCATTGTTCCTGTATTCAGTGATAGTATGCACTATATGTCACTTAAAAGGATTTCATTTTTTAAAAATAAAATTTGCACACTTAGGTATATTAAGAGAAGAAGCAGTTACGAAAAGGCTTGCCTTGAACTCAAATATCGTTACTCAACAATAAGGTATCCCAAACTGATCACGTGATCAAAACATCGGCACACGCGGATTTCCCTGCGATGAATTTCGATGTACCGGCGATCAAGTTCTTTTTGATTTGTTCTACAGAAGCGTGTTTGTTTCCCAAAAAGGCGAACATGCAACGTTGCTTTGTGCATTTTTACATCTTGATAAAGGTTTGTCACGTTTATTTTCATTCACTTTACCATCGCTTTGCCCGTTTCATTTCGACACCACAGCAAAAAAAAAAAAAAAAAAAAAAAAAAGAAACAAAAAAGGCTATCTTCGAAACCTATGTCCGAAGTGCAACATGTTGCATGCTGTAAAAGAGTGCCACACCACTAGGTTGTAACTGTCATGGCTGAACAAAGTTTCGGAACTTGATTAATTATTATTATACTGTAACACTTAATTTAATCAGTTGTACTGGCAAGCTATGTTGTGATGTGCGATCAGTGCCATGCAGTCTCGATCAGTGATCACTGATGGTACAGTACACTTGACACGTAAAAAATACACAGCACAATGTGAACACGCTTGGAAGTTCATGCAATGCTTTGTTTAAAATTAAACCCTATCTTGCTAGCAGTAGCCTATTGCACAAAAGAGGAACTATTTTGCTGCTGCATAGTTTAAAGTTTGTCTGCATTATTGCAGTTTGCTGCAAGATTCTTAGCAGCTGGCATTAGCACTGACACTCGTATATTTGGGGATTAAAACGAGAAAGAAAACGGAGACAGGTAACACAGAGTGATCAAATGAATGAGATGCTTTGTGATGAACAGCTATTTAAAGTAAAGGGGGGGGGGGAGGCACATACTTTATAATATTGTGCACGTACTATTTCTTTCAGTGTTTCCATCACCCATCATAACACCATTGGCCTCGATGAGTTCTCATGTTTTATTTGAGTGATTTACAAAATGCATGTACTTGCTGCTGTTATATTATTTTCTTACTGGCTTTGACATTTCGCTGTAAGATTTACAGTCCCATACTTTAAGCCTGTCCCGACTAACGCACATGGAGGTTGACTGTATCATTGATATGTGTGTGTTGGTATCGTTTTGTTTGAGGTGGCAGTTTTGGCCTCACCTTTAAGTTTGGTGACCCTGTGCATGTGGCCACCAGTACTATTTACAGAACTGATGGCTGCATGTGCAGTGTGATTAACTGTACACATGAGATTTTTAGGTGGGCAGCTAAAATACAGGCAGTCAGTACAAGCCACTTTCTTAACCTCAAATCTCTATATATAGGTTTTACAGCCCACTAATGGCAAGTAATGCCCATCAGTATACAATTGTTTATGTCTTTTGTGGGTGTTCTGTGGTTTTCCTTATCAATGTGAACTGGGCAACCTATTGTTTGAAGTGATCAGTGGTGGCATTTAAAGGGAGGGGGGGGGGGAGGGGGAGGCACATACTTTATAATATTGTGCACATACTATTTCTTTCAGTGTTTCCATCACCCATCATAACACCATTGACCTCGATGAGTTCTCATGTTTTATTTGAGTGATTTACAAAATACATGTACTTGCTGCTGTTACATTATTTTCTTACGGGCTTTGACATTTCGCTGTAAGATTTACAGTCCCATACTTTAAACCTGTCCTGACTATCGCACATGGAGGTTGACTGTATCATTGATATGTGTGTGTAGGTATCGTTTTGTTTGAGGTGGCAGTTTTGCAGACCTGCCTACCACCAATTTTTTTTTATAGTATTTATAATCGCCAAAAATAGTATTCTTGGGGAAAAAATAGTATTTTCATAAAATTGTAGCAGACTATTATCAAAACGTACAAACAATAGAAAAATCAATTTATACTGATAAACTATACCATTCCGTACAACAGGAAACATTTGCTTAAACATCCCGGACATGGAATCCACACAGGACAAAGGAAGATTTGAATCAACTATAAAACGAACCATGCAGATTTCCACACTAGTTGCTTGTTGACGCAAAATTTTGACTGCTTCATGGGACTGCTTAGAAAACACAGCCTGTAATTACAACTCTTTTCTGGGCATCTGCCAGTCTCTTATGGATATTAGTTGATAAATGCTTTTCAATGTCATTTCGGCCACCATGGGCACATGAGAAGTCACAATGCATAGGTTGGTCCTTTCTTTGACATTCGCCAAAATGTCCACTATTTAGCATACTGTGGCAAAAAATACTGGTGCTTAGCTTTCTTTGAGCTAGAAAAATCCACTCTCCTCCCTACTTTGCTCTGACATTTTGTATTTTGAGACTTTATTGACTGACACAACACCCCCCCCCCCCCCCCCCCAAAAAAAAAAAAAAAAAAAAAAAAAAAAAAAATTATTTTTAATAAAATCGTAAATTTTAGGCATTAATGGTATTTTCGTATTTTGAAAAAAAAAAATCGTAAAAATACGCCCAAAAATCGTAGGGTAGGCAGGTCTGGTTTTGGCCTCACCTTTAAGTTTGGTGCCCCTGTGCATGTGGCAACCAGTACTATTTACAGAACTGATGGCTGCATGTGCAGTGTGATTAACTGTACACATGAGATTTTTAGGTGAGCAGCTAAAATACAGGCAGTCAATACAAGCCACTTTCTTAACCTCAAATCTCTATATATAGATTTTACAGCCCATTAATGCCCATCAGTATACAATTGTGCATGTCTTTTGTGGGTGTTCTGCGGTTTTCCTTATCAATGTGAACTGGGCAGCCTATTGTTTGAAGTGATCAGTGGTGGCGTCATCTATAATGTATGTGTGCATTTGGCCACTAGTATTGTTTACAAAGATGCTGTTTACAGAACTAGTGGCTGAGTATGCATATTAGTTCTGTTATTGTTATCAGGTGTGGCCTTATCTGTAAGTTTTGGTGCCCCTGTGCATCACTGCATGAGGCCAACATTACTTTTCACAGAACTGATGGCTGCATGTGCAGTGTGATTAACTGTACACATGAGATTTTTAGGTTAGGCTAAAATACAGGCAGTCAATACAAGCCACTTTTTAAATCTCAAATCTCTATATACACAGGTATATAGGTTTTACAGTCCACTAATGGCTTATGCCCATCAGTATACAATTGTGCATGTCTTTTGTGGGTGTTCTGCGGTTTTGTATGTGGGGTGGGGTTGAAAGCGGGGCAGTATGGCACCTATTACTGTGGCATGTACAAAACCTACATTACCCAAAAACATGAATAAATAATTTAAATAGTTATTTGGGTTTAACGCCACGCAGGCGACTATGGCCACCCTCATGATGGTTAAATGAATAAGATAAAGTAAGTCAAAGATACCTGGGGCATATGAATGCTAAGTAAAGGATAGATTATGAACATGCACAGATATACATTCTTTTGGTGGGTGTTCTGGGGTTTTGTGTGTGTAACTGGAGTGGGGTTGGGAGCGAGCGGTATGGCACCTATGACAATGTACATGTATAAGACATTTATTCACCAAGTAAAACGTTATAAGGATTTTTGTGTGGCATGGCGACAGTAAAATACATCCTCACTTGTAGGGCATTCATCATGTCATACACTCAGTTGGCGATCATCCTGTATAGAGCACTAAACGATAGATAATAATAATAATAATGTACATTTATATAGTGCTTAACTTCCAAATGAATGGTGCTCACAATATTAAACACTAATCAGTCATATGTCACAAATCATGGAATCACGTTGTTCCATGGATGGTGCTGTACTGAGGACAGCTTCTGGAAAGAAACTGCACCTGAATCGAGAGGCTCTGGCTTTCAAAGCACGGAACCGCCGGCCAGAGGGCAAAAGCTCGAAGAGATCATTGGCTGGGTGCGACAGATCTGACAGAATAGTACTGGTGGCCACATGCACAGAGGCATCATGGTGTATGTTCTTAGCCTGTATGCTGATGTGTATGTACAAAACCTACATTACAAACAAAATAAATAAATAATTTAAATAAATAAGATAAAGTAAGTCTAAGATACCTGGGACATATGCATGCTAGGTAAAGGATAGATTATGAACATACACAGATGTGCATGTCTTTGGGTAGGTGCTCTGCGGTTTTGTGTGTGTATTTGGGTAGGGGTTGGAAGCGGGCGGTATGCCACCTATTGCCATCTAAAATTCTATATATATGTGTATATTTTCTTCTTGTATGCTGATGTGTATGTACAAAACCTGCATTACAAACAAACAAAAGTAAATAAATAAATAATTTAAATAAATAGTTATTTGGGTTTAATGCCGAGCAGGCGACTAATGTCATCTCGTGGCTGTTACATAAATAAGATAAAGTAAGTCAAGATACATGGGCCATACGAATGCTGAGTAAAGGATAGATTATGAACATGCACAGATGTACTTGTCTTTTAGTGGGTGTTCTGTGGTTGTGGAGTGGGGTTGGGAGTGGGCAGTATTACCATGTATGTGTATGAGAACATCAGCATATGTATAAAACCTACTTTACAAACAAATAAAAATAAATAATAAATTTTAATAAATAAAATAAGATAAATCAAAGATACCTGAGACATGAATACCAAGTAAGGGATATATTATAAACATGCACAGACTTGCATGTCTTTTAATGGGCGTTCTGTGGTTTTGTATGTGGGGTGGGGAGCAGGTGTTATGCACCTATTACCATATATGTGTACATGTATGTTCTCATCTTGTATGCTGATGTGTATGTGCAAACATACATCACAAACAAACAAATAAGTAAATAAATAAATAAAAAAAATAATAAATTAATAAATAAAATAATACCTGGGACCTATGGATAGATTATGAACATGCACAGATGTATGCATATTGAAAAATAATTTCCTCTCCTTCGTGGCCACCACCATACCACCAGCGATCATGTACATCAAGGAATTCCTTCCATCCATAATTAAAAGGATAAATAATAAATAAATATGTAAGTGAATACATAAATGAATCAATAATAAATAAATAAATAAAACATGTGTCTCATGCAGTACCGATAAAGCTTGATCATAGTGAGTTTTTGTGAGTACTTGAGTGTGGATTGGTTGAATGGGTTGCAAAAACTACAATTTTTATATTTAGGTGTTTAGCTGAACAAGGTGATTTAGATGGAAACGGTTCGGAGATGGATTTCACTCTGCCTGGCTTGTGCTTAAGACCAGTCGGATAAGAGTTGCTTGACCAGTTACAAATCCCATCTCCACTAATAACAAAAGAGCAGACCTACACTTAGAGCCGTTAGGCTGGAAAATGGACGAACAACATGCATGTTGTATCCGGACATAAATGATTGTACATTGCTTAACGTCCCGACAGCAACAAGGCTTTCTCAGGACGTGCCTGCACTGCTTGTGAAAAAAAAAAACCCTAAACAGAACATTGAATGTATGTCGCCAGCCGGTCAAATACATTAAATAAACCTAACACATGGGCCTAAATAAAGCTAAGACCATTTAGCAACACACATCCAATATCAAGAGCTACAGGCAGTGCAGACAGTAGGGAGAGTTTTAAAATGGCAAATACAGGTGAATGGACAAAGGGTAGACAGAAACACATGCCCCAGAATAGAGAGATAAACCCACCCTGTGGGGCTGACCAGGGTGACCCTGGGAACTAAAAAATACCTAACCCCACCCAAGTCCCCCAGGGCAGACCCGGGTGGGGGATCCGGACATAAAGTCTGCAGAATGTTGAAGATGGTCGGCAGACACAATGCACAACATGCACGACTAAGGTAGTTTACTTTCAATATGCTTTCCTCCCACAAATGAGACCAGAGTTCTATGGGAAAGGCTGCTTTCAAGACCAGGAAAAATAACGTATTTGACGTTGATAAGATGTACTTCAAAGTTCAAATCCAAAATAATCTCTGTTTCACTTCAGGAGCAAAGTAAAGCTGATTAACCGTGCGCGTCTGATCGACTTCTTTCGAAGGCATCTCGCTGACCGCCATTTTGAAACTAGCGACACGAGTATGCTTACAGCATTACAAATATTACTTTTTAAATTATTTTATCGTAAATATTATGCATGTTTACTTGCTGATGATTTTAATTTACTCAATGGAATAAACGTGTAACTTGTATGCTCGAAATTTTCAATGTTATGCACAAAAAATGTCTTGCACCTTATCTGGGCCGTGTACGAGGACTGGTTCCCTCACATCGAAAAATAGCTTTCGAAAAACACTTCTACAAAAATGTCTCCATCCTAAGGACAAATATTGTTGCCATGCATAAACTATATGGCATTAGTACTTTCATTTTGTACCTGCAAACCATTGTTACTCTTTTGACGAACTACTTACCTCTGCAGAAATTGCGAAAAGCTGCTGGACTATTTGTGCAACCAAACTCAGACTAGACTGACATTGGTCTGAGGACTATTTCCTCACTGTCAGATCTGAACAACCTGCATGCTGTATACACTTTTATGCAATGCAAACCTTTTGGTGGGGGAGGGGGGGGGGTAGGGGTTGGGGAGGGGGGGAGGGGGGGGGTGGGTGGAGGGGCTTTATTTTTACATTTACAAGTTTTCTTTCAACATTGTATTCTTTCAGATCATAAAGACCAGAATGAATTAATGTCTACTTACTGGCCACTTTGAGGTTGAAGGCTGCCGTGCATGAGCCACTCTCATTACAGATTTCCACCTCATACTTTCCTGAATCTTCCAACTCTGTATCTAGAGAACAAATCCCATTGTGCAGTTTTAGTTGACGGAAAAATTACAAGACAAACATCAGTAATTGAAATACTGATAATACATCAACAACACCATTGGTTAACACACTGAGGCCAAGGGTAAAATTCAAAATTTGGGAAATTGCCCCTTGAAGACCACATAACAGTTCAATAGAAAGAACAATCATGAAAGTTTAATGGTGAAAAGCTTGGCACCAATTATAGTTCAATGGTGGTGCCAGAATAGCTTAGTGTCACCCCTGAACTATCACGGAAGATCCATGTCTGCATGTAGCATGCCTTGAGATGACACCACCCCTGAATGTTCATGGTCGATCCTTTTCTTGGTACCGTGTGTAAATGATCAATAAGCACTCCCCCCCCCCCCCCCACCCTCCAGCTACACACACAAGAAATCTACCTTTGATAATGAGGGTGACATAGTCGTCGAAAGGCGAAATCTTGACCCGTCCACCATCCTTCAGCTCATTGCCGTTGCAGCGCACCTTGAACTCGAAAGGCCCTGAGCCGCTGAAGGGGATCTTGATCTTGAACTGGTCACCTTTGTCCACCTTCTGATCACGAATGTCCTTCTCAAGCTTTGGAGGCACTGAAATCAGAAACAAGTGAGTCAAATCTGAAATAAAGATCATATAATGTGAAAAGATCATTGAGTGCAAAACCATAACACCCTCACATGCTATGACCAAATGTGGATTGACAACGATAATTCAAGGGTGGTGTCAGAATAGCTTGGCACCTGTAGGCACCAAGCTATTCCAACACTACCTTTGAACTATCATGGTCATCTGTCTCCAGACACAGACCTCAAAGGAATGTAATGAACTAAAATATTTTTCGCCAATGGCAACTACACTGTTCACAGTACTGAGGACTGTATGCACAAGGGGTTTATGTTTTCCAAGCTAATAACTCTGGGGTGTTGTTATAACTGATGATGCCATGTGCGAAAACAGAGGTTACTGTTCAAACATATGTAGGTCAAAAAGTTTTCACAAACATATTCAGTAGATTCAACCAGCTTCTGAAAAAAAAAAATTATCATCAGACACTGTTGCCACAGAGGCTGGAGAATTTATACCTCTCACTGGCAAGGATTGGCCTAATTTACAGTCCCAGTTTGAGGTACTCAGTCGAGTTAAATGTACAACCATTTTGAATATAATAACAGTGAATGCTTCAGTGACTTCAGCAGTCAATAATAATAATAATAATGTAACCTATATCACCCCTGTGATAGGTTAATAGTTGTATTTTGAGTAAGCTTAGAATTGTTCTTGCTGTTTTCCCTTTTTAGACAGAGACCAATAAATTCTCCTTTTTTCCTCAAGCATATTTTTAGTTTTGGTTTTGGAAATGACCTTGTAATAATATTGCCACAATACTTTTTGGTGTAATTTGTAATATTTTAGTAATTATTTTGGTTCCGATTTTTACTTCCTGTTGTGGCAATTTCCTCTTTGACAATTCTTCTGGTCACATTACATAGTCAAATTTGGGCAGTTGAGGCAGTAAGAGGACCGGTGTTTTTAAAAATAATTTTTGCCTTATTTGAAATGTTGTAGTAGGGCTGAATGTTAGAATTTGCTGGAAATTTCTAGTTACATGAGAGGAGACATGTTTGGTGCTTTGATTCATACCATCCTGAGCTTATCCAGTGGACAATTGTGGGCCTATGTTGAGTTGCCGTTGACGTAGTGATTTGAGGGGCACGCTGATTTCAGCTGTGCTTGGGTGTGGGGTTGGTAAGGAATCGGGTTCATAGCCAAGAAATGAGACTGTCAATGTGCTGTTTTTATTGTTATTTTGTGCATGGCAAATGTGCAGCTGGTGGGCAGTAGTGTTTTTTAGGGGATTGAAATATTAGGGGATGCCTGGGACTGACTATGGCTAAGAGACTGTATAGTACGGAAACAGCACTGTGTACCGGGGCCTGTCAGGGCACCACATGCCATATGTGACATAGATCAGAAACTGGTTTAATGTAACCATATCATTCAGTTTGGACTTTTGCAGTTGGAAAACTGAGAAAATCATGAAAAATTTCAAATTTTGCCAAAAAATCGCTGCGATTGCAGTTTTATAGGCGTTTTTGCATATTTTGAGTTGCAACACCCTGTTTACCTGCACTGTGAGCTATGGTTAGTGTGTTTGTTGATTTATTTTTTTGTCTTACAAGTAGTCATGAGTTTACAAGTAGTCATGAGTCTGACCTTCGACCTTGAGCTGTGACCTTGACCTTGAAAGGGGTGGGGTTTAGGGCGTTAGTTTTATAAATGCGTAAACAAAAGAGGCACTTTTCGGTTATTGAAGTTGTGGGGTGAAGTGGGGTGGGGGTGGGGGAGGTGGGGGGGGGGGGGCTTAAGGTCAAAGGTTAATATCAAAACTACAATGAAACAGTGTCAGCATGTTCATTTTATTAGACAGCTGACCTCAGAGTGAAAAATAGTGTGACATGCAGATGTGTTATTTTGCATGATCCAGCTACGTCTGAGGTGTCATTCTGCTGTAATTGTCATTAAGGATGTCTCTGGTGTCTATTCTGAGCCAAACACAAGCATTTTTACTCTGTGTAAAGCTCATTTGAGTGCATTGTTATGGGACCAGCAGCTGCGGCCACCAGTACAGGCTTTTACAGGAGTGTTCACAGGTTTGGCACACACATGCCTGCTGCATTTGCAACATGAGTTTAGGCCTTTTGAGACTCTGACAGGTGTGTTTTATATAAAAATGAACTGTACATAACCGTTTTTCCCTGCTATCTCCTAAATAAGCACTCCAGACACTTGTTTAGGTATGCGGTGTGTCCCGCGTAGCATAGTTTTGGCTGTTTTGTGTAGTCTTTTGCCTGTGGGTTAGTTCAGTAGACTTAATGTTTAAATTGCCCAGCTGTTTCATGACCCCTTTTGCCTGTAGAAAAGATTGCCAGCAGTATATAGGGCATGGTAGCTGGTTACTGGTCTCTTCCTGCTTGTTGGCACCAGACAACAGGGCAATGAGGATGCCAGGGCATTGTCTTTTTGGCTGCCCTGAGATACACAAGGAAATGGCCTTGGGTCGGAAAGATCATTTTTCATCGATGTCAGTGTCATGGTAAGCTTTTTTAATTGTCCAGCCCACCAGAAGTCAGTTTGACTGTATTGCATGTGTTTGTAAACATGGAAAAACAGACAAAGTAGGGGGGTGGGTAGTGGAAAAATATGAAAAAAAAGACTTGCAGGTGCCTGTGTCTCAAATGCAACATTTCTGAAGATCAGATATATTACTTGATGTACATGCCAATTTTGGAGGCATTCTGACCGTATCTAGTCTGTTTTTCATGGCATCAGATATGCATGATCCAAAACATTAACAGCATATTGAACGCCACAACAGCGCGCTTCACATAATGGGCCATAACTTAAAGATGCAGCAACATTCAATGGTGTCACTTTGGGTTTGACTTAGCTAGTGTCTAAGGGTTACACTGATGGCAGATTGAATGGTGTTCAGGTGGGACAGTTCCTTTTCAGGTCACATTACATAGTCAAATTTGGGCAGTTCAGGCAGTAAGAGGACCGGTGTTTTTTTAAATAATTTTTGCCTTGTTTGAAATGTTGTAGTAGGGCTGAATGTTAGAATTTGCTGGAAATTTCTAGTTACATGAGAGGAGACATGTTTGGTGCTTTGATTCATACCATCCTGAGCTTATCCAGTGGACAATTGTGGGCCTATGTTGAGTTGCCATTGACGTAGTGATTTGAGGGGCACGCTGATTTCAGCTGTGCTTGGGTGTGGGGTTGGTAAGGAATCGGGTTCATAGCCAAGAAATGAGACTGTCAATGTGCTGTTTTTATTGTTATTTTGTGCATGGCAAATGTGCAGCTGGTGGGCAGTAGTGTTTTTTTAGGGGATTGAAATATTAGGGGATGCCTGGGACTGACTATGGCTAAGAGACTGTACAGTACGGAAACAGCACTGTGTACCGGGACCTTCTTCCTCTGGCATTTCATTGTTGAGCGGGGGACAGAGAGCATGCACTGACTTCTCGTTCTCGAATGCTAATTCAGGTTGGTAAAGTGTTTTAATTAAGAAATATTGTTGCTTTCATTTAGGGATTGCATTAAATTTATAGGATGAATGTCTTCTTATGCGAATTACATTGTGATGCAGGGGATATCCTAGGATTGTAATAGTACAAGAACCACGTGTATCTTTGTCTCAGCATGTATCTGTGGAATTGGTAACATTTTGGGTATTTTGAGCCATATATATTTTTATGATTACTGTTTGTAATTGGATTTTCACCTGCAGTCTTAAATGGGGCTTACAGGGTGGATTTCTTGATGTTGGGATGATACAATTGCGCGTAGGGGCTGTTGTATTAACAGACATGTATTAAACTTGCGGAATAAGTTTAAACAGGGTGATTTGTATAGCCTCGTTGCGCTTGAGCTGCTCGGGCCAGATCAAACGGACATAACATAACATTATACTGTGTTTTTTGCTGCAAGGGGTTTTGCAGTCAAATCGAAGGATCTATTTTGTATGTGGGTCCCACGGTGTGCTCAATTATATGTTCTACTTCTAGTCTGAATATTTGTAATGGGAAACAACCATTGCCTTGTTTTATGTTATGGCACCTATATATCTTTTGTTGTTTATTACAGTGTCCACGGATCGGGTTGCTGTCAGTCTGTTCTCTGTCTCTATTTTGTCTCTAGTCACTGATGTCTTTGTGTTGCCATACAACCGGTTAATTGATGTTATAGTGAAAATAAATATCTTCTAAAACTGTTTGGGAAAACCTTTGGGTATTATTTTCTGAGAGAGAGGAAAGGGGTGTTAATTAAGGATCATCTTTTCCTGAAGAATCTGGGATACAATAATAATGTACATTTATATAGCGCTTAACCTCCAAATAAGGCTCCAAGTGCTTTACAAGATCAAAAATCACAGATCAAAAAGTACAAGAAAGAAAACACTACAATAAATGTTACAAAACCTAAAGTGACACATATCAAAGCTCACTCACACTCACACATTACACACACAGCCTTACAAGAACAGTTACTGCCAAAGATTGCTAACGCACTGAAATTGCATCTAACTATACGCATAAGAAAACAGATAGGTCTTGAGCAGTGATTTAAAAGCAGACAGAGTTGGAGCATGTCTGACATGGGCTGGAAGGTCGTTCCAGGTGATTGGACCGAAATAAGAAAAAGGCACGCTGGCCCTGGCTAGGCTTCTTTCACCTAGGAACCTTGAAAATATGCATGTCAGATGCTGAACAGAGGGATCTTGAAGGCCTGTAAATATGAACCAGGTCGGACAAATATGGGGGAGCAGAACCGGTAATAACATTGTAGCAAATAACAGAAACCTTGAACACAATTCTTTGAGATACAGGCAGCCAGTGCAGGTCAACAAGTAAGGATGTTATGTGCTCACGTTTCACTTCAGTACTCTGTAAATTAGTCGGACAGAGCAGTTCATAACTCTTTGAAGTTTATCAAGAAGATTCTGAGGAACACCAGCCAAAAAAGAGAATTACAAAAATCAATGCAGGAAAGAACAAGCATTTTGGTTACTTCGGTAGTGAGAAGGTGTCGAATTGAACTGATCTTCCTCAATTCAAAGAAGGAACATTGGCAAACCTTGTTGACATTCTCTCTCATGGTCAGCCTATTGTCAAAGATAACACCAAGATTATGGGCCGACTCAGAAAAGGGGATTGTGTTCTGACCAATCCTGATCGAGTCTGGGAGATCAGTGGAGCTTGAACACGAAAATCTTCAGGCCTCAGTTTTGTCACTATTCATTTGCAATTTGTTCTGTGTGGTCCAATTCTGAACGTCTGTGACACAGGACTCTAAAGACTGGAACATCTGACTAACATGTTTTCGTTGGGCACTGGCATACAGCTTTGTGACATGAGCATAAAAATGGTGAGAAACAGAGTGACATTTGATAACACTAGATAAAGGCTGGGTGTACAATGTGAAAAGGATCGGCCCCAAAACAGGGCCTTGGGGAACACCGTACACAAGCTCAGTGGGACCGGACTCTACTCCCACCACAGACACTACTTGCTTTCTTCCAAAGAGGTAAGACTCAAAAACGTGTAAAGCGGTAGTCTTGATGCCAAAAACAGAGTCTAAACATTGAATGAGAATCTGGTGATCTATCGTGTCAAAAGCAGCACTCAAATCAAGAAGGGCCAGAACAGAAACATTATCTTCATCACTGGCGGTAAGCACGTCGTTCACGACATGAAGCAACACCGTCTCCGTGCTGTCACTGGGGCAGTAGGCAGATTGAAAAACATGCCAGAGGTCATTACTTTTGATATGGTCAAATAACTGCGACAAAACTATTTCCCCTAGTAATTTTGAAAGAAATGCGAGGTTGGATACAGGTCTGTAATTTTTCAGATCATTTGTGTCAAGAGTGGTCTTCTTTAAGAGAGGTTTTACAATGGCAGTTTTGAAACATGCTGGGACAACACCTGTTTTAAGAGACTGGTTTACAATTTCTGTGACAGCTGGCACAATCTCACCGCAACATTCAAGTAGAAGAGAAGGGTTGAGGTCACACGTTTTAGGCAACATCTTAATCATGGTTTCTTGCACAAATGTCAGTCAAGACAGTTCATAGGTACTCCTTGCACTGTTCTCTTCCAAAGGAAACTATTATATTGACCAACATTTTGCTTGATATAGTGCTGAGAACAGGCAGATGTCATTACGAGACCCAACTCAAAATGTCCTCGTCTTATGACTCAGACATTTTGATTCATGTCGAGTAATCACATGTCTGTTTATTGGCACTGTATCAAGCAAATTTTTACTCAATATAATTTATGTACCCAGTCCAAAACAAAACTTCACCACAGTCCTCTTGATTACACCACTGGCGCTGGAGTGGTCAATTTCACTATATTTGGACATAAAACTTCCCAGACACTACCCACCGAAATGTACTCAACGTAAATCCACCCAGGCGTACATCTATCCAGTGCAAACGTGTTCCTGTGACTGTCACAATTTATTTTAATCATTATGCAGTATTTTCTTTCGTGGAGAACTTTCGTTCTATGTTGTGTGTTGCGGTCATGGCATGTATTTTTTTAGTGACATCAAGAACATGTGACGTAAGATGTGTGTTTGGAACATGTGACGTAAGATGTTGGTTTGAAGAGTCACGTCACTGTGAATCGTTTGGAAGACAGTCAGACATGAGAGATTTTTGCTCTCGAGTTAAAAGTTAGTTTTTGTGAGGAATTGAGGCGGTGTGGTGTGCCTCGTGTTATCTATCGAAGGATAGAATGTTAGTGAAGCTAAATGATCAATGTTGGTTGTGTAAACACAGTAAGTAGTTGTGTATAACTACGCATGTAACTGGCTAATAATAACGGTGACTTTGTCAACGGCCATCAGTCGTGGGCGCTGAGACAAGCACAAGATAGTCGAAGACTGAGTAAACTTTTCACGCATCTTTGGGTATGTATTTGTTTATTATATAGTTGATTCGCGTTTGTTAAGTAGTAGATTCGGGAAGTGTGTTAGTTGATTGGCTCTAGATCTGGAACTGTATGACATTTCGGGCGCGCATCGGCGAGTTTGCGGTGTCGTCTGGCGATCGGCGCGTGGCCGGGGATGTCAGTGTTGAATGATCGCGAATCGTTCGTTGAGCCTGTTGATTTCGTAATGATTCGGATCCGGAATTGAATGGTTATGTGTTGTGCGGAAATATGTCGTATTCGTGTGTGTGCATGGTATTTCAAATTTATTGTTATTACGATATTTTATTCGATGTCGGAAACGATCGGGAATCGGTGACAACGTCCGGAAGCCGTTAGCGGTCGTCATCGCTACAGTGTCGTCATTCCGGCGGAAGTAACTTTTAAGCAATGGCGGATGTCTTATGGAGAGATACGTTTTATATGTTGTATAGATGCCCCTTATCACCAGCTGAGAAGTTGGATTTGTGTATGCTTCATGTGAAAATGTAATCAATCAACGTGGTGTACGAGATAGCAAGTTGATCCAGACGGTGTGCGTGTGGAGCTTCGACGTGCCATCGCGAGAGACAGTGCGATTATTCGACCAGTGGTGTGACTGAATCAACGAGAAGCGACGCTACATTCATCTTTATTCCAACAAGCAGCGACGCTACATTCATCTCTATTCACGGTCGGAGTAATCAAACTGTTTGATCGTTCGAGGATCTAAGCATTAATTAGTGTCAGTTATTTTCGACAGACATTGAGATGTGACATCGTAGTGGAACAATAAGTGTAGGATGTGTGGTTAGTGCTGTGAACATTGTACGAATGGTTAAGGGTGTGCGTGAGTTACAGGTGCATGTATGAATTGAGTGAATATTGCGTAGGTTTGTATACGTCTTGTCTATTGTTTGTCGTGCGAATGAGAAGATCAAATCATTAAAATCGAAACAAATAGCCAAATATTCCGAGTGACTTATATTCTTCCTCCCTGGTGTGACAGTGACTTTCCATTTATTTTAAACTCATGAACTCATAAACTGATAAACTCAGCATGAATCATCACAGCATAAATCTACAAAGGCTTAAATTTAATTAAGAAAACAACACATCCCAATGGAATAGCGACATCACAAATTTACAATAGGTAGATTTACGCCCAAGTTGATTCAAGCTGTGTAGTTTTTCGCCAGGTATTTTTATATTTTTTTTAGATTTGCGCTGAAACATAGTGAACATTACCCCTTCAGCGCCACTGATAGTGGCACTGTGTGCACTACATGTACTAGAAATATATAACTAGGAAACTCTTTGACATCACAGTCTAGGGACTGCATAGTCTGGAGTTCATGTCAGACTTTTCTGAAATGTTGCCAAGGAGGTGACATGACGTAAAGTTTGCATACACATACGCAGAAGGGAACTTTACCGTCTAACACCAAATGTTTGCTTCAAACATACAGAGTCCAGCAAATCTGACACTGCTGAACACGTTTCATAGTGCAAATTCCCTCTCGCACGCCTCTGATGTTGGAGAAAACAGGTGCAACCACAGATAAATAACTATGTTTATTTATAAACCTGAGTGTGATACTTCCAATATGTTTGTCCATATGGTGACCTATGTTGTGTGTCAACTGACTCCGCACGGAGATTTCGTTTGACTGTGTAGACATCAGTGCTTTCTATAATTGTTGGTGTTGAGTAAAGTCTACTTGTAATTAGAGCATGTATAATGACGGAAAATGCCAGCAGGTTTGTTTATTTAGTCCTTTTCTAAGGTTGTCACTATCACTAGCGAACATCAGTGTTGTCAGTCTCAATAGTGTGGTGATTCAATTCATGTGTTTGCTGCTGACTGTACTCCGTTTATGTGTATTGGAAAGACGTTTCCAGAGTACGTACATGCTAAGAAGTATTTCATTACTATAGTGCACATAGGGAGCTTGCTAATGCGACAGTATGAGCATATTACCATTTTTGTTTTGATAGAGGCAAGCATAAAGATTGAATCTTTCTTGTCTGCAAGGGATTATGGGAAGGAAAGTATATCAAGCAAATTCATAATATTAATTTGCTTGTTATACAATATAACAGTGCATGTGTCAAAGAAGGGGAAATTTTACGGAGTGGGTACATACTTTTATATTGTTTTTTACCCACCTTGGACACTGAGCTGTGCTTTGCAGTTTTCACGCCCAAATGGATTGATGAGCTCACACATAATTTCACCTGCATCCTTCTCGTACAAGTCGTTGATGTACAGGGTGCAGGAGTTCTCGTCAGACTTGATGCGCGTGCGCCCAGCACTGCCGACCTCAATGCCATTCTTAAACCTGAGGAAGTGAACAAAACAAAATTAAGCTGCAAAGTCTTGACGATCTTGGTGATAAACAAAGAAAGACCAAAAGCTTCATAATCACTTAGTATTTTAGTCCTCACTACCAGCTGATGCAGAAAGTGTTTCTGTTATCTTTGTTTATTCCATGCCAAAGAGCCCAAGCCATCCGAGGAACAGACAATCAAAGTGGTGTCAGCAATAGGCATAGGTCCTCATGAGGCCCCACAATACCAGGGGCTCATGAGGATCTATGTCTCTTGCAGTTGGATTGTGTTCACTTTTTCTTGGCAGTCAATGGGTTAACAAGTGTTTTCATTTGCACACTTAATAGCTAGTGGCCACACAATTCTGAATGCATGGTTTGTGGAGAATCTATACAACTTGCTGACAGAGGTCGACTCCATTTGCATCTTCAGACTGAGGAATGTCATCCATGTTTTAATTGTCAACAAGAAAGGCAAAGCCCTTATGGCTCACCTATATATGATGTGTATGATCATTCCACACGTCTGACAATAAGTAAAGGGATGGCTTCTGCAAAACAAAATCCATGTTTTCTCAAAACTTAATCAGTTTTCATACATCTGTGAAACCCCCTTGACCTTTGCAATGAGTCGACTAAATTAGGATACATAGGAAGGTCTTATCATCAGCTACCTTTGTGCCAAATTTGATTGAAAAGTTTGCAAAAATATTGATAATAACTACAATTATTGGAATTTTATACACATTTGTCAAACTCTTGTGACCCTTGACCTTTTCCGAAGGGTCATCCAAATTAGTATGCAATGTTAAAGTCTTACCATCAGGTATCTGTGTAGCAAGTTTGAGTTTGAAGTTGTCAGTTGTCAATAGTAAATGAGAAAAAAACAATTCTTGTCAAAATATGGCTATTTTTTACCTATTTCTTGAGCTCTTGTGACCATTGACCTTTCGGAGCAGTCATCCAAATTAGTATGCATAGAAAGGTCTTACCATCAGGTATCTCTGTACTAAGTTTGGGTTTGAACTTGTGAATAGTATTTGAGAAAAAAAATCATCTTTTGTCAAAATATGGCTATTTTGGACCTATTTCCTGAGCTCTTGTGACCCTGGACCTTTCTGAGGGTTCAACCACAATAGTGTGCATACAAAGGTCTTACCATCAGGTATCTTTGCACCAAGTTTGAGTTTAAAGTTGTGAATAGTATTTGAGAAAAAATAAATTATGTCCAAAAATAGCTATTTTTTTTATATAATTTCCTGATCCCCTATGACCTTGACTTTTGTGAGAGGTCACTGAAATTGGTATGTTTACAAAGGTCTTGCCACAAATTATCCTTGGGCCAAGTTTGAAGACTGTAGTTTAAATAGTCTCCGAGAAAATGCCAATGTTAAAGTTTACCACGGCGGACAGCAGGTTGACAACCACTGGCCCAGAACATAAGACTCACTTTTGCTTCGCACACGAGCCAAAAACTGAATAGGTGGGGAAATATCTCTACAAAAACTCACCATAAAACATCAGGCTTGGGTTTGCCATGGTATTCAATGGTGAAGGAGACTTCGCCACCCAGAGGACCTTTGGTGTTGTGGATTTTCTTGATGAAGTCAGGAGCATGGCCCTCTAAAGAAGATCAAGTACTTTTGAGTACATGTAAGAAGCATAAGCCCCTGAGGACTAAAGATTTCAAAATGTCATGAAACCTTCTCTAAACATGAATTTTGGTGAATATTTAAACAATAGATGTTCAAATTTCAAAATCACAGTAATATTAAGATATTTGTTAAAGTTTGGATATTAACAAAATTAAAGCACTTAGTAGTGGGTGTGACCACCTTGTTGTGCCCTACATTCTCTGCACCTGTTACTCATTGAATGAATACGGTTTGCAAGTTCTCCTTGTGGAATGTTCTGCCATTCTGCTTGCATGAGTACCAGCAAATGCTGAAGGTCTCTTGGTGGTGCATGATTGTCCCTAATCCTGCAATCCATTATGTCCCATACACGCTCATTTGGTTCAGAGCTGTGATAAATAAGGGACCCAGAATCTCATTTTGGTAGCAGCATCCATTCAGGATTCCTTAAACATGGCATAGTGGGTTCTGTGGTGCTTGCTGATCCCACCCCAGACCATCAGGGCGCCCTCTAGTTTGGCTGTCCTTTCCGTCACTGTGTCATCCCGATAACGCTCTCCATGACACCTCCAGACTCGGATTCTGCCATCTTTATGTTTCATATAGAACCTCAACTCATCCATGAACAAGATCTGGCTCCGCTGCCAGCGAGTCCCTCTGTCGTGTCGACTTGACCAGGCCAGTTGTGCTGCTCTGTGTAGTGGTGTCAATGGACGACACACAGCTGGATGACGTAAAGGCAGCCGATGGTCATGCAGGCGGCATCTGATGGTCTGCACACTGATGTCAGTCACTGTGGCAGCCCGAACCTGTCTTTGAATTCTGCTGGCAGTGACTGTGCAGGTCTGCAGTGCCTGATGAGGTATGTACCGGTCCTCCCTAGCTGTTGTTCACTACATTAATGTTGCCAATTGTTGTGAACACAGATGTAGGCAATATATTTACATTCAACTTAAACCAAGGACTGATATTCCAGCCCTATTAGTATGTTCTCCAGGTGGTGCTGAGGTCAAAAGGGGGCAGACTAGCCCCGGTCTCCCCTAATGCTGTTTGTAAAGACTAACATGTGACCTCATCTCACACACAGTCAGTTAGTCACATGTAAAATGGTTCTTTATCACCCAAAGTCGCCACAGAAAGCATACGACACAACCCAAAAAGTGTGATTTATGTGAATTGATCATGTGCCTGTAGTGTAATACTGACAAAACTCTCATGCAACATTTTCTGCTATGGAGGCATTGCCAAAAAAGTAGTCAATGCAATTTTGAAGTTTGTTCAGTTTTGCCAGTTTTATCAACTTACGATTTTTTAAATAGGACACCCTAAAACCAGAATTGGTCCCCAACTTTTGGTGGCCAATTTGAGCACTCTGCAAGTATCCAGGCATCATCATCACCATAATTACCCTAAATATTCGGCCAGTTTTTACATGCAAATTTTCAGATTTTCTGCTCTGGTCAAGTATTTAGGAGTTTTTAACAAGTTGATTGACTGCAGAGGTGGCATGGATGGAATTTTGAGGCTCTAATTTTACTGTGCACAGGCTTGCTGGTCGACCGATTCATGTTTTTACCTCGTTTGAGTTGAAACACCAACAGCCATTAGTTAACCCACAGGGGGAGGGTTCACACAAGAATGTTTTAAAATCAGATCCTGATTTTTTTAGTGGCTAAATCATTGTTTATACACCCACAGGAATTTTAAATAAATCAGTCCCAAATGTGAGGATCACCTATCGTTCTCACCGTTTTCTTGAAATATGCATAGTTCAAAAGTTATCTGCAAAACATATTTAGCTATAGAATATCACATCATGTGCCACCCTCCCCTTCATCTTCCACCTACCACCAACCTGAGTGGTAGGTGGAAGATGAGTCTACAGGCGAAATGCTCATCATCTCCGTGAATCATAGATTCTCATGTGCCTCTGTAAAATGCAGGGGCTATTAGGAGCTCGATGTCCCATTGGCTCTATGTTACATTGATGCTTGATTACCTTCCATGCATAGGTGTAGGGAACTATATGTGTCGCCAATCACTGAATCTTACCTAATTTTAAGATTTTCATCCTGAGCATAGTATAGAACTGTGGCAGTCAGAATCAGGACTGTGACTCAGTGCTTAGAACATGGTCATAAGAAAGTGGGTACTTGGAATATCCCTGCTGATCACTACACACTTGCTGCGTAATGTAAAGTGTGACAAATTACTCTTTAGTTTCTCATGTCAAGCATACTGTTGTGAAACAAAGCATGTAGCCTTGGCTCTAATGCTGGCGGTTATCACAAGTCGCATTGGTACCGAAGCATACACATACTCTGTACCCAGTCTGCTCAAACTGAGATCTGTCCTGTAGCTACACAGAAACCAATGCAGATTGTGTATTGTGATGCGAAAAGTGATGGAAAAAGAAATCCATGTGTCCACATCAGATAACCTAGTAAATGAAGAGGAGGCGACCACCACAGAGCAGCAGTGGAAGGCAGTTAGAGACACATTGAACTCAACCTGCCATGACACTGTAGAGTTCAGGAAACACCATCACAAGGAATGGCTGTCGACACAGACCTTGAAGAAGATAAAAGTGAGGAAGCAGAGGAAAGCAGTTGTCAACAACAGTCGCACGAGAGCAGCCAAAGCAAGGGCACAGGAGGAATACTCGGAAGCCAAACGCAAGGTGAAGAGGAGTATCAGGGCAGACAAGAGGGCCTACACAGACAGCCTGGCAGAAAAGGCAGCAGGCAGCAGCAACATGAAACAGCTCTACGACATTACCAGAAGATTGTCGGGAAAGTATGGCCATACAGAAGGACCAGTAAAAGTCAAAGAAGGCAAGCCTATTGCGGACAGAGCAGACCAACTCGACAGATGGGCCGAGCATTTTGAAGAGTTACTGAACAGACCCAGCCCATCCGACCCCCCAGACATTCAGCCAGCAGAGACAGACCCAGCCGAGAAGTGATCACAAGTGCAGTGGCATTTTTGAAGAACGGCAAAGCAGCAGGGCCAGATGGCATCCCAGCAGAGGCTCTGAAAGCAGACCTAGAGACAACAGTAGAGCTGCTGTACCCACTGTTTGGAAAGATCTGGGAGGAAGAAGTGATGCCGGCTGACTGGAAGGAGGGGTACCTAATCAAGCTTCCCAAGAAAGGCAAGTGTTCCAACTACAGAGGAATCACCTTGCTGTCAGTACCAGGAAAGGTCTTCAACAGGATCATCCTGGAGAGAATGAAGAGCTCCGTCGACCCCCAGCTGAGAGACCAGCAAGCAGGATTCAGGAAAAGACGATCATGTACAGACCAGATCGCCACTCTCTGCATCATTGTGGAACAGTCTCTGGAGTGGAGCTCCCCGCTGTATGTCAACTTTGTGGATTACGATAAAGCATTTGACAGCGTGGACCGAGAGACTTTGTGGAAACTCCTACGACACTACAGTGTACCCACAAAGCTCGTCTGCCTGATCACGAGCAGCTACGATGGCATGACATGTCATGTGATCCACGAAGGGCAGTTCACCAGGGAGCTCCAGGTCAGAACTGGCGTCAGGCAGGGGTATTTGCTGTCTCCGTTCCTCTTCCTACTGGCCATAGACTGGGTTATGAAGAGGACCACTGAGCAGAGAAGAAGCGGAATACAGTGGACACCGTGGACACAGCTTGATGACCTCGATTTTGCAGACGACTTGGCTTTACTGTCCCACACTCGTCAACAAATGCAGGACAAGACCACGAGGCTTGCTGACATCTCATCCCAAGTCGGCCTCACCATCCACAAGCAGAAAACGAAAACAATGAGGATGAACGCAACCAGGGAAGAACCAGTCTTGCTTGCTGGCACCCTGTTGGAGGAGGTGGAGTCCTTCACCTATCTCGGGAGCATCATAGACAAAAAGGGTGGCACTGATGCAGATGTCAGAGCACGAATCGGTAAAGCAAGAGCAGCCTTTCTTCAGTTGAAAAAAGTGTGGAGCTCCAGAGAGCTGTCACAACACACCAAAGTCCGGATTTTCAACTCAAACGTAAAAGCAGTTCTCCTATATGGAGCAGAGACTTGGAGGTTGACAAAAACCACAGTCAACAGAGTACAGACCTTCATAAACAGTTGTCTTAGAAGAATCTTGAAAATCCACTGGCCAGAGAAGATCAGCAACATCAGACTCTTGGAGAGAACACAGCAGATAGCAGCAGAGAATGAAATTGGGCCTCCAAGCAGACATCAAGAGACTGGGAACCACCTGGAGTAAAATCGAAGGAGAAGCACAGGACAGGAGTCGCTGGAGGTCTCTCGTCGATGGCCTATACCCTGGGAGGGGTGATAGGCGTAAGTAAAAAGTAAGTAACGTCAGGTAACCACAAAACATTCTACACAAACATATCAAAATGAGATAAATTTAGCCAGCAAGTCATAAATTCGCATGAGCCCCCTCACCCTGTGGAAGCATCTATGTTGCAAGATGCTGGGCGTTTTCCACATGGTGTCAGCTTAGGTAGAAACATAGGTTATGTTACTGTAAATATGCCAAATTTGCCTTGCCAATTTTTTGTTGTTGTTCTTTTTGTAAACTCCATGACTTTTAAAAACTTTTGTGTCGCAAATTTTTTTACCAGGCATTGGTCAAATATTTAGAGTGTGAGTGTTTTGCACTGGTCTAATATTTACACGTTTTTATTTTGCTGAAAAATTGTCAAAACGAGCTTATGGTCGAATATTTAGGACGGTAAAATATTTAGGGTAATCATCATCAAATAACCCATAATCATCATCACTAACCAGAAAGATCTAACTCACCAATTTTCTCCTTGATTTTGATAGGAGCACATGGCAGACTGAATTCGCCAGTACCAGCAGCATTGGTAGCAGCGATGCGGAACTCGTACTCAGAGTTTTCGGCCAAGTTGTTGATAGTGAAGTTGCAGTCTGTGATGGCAAAGTCGTTGGCCTTCGTCCACATCGACATACCCTTCTCTTTCTTTTCAACAACGTAGCCTGCAAGGACAATTGTACCATCATCAACATCTGATGACATTTTTAAAGCATCCAGTGACAGGCATAACTTCTCATAAGCACTTTAACCCCTTCACTGCTGAGAATATTGAACATCACCCAAATGCGGAGGCTCATGATGACGTATACTTCTTTGCTGTTGGGACTACTTTGCATCCATGATCCTTTGATGGCTCGGGAGCTTTGATGCTGATTTTACAATTTTAATCCATTTAGCCCCAAGGCCACATTTCCCAAATTTTACAGGTGTCTCCTAACAACTATGTGCCAGCTGCAGGAGATGGATCGACCATGATAATTCAAGGGTAGTGCCAGATTAGCTTGGTGCCTGATCATGGTTGGTCCATCTCCTGTTGTAGTGTGACAGAGTTAAATGGGTTAAAAACACAATCTGTGTCCACTAGATGTGAAGAGGTTTATAATACACCTCAATTGTGTGAAAAGAGAAGTCTTTTAGAGCCTATGGGTTTAAAAACAGGTAATGAGAACAATTCAAACCTGACAATGAGCTTCAGAAAAATGAAGGGCGATCAGTAGACACAAAGTAGAGAAATATTAGGAGGAAATAATAGGAGTTATTCCCAAATCAGAATCAGGTCAAAGACAACAGGTAGAGCCCTTTATAGTAAGGAAGATATTAGACTGTGCAAAGAATAAAGGGACCCTATCATTGGATCGTCCTGATCACTGCAACATGCGTCCTTGTAGCAGGCATACAAAAAGGTATATCTATTCTCATGAGCCCCTGCAGCTGCAAGGGCTCATGAGAATATATGCCTCTTGCAGATGGAGTGGGGCTAGATGAATCCACGGAATGTCTGTGTAATGTCTGATCTGCTTCTGATTTAGGAATTGCGGCTGCAAGGGCTCATGAGAATATATGCCTCTTGCAGATAGAGTGGCTAGATGAATCCATGGAATGTCTGTGTAATGTCTGATCTGCTTCTTATATAGGAATTACTTTTACTTAGAATCATCTGCAATATTTACCAGTGATCTTGCTGCCTCCATCGTTGCGTGGTTTCTCCCACTTGAGCTCAACAAAGGTCTTGCCAATGCGTGCTGCCTCTGGTACGCCCGGTGTGCCAGGCTTGTCTGCACAGAAAAGAAATTGTAAAATTGTGGTGGCATGGTCATGTTCCTATATGATATCAATTGCATGGCACCATCTTGGTGGCAAGGATGTGCATACATAATTACCCATTTAGCCCCGACACACTACAGCAGGATATGGATTGACCATGGTAAGGGTAGTGCCAGATTAGCGTGGTACCATCATATGCCAAGCTAATCTGGCACTACCATTGAATTATCTTGATCTATCCATTTCATGCTAAAGGTCCATAGTCATTAGGTGACACCTCCAAATACTTTGATCAATATGACTTTACCATTGTGTTGATATGGACACTGCTGCCCTATGGTCCACACAGAGAAAAGTGGGTTAAGATGGATGAAGATAAAATGGTTGATATAGACAGGAATTCAAGCACAGTTTTCTTCTTTTGTCCTTTTTATTTTTTTTATTTTTTTAAAGCGTTGTACTTAGTCTAGTTATGTCAGTGCTGTATCACTTGTTTTTAATCTACTGTTTGCATTAAAAAGATGAGCATTTTTTACTACTTCTGATTGAACAAAACTCAATGAATCATACCAGCAAGAGGAAAGATCACCACGAGCCTCTGAGGTCTACAAAGGCTCATGAGGCACAATGCCTCTTGCAGCAGAATAGTGTTCACTATTCGAGCTAAATGCATAAAGATGGCATAGTGTCCACATAAACTCACTGTATTTAGGCTTCACGTGGACAGGTGCTGTGGCATCACTGGGGTTGCCGAGGCCAGCCACGTTCTTGGCCCTCACTCGAAACTCGTACTCTGTGCCATTCTTCAGGCCTTCCACTGTGGACGTAACAAGAAAAATGCTACAGAAGATAGCCTAAAAAAAACAATTAAAAAAATCCACCCCCAAATCATCATGAACATAGTCAAAGGTTTTCCTTCAAGGCCTTTAACATGAGGTACAAGACCTTATCTGTCTCGATCAACTTACTTACTTACGCCTGTCACCCCTCCCAGGGTATAGGCCGTCGACGAGAGACCTCCAGCAACTCCTGTCCTGTGCTTCCACTTCAATTTTACTCCAGGTGGTTTCCAGTCTCTTGATGTCTGCTTGGAGGTCTCGATGCCAGGTGTTTCTCGGCCTGCCTCTTTTCCTCTTTCATGGGGGTTCCATGACAATGCCTGCCTAGTGATACTGGAAACTGGCTTTCTCAGACTGTGACCAATCCACCCCCATCTTCTTCATCCAATTTCATTCTCTGCTGTTATCTGCTCTGTTCTCTCTCAGAGTCTGACGTTGCTGATCTTCTCTGGCCAGTGGATTTTCAAGATTCTTCGGAGGCAACTGTTTATGAAGATCTGTACTCTGTTGACTGTGGTTTTTGTCAACCTCCAAGTCTCTGCTCCATATAGGAGAACTGCTTTGGATATGGTAACTTGGTAGCCACGGTAAGGAGAACCTTAGGAGGGCCCTCCGCAATAGTTGCAACTTACATGCTTACTGGCCCGGGACATCTAGGTCACTGCCACTGTCTTGGTTCCCACCTTGTTACTCTGGGCCGGCTCTGTCAGTCGGTCTCTGAAAGGAGTCAGGTGCTTGCGGCGGTAAATCCCCACAGCTGCGACCATCTTCTTCCAGCCATGGGGCGCCCACAACATCGGTATGGGTCGACTCGCATCCCGAACAAGGCAGGCAAACTGCATGCTCGTCCGAGGGCCACTGAAAGTCGCCACACATCACGCAGGTACGAACCTGGCAACTGCAACAAGAGGGTATAATGAAGAACGAGCGAGCGTGGCCTCTGAGGTCACGCAATAATAAACCGCGCGAGGTTGAATCGAACATAATCAAACACAAACGGAACTCAAATGAGTGCACAGCGTGTGCCTACGCTCGGCGCTCATCCCCATCCCAGAGCGCCGGTCGAGGGCATTCACAGAGATATTATCTGGCCATGGCGGAACAAGGAGCAAACCCACATCTCTCCAGTGAAGCAGAAACCACCGGCAGAAGACCATAGAATCCCGCCGCACAGGCACGACCGGGCAAGCACGAAGGGTCGAACCAGCGTCAGGAAAAGCTGCGTGCTCGCAGTCCCAACAGCAAAATCCCAGTTGGCTAAGTCCCCAACAGCCAACGAACGAGTCAACCGTCACAGCTGTGAGCACTAGAAGTCCTAGACTCGACTCTACTAGCTCCAAAAGTTCCAACGAACGAAAAGTAAGCAAAGGTCGTCAGACGACCGGTCGAAGAAAAACGTAGAGCGTGATACAGACACAACCTTCCACATTGCTAGCTAAGAACTAAACTGGTGTATGCCAGGTAATCTTGTACCGGATGGGAATAAGGGGAGGCTATTCGGGTTATGGCCTGGTCTATGGCGCCTCACTCCTGCCAACACTCCCTTATACGGACACAACCAAATTTTTGGCTAAAATTATGCTATCTAAGGGACTTTTCCTAACTGTAATACCATCGGTAATGTGTTTTGAGAAAACAAATGCACAAGCCAAACAAGCGTTTTTCAAACGTACTCTTAATCTTAGCGAAAGGTCACCGAGCTAACATCAGCCATGGCTGGTTCACATACAGCTGTGTGCATGCCAGCTGAGGATAACATCAGCTTGAGTACCATTTGTTAATTGCTTTCAGCCATTCACACATGTAGTTAACCCTCTGGCTGTCAGTAGCGCAGTAGCACTACTGACAGCCAAAGGTTAGTGTTGCTACCATCTCCTATGTACCTGTGGCGGTTGTGTCCTTGAGGGGAGCCTCATTGTACGTTTTCCAGCGGTTGGACGAGGGCTCCTTGTACTCAATGATGTAGCCCTGGATCTTCTTGCCACCATCGTTCTTGGGCTTGGACCAGGTGAGGGTGACAGAGGATTCATCCACATCTTCCAGTTTGGGCTGTCCAGGAGCATCAGGGGCAGCTGTGGAGAAGGCAGCATGCAATCATTAAATCATTTGATATGTTGGCTTGTCTGTGATTTGAGACATCAGAGGGGTGTGAGTGTGTGTGTGTGGATGTGTGTGTGCGTACCTGTAAAACTACAGATTCCAAATACAGTTGACTATGTAAATTACTCAACTTATAAGAAAGTTAAACACTGGATCCCTATACAATTACGCTCCATATAACAAGTCTGGATATAACAACAACAAACACTGGGTCCTTATAAAATGACTCCACATATAACAAGTTTGGATATAACAACAACAAACACTGTGGGTCCCAATTTTGTCATATCCAAATAAGTCTTTTTCTGATTTGCATATTCTCTTATTTTTAATGAAAGGGTTACTCACTGTAAGGATACTGAGCAGCAGTAGAGAATGGCGTCTCGAGTGGTTCGCTCATGCCAAACTCGTTCTCAGCCATGACCCGGAAGTTGTACTCGTGACCTTCAGTCAGACCCATGACCTCATAGGTGAGATTACGAACAAACTTGCTGCATGGTTCCCACTTGCCAGTTTTGGTGTCTTGCTTCTCCACTATATAGTTGGTGATGGGGCTACCTCCATCATCCTGCAAGAAAGAAAATAAATTTCTGAATTCAGAATGATTGAAATTAGCTCCTTCACCGTCAGTGAACACTTCCCAATCATCAAAGTAACATGGATACAAAGTGGTTTCAGCAAGAGGCATAGATCTTCAAGAGCCCCCGCAACTTCAGGCATTCATGAGGATGTATACCTCACGCAAATGAGTGGAGTTCAATTTTCTCCACCAAGAAAGGGCTTAACCTGACATGTTTGTGGTCTGGTCAGTGATTCTTTTTTTTTTTCATTTTCCCTGCTTCTTCATCTTCTCTTACAACCTATCTAATCAAGGGAGAATTAGTCAAAGGTTGTAGTTGCAGTGAAAATTGCACGTTGGACCTGTTGTCTGGAATTCTCTACCCATAGACATTAGACCTTCTCCCTCATTCACTGCCTATAAATCTGCCTTTAAGACCCACCTGTTCGATACCCCAATGTAGCTCAGTTCTTCATGATTATGTACCTCTGTGTTTGCCTGTGTGTGTGCGTGTGTATTGCAGAATCCTTTGTTTCTCTGGCTTTATGACCCCCTCTACTCCCACTCTTTATTTGTAAAGGGCTTAGAGCTTATTTTAGGATAAGCGCTATATAAGTAGTCATTATTATTATTTTAAATTACCTTATTTTAAAACTTATTTTATTACTTTCATCTTAAACAAGAAAGGCAAAGCCATTATGACTCGCGTGTATGACCGATTTACGTATGTGTGACCTTCGTGACAAGGGCTGGCTTCTGCAGCAGCAAAATCCATGTTTTCTGAAAATGTAAGCATATTTCACACATCTGTCAACCCCCGTGACCCTTGACCTTTGTGATGAGTTGACTAAATTAGTATGCATAGGAAGGTCTTATCATCAGGTATCTTTGTACCAAATTTGGTTGAAAAATTTGGGAATACCTACAATTTTATCAAAAATCAGCATTTTACACACATTTGCCAGACTCTTGTGACCCTTGACCTTTCCAAGGGGTCATCCAAATTAGTATGCATAGATAGGTCTTACCATCAGGTATCTCTGTACCAAATTTAGGTTTTAAGTTGTGAATAGTATTTGAGAAAAAACATCTTTTGTCAAAATATGGCTATTTTAGACCTATTTCCTGAGCTCTTGTGACCCTTGACCCTTCTGAGGGATCAACCAAATTAGTGTGCATAGAAAGGTCTTCCCATCAGGTATCTCTGTAGCAAGTTTGGGTTTAAAGTTGTGAATAGTATTTGAGAAAAAACATCTTTTGTCAAATTAAGGCTATTTTGGACCTATTTCGTGAGCCCTTGTGACGTTTACCTTTCTGAGGGGTCATCCAAATTAGTATGCATAGATAGGTCTTACCACCAGGTATCTCTGTAGCAAGTTTGGGTTTGAAGTTGTGAATAGTATTTGAAAAAAAACAACATCTTTTGTCAAAATATGGCTATTTTTCACCTGTTTCCTGAGGTCTTGTGACACTTGACCTTTCCTAGGGATCAACCAAATTAGTACGTATAGAAAGGTCTTACCATCAGGTATCTTTGTACCAAGTTTGGGTTTGAAGTTGTGAATAGTATTTGAGAAAAAATAAATTATGTCAAAATATAGCTATTTTTGACCTATTTCCTGATCCCCTGTGACCTTGATCTTTGTGAGAGGTCACTCAAATTGGTATGTTTAGAAAGGTCTTACCACAAAGTATCCTTGGGCCAAGTTTGAAGAATATGGCTTGAATAGTCTCTGAGAAAATGCCAACGTTAAAGTTTACCACGGATGACGGCGGACGGATGACAGACGACCACTGGCCCAAAACATAGACTCACTTTTGCTTCCCACGTGAGCCAAAGATCTCATTTTACGTATCTGCCTACATATACTGATTGTTTGTGTTGTAGGGACAGGTGGGCAATTTCATTTTAATGCAGAGAAAGGAATAAATCCAAGTCTTGATAAGTTCAGGTTTAACCTTTTAACCATTTTTTGTCAAGGTGCAAAGGGTTAAAAAAAATCAAAGCATGAATCTAGTGCTAACTGAACCACTTACCACTGGTGCATTCCACTTAAGCATGCAGCTGTCTGGGGTGACGTCTGAAACACACAGTGGTCCTTCAGGCTTGGCAGGGGTGTCTGGAAAAAGATGGAGAAAACAAATCATCAAACAATGCATGCATCTCACAATTTGAAACCTTTGTACAGATGGTGATGAAAACACAATTGATCGCATCTGGAGCAGGTGTGGGGAAAGGCAGCAGACACTGGCAAGATTTGAAAGATCCAATATTTACTGATGTTGATGAAAACACAATCAATCAACTCTGGAGCAGAGATGTGGAAACACTCGTACCATATGTTGGAGACAGAACCAGTTGGTAAGTGCGTCACAAGTACACTTCTATTCAAATGAGATGCATACCTTTTTTGCATCTCATTTTAATAGAAGTGTATCTATCTGGAGTGGGTGTATCTGGGGAGTATACATGCAAACGGTATGAGAGGTCAGACAGATTAGAAAGGATATAAAAGATCCATAGAAAACTGATTTAAAACTGAATTTTTACCTCATCAGAAAACAAGAAAGGCAAAGGCATTATGGCTCACATGTATGACCGATTTACATATGTGTGACAAGGGCTGGCTTCTGCAGCAGCAAAATCCATGTTTTCTGAAAATGTAAGCATTTTTCACACATCTGTCAACACCCTTGACCTTTGTGATGAGTCAACCAACTAAATTAGTATGCTTAGGAAGGTCGTATCATCAGCTATCTTTGTACCAAATTTGGTTTAAAAATTTGGGAATACCTACAATTTCATACAAAATCAGCATTTTACACGCATTTGCCAGCCTCTTGTGACCTTTGACCTTTCCGAGGGGTCATCCAAATTAGTATGCATAGATAGGTCTTACCATCAGGTATCTACTAGCCCTGCATATCTTTCTGAGCTTCTTTATTTGTACACACCTTCAAGACAGCTCCGTTCCTCAGCAGACATTAAACTATTATGCTTTCCGACTGTGAGAACTAAGTATTTTGATGAGGGGTCTTTTTCATACCAAAGACCATTTCTTTGGAATAAACTCCCACAGTCCCTCAGATATGTTGAATCAGCCAATAGTCTTTAAAGACGCATTTATTCCTTAAATGTGCATTCACCGTTATAATTTTTTGTTGTCAGTGACTAGCTGCTAGTGTGTCCGTTATTAGTTTTATGGTACACGTATATGACTAAGTGACAAAAGGTGCACACAGAAAAAGGACATGTGGGTAAAAAAAATTATGTTTGACATGAAGTATCACAAAATGCTTTTTTATTATGTACATGGTACAGGTAATGTGCCTGTGAAATAAGAAGATAATAACGTAAATGGTTTTTGAGAAAATTAACTTTGAAAGTTAAGTCAATTATTCTTATTGAACTATGGCAAATAGTCGAACGTCAGATCTTGCGACAAAAATTGGTCCACTCACAAATTGTTTGCCAGCTTAGAAAACTTTGACATAAAAGTAATGTCAAAGCCGATGAAAGACACTAGGAAAGTAAAACGAAGTATCTATGTCATATCCGGTTGAAATCAGCATGCGTTGTCGCTGTCAAAATGCTCGCAGAAACTACAGTACTGCTATTGCGACAAACCTGACGTCCAACGACAGATATTTGCAACAGCAATAAAAACAAGATGGCTCAACTTCAAGTTTTGTGGACACGTGGCTAATTAGAACGATGTTCCCTGAACACATAAACGTGATCAGCACCAGGTTTGTTGGCGTTGCTTTTGCACGCATGGCCAACGAAGTCGGATGGCATGTCGATGTCCGTTTTCTACGGCTGAATTTTCGCTGTGAAATCGGACGTTTTAGTATCTGCCGCTTGTTACATTGCTTGTTAGGCGCTGCAATTATTTTTGCTATATCTTTCATCATTCACACACACATTTCACATGACAACATCAACACGTACCCTTTTTTACCGTTTTTATTTTCCGTCAAAAGAGGTCACTAACTTTTAGCGCACCTTTTGGCACTTAGTCATATCTTTGGTGTGTGTGAGCATTTCTTGTTGGTGTGTTCACTCTGTTAAGCTTATTTTCCTTGTATATCTTGTTGCGCGAGTGTGTATGTTAGGGAATGTATTTGTGTTGTAGGATGCCAGGTGTATGTATGTTAGTATGTCATTTCTAAGGCGCCTAGAGCTTTTCTATCGAAAGTATAGGCGCCTTAAAAATATACATTATTATTATTGTTATCTCTGTACCAAATTTGGGTTTTAAGTTGTGAATAGTATTTGAGAAAAAACATCTTTTGTCAAAATATGGCTATTTTAGACCTATTTCCTGAGCTCTCATGACCCTTGACCTTTCCGAGGGATCAACCAAATTAGCATGCATAGAAAGGTCTTCTCATCAGGTATCACTGTAGCAAGTTTGGGTTTAAAGTTGTGAATAGTATTTGAGAAAAAACATCTTTTGTCAAAATATGGCTATTCTGGACCCATTTCCTGAGCCCTTCTGACCCTTGACCTTTCTGAGGGGTCATCCAAATTAGTATACATAGATAGGACTTACCATCAGGTATCCCTGTAGCAAGTTTGGGTTTGAAGTTGTGATAGTATTTGAAAAAAAAGAAGTCTTTTATCAAAATATAGCTATTTTTCACCTATTTCCTGAGCTCTTGTAACCCTTGACCTTTCCGAGGGATCAACCAAATTAGTACGTAATGAAAGGTCTTACCATCAGGTATCTTTGTACCAAGTTGTGAATAGTATTTGAGAAAAAATAAATTATGTCAAAATATAGCTAGTTTTGACCTATTTCCTGATCCCCTGTAACCTTGACCTTTGTGAGAGGTCACTCAAATTGGTATGTTTAGAAAGGTCTTACTACAAAGTATCCTTGGGCCAAGTTTGAAGAATGTGGCTTCAATAGTCTCCGAGAAAATGTCAACGTTAAAGTTTACCATGGACGACGACGGACGGACGGACGATGGACGGACGACCACTGGCACAAAACATAGACTCACTTTTGCTTCACAAGTGAGCCAAAAACGTGTTATCTCAGAAACCTAGTCAGTGTCCCCTTGGAAAACTTCTAATCAAGTGACAAGTCTGATATTTAGAAGCTTTAGAGCAACCTCTAGGGTGAGGAGGAGTGGAGACTGACCTTATTGAGCACAGGCATATCATCTTGAACTAATTTCTTCCATTCTGCATTCCCAGTGTGTTGAACTGAACTAAAATAAACTGAATTTGGCAGCGGCCACTCACCAAAGACAATGACGTTGATACTGGTGGAGTCCTGCCCTTTGTCATTATGAAGGGTCACAGTGTATTTGCCTGTGTCGCTCTTCTCCGCCCGCTTGCAAAACAGCACAGCTTGGTCAGGCAGCACGTCTATCTTGACACGCTCTGTCGGATGTACTGTTAGTCCTCCCTGGTGACAGTAAAAAAAAAGTTTGGATTATATTAGCCCTTTGGCTGTCGGTAGCAATTTTGGTCGAGATGATTCCTGTAGGAGTTGTCTCGACCAAAGTCCCTACCGACAGCCATAGGGTTCATCTGTGTCATCAGGGTTCATCTGTGTCATCTGCAATCTTGTACATTACAGTGTACTAGCCCATAAAATTTTGCCCTGACAGCATGATTTTATAAGGTCTAAAATCACGAGCTAGCACACATAGTGTTAATTACTGATATGTAAAGTAAAACAAGAAAGGCAAAGCCATTATGGCTCATGTGTTTGACCGTTTTAAATAATTATGTGTGACCTTTGTGACAAGGGCTGGCTTATGCAGCAGCAAAATCCATGTTTTCTGAAAATGTAAGCATTTTTCACACATCTGTCAACCTCCCGTGACCCTTGACCTTTGTGATGAGTAGCCTAAATTAGTATGCATAGGAAGGTCTTATCATCAGCTATCTTTGTGCCAAATTTAGTTGAAAAATATGCAAAAATGTTGATAATACCTACAATTTTATTTAAAAAAATTGGCATTTTACACACATTTCTCATTTGCCAGCCTCTTGTACACCTTCACCTTTCCGAGGGGTCATCCAAATTAGTATGCATAGATATAGATCTTACCATCAGGTATCTCTGTACCAAATTTAGGTTTGAAGTTGTGAATAGTATTTGAGAAAAAAACATCTTTTGTCAAAATATGGCTATTTTTTAAAAACCAATTTCCTGAGCTAGTGTGCATAGAAAGGTCTTCCCATCAGGTATCTCAGTAGCAAGTTTGGGTTTAAAGTTGTGAATACTATTTGAGAAAAAACATCTTTTGTCAAAATATGGCTATTTCCGACCTATTTCCTGAGCCCTTGTGACCCTTGACCTCTCCGAGGGGTCATTCAAATTAGTATGCATAGATAGGTCTTACCATCAAGTATCTCTATAACAAGTTCGGGTTTGAAGTTGTGAACAGTATTTGAGAAAAAAAATCTTTTGTCAAAATATGGCTATTTTTTATTGATTTCCTGAGCTCTTGTGACCCTTGACTTTTCCGAGGGATCAACCAAATTAGTATGCATAGAAAGGTCTTACCATCAGGTACCTTTGTATCAAATTTGGGTTTGAAGTTGTGAATAGTATTTGATAAAAAATAAATTGTCAAAATATAGCTATTTTTGAATAATAATAATAATAATACATAGTTCTTGTATAGTGCTGTTCTCCAGGAAAACACTGGACTCACTGCGCATGCACAACAGCACACCCTCTCTCTCAGACACACGCACGATTATACACTACTTTAAACCACCCCATCTCTTCCCAACACTATACATTCACTTTCTCTAGGATCAGAATAAAAGGCAGTCAACAGTTAGCTAAAGATGAGCTAAGTGTTAAATGCCCAACAGAAAAGAAAAGTCTTTAAGTGAGCTTTAAACTGTGACAATGTGGGCAGATTCCGCATTTCAGTTGGCAGGGAGTTCCACACACTTGGGGCTAAAAAGGTGAAAGAACGCTCCCCAACAGTTTTCATGTTAAGCTTTGGGATTTTTAAAAGTTTTACACTAGAGGAACGGAGGGTGCGTGATGGCTGATAAACAGACAGCTTGGCAGAAACTCATTTCCTGATCCCCTGTGACCTTGACCTTTGTGAGAGGTCACTCAAACTGGTATGTTTAGAAAGGTCTTGCCACAAAGTATCCTTTGGCCAAGTTTGAAGACTGTGGCTTGAATAGTCTCCAAGAAAATGCCAACGTTAAATTTATTACGGGCGACGGCGGATGGTCAACGGATGCCGGACGGACGACCACTGACCCAAAACATAGACTCACTTTTGCTTCGCATGTGAGCCAAAAAACAAAGTGGCCATGAAAAAAATCTTTGGCGAAGACATTTTCAGGGGTGCAAGAGGTAAAAGATCCTGAAATCTATCCTGACCCTGAAAACAAGCAAAGGATCTTCATTTCTATGATTCCTACCTGTGTCCACATGGCAGTGGGTGTGGGGTTAGCGCTGAATGGAATGGAGATCTTGAACTCTTCCCCGACCTTGGCCTTGATGTCTTTGCCTGCTCCCAGCAAGTCACGGCTGATTTTGGGAGCAACTGCAAACGAAAAGATAGACATGAAGACGGAGCAGTTTTTCCAAACTAACCCTTTGCCTGTCGGCAGCAGCTTTTGTCGTGGTGATTCCTGCAGGAATCTATTGTGACAAAAAACGACAGATCACTAAACACCAAGCCAGCCGCCACACACTGTGACAAAGCCCTCATGTTGTGTCATTACACAATGACAGACATGCCATGGGCTCACCAGTTGTGTGAAAGGTCGCACGATCTATAAAACCGTGTCCATGTCTCTTTTTCGAGTCAGTTTACTGTGCGGTCACGCAATTTTCCGAAGTGACCAAAATTTGTGGCCAGCACATGGAACTGGTAAGTCACTCGTTTGAAAAGTTGCTGCACCTTGACTTCGCACAGTCCATCTGTAACTGGGTTCTGGATTTCTTGTTAAACAGACCCCAGATTGTCAAGATCAGTTCGTGCGGTCAGAACTGTGCTCAGCCGTGTCAGTTCCCTACTCCTGGTCAATGTGGACATGTATCCCAGTCTTTGACCTTGAGTATGGGAGCTCCTCAAGGATGTGTTTTATCCCCATTGTTGTATTCTCTTTTTACACACAACTGTGTATCCCACTATGATAGCACGCGCATAGTAAAATTTGCTGATGATACGACAGTCAAGGGTTTTGTACATAACAATGACGAGAGTGCATATCGGGATGAGGTAGACATGTTGGTAGGCTGGTGTTCTGACAACAACCTGGATTTGCATGTTGGTAAGACCAAGGAAATGATAATTGATTTCAGGAAAAAGAAAACTGACCCCCTCCCCTTAACTATCCAAGGAAACGATATTGAAATTGTTGAAACGTTCAAGTTCCTGGGTACTCTTATCTCGCACGATCTGAAGTGGGAGAAGAATATTGAACAGCTAGTAAAGAAAGCCCAGCAGCGCCTGTTTTTTCTTTGGCGGTTGAAGTCTTTTGGCGTCAGTCAGCAGATCATGGTGCAGTTTTACCGCGCCGCCATTGAGAGCATTCTTACCTTCTCAATGACGGTGTGGTATGGCAGCGCAACCGACAAAGCCTGCAAGAAAGTAAATAGGGTGATCAAAACAGCATCTAATATTGTTGGAAGCGATCTCCTCTCGCTGGAATCTCTGTACCACACACGCACCATGAAGAGAGCGAGCTCCATCATACATGACGAGCACCATCCTGCACATAACCTGTTTGAGCCCTTGCCATCTGGCTTGCACTTTAGATCCATCAAGGCCAAAACCACTCGTTTTCAGAAGAGCTTTTATCCCTTGGCTGTTCAGGCCCTGTCTAATGTGGCTGTGGTATGATTTAATTCGGCAGATTGACTTAAAGTCCCTCATTAGAATTACCTACAGCCCATCTTAGTTGTTTATAGTTCTTTATATGTTCTATCAAACCTCTTCTCAAACAGGATATACAGTTTTAAGAATGAATATGAATGTAGCTAATCTGTTTTCGCTGCGGCCTCACTTGGCGGTCTTTGTTGTCATATATGTTTATTATGCTATAGGTTTATTTTACTTCACTTACTTAGATGTGTGTCACACTTAGTAGAATATGTGTGTTTTGTTATTTTAGAGTCTGCTTGTTTGTGATGTATGTATGTTTTATGTGTTGATGGTCATTTGGACGCTCGTCAGCTATGCCGCAAAAAATTCCTAATGTTTATGCATATGGCAAAAAAGTTTATCTTATCTTATTTGACTGATCTTTGATGTCTTTCACCCCAGGTGCCAACTCACTTAGCAGAAACTCTCCCGTACCCCTACAGATCAAAAGGGCTTTTGAGAATTGAGGGTGTTTGTGCACAAACGTGCGTGTCTGTACCACAGGCCTGCATATCCATTCCAGCACTCTTACACTAATACGGTGTGTACTGCAGACTGCAGGGGCTCATCAGAATCTAATGCGTACATGGGGCAACATGCGTGTCTTTGTGTTTGTAATCTTTAGAGACTGATGTGTATCCAGAATATCCGCTTCTTCAGGAGATCTATGAATTGAGACAAGGTAAGTCAAGAAATCATGGCATCAAAATTAAATCAGCGGCGGTCAGTTAGCACTGAAACGAGTGACTTACCAGTTCCATGTGCTGGCCACAAACCATGAAGTCGGTTCTAACAATTCCACGCTGCACATGTGGGTGCTTAGCCAAGCGAATAAAATGGTGACAAAAAGAAAATGGTATACGCATAGGCCAGAAAAAGTGCAACACATTTTGCCTCCGCTCGGTAATTCTTGGAACAATAAGGTGACCGGATATTGACCCCGGTTTGTGTCAGTGCCATGCCCTCTTTACTTCACCACCTGCCACCTCCTTTCCTATTTGTTTAAAACATGAATATGACAGTGACACACATCGACTTGTGTCGCTCTTTCTCCCTCCCTTTACTATCACACATGGACACAATTTTATTTTCTTTCATCACTGAGACAATGAAACATCGGCATCATTAGTACATGTATCACACTTCATAGAAGCATGAAGAGGCTGATGAAGGTTGCGTTTTGGTGGTGGCAAATCCATATGCTCCTATCCAATTTTCACAAGCACGCCTTGATCCGTTTCCATCATACATTCTGTGACGGTCACATGCTTTCTTGGCAGCAGAGGTCTCTGTTCATACGAGGTTCTACTGTATGTCCTACAATAATGCTGTACAAAAGAGATAACTTGTGAAGTTTATAATGTCTTAAAATGAAAGATTTGTTGCCCTTCTCTTCCTCTTGAGGTGCCAAGCTATTCTGGCACTACCCCTGAATTATCATGGTTGATCTATATCATGCTATATTGTGTCAGGGCTGGTTAGAACTTGATCATCCATAACAGTGTGCATACTCACCAGGTGGAGGTGCAGCCTTGATAGCACCAGTCCCGTCACTGAAGTCTCCAACACCAGCAGCATTAGTGGCAGCAACGCGGAATTCATATTCCTTCCCTTCCTGCAGGCCTTTCACGGTGTACTCTGTGTCTGGGATGTCTTGCACATTTGCCCTGCAATATGCACCATACAAATGGATAGTACGACTAAAGTGTAACAAAAAGTAAATATTAAAAATTCAACAATTTGATCAATTGCAGTTCGATTGTTTTGACAATTTCTCTGCAGTCAAGGGGTCAAACCATTTAACCCCAGTGTCACCTGATGACAATTTATATCGTAACCTATTATCAATTCATTTGTTTTTTAATGACTGGAAGGTGTGCGATAATTATCCATTTTGGGACATAAACCACTTTGACGTGACTTTGGCACTACGCAAGGTCACATTTCCCAAATTTTAGAGGTGTCAGTTAACAATAATTACCAGTTTCAAAAGATGGATCGACCATGATAGTTCAAGGGTAGTGCCTGATGGCAGGTTTGTAAAATAGCTGTGTCAAGGACGATGTCAATGCCTTAGCCGTTGTAAAATAAAGTTTCATTGATTCATTGATGGCACCAAAATAATTTGGCACTACCCTTGAATTATCACGGTTGATCTACCTGCTGCTGTAGAGTGTTGGGGATTAGAGCGTTAATGATAAAGAGTGTACTCACTTGGTCCACTTGGTGTCTCCCTTCTCTCGTTTCTCCAGCACATAACCATAGATGGGACTACCACCGTCATTCCGGGGGGGACTCCACTCCAACGTAATGCTGTCTTCAGTAGTGCCCACACACTTGGGCTGACTGGGAGCTTTGGGTGCATCTATTGTAATTGAAACCATGAGAAAAAGTCAATACAGTGAGTAGCTGCTTGTGTTTCTCCAACCTTAGTTAATTAACTCTAAAGAGCCCAATTTGTCCCAGGAACATGGAATTCAAAGTGGTATATCAGCAAGAGACACATGTCCACATGAGCCCCAGAAACTGCGGGGGCTCATGAGGATCTTCGTCTCTTGCAGTTGGATTGTGTTAACGTTTCTTCAGCAGTCAAGGAGTTAAACCAGACTTAGGCAACAGTGTCATTCAGTACACAGTTAAAACTGCCCAGAGAATATAACAAAGAAAAATAATTAGAAGTTATTCTGAAATCATAATCTGGTCCATGAAATTACATGACACATTGATCGCTCATTCAGCCTGACCCTTATAAACACACGTGCATGTGCATACACACACTGACAAACATCCACACTGACCATAAGGTAGCTTGGCCAGCACTGGTGACTCAGTCTCCAAGGCATCTGAGACTCCTTGCGTGTTCTCAGCCATTACACGGAACTCATACTGTGTGCCTGGCTCCAAATTGCGCACCTGTGAGTGAAACAAAAACCACTCATTAAGAAATGTGTTCAACACATGTTCATGTGTACTGGTCTGTGATTTTGGAACTTACGGCTCATAGCTGTACAGTACAAAATCACAAACCAGTACACAGATTTTGTTTCCATGGCTTTCCATGGAATATATCTACAGGGGCTCCATACAGGCGATGGATTGACAATGATCATTATGGGCAGAGCCAGATTAGCTCACATTTGAGGCGGTAAGATATTTTCTCACAACCCTTTACACAATCCACCTGCCACACACACACAAGCAAGCATGCATGCACACATCTCTTCACTGACCTGGCATTTGGGACTGTGCACAAAACTGGAAACCTTCGTCCAGCGGTTGGTGCCTGCTTTTCTCTTCTCCACGATGTAATTAGCGATGGGTTCACCTCCATCATCCTTGGGTGGCTGCCAGGTCAAAGTCAAGGACTCACCGTCAATCTCGCTTGCTTCCAGGGGTCCCCGTGGTACACCTGGCTTGTCTGGGTGATAAAAGTTGTAAAATAAATTTAAAAACAAAAGACCCACTAATCCACTGAATGGCAGTTCTTAACATGTGGCAGATGTCAGTTCTCTTTTTCACTTCTTGGTTGCTTTTTTCATAAATATGTGATTTTGCATTTAACACCAAGACCATATTATTTTCCTATTTTATTTAGGTTTGACATAACGACTATGTACCAGTTGCAGCATATGGATTGACCATTCTAATTCAAGGGTAGTGCCAAAGTCAAAGTCAGAGTGACTTATGTCCCAAAAGGGATAATTATTGCACTAATCCCAGTCATTAAAAAACAAATGAATTGACAATAGGCTACAATACAAATTGCTATCAGGCGCCAAGCTAATCTGACACTACCCTTGAATAATAATGGTCATCCACCTCCTGCTTTAGTGCATAGGGGTCAAATGCGTTAAAGCTCAAGGCCATAAGGTCCAAAATCACAGACCAGCACACGTTGTAACAGAGACACAAGGAATGTGGGCAATAATGCTCACCAAGGACATTGACGTTGACAGTTGCTGTCTCCACGCCAGATGGGTTCTTGAGTGTGACAGTGTATTTGCCCGTGTCATCACGCTTTGCTTTAGCCACTGCCAGGATCACTGTGTCATCGGTCAGCTGTAGGCATAAACAACACTAAATAGTCTACAAACTTAATCCTTTGGCTACTGGTAGTGGTTTCTGTCAAGGAGATTCCTGCAGGAAGTTGCTAAGGGCAGCCACAGGGTTAACAACAGGTGGACGATGTGTCTGTGTCAGAGTGGAAAAACTCTAATTTCTAAAATCCTATTTTCTAGCTGTCCAAACTGTTATACAAAACAAATATAACAGTGATTGGCAGGTATATATAATGCAAAGAAAATCCTAACATAGTAAAAACACGCTTAGAAAGAACAATTAAAATTCATTTGTGTTGAAACTGTTCTTTTTTTTTTTATGCGTTTCTTTTAGAGATTTTCTTTACAAGTGTACTATTGTGTTTCAACCAGTTTTTGTCTACTGTATTGAAAATTTTGTAGACTTTGAAATGGGGCTGGTCGGAGCGCATTCCGGAGGCTGGGCAGGTGGAGTCAGAATTCTGGCAAAGAAGTAACAAGATAAAAATGATGTCACATCTAGCTATGCAAACCTTGCTAGAAAACATCTTTTGGCGCCAAGCACCTGTATGTGCATGTGTGTGCGTGTGTGTGTGTATGTGTGTGTGTGTGAGCGAGACAAAACTAGAGCTTGCGTTTGAGGACGGACAAGCTTGAAATTGTATGATATTGTCCCTACAAGAATAATCTCAAGGGAGTCTTTTGGATTTTTGTAATAAGATCCTCACTGCCAAGAAAATGGCTGTTTCACAAAAACTGGTTGATCCATACTGAAGTCCGTAATATTTCTTATTTTTACTAGATATTTTGCATATAGCTAGATATAAGAAAGATATTGAATGAGTTTGTTAACCAGCATTGTACCTCTAGAACTTTTTGAGTGATAATTAAATATTAAAAAATATATATATATTTTCATGTCTTTGGGCTTAATTTCATGAATTATTTGAGATTCATCTTAAAACAATATAATCTTCTTTAAGAAAAAAAAAACAATATTTCTCATTAATAATCAATGATTTTTAGGAAACATCGTATGAGAGACACAGAGTGTCAAAAGTGTTGATGCATTGTAGAGGAGACAGTGTATTAGTGCTGGTGCATTTGTGGACGCATTGTGCTCAGAGTGCAACTCATGAGAATAAAATACTGTTGGAACTGTTACTTGAGTGTGGTCTACAACCTTGTGCCACGTGTGACAAGTTGCAGCTGAGTGAAGTTTCTTTACAAGAACCCCAAGTGCATGCGTCTGGTGTGATTGTATCATACTACGACTACGACTACCATGTAACAAACATTGATTTGTCACTATGAACACAACCTCATGGGACTAATGATGCCAAGACATGAAGCTTGAAGTGACGTCATTTTGCTGCTCGTGCTATTATTCTTCTTCAGAATAGCTATGCTACGCCAGACCACAAAGCTTAGGAATGGTGGGAATCACTGTGTGTCCGTGTTGGCTTAGAGAGAAGGGGAATGGATCAGCATAATAAGCCTAAAAATATAAACAACTCTGAATGTTCCTAAAAGCTCAAAAACAATAAGGTAGACTTTGGGATGAAATCCTCATCTTGTTCTTTTTTGTTGGGGTTTTCTCAGACATACTTACAGTTCAGGCTGTAAGATTTTTACTTGTTGAAAAGTTTCTTCTTTTATCTCAGCACCACTTTCAGCACTTTTCTAAGAAGGGGTTGATCATATATAAAAGCACTTGTCCTCCTCCCACCTCCACCCCACCTCCCTAACAAAACAAGATTAAACGGGCACTTCTGATTCTTTTATGGTGTTAATTTTCTGAATAAAAAGAATGTGTTACTTGGAGTTTCTGTAGGAGTAATCATCATGTGAGAGAAATCAACGCTAAACTCCCAATCACTCCTCCGTTTGAGAAACAACACAGCCATTTGTGAAAACCGTGGTACTGTTCTGTAACCCAATAACCTCCTCCATACAAGGAACACAGGTGCGATCATATAAGCGGTCATGATCTCCCATGACGTATACCTCTTACACTGACTGATGGTTAGTTAGTGTTCAGAATCGAGACACTTTACACCTCACCTCTGGTGACCCGCATCAAAGATTACAATGCTGCTCTAAGTGCACTGATGCATGTCCATGGACACTGCCTCAAAAGACAAAGTTACGCAGTCTGAGTGTGAAAGGCGACCTGCTGAGCTATGAGAGTGATGAGTGATGGGATTAGAGGATTAACAATCCACCATGGCAAATCCATCACTGCACTCAAACGACTCAATGACGCAATGATCCGATCAACAGGTACAGTCCCCCTATGGGGACACCCGGTCTGCTTACCAGAGAGAGAACAGACTGCTTACCCTGGGGGAGACACTCAAAGCACAGTTGATTTTTTGCTTTCTGTTTGGATTATTGCCCAAGTTGGGCTGAGTTGGTATACCTTGCCTGGTACCTAGGTGAAATGCACTATTGGTGCCATTACTGTGATTTTAGCACTTGTCCGGTTTCACCGTAGGTTCAATTGCACTTCAACCACTTGGAGTGGTATAGCTATATGTCTGTATCTACACTAGAGTATGAGAGAGCAATCTCAGAGAAAAGAATCACGTGACATAGATTGTTGCAACATTTCCAAACCCCTACCAAAGGCATAATTATATGCTCATGTACTTTCTTCAGCAGTGAGGGTTCAGCAGAACTTTTTTGGCTACTAAAGTTTATGAGGGTCTGTGCCATGTACAGTTTGTGTGGCCTCATTAAAATCTGTGCATCAGTCAACCAGTCAACATCAGTCAACCAGAGACATAGATCCTCATATGCCTAACTGTCTGCAGGTGACAATAATTCACGTCTGAAGCTGGCTAAATTAATGCACTGTATGATTAAAAAGGTTTATGTATGAATGGATCCATCTGAGCTACCTTTGCTGAGGAAAGTAAAAGTCTTTAGGCACGATAGAATCTGTGCCTCCTTCAGATCGTATATTGCAATCATGAAATTAAGTCTTGCAGTGATACAAACAGGAGTCATAGATCCACAATAACCCACTCATACTACCAGGCACGTGATGATCTCTCAGTGGGTTGTACAGAAATAGGCAGCTATTTGTTGTTTGCAAACTGGCGCTAGTAGAATAGACCTGTGGGGGAAATTACATCTAGCCTCAATAAGAGGCCGCGCAGATCTATATGTTCTCCCTTAGGCAACAGGTGCTCATCATAACATCATAAACTGTAAGAATACATGAGGATTTGTACCTCTAGTGGCCTGAAGGCTCAAAGTTTCCAACGGTCACAAGAGGTCTTGTCTAAACAAAGAGAAGTCATGCTTCAGTTGCTTTTGGTGGGATGTGCCCGACAGCGAGCCTTTGTTTGCTTCAAACTCAAACTGGTCAGTGCCGCACACCCTAATGAGACCACTCTGTGTGGAGACACAGACCTTCATGGACACTGCTAAATTACGCCCATCTATACACAAGTAGGCACATGAGGATCTATTTCTCTTGTTCAGAGAAATTTCCTCTGACACTGAGCTTTTCCCAACGCATAGACTGATTTTAATCAGCCCACACAAACTGTACATGGAACGGATCCATGAGTCCTTTTGTAGCTAAAAATAAATTTTATAGAACCCTGCTGAAGAAATTACATCAACATTTTGTTTTTCTGTGGTCTCGGGGGTTTGGAAATGTTGCACAATCCATATCATGTCACTTTTTTTTTGTTGTTGGGGTGCAAATAGCCACTAATCCACATGATCGAAGTGCAGTTGACCCTACACTGAAACCGGACAAGTGCAAAAGTCGCAGAAATGGCGCTGACTGAGCACTTCACCTAGGTACCGGGCGAGGTATACCCATTCGGCCTATGTGAGTGTGTCCACAATCGTAGACTTAAACCTAGATGACTGCCACAAATGAGGATGGTATCGCACAGAAAGAGGTATTGTTTTCCATGAGCCCCTTTGACTGAAGGGGCACATGAAACTCTATTGCTGGCTGAGGGACTGGATTGAGCCCGAGATCAGCAGTTTTTGGATACTGTTCCACAGTTGGAGTTGACTAGCAGTCAGCAGCTTCTTGCCAGATGGCTGCCACAGTCTGAGGATGCAATGAGGACTGTATTGCTCAGCAAGGGGTACTGCTTTACATGAGCCCATGTGAGTGCAGGGGCACATGACACTCCATGTCTGGGTGAAGTACTGTGACCAGGTGCAGGCCAGCAGTGCCAAATGAGGATATCCGACTATAGCCACATGAACACACTATAGGCCCACCCACCTGTCCCGTACGAAAAGTGTAAAATACACTGTATAAGAAAAGAAGAATCATTGAACAGTAAAACAGAACGTCCACCACCAATAACCATATAAAATATTTTAAAAATTGTTTTTCAGTCAGGGCTGGCAGAGGTGCACGTGCCCCCCCCCCCCCCCCCCCCATTCCCCTGCCCCCACCCAACCCTGGATCCGCCACTCTTTACATAGCTGTAAGATGGCATACAAGAAACTCATACACAAAATATTTGCAGTATCTGTTTTAAACAGCTTTAGACAGTGTTAGGGTGTGTAATCTTACTGCTTGCATTTTCTATGACACAATGGGTGAAGTTTTACCTTGGTCGAGACCCTAGGAGACTGCTCAACATCTGTCCCATTGAGGTCCCACTTGGCAGTGGGTTTGGGTGTGCCTGTGAATGGGATGGCAATCTGGAACTCCTGTCCCGCCTTCACTGTAATATCCTTCACCTTCGACAGGTCCATCTTGGGCTTCTCTGTCAAGGTCAAAAAGGAAACATGTCAATGTCAGAGTAAACAAGTCAAAGACAAAGATGCAAGAGAGACATCAGTTTAGTAACAGATAAAATCAATCAAAAATGTTTCTCTAGTCCAGCAATAGGCAGTCTCCTATGACAAATTTTGTGAACTGTGTATTTTTTCACTGTGTCCAGCAGCTTAAAAAAATAATTTCTCCACTAACCAGGCTGGTCAGCAGCTATGACAGAGTTGGTGGGTTTGCTGGGCTCTCCCAGGCCAGCCGAATTTTCAGCCACAATGCGGAACTGATACTCCTCGCCCTCGACAAGCCCTGCCACTGTAGCATTGGTGGCAGTCGCAGGGACATGTGCACACTCCATCCAGTCCTCTCCCTGCAAGTCAAGATTAAAGGACAAGCTAGTAAATGCTGCAGCATTCATGTGTTGTTTTGTTTGTCAGCTCTGAATGGGTTAACTCTTGGCATCAGTAGCAGTTCTTGTCGCGATGATTCCATCAGAAATCATTGTGACAAAAACTGCTACCGACAGACAAAGTGTTAACAGTGACTGAGCTTTTAGAAGAAAGACCACTCCATTCTAGCCGAGGAGAGTCAAGGCTAACAAGAAAGGCAAAACCCCTTTGGCTCATGTGTATGACCGATCCACACATCTGACAATAAAGGGATGGCTTCTGCTCTAACAAAATCCAAGTTTTCTAACAATTTAATCAGTTTTCACACATCTGTGAAAGCCCCGTGACCCTTGACCTTTGCGATGAGTCTAATAAATTAGGATACATAGGAAGGTTTTATCATCAGCTACCTTTGTGCCAAATTTGATTGAAAAGTTTTGCAAAAATCTTGATAACTACAATTATTGACATTTTATACACATTTGTTGACCTCTTGTGACCCTTGACCTTTTCCAAGGGGTCATCCAAATTAGTATGCATAGATAGGTCTTACCATCAGGTATCTCTGTAGCAAGTTTGGGTTTGAAGTTGTGAATAGTAATTGAGAAAAAACACTTCTTGTCAAAATATGGCTATTTTTTACCTATTTCCTGAGCTCTTGTGACCCATGACCTTTCTGAGGGGTCATCCAAATTAGTATGCATAGATAAGTCTTACCACCAGGTATCTCTCTAGCAAGTTTGGGTTTGGAGTAATTAATAGTAATTGAGAAAATGGCTATTTTTTACCTATTTCCTGAGCTCTTGTGACTCATGACCTTTCCAAGGGGTCATCCAATTTAGTATGCATAGATAGGTCTTACCATCAGGTAGATTAGTATGGCAATTTTTGACCTATTTCCTGAGCACTTGTGACCCTTGACCTTTCTGAGGGGTCATCCAAATTAGTATGCATAAATAGGTCTTACCATCAGGTATCTCTGTAGCAAGTTTGGGTTTGAATTTGAGAATAGTATTTGAGAAAAAACATCTTTTGTCAAACTATGCCCATTTTGGATTTATTTCTTGAGCTCTTGTGACCCTTGACCTTTCCGAGGGATCAAGCAAATTAGTATGCATAGATAGGTCTTACCATCAGGTATTTTTGTACAAAGTTTGGGTTTGAAGTTGTGAATTGTATTTGAGAAAAAACATCTTTTGTAAAAATATGGCTATTTTGGACCTATTTTCTGAGCTCTTGTGACCCTTGACCTTTCCAAGGGATCAGCCAAATTAGTGTGCGTATAAAGGTCTTACCATCAGGTATCTTTGTACCAAGTTTGGGTTTCGTGGGTTGCCCGGATAAACCTCTTATCTCCATTTCAGCTAACTTTACAGGAGAGCCTTTTGAAATTTTGACATCTAAAATTAAATATTTTCTTTTTCTTATTGCCAAAACATTTAGTTTCTACCAAAACTTTGTTCTCTTCTCTGCATCTTCATGTAAATTTTTAACTGCACAAGCATTAATTTTATAAATAATTTGATGCTTTATGACATATGTAGCAAATACGGGATTTATATAGTACTAGAAACTGTAAACTCTAAATGAACAGTGTCCGTATAAACTTCGTAAATGCATTTCCGCTGTTTATACAGGCCAAATACATGGCATGTCATCACAGAACAGGGCTGCCTTTCAGTCGTATCTCGAGACGTTAGCAGGAATTGTTAGCAGGTGGCCAGCTCTAGCTCCTAAATAAAACTCTTAACTAAAACTACGGTTTCATCGCGGCGTCACTTTTTGGAATAAAGAGCCAGCGGAAAGCAATTATATGGATATGTGGTCTTAAGACAGGCCTGTGCATGCCTAGAATTTCCAACAACATCTAATGAAAGCCAGTACAACCAATAAAGTCTTTTTTAAAAGTGACAAAAAGTGACTGAATCACCTCTTGGTAGAGTCTGAAAGTCGCATTTGAAAACTGCTTGATTTATTTTCAACTCTGCTAATGAAGTACTGGCGTAAAAGCTCTTCCTCTACTTCGTTTCTAATAACTTAATCATAGAGTGGTCTCTTTGCAATGCTGAGTGTTTCGTTATGAATTAATGATAATGACACACATGAAATGATGGTGTGGAAAGGAAACAAAGAGAGAGGCGGAGAAAAAGACACGACAGAATGGTTGCCGAATATTACAGTCCTTAAGTATGGGTTGTTGTGACTCATAAGTGAAAAGTTAATTTTTTTTTTAATTGAACGGTTCATACAAAGTACAAAAAAGAGGAAAACTCACTTGGTCATCACCATGACCGAAAGCCAGTGCCGCAATCCGATTTGTTTTGTGTATCCAGCATGTCGGTATCCAAGTCGCACATGTCATTGTATTCAAGTTACACATCAATGTATCACTAAGTCACAAAATGGCTTTTGTTTTCTAGTAGCAAACACGAAACATTTCACACTTAAAATCACTTTTTGGTACTCGGTCAACAAAGTCAGTGGGATCCGTATGGATCTCACCTGGACCAAATATGGGGACAGGTTGGGATCAACGCGCTCCATGTGGGTCTCACCAGGGTCTGACCTGGACCCACGTGGGCCTCAAATACTATGCTAACAGGGTATCCCTTGCCTATATCAAGTGCGTAATTTGATATTTGATTTTCGATTGATGCATTTCCTGATTTAAAAAAAAAATACTACGTGCATTTTCCAGTAAGAGACACCGATATTTCAGCACACCAGTTTCACTGAGTCATCCACGAGATGTTGATTATTGTTCAGGAGCTGCTGTTGTATCAGAACAGCCTGACGTCAACAAAGTGGCAAAACTCTGTGCGCTTTGCGGGGGGTTCTGATAATCATTGTTTTTCAAGGATAACGCAGGGTTGGTTCCTTAGAGTCTTTGCCAAAAAAGAGTATGATCGCAGTTCACATCTTCCAGAAGTGTTGATTGTCCTGGCCTTGTGTTCACTCCGAGTCAGTGTCCACTTCATCGACGTCAGGCTGTGGGAGCCGATCTACTGTAGCTGAAGAGGCCGGAAGGCTCCTGTAGAACGCATGGTGCTCCTCAGGGATGATCCCAGACGAGCACTGGGACAAGAGGTCAGATTTCTTGGCCTGGGAGATGGGAAGTTTGTGGCTGTACAGGTGTGGTATAGTTTTGATAGGGGCATCACGGCCTCTCTTCCTTCCTCCAGCAACCTTGATGATCTGGTAGTCGACCTGATCAAAGGAGATCTTGAAAAATATCTCCTCTTTCTCAAAGTGAAATGCTTTTATTTGAAGCCAGTTCACTTTTTGTCCAGTGATGTCTGTCTTGGTGTTGCGTAGTGTTGAGGCAGCTAGTGTTTTGAAATCAAGGATGTCTGTGTATTTGATTGGGACAACCAAATATGGTCGCGCCCTTCTGGCCATTCTTAGGATGATGTCCCAGCCGCTGGGCGTATAGATGGGTGTGCTTTTCTTTGCATATGTAATGGCTGCATGCATGGAGTCGCATCTGCGTATGCCCACTTTCCAGGTATTTGTGGGTTATGATCTTTATGTTTTCGATGTTTTGTACAGCATGGGATAAACCGGCTGCCAGGTATTGATTCCGATCTGGGCCTGGACAGCAGTCTGAATAGATTGTAACCTCCTCAACGCTGTCTGGGGGTGAGCTGAGGTAAAAATAGAGGCAGGTTGCGATATCACACGCTCCCCTTTTACCTTCCGACTCATCCCATGTGTAGCATTTGGCTGCCCCGTCAGCTGAATAGATGGTAAAGTTATACACGGAGAGTTTCCTTTTATAGTATAACTGGCTGGCGAGGCCACGAGGAGCTTGCAGGACCGCCTGGAGATCCACAGGGACGACATGCTTTCGGCAATCTTCTTTGGCTTCTGCCTTGTCATTCTCTTTCTCAAGGCGTGCCCGCTTCTTTCTCTCCTGGTGTTTTTCAAATGCCTTCTTGTCATCTTCCGTGACCAGCTCTTTCGTCTTCCTCATGGCAAAAGCAGCACACAGCGCACACTGGTCCTTTTGGGGGGCATGAAAAGATAAGTTATATTCAGTGTTAAAAACCTGTCTGTATTTCTTTGTTGACACTGGTTGACGGCCCTCCTCTTTGCACTGCTGGACGTACAGGTCGTGCATCTTTTTCACCGTCAATCCGGGCTGTAGGTACTTGCGTTGAGAGTCTTTCCTGGTATAATGTGACTCTACAGCGGGGAAGGACTCGATGTGTTTTCTTACCCCTTCAATAGCTTCTTCACTGGCCTTGTTGTATGGCTTGCCACTTCCTCGACGTTCCTTGCCAGTGAAAGCTCAGTTCATGCTATTCTTTAAAGCATGGTCAACATAGGTTTTGCCAGTGTCGCCAAAAAGAACATCTTGCAGACACGTCGCTCTTGGCCATCAACAATAAAAAAGAAGGTGCGGCATCTCTGGCGTTTCTTGGGCACTGGCTTATTGTCTACACCCAAAATACGGACAGTCTCTCTTTCTCTAACATGAGCACAAACAAAGTCTTTTTGGTGTTCGTAAGTGTTTAAGGCATAAAATGTCTGAAAGAGGTTGTGTCGATACTCCTCTGAGATACGATTATTGCAGTCGTATCTGCACTTGCTACAGTCAGTCTGCTGGACACGTTTGGGAGGAACAGTCTTGCCAGCCTGAGATATATACTCTTTCCCTTTCAAATGCAATGATTTTCTTACGTTTTGTTTCCATGCTTCTGGCTTTGATTTTTTCTTCCTGGAAAGATTTTTCTTAGGAGGCGTTTGGAAGAATCCTTGTTTCCTGGGTGTGATATTTATTTTGTCATTTGACTGCTGTTTTGTTCGGGTGGTGTTCACACTGTCGTCCATGGTAGGAAAACTCAACCCTTCTCCCAAGCTTTCCCCGTCGGTCGGATTGTGGTCTTCATTTGGCGTCGACTGGTGAGTGGGTTGGAAGTCCTCAGCCCCACCATCAGAGTCATCTGTGTTCTGGCTGGTCTGTGGTAAGTGTCGTAGTGAGACGGCTCGTGGACACTAAAGGCCAGTGTGATGGGTTCTGCCTGTTGACAAGCTATGGCAGCGGTGCTACCGCTGGACGGCATGAAGTCTAAGACAGATTTGAACAAGTCGCTTGTGTAGATACGGACAACTCTCTTGGACCAGTCAGCCAACACCCGTGGCAGAAGATCTGCGGCATCATTGCTCCACTTCCCAGGCTGTCGCAGTTCACTGACATTCGAGAGGAACCTCATGAATATGTCATTTTCATCTTCTCTGTCTACTGGAGCAATGAAGGAAACATATTAAGTTCTATAATTGTCCTCAAGGTGTTCACACAGACAGTGCCTCAGTTCCTCCCCTGATATCTCATCTAAATGGAAGGCGGAGGCTTCGAAGAAACAGTTTCCATCAGGATATATTTCTGTTCGAATCAATCCATTGGCTGATAAGAGGTTGTCCAGGCAGGCTTGGTGTACTGCGACATTTTTCTCTTTTTTTGTTTTTGTTTGTGCTAAACTTGCAGCTTGCGCCCTTATCATATCACTCTGTCGTTTGGTCTTTCGATGTCAATTTCTGCTGGTCTGTTGTTCTTCTTTGGCCGAGAAGCTGCTGTCGAAGGTGTCAGATTCATGTCGTGATGTCTCGGATTTTTCTGATGGCAGAAATGTTGGGTCTGCAGGATCATCGGCAGCATCAGGCACTTGCTTCGAAATGAGGGGCTCGTCATCTGATGTGCTGAAGTCTGAATGTGAAGCCAGTTTCTTAATCAAGGGTTCATCATCAGACGTATTGAAAGCAGTTTTTTGTTCACAAATCAGAGGTTTATCATCAGAATCATTAAATGCATCCATCACGCTGCTCAGCTGCTCGTCGTCGGTTGAGCTGAAGAAATCCACTGATCTCTCAGCTGCTGCGACAAAAGATGTCGTCAGATTGAGATACACGCTGTCTTCAGCACTGTTCGGGTCCATGATGTTCACACCCGGTACTGATCTACAAGAGAAATGATATTGATTCCGATCAGATACAGTTACATTATAAAAATTAAGACACATTTAAATGGTTTTGTTTAAAGAAACTGCCATCCGTTATATTCATTGTTACAACAGATAGTATTGTTTGCCAGTCAGGCTTAAACTATCATTATCCACAATGAGGAAATGACCCGACAATTTGAACAAGCTACCAGGGTGGGGTTCGAACCCATTACCCTCTCACCCTCCTGTACTCAGCCGCGGCGCTCCTGACTGAGCTGATGAGGCTCCTCACGTAACAGATACTAATATCAATTTCTCAAGCGCATACTTTTTTTAGGAAGCTTATAAATTAATCACGTGTATCTATGTGTGTGTGTGTGTGTGTGTGTGTGTGTGTGTGTGTGTGTGTGTGTGTGTGTGTGTGTGTGTGTGTGTGTCTCACAGAGAGAGAGAGAGAGAGAGAGAGAAAGAAAGAGAGAGAGAGAGAGAGACTGCTGAATAATTTTCACAAAAATTAATGGTTGCTTACCTTCCAGAAGATCTGCTGAATCTTGGCGAGTACAAAGGGTAAAAGGTGTAGCCAACGCAAGCCGATCTTTCGGGAGGGAGAAAAGTCAATGAAATGGGCAGATTTAATTTGTGTGCTTGTGTTATACATGGGATATTTCTAGAATTCCTGGTGGGAAAAGTTCCTCTGCACTGAGTCCCGTTAGGAGTGACATGTGTTGACAAGTGTCATTTCCTACACAGTCCAGATTCCCATTTTTTTTTTTTTTTTATCCTGGTATTTGTTCCGGATGTGTCTGTTAACATGTTTAGGGTGCCTGCATACCTAGCAGATAATCACAGAACCTAAAGAACTCAAAGTATTACTGATAATGTTATTTTCTATTCAACAAAAAAAGCTGCATATTGAATGAAAAACTTAGATCACACACACGCACACACACACACACACACACACACACACACACACACACACACACACACAGCATGAGAGTGAGAGAGAGAGAGAGAGAGGGGGGGGGGGGTTAGGGGTTGGAGAGATGTGCAAGTACAGACGGATTTCTTAATTTCAGTCTAATTTAAAACGTATTCCCCTCTCCTACAAGTTTCAAGATACTTTCTTGTAACTGTGATTGAGACCAAGAAATGGTGATTTTCATTCTACATAAAACTCGTAGACTGTCGTACTGTGATTAAACGCGCAGACAGCAGCAGTCGGGCCCTTTCCTGTGCCGATGTAAACAAAGCAACAGCAATTACGGCTTTCATACAGGCACTGCTGCTGAGTGCAGTGTGATAAACCGCCAGGCCCGCGTAAAGCCAGCTGTGCCAGACACGATGTTCATACAGCCAACTTTTCAAGGAATCTGCCGCCGTCAACCACCGTATCTCTAATTACGGTTGTTATACGGGCACCACTTTGTTTGAAATTTTATACTTGGTTTAATTATTCATTAATAACTAATTAATTTTAATCATTATTCTATGTCTGCTTTCACAAACACAATCTCGAAGTGAAACTGAGTTGAATGACGTAAAAAAAAGTCATTTTCGGAAAAAGGTGAGATACAAGGTTTATCCGGTCAACCCTCGGTTTGAAGTTGTCAATAGTATTTGAAAAAAAAAATGATGTCCCCAAAATAGCTATTTTTGATATATTTCCTGATCCCCCATGACCTTGACCTTTGTGAGAGGTCACTGAAATTGGTATGTTTGGAAAGGTCTTGCCACAAAGTATCCTTGGGCCAAGTTTGAAGACTGTAGCTTGAATAGTCTCCGAGAAAATGCCAACGTTAAAGTGTACCACAGGCGACGGACGACAGACGGATGACCACTGGCCCAGAACATACTCACTTTTGCTTCGCATGTGAGCCAAAAATATGTGCTGGTGGGTGATTTTGAGCAATAATGTCCAAAATGCCATGCCCGCTGTGATGGAATTTATTCAGTATGACCAATAAACTGACAACTTCTAAGTAACAATTTATTGTCAGAAAAAGAATTTCACACAAACTGAACTGAACAGAACCAACCTTCTTCTTCTTCTCCACAATGTAGCCGGTCAACTTGGATCCGCCATCGCTGGTGGGTTTGTTCCAGGACAGGTCCACAGAGTTCTTGGTGATCTTATCCACATTTGGTTGTGATGGAGAGCTAGCAGGGACTGTTTGGCAGAAGAGAAACAAGTTGTTCCTATTTTAAGCTGATCATTTTGATCCATCTCTTTTCACGATAGCCCACCCTCTGATCCACACACTCTGGCACACACAAATACATATATGGACACACAGCACTTCACGCCAATTGTATGCTCTGTGAGCTGGTGTATTAGGACATCTATTACAATACAATACAATACAATACAATACAATACAATACAATACAATACAATACAATACAATACAATACAATACACCTTTATTGCTGTTTGAGTCAAAGCATGACAGAAATTTGCCTTTTGGCTCATCAACAAACAACAAAAACAAGACACTAATAAACACTATAAGAACATTCCATTAAAATCATCATTACAGCAATCTATTATAGGCAGAGAATGGAGAAAGGACAATACAACCCCAACTTTATCACAAAGACGGAGCCCACGCCCAAAACAAAGCTTTTTAAAAACACCACCATCACAACTAAAAAAATAACGCTGCCTCAAATTATGTCACATGTGTATTTTGAGAGGAAAGGACAATCCAACTTCACCTTTATCACAATGATGGAGTCCATGCCTAAAACAAAGTTATTTTGAACATCGCTGCACGATCCACACAAAACCAAATCAAATACCAGCATTTCTTGGGAACCAGCTATCTAATAGCAGCTGACTGAACTTGTCAGCTTTAAAAAGAAAATTAAAAATACACCACACGCTAAGCAGACAGTCGGCAAATAAGTAATCCTACAACGTTAAATAACACATCATCAACAACTATTTAAGTTAAGTAAATTACAAGTACTTAAAAGGTATCCTATAAGTTACCTACAACTGACAAGTAACTGCAAGTAAGTTTGTAAGTTCTTATAAGTTAGTTGACACAAGTTCTTATCAGTGAGTTAAAATAAGTACTTATAAGTAACTTGACCTAAGTTCTTTCAAGTTTTTGTCTCAAGTCATTAGGTTACTTTAACATTTTTATTAAGTTACTTGGACAACAAAATAACTTTTTTTTCTCAGTAATAGTCTGGCAGTGTAGCTGATGGGGTTACATAGCTAGGCGTGACATCTCTCTGTGAATTGTATGAGAGAAATAAAGAAAAGCTTATCTTTACTTGCATAGAAGACCTTGCACTTTTTCCATGGTCTCTTTCACTCCAATCTTTTTTCCTTCTTCTAAAAAAGATGCCTTTAGATGCCTTTGACTTCTGTTGTTTGTAATTACTCAAATCATCCTGCACTCTCTTAAACTCATCATCATCAATTTTATTGTCGTCTAAAGCTTTGCTAATAATAAGTTTCATACTACTCAGCTTTGCTCCAGAGTACTTAATGCCTCATGCTTTTGCATCTTTTTATGAAATCTTTTGTTAAGGGCTTCTAAACCATAGCTTGTCAGGCATGTCACAACACTGACACCTTCAAGTACAATCCCAATGACACTCCCAACTCCCGTTACAAACAGAGCAACACCACCGACACAGCAACCAGCGGAAACAGCATCGACAGCCATTGTTGCATTGTGTACAGAATTGAAAACTGTGCTATACCATCTTTTACACCTTGAATATTTTGCTTCTTCACCTTCCAAATGCTTCTGTAATATTTAATAAACAAAAGAAATCAGCCTGTAATCTTTCATCAGGCATTTGCGGATACAAGGGCACCATTGTTTTATGACAAAATATTTCAAAATAAACTTAATCAGCGATTACATTTTGCAACTCTTCAGGGGTGTATAATTTGCTAGCATAATAAACGAAACAAGATCTATGTGTGTCAGATCTATGTAATTTAATGAAATAAGACTTGTTTTATTGACTACTACTTTAACAGCTGTGTTACTACTCAATACTTCTACATCTGTGCCTTTTCTAATAGCAATGAATACTTTTGTTGACTTCACCACTGAGCTATCCCATGTAAGTTTGATTCCCTGTGCAATCTCTGCTTCTGTAACATCCTCCAAAAGTCTCAGTATGATTTCAAAAACTATTGTTGCTTCTCTAGGGAGGGTAATGTTTTCTGGTGTAAACACAACAGTCGGATCAGGTAGACCCTTTTTATCTGCAAGAAGATACCTTTGTTTTTCATACTCATGTAGTATTAGTTTATCTCTGCTATTGTTTTCTGCAGAGTAGCTTGGAACAAGACTCACAAACAACGGACCAGAGTTAAAAACGTTTCTAAAAGTTAAGTTTTTTTCTTCAGTAAATACATAAGGATTAATAAATTCAAACTTAATGTCCCTATCAATTGAGAGAGTAGGAGCAGCGGCAGCTGCAGGAACAACTATCTACTTATTACCCACATGTTTTAAGAGGTAATGTACATTATTTACAGGACTAGGTACAGTAACATCATGAAGCTGACTAAGTTTAGGATACCTTTTTTCTGTGTCGTCTTTCACGTCATCAATTACTTTTTGCTTGTACATTCCAGTGGAATCAAGTTCAAAGCTATACACTTCTCCCACGTCTCCTTCTTTATCAAAACCATGTACATCAGCCAATTCTTTCAACTCTATTACTAGACATGCAATTGGTGTAATTTTCGGCTTTGGACCTGTACTCATTTTTATTCAACAAAAATAAAATTTATTTAACTTCCAAGACAACACAAAAATCATGCATCAGAACTGGTTTACCATCCTGATTAGTTACAGATACACGCAGTGATTCAAAGAAACAGGAGCCTAATTTTTTAAAACTGTAAATCAGGAAATGCAACAACTATGCTTTCACAATAGGGAGCATTTCCTGCCAGCGAGCATCTTAACAAAGTTCAAGACTTTCCATTGTGTACATTTTCAGTTGTGTTCAGTTATTTCAAATAAACATTTAGAACTGGAATTTAAATCACAAACAAACACCAGTACAAACCCATTTCAATTCAACGTGGATGCCAAGTACAATGTCGCACCTACTTATGACCAGAAATTAATTCACTTAAATCAGCTCGACATAGCTGTGTCAGAAGGAGATTCCTTTCAAGTAAAAGTTTCAAATCTTTTGATCATTACCTAAACCCATCTGACCTTCAACTCGAAATGGGCACAATAACAAAAATTATAATAATGAAATAATTGTTGCAGGGTGTCAGCACAAGCGGTGCAACCATTTAAACCAACACCAGTCACACTAGCACCAGTTACACCAACACCAGTTACACCAGTACAACCAGTTACACCAGAACAACCACCGGCAAACACACATGAGTCAGAGAGAACTGCGTTGTTAATAGGCCTTACTGGATCAGGGATAATACTTCTTTACCTGTTTCATTAAATATCCAGTTATTAATCCTCCTACTGTCACCAGAAAGACCCACACATGCTCTGCCATAAACCCAACTACCTTCCCTGCTGTACCTATCAACCAACTGACAACACTCCCTATTATGTCAGGCAAAGCATCCATTGCTTTCACAGCCAATTTCTTAAGCAATTCTGAAATCAAGTCTAAGTTTGGCAACGTTTTTCAGACTGTATGCCTTGGTAGGCACAGTCTTCTCATTCTTCCCTAGTGAGCCACAGATTTTTGTAGCAGTACATGTGCATCGACATTATCCAAACTAAACACTTCTTGACCTTCAAGTTTAACTTTAATAGTCTTTATAATTGCTCTAACTAGTGTTCGGTTCACGTCAGATTCTGAAAAAAGTTCAATATTAAAAGTAATTTGTGCAGTACCAGGAACAATAACATCATTGGGACTTAGGTTTGGAAACTTGACAGTAAGAGTTTGATTTTGGTCTATGGTGCTAGGATTGTTTGTGATAACAATTGATTGTCTAATACCCTTAACACCTAGAGGTTCATGTAGTTTTCTGTATGGGTCTAATTTTTATCCGTAGGATGATGTCATTTATTTATGCCAATTCATAAAAAATTATTAAATAAAAATACAACAATGGCAGATGGAAGATTTGACCATGACATTGAAATGGAAAATATGTATGATTATGATAATAATACAATGGATATGGTTGGTACAGGGAATACTTCCAGTTTGCATCGTGAACTTTTAGAAAGTAAACTCGTTTATGATCATGTTGAAGTAATAGATCCTAATCAGTTTGAACATGATAAAAAGGGTCACTTATTTGTAAATACAGACAAAGGAAAAGTGTATCTAACCCATAAAAACAACCCTGCTAAGATTAGATCTTTAAGCACAATCAGTGGGTCAAATGGTTGTTGTGATGCGTCTAGTGTGGTAGTGTAGCGTCTGTGCTTGTCGCTCTCGCTTTCAGCTCCCACCGCTGGCTAGCAGTTTTGCGAAAAGGGGAGCAGAACATGTCAGTCTCTCCCTGCCAGTACACAGCCTCTCCAACAACAAGCCTCATGTAGTGCCTCCTCGTGGTGACTCATGGTAACCGAGCACCTTACGGACTTGGGCTGAACTACAGAGGACTCGGAGGAGATCTGGCCCCCAGACATGCGGCATGCAGGCCCATCGATGTGTGGACAAGCCCTGATGCCCATGAACCAGATCCCCAGCTATGGGTAAATAGCCCCACTGCCTTGTGGGTGCCTTGGGAGAGGCAAAGGCTAGGGGAGAAAACCCTATACAAATCCAGGCAGGGATGCTCGATAGCCTTGGTTGGCAGATCTCCTTCGGAGAAGGAAAACTCCGAGGAAAAACCTGAGTAGATGGGACCCATAAGCCTTGGTCGGCAATCCATCTAGGAGAAGGATACTCCAAAACTAAACCATCCTGTGCTCCCAGGATAGGCCTTTTGACCAGGAGCTAAGGGTGAGGTAACCCCGACAGAAACCCCAAGTGCTGAAGACGGAGGTACTGGGCTGCACAGCGCACTCTAATAAACCACAGTACCATGCATATACAGCCACATGACACTTGGAGATGGATTCAACAGGAATGGTGCTCGCCCTGTGGAGTCTCACCAGGCAGGTGCAGTACCGGGCTCTGCGCCTCTTCGGAGCCCACCCCCAGCGACTGGAGGACCTTCCCGACTGTCTCGAGGAGCCAGGGGGCTGGGAAGTAGAGCGACTGGCCAACGAAAAAACAAGACCAGAGACAAAGAAAAAGCCAATGTGAACATCATGCACTGGAATGCCGAAGGGGTTACCCACAAGAAAACAGAACTAGAGCACTTTCTGCATGAAAACAGCATAAACATCTGCTGTATACAAGAGACGCACCTGCAAGAAGGGAAACCATTTAAGATCAGAGGATATCAGGTCTTCCGAAGTGATCGCCAAGGGAGGAAGAAAGGGGGGGTTATGACCCTAGTTAGAAACAACCTGAATGCCAGCGAAACCAGGAGATTCATGGAAGAGGCAGAATACATCCAGGTCAAGGTAACCACCAGTGACAGCACCCTTGACCTTGTCAACTACTACTGCCCTAATGATAAGTTGCTGTCCCTCGACACTATCCAGTTCCCGGACAGTGGATTCCTCATCACTGGTGACTTCAACAGCCAGTCCCAGAGTTGGGGATAGGACACACTGGACAAGAGAGGAGAAGACATTGAGGATTGGCAAGATGAAAACCACCTGATACTTGCCAATGACCCTGAGGACCAACCTACCTTCTACTCTCGCCGCTGGCACACCACCACTACACCGGACCTGGCGCTTTGCACTGAAGATGTTCATAAGCGCCTCAGCAGAACAGTAGGACCTCAGCTAGGAGGAAGTGACCACCGCCCTATCCTCCTAACCCTAAAAGGATGCACAGCAGCTAGCTCGCCACACCGGCCAAGATGGAACTACCGAAAGGCAGACTGGCGCTTGTTCAGTATCCGAACAAATGAGCTAATGCAAGACCTCACTGTTTCTGGAAGGAACATCAACAATGTGGTCAGAGAGTTTAATGACATTATCAGTAAGGCAGCCAAGGAATCCATACCTCGAGGGGTCCGGAAAAACTACACCCCATACTGGACCGCAGATCTTCAGAAAGCACATGACAACCTCACTAGGGCCAGAGAAGACGCTGAAACCAACCCCAGCCAAGAAAACAACATCAAGCTACAACACAGTAAGGCCCAGTATCTGAAGATGAAGTTGGAGTGCACAAGAAGAAGTTGGAGAGAAAAGACTGCAAGACTAAACATGGACAGGGACACCACGAAGTTGTAGAGACTGACCAAGGCGTTGAACGATGAGGGCACCAGGGAAGAGAAGATCACCTTGGAAGAAGAAGGGAAAGCACTGACTGGTAGGAAAGCTGCAAACATGTTTGCACAGATCTATGCGAAAGAAAGTGACATCACGGTCCCACGAATGCTTACGAAAGAAATCAGACAGGAAGAAACAGAGAGAACAAGAGATGCGAACATCCATGATGCAATGAAGAAGGACATCACCCTTCCAGAACTGAAGATGGCCATCAAACAGCTGAAGAAGAAAAAATCTCCAGGTCCAGACAGCATCTCAAACGAGATGTTACAACACCTTGGCAACACTGCCTTAATGAAGCTACTGGACATCTTTAACCACAGCTGGAGAGGAGGACAGGTACCCCAGTGCTGGAAGGAAGCCAGGATGATCCCAATTTTGAAGAAAGGGAAGAATAAATCCAAAGCCCTGAGTTATCGCCCCATCAGCCTGACAAGTTGTGTGTGCAAGACCATGGAGCGCATCATCAACAAGCGCCTGTAGTGGTACCTGGACTCCGAGAGCATTATTGTGCCAGAGCAAGCCGGCTTCAGAAGCTACATGAGTACAGAAGACCAGACAACACACCTTGCACAGGTCATAGAAGATGCCTTTCAAGATCAGAAGGTGACATTAGCTGCCTTCATTGACCTACAGAAGGCTTTCGACAAGGTGTGGAAGGATGGTCTCCTTGTGAAACTCCTTCGCAGTGGCATCCAAGGGAATATGTACCGGTGGACCAAGTCATACCTGCACAATCGCAGAGCCCGTGTGACAGTGGATGGGTACTGTGGCCAAAAAGTGCTGTTGCGTCAGGGGGTGCCACAGGGGGGAGTCCTGTCACCGACCCTGTTCATACTTTTCATCAACGACCTTGTGCCAGAGCTACCAAAAGGAGTACACGCAGCCCTGTACGCAGACGACCTGGTACTCTGGTGCACAGAAAAGTATGCAACAACTGCTACATACAGGATGCAGCTAGCCCTGGACAGGCTGACAGACTGGACCAACAACTGGTGTGCGACCATCAACACAGAAAAATCATCAGCCACACTCTTCTCTCTCTCCAACAAGGCAAAGGCTGGCAACCTAACACTGGGCAACACCCCGCTGCGGTATGAAGACCAAAAGACATACCTGGGAGTCACCCTTGACAAGAGGCTGACGTGGAAGCCGCACATTTGGAATGCAGAAGCGAAAGCTAGAAGAAAGCTGCACATCATGAGAAAACTGGCTGGAACACAATGGGGAGCCAATGAAAAGATCCTCAAAAATGTATATCAAGGCACAGTGAGACCACACCTTGAGTACGGATCTAATGCATGGTTGACGGCAGCCCAGTCACACCAGCAGACCATTGACAGAGTTCAGAACCAGGCACTGCGTATCATCACCGGCGCAATGAGATCCACACCAATTGAAAAGATGGAAGAGACAACAGGCATCCCACCCCTGCGCATGAGAAGAGATTGCAAAGCCTTGATACAGTCCACAAAGATCAAGTCTTCCAAAGACCACCCTATGAACGCTAGGATGAAACAACCAACCTCAGGGAGACTAAAAAGATCAAGCTTTGTGAAGGAGACGAGAGCACTGCAGAGAAAACACCAGGCAAAGCTGCCTGCGCAGGTAGAGGCTCTGAATCCTGCTAGCGACCTTCCACCTTGGGAAAGTAAGCCAGAAAACATCACCATCTCTTCCACGGTACCCTACATCACCACCAAAGATGAGCACAGCACTGTGAGCAAGAAAGCCCTGACACTGGCCATGCTCGAAGAAAAGTATCCCCAGGAAGCATGGATACGGGCATACACCGATGGATCAGCCACAGATGCAGTTCAGGATGGAGGGGCTGGGGTGTACATTCAGTACCCAAACGGAAAATGGCAGGCAGAGGCAGTACCAACAGGCCTTCACTGCACAAATTACAGAGCTGAGGTGGAAGCCCTGGTCCACGCAGCTAACACCCTTAGTGGCACTGCAAACCCTGATGCCCAGATTGTCTTCCTTACTGATGCCATGTCTGTCCTTGAGGCAGCAACAGCAATTAAACTGCCACGTCTACAAGAGGCACTGCAAAACATCAAGTGCACCAGACTGGTGCTGCAGTGGATCCCTTCACACTGTGGCATCTACGGCAATGAAGAAGCTGACAGAATGGCAAAAACGGGCGCAGAGAAAGAACAAGATGAAAATGGAGTCAGCTTCACAGAGATGAAGACCATCATTAAGTCTGTGTACAGACCACCACAACGGCCCATAGACAGTTACCATCAGCTGTCCAGACAAGAGCAGGTGACAATCTTTCGTCTGAGGACCGGGCACAACCGACTCAATTTCCACCTGCACAGACGCTTCCACCTCGTGCCATCTCCCCTGTGCCCTTGTGGAGAAGCAGAGCAGACCACAGAGCACATCCTCCAGGACTGTGGGAACCACCAGCCGCTGAGGGAGGAGATATGGCCGAATCCCGCCACTCTACAAGAGAAACTGTACGGGCCTGTGGAGGCACTACAGAAGACCACAGATTTCATTTTGAGAGCCAAACTCCAAGTGTGACGGCGTTCGAGAAGAAGAAGAAGAAGAAGCACAATCAAAACTGAAGTAGGTGGTGACGCAGCACTGCAGCATTATCTTGGTGTTGGTAGTTAGAAGTTACCAAGCAAACTTGAAAGTGCTCTTCATTATGTGCAAAAAAAGTTGCCAACAGTACAAGAAATTGAAATGACAGAAGTAAAAGGGTTATGTGCAGTGGTTATGTGTAACAGCAGACAGAGTAATACAAGAAACCTCATTTACTGAAGGACAAATAAATGAAGCTATGAAACCAATAAATGACCCTCCCTTGCCCATGCGGGAGATAGTGGGGTTGAATAAAGCATTACGAACAATTAGAGATGAACTGGTAAATAATGTAGCCAAACTAGGTGAGCTTGATAATCACATAGAAATGGGAAAAAAAAACACACAAAAAACAACAACAACAAGATAAAGCAGATGAGGAGAATTATGACATTGAAATAAAAGAAAGAATACAACAACAATTAAAGGATTTGCAGATAGAAAGATCAGAGAGAGTAGAAGAAGTAATTAGTATTGGGAAAGAAAAACTGAAAACACAAGTCAACAGGATTAGAGAAACTATTCAGAAAATACTTCATGAAGACATTACATTAGCTAAGAGATTGAAAACACTTTTCAGAGAGCAGGGTATTACAATTGTAAGTTTAATTACTGCTCTTGGATTCATTATTAGTACTGTAGTAATGGCTGTCTCTGGTGGTGATGGTCCAACCGCCTCTGGCTCCAACGTCTGACCCAAAAGACTTAGTCTTGAGTAAAAAAAAACAACCATCACATATTTCAGACTTGCTTAAGAAATTGGCTGTGAAAGCAATGGATGCTTTGCCTGACATAATAGGGAGTGTTGTCAGTTGTTTGTTAAGTACAGCAGGGAAGGTAGTCGGGTTTATGGCAGAGCATGTGTGGGTCTTTCTGATGACAGTAGGAGGATTAATAACTGGATATTTAATGAAACAGGTAAAGAAGTAATATCCCTAATCCAGTAATGCCTATTACCAACGCAGTTCTCTCCAACTCATGCGTGTTTGCTGGTGGTTGTTCTGGTGTAACTGGTCGTACTGGTGTAACTGGTTGTTCAGGTGTAACTGGTGTTGGTGTAACTGGTGTTGGTGTAGCTTGTGCTGACAGTGGTTGTAAGTATGTGGTTGTTGAGCTTAAGTTTACTGATTGGCTGAGTCCTAATTTCTAATCATGCCCTGCAAAATTATTTCATTATTATAATTTTTTATTGTCCCCATTTGGAGTTGAAGGTCAGATGGTAACATGCAGGGTTGGAAGATTTAACGATATAACGATTTAACAAATTAAATTTTTGGTTAAAGAAAATTTAACGCGTTAGTGTTTTTAAAAAGTTAAAGAAAATTCAACAAATTAAAAAATAAAAGTAATGATTATCGATTTCTTTCGTTAAAAATTTAGTTACTTCAGTTCGTTTTTCCTCCACAAACAACAGGTGCCTATGCACAAAGCCGGTTTGACCCAGTTGCAGCCAGTTTGAGGTGGTTTGGAGGATCTATGCCTCTGGGTGAAAAACTTAACGGATCCCCTTTGCTTGAGAAGATCACGAGTGTAGATTATCCCAGGAAGAGGCATAGATCCTAATGAGCGCCCTGCAGTTGCGGGGGCTCATGAGGATCTATGCCTCTTTCAGGTGGGTGGTTTTCGTTTCAGGAGTGAGAAGGCAGATGGCACTCGTACAGCAAAGATTGGATAGGTGAAAAACTTAACGGATCCCCTTTGCTTGAGAAAATCACGAGCGTAGATTATCCCAGCAAGAGGCATAGATCCTCACAAGCCCCCGCAGTTGCGGGGGCTCATGAGGATCTATACCTCTTTCAGTTGGGTGGTTTTCGTTTCAGGAGTAAAAAAGCAGATGGTACAGCAACGATTGGACAGGTGAAAAACTTAAGGGATCCTCTTTGCTTGAGCGAAACAAGAGCGCAGATTATCCAAGCAAGAGGCATAGATCCTCATGAGCCCCGCAGTTGCAGGGGCTCATGAGGATCTATACCTCTTGCAGTTGGGTGGGTTTCTTTTCAGGAGTGAGAAGGCAGATGGTAAGACTGCTGGGGTTCTTGAGGATCTATGGCTCTTGCAGATGAGTGGATTTGTCAGCAGCGCGAAATAAGATCAAACAAGCCTGAATTGTTCCATTTTTAGCCGCATGACTTTTTCTTGCGCTGTGCAGTTTTCCGAGTTTTTTTTGTGTTATTAAAATGGTTTCAGTTGGTAGAGGAACATGGAGCTGGAAATATACGTGTGACGATACACAGACCTAATCAGTTTGTTTGAGTGATTTAAGTGGTCTGTGAAAGAAACACCACAGCCAGTAGTTGAGCAATGTTTGGCAAAGTTAAGCTGGTTTTGAAACATCTGTAATGGACTTGAGGACCACTTTCTTGCAGTTGAATCATCTGTAATTGGTGGGTTTAGGTAATGATAAAAGGATTTGGAACTTTTACTTGAAAGGAATCTCCTTCTGACACAGCCATGTCGAGCTGATATACTTGAATTAATTTCTGGTCATAAGTAATAATAATAATAATAATACCATTATTATATAGGTGTGACATTGTACTTGGCATCCACGTTGAATTGAAATGGGTTTGTACTGGTCTTTGTTTGTGATTTAAATTCCATTGTGCTTTTTTTATATTGTTTATAAAAATGTTTATTACCTTAACAAAACTTGATACAATTTAACCAGTGTTGTTAACTAATGGAATTGATAATCGAGATGGTAATAGGGTTGTAGCTATCCACAAAATGTTCTACACTGTAAAGTGGTTTAATATAAAAGATGATAAAAGTTATTTTGCAAGTTATGGCAAGACCCTGACTATACCAGTTGGGTATTATGACTTTTGTAGTATAGCTAACTGGTTTCAAAGCAATTTAAAAATTAAAGCAACTTTAAATCCAGTCAACTTTATTGTTACATTAGAATTTCCGGAAAACAGTCAGCCTATAATGTCAGATAAACTTGCATCTTTACTCGGTCTAATAGGCGGTTTAAAAGAAAATAAAGAGGATTGGGAATTTTCATTGCTGCATGATAAAAGAGTGGTGGCAACAGCAAAAAAAGATATAATAACTGGAAAATATCCTGTTCATTTGTCAGTACACACAGTTCTAACTGTTTATTTGAAAGAACTGAACACAACTGAAAATGTACACAATGGAAAGCCTTCAACTTTGTTAACATGCTTGCCAGCTGGAAATGCTCCCTATTGTGAAAGTGTAGTTGTTGGATTTCCTAATTTATAGTTTTAAAAAATTAGGCTCCTGTTTCTTTGAATCACTGTGTGTATCTGCAACTAATCAGGATGGTAAACCAGTTCTGATGCATGATTTTTGTGTTGTCTTGGAAGTTAAATAAATTTTATTTTTGTTGAATAAAAATGAGTACAGGTCCAATGCCGAAAATTACACCAATTGCATGTCTAGTAATAGAGTTGAAAGAATTGGCTGATGTGCATGGTTTTGATAAAGAAGGAGAAGTAGGAGGAGTGTATAGCTTTGAACTTGATTCCACTGGAATGTACAAGCAAAAAGTAATTGATGATGTGAAAGACGACACAGAAAAAAGGTATCCTAAACTTAGGTCAGCTTCATGATGTTACTGTACCTAGTCCTGTAAATAATGTACATTACCTCTTAAAACATGTGGGTAATAAGTAGGTAGTTGTTCCTGCAGCTGCCACTGCTCTTGCTCCCTCAATTGATAGGAACATTAAGTTTGCATTTATTAATCCTTATGTATTTACTGAAGTAGAAGAGCTCTTCCAAGCCCAGGTGGGAGGCAGATTTGCAGCCTTGGCTACTTTGGACTGTGACGTAGACACCCTTGCTGGAAATATAAAAGAGGTGTTACTTTCTACAGCAGAAGAAGTGCTGGGGAAGCAGAGGAAGCGCAAACAGCTAAGGACCCTCACCAAGACTCAACAGCGAACAGCCACAGTCATCGAAGACAGCAGCGGCCAACTCCTTACGGAAAACACTGCTGTACTAAACAGATGGACTGAGTACTGCCGAGACTTGTATAACTACAAGGCTGAGCCAGACACCAGCATCCTCCAAAACAACCAGGCTGGGGCCAGGAAGGTCGAAGACCTGCCAGTGTTAGCTGAAGAGGTGGAAACAGCTGTACGCGGCCTGAAGGGAGGAAAGTCTCCAGGTGTAGACAACGTACCTGCTGAACTGTTGAAACATGGAGGAGAAGTAACAACGAAGGTACTCACTACACTCTGTCAAAAGATCTGGGAGCAAAAGAAATGGCCAGTAGAATGGACACAGTCTCTAGTGATCCCGCTCCCCAAGAAAGGAAACCTGAAACAGTGCCAGAACTACAGAACTATCAGTCTGATAAGTCACCCTAGCAAAGTAATGCTTAGAATCATTCTCAACCGCCTCAAAACTTTCGCCGAGGAACTGCTGGCAGAAGAACAGGCTGGCTTCAGAGTTGGAAGAAGCACTGTAGAGCAGATTTTCAACTGCCGCGTCCTGATCGAGAAACATCTGCAGCATCAGCGCGAACTCTACCACAACTTCATTGATTTCAGGAAAGCATTTGATCGCGTCTGGCACGACGGACTCTGGCAAGTCATGAGATCGTTCAACATAGAGGAGGGACTGATCCAAATGATAGAAGCGCTTTACAAGAACGCCTGCAGCGCGGTTCTACTTAACAATCAGTCAGGCGAGTTCTTCAGGACGACGATCGGTGTCCGTCAAGGATGCCTGCTCTCTCCTGTCCTTTTCAACATATTCCTGGAGAAGATCATGCAGGAAACCCTCCACGACCACCATACTTCAATCTCTATTGGTGGCAGATCCCTGTGCAATCTTCGATTCGCAGACGACATTGACCTCATGGCAGGCAGCATTAGTGAGCTCCAAAACCTGACAGACAAACTTTCAAGTAGCGCAGGGTCTTATGGCATGGAGGTCAGTACGGATAAAAGCAAAGTGATGATCAACACCACAAGCGACAGCAGCAGCAACATTCACATGAACGGCCAGAAGCTAGAAGAGGTCAATAGCTTCAAGTACTTGGGAGCCACCCTGTCCAAAGACGGTAGTTGCATAGCAGAGATCCGTATCAGGATAGGTACAGCAACATCCGCAATGGCCAGGCTGGACAGGATATGGCGAAGTAACTCCATCAGCTTCACCATCAAGTACAGGCTTTACAAGTCCCTCGTAGTGTCTATTCTACTCTACGGCTGTGAGACTTGGACACTGCTTGCAGACTCAGAAAAGAAAATCCAGGCCTTTGAGAACAAGTGCCTGAGGAAGTTGCTCCGCATCTCGTACCGCGAGCACAAGACCAACGAATATGTACGGAGCATCGTCACTTCCCTGGTGGGCCCACATGAACCCCTTCTGGCAACCGTGAAACGGCGCAAGCTTGCTTGGTTTGGCCACGTGACCCGACACAACACCTTGTCCAAGACTATCCTCCAAGGCACTCTCGAAGGAAGTCGTCGGCGAGGTCGTCAGAGAAAGAGTTGGGTCGCAAACATAAAAGAATGGACCGAACTCGAGATGCCAGACTTGCTTGCCACCGCCCAAAATAGAACTCAGTGGAGAGCACTGTCTGTTGCTGCTGCCTTTCAGTCCCCCCAACGCCCAGTTCGGGCAAGGGACTGATGATGATGATGATTTACTGAAGAAAAAAACTTAACTTTTAGAAACGTTTTTAACTCTGGTCCATTGTTTGTGAGTCTTGTTCCAAGCTACTCTGCAGAAAACAATAGCAGAGATAAACTAATACTACATGAGAATGAAAAACGAAGGTATCTTCTTGCAAGTAAAAAGGGTAGACCTGATCCGACTGTTGTGTTTGTTCACCAGAAAACTTTACCCTCCCTAGAGAAGCAACAATAGTTTTTGAAATCATACCGAGACCTTTGGATGATGTTACAGAAGCAGAGATTGCACAGGGAATCAAACTTACATGGGATAGCTCAGTGGTGAAGTCAACAAGAGAATTCATTGCTATTAAGAAAGGCACCGATGTAGAAGTATTGAGTAGTAACACATCTGTTAAAGTAGTAGTCAATAAAACAAGTCTTATTTCATTAAATTACATAGATCTGACACACATAGATCTTGTTTCGTTTTATTATGCTAGCAAATTATACACCCCTGAAGAGTTGCAAAATGTAATCGCTGATTAAGTTTATTTTGAAATATTTTGTCATAAAAAAATGGTGCCCTTGTATCCGCAAATACCTGATGAAAGATTACAGGCTGATTCGTTTCGTTTATTAAATATTACAGAAGCATTAAAGTATTTGGAAGGTGAAGAAGCAAAATATTCAAGGTGTAAAAGACGGTATAGCATGGCTTTCAAATCTGTACACAATGCAACAATGGGTGTCGGTGCTGTTTCCACTGGTTGCTCTGTTGGTGGTGTTGCTCTGTTTCCAATGGGAGTTGGGAGTGTCATTGGGCTTGTACTTGAAGGTGCCAGTGTTGTCACATGCCTGACATGCTATGGTTTAGAAGCCCTTAACAAAAGATTTCATAAAAAGTTGCAAAAGCATGAGGCATTAAGTACTCTTCCTGGAGCAAAGCTAAGTAGTATGAAACTTATTATCAGCAAAGCTTTAGAGGACAATAAAATTGATGATGATGAGTTTAAGAGAGTGCAGGATGATTTGAGTAATTACAAACAACAGAAGTCTGAAATTCAAAATAAGATGTGTAGTCAACCCGTGAATGTTGAAGAACTAAAGGCATCTTTTTTAAAGTGGTGTTTAGGCAAGGGATGAGTGATAAACATATTATAAATGGAGGGAAAGAGGACTGAATGCGTGGGTGGGGGGCGGTGTCCGGTGGTAGCCGAAGTACTGAGTAGGCGGGGGAATTTCCCGACTGTGGAATGCTGTGATGTGAGATGGAGATTGAGAGAGAGAGAGAGGGTGGGAAAGTCTGGAGGGGGTGAGTGCGTAGGCGAGGATGAGAGGCGTGAGAGTGTGTGGGAGTGGATGCATGGGCGGCACAGGAGTGACTAGGTAACGGTACCAAGGGCGGCCGGACCGCGCCCACAACGCCCAATCGGCCCCTCTGGCAGGGAAGTGTGCCTGCAGTACAACAGAGGTTACTGCACCTACGACGCATGCTGCCAGTTGGACCATGTGTGTGACACCTGCGGGAGAGATCACCTGGCGCAGGAACATCGTGACACACCTGCAGCAGCGGCAGGTGGCAAACACGGGACAGCCTAGGACACAGCGCAGCAGGTTGCACAAGGCGAGGTAGGCCCCACCCATTCTAGCACTTCTTACCATAGCCCTTATCCTGCACTAAGTCCCTACAACTGTCAACTGTTAGGTTCTGGATCGTCCATTAGTTCAAAGCTTTTAGTGTGGCAAGACGAATTAGCTTCTGATAAAGACAAAAACTTTCTCCTTGAAGGTATCACGGACAAACATCAGACTGTTAGATCTGTAGAGCAGAAAAATCACACATCTGCCTTAAAAAACAGAGTAGCGGTAAAAAAGGAGCTCATCGATCAGATAAACAAAGGTCATTATATCGTAGCATCTCAAAAACAACCGTAATTAGCGCTTTGGCTGTGATCCCAAAAGACGACAATAGCATACGCCTGATACATGATGGCAGCAAGCCTGTAGGAGAGAGATGTAAATAGGAGAGTTCAAGCCCACCCATTTAAGAATCAATTGATTTATTTGATCCTTTCCGTAAATAAACAAACGCACTTGACCAAATACCTTCAACAGCTTTATCTGCCCAGTCAGGCCACCCGGCCCCTTGGAAACAATGGCTAGTTAAAATATCAATGCTGTCACAGTTAGCGTTCCTGAGAAATAGCGACTACATCCTGTACACGCCACCCACCCCCCTACCCCCACACCCCACCCCCCACCAACCTCGCACACACACACACATACCCACCCCCTACTCCCACACCCCACCCCCCACCAACCTCGCACACACATACACAAGCACACACAAACATATTAGGTCAAATTATTCCGTTCTGTGTCAACGCTTCAAATTTATGTCACTAAGCCACTAGGACAGATTTTTAATGTGGTACAAACATTAAAAATAGGTTTTTTTTTCCAAATATGGAGCACCAAGTCGTTCCTAAATAAAATAAAACTCCCCAAGTGAGGAGTTGTGTGGAGAAAAAAGAATTTTGTTTCGACGTCTGTGTGAAGAAAAAGTTTTCACTCCACTCATCGTGACTGCTGCGAAGCATTAAAAATAAAAGACAAAACCCATAACTCTACTCCCAGTGAGAGACCTCAGTGATTCAAAGTCACTATACACCCACCCTGTTTTACGAGTGTTTTTAGATCACCAACTCACGCGAGGAGAAAATTGGGTGTGAGTGGTTAGTTTGAAACCGGATCACGGACATCTGGTGGTTGCGTGCGTTTATTGCCTTGTTTACCCAACCAGAGCAGGAAGATAATCAAGCCAGACAAGCTTTTGCGTAGTCATTATTATAACACTTGCCGTGTGTGTGAGTTTATTAGATTGTGTCCCTTTCATAACCAGAAAGCTTGAAATTGGTAGTGAAACGGTTTACTGTTTATGCTCAGTGGGGACGACCCTGTACAATAGGCCTTTTATGCCCAAGTTTTTGCTGTGTGGATGAGTGAGTTTATTAGAATGCACCCCTTTCATGACCAGAAAGGCATGCATAGTGTTTTGTACACACAGTTTATATATTGTGTTTTAAAAATGAACTTAATGACGCTCGACCCACACTGTGGCTTATTTGTTGGTGCCACGGGCTGTGGAAAAACTGAATTTGTACTTAATCTATTACAAACAAGATATATTCATCATTTTGAAAACATTGTGATATTCTGCCCTACTGTCAAACACAACAAAGCTTATCACAACCGTTCATTCATTTGGAATGACGACAACATTTACTTAGTTGACCCTGAGAAAAAACTGAACGACTACCTGCAGTATTATTACAAGAAATTTGAAGGACAGCCAACCCTGTTCATAGTCGATGACTGCTCTGGAGATAAGGATATTGTTAAGAAGAGAAACACATTAGCAGAGCTTGCCTTTAGTGGCAGGCATGCAAATATCAGTGTATGGATTCTCACTAAAAAATATAATGCTGTACTGAAAGATTTTCGTGAGCAGTTAAAGTTTATCTGTTTGTTTTACTGTAATGATCGTGACAGCTTTGAAGATTGTCGCAGAGAGAATGATGTCATCCCAAATAAACATGAACGAGATGATGTAAAAAACAAACTGAAATTGACTAAGCATCTAAAGCTTATTTTAAAGACAGATCAGCCCACAGGATATGGGTTAGTGAATTAATTTAACCTTTTAACCAAATTCAATTACGTTTGCCACTATCGCTTGTTACAGTTTTACATCAAACATGGGTTAGTACTAAAGAAAGTTCACAGAGGTATTCAATTTGAGCAAAGTGCTTTTATAAAAGATTACATAATGAAGAACACAACATTGCGTGCGAGAGATGGCAACACTGCATTTGACAAAGACTTCTTTAAGCTTATGAACAATGCCTGTTTTGGAAAGATGATGGAAAATCCTCATCACCGCAAAGATGTGAGACTAGTCACAACTGAATTGGGTGCAATTAAACTTACAGGCAAGCCACAGTACACAGGGTACAAAGAGTTTCATTCATCATTGTATGCAGTTTCACTCAAAAAAAAGATTGTCAAACTGGACAAGCCAGTATTCATTGGTATGGCAATACTTGAGTTATCAAAATTGCTGATGCTTGAATTTTACTATGATTACTTCAAACCAAAGTATCCTGAGTGCCGTCTGCTATACACTGACACTGACTCTATGATCATACACGTGCCTACTGAAGACTTTTATGAAGACATGAAAACAGTTGCATATGTATGACACGTCTGATTACCCTAAGGATCACCTGCTGTACAGCACACAAAACAAAAAAGTGCCTGGTAAGTTTAAGGATGAACTGAATGGTGTGCCTATTGTTGAGTACGTTGGACTGAGATCAAAAATGTATTCTATACTGCACCAAAAAGGTAGTCAGTCAAAAGCCAAAGGTATAAAAAAAAAACAGCGATAAAAAATAAAGACATCTGTCATGAACATTACAAGCAAGTCTTAGATGGAGAACTAATGCCTGATTATCCAAACAAGACACAGAGGTCAAACAAACATAATATTGAAATGATCCAACACATAAAAGGTCTCTAGCAGTAGGGGATACAAAACGCGTGTTTCACACTAAGGAAAAGGCTTATGCACCTGGACATTATGCGCTTAAGTTATCTGAAGAAATAGCTGATGAACTGGTTGATGAACTAATCGATGAAATGATTAAAAATGCGTAACAGTGTCTGGGGGAATAATCTGTAATTCTTCTCTGACAAATGCCCTCTGAGGCGCAGGCTCATACAGATAATAAATCGATGCATAGCGGAAGGAACTATTTTTTTTATATTGTGGACAGACGTAGACCAAATTGGATCAGTTGCCCTACGTCTGACGTCATTCTCGGCCTCGCCAGGTTGATACAAATATCTTACCTGTTTTGTAAACAAGTTTGTGTCTGGCGCTTTTGTTTTTATTTCTGACCCTGACGGTATTGTTTTTAATTTAATAGCATCAACAGGTTTGGGGTGACCTTCATTATTCATTGCTTTTATCACAGACGATAATCTCTTAACCCACTCAGTGTTATGTGAGTCATGCATGAGTTCCTTAGAATACTGATAGCTGAAAAGTCTCTCCGATAACTGCTTGTTAAAGTTTTCAACAATTGCCTGTGATCTGTGCACGCCCGGTATGCCTCGCCGCACTAGCACTCCATGTTTTGCAAATAACTGATTAACAGCGCCTTTAAATTCAGATCCGTCATCGACTTGCACAAGCCTAGGAAATTTTAAAGGACGACGACTATATATCTTTGTTAACGCAGTGGCCACTGTTACAGCATTTTTGTCAGTTATGGGTTCGGCATCCTTATACCTTGAAGCTATGTCGACAACAGTTAATGCATACTTGTATCGTTTCTTTCTTATTGTATCATGTGGTAGGAACAGGAGATCCATTTGATGGGTGTCATTAGGGATAGTGTTTACAAAATGAGGTCTTGTTATTTTTCTTGGAGCAGGAAGATATATTTGCCAAATAGCCTGCTTTTTGAGCCACTGTTTTATTTGGTCGAGTGTGACATCACCACCCACAGCCGCATGTAATTTTTCTATTGCAGTTTTTCCTTTCCAGTAGCCAATAGGGGAGTAATATATTTTTGATAGTTTAGCTCCGACGTCTGTCATTTCTTCTAGCAATAAAAACTCCTGTAAAATATACTAATGTCATTCCCACTAGAACAAATATTATTTCTCCATTTTTTTGTTCTGGGCTTGGTTGATAGTAGTCACTAAGTTTTGGTTGCAGGATGGTCATGTCTTCGCCAGTTACAAGAAAGTATTCTTTGATCGCGTCATCGACATTAGAAAATGTATGCTGTGCATGACCTTCAAGCCTGAGTTTTTCATTGATGAAATCAAGTTTCTCAATTCTTTGCTTCTCATAATCTTGTTGAGCTTGTGCCAGTTTTTCAGATGCTTCATTGTGACGCTTCATTTCTTCTGCTGATTCCTCTCTACCCATTTTTGAAAAAAGATAGTTTGATCCACTAAATGCAAGTGCGTTAACAACGGCCCCACCAATCATAATAGCTATAGTTGCCATATTTTTTATTTACATAGAAACATTTTCTGGAATAATTCCTTGTTTGACAAAAAAAAGTCTTTTGTGGCAATCGATGCTGTGACAACTGCTACTAGCTTAGCACTGTCTTCGAAGTCTAATCTACTCAAGTCTGCTGATTTCATTTTGAGAAGACTTTTCCCCAGCATAGAATAAGCAACGGTTAGTCCACTAATTACGGCAGAGTGATAGACAGGGTTCATTATGTTCTTTGTGTTGCTCATTTTCTTATTCCACAAAAATTAAAATAATAAATTTATTTACTGCATGTAAAATGGGTCCACGGCTTTGGGTGTTGCTGGTAATGTGGCGACTACTTCTTTTGTTTTTGGAGTGCTTGATTTTTTGGACACTGTTTGAGTCTGTGGTTTGTATTTTTTGTATAATTGGTAACCTACGTAACCAAATCCGACAACAAATCCAGCAACTATATATTTTGTTGTTTCAGGTTTAGACTCAGTTGTTTGTCTCTCACTTTGTGGGGGGGTGTGTTGGTCCTCACGGTAGTGACACTGGTGATGTTGATGGTGTGTCAGTTACATGACCCTTTTCTATTAATGCTTGAAGCTGTAATTTTTTTTGTCTGTTATATTCAGCTAATCTTTTCCCAGCCTCTATTCGACCTGGGCTTTTAGTCTTAGTCACTGTTTGAACCTGTGTCAAGACAGGACTCTGTTGTGGAGTCGTCTGGGTCTCGTCCATTTTCTTCTAATTTAAAATTTATTTTAGAAAAATCGATATGACTCCCAGTAATGAGCAAGGTTACCACAGGTGCAAGGTAATTGCCAAACTTGTAAAACATAAGGCATGCTAATTTGCCTATTGAACTTGAAACAATAGGATTGCTTTCAAGGTCGTGTGATAGACTGTCACTATCAACAGGCAGGAAGTGACTCACAGCTTTTGTGTATAGGCAGACAAGAGATCGACTCAAATCACGTGTCATTAGTGAAGCAATGTGATTTTCATATTTAGCATGAAGTTTGATTAGCTCGTCAGCGGCGAGGGATTCTATGTCTTCTGTCATGTATTGTTTACCGATAAAAGCTTTTGATTTTCCAGAAACAACTACAGAGAGAAGACGCTGTTTTTTCGAGTCTAAGTCTTTGTTTTCTACAGCACAGATATCGCTTAGAAGAAGTAATTCGTCTTGGTTCATTTTATAATGAAAAAAAATAACACAGCTTTGTGAATAACTTATGATCTTACTTGATAACTAATTTCAAAGTTACCTACAACTTACAAGTGACTTTGACGTTAACTTTGAAGTTAGTTGTCACAAGTTCTTATAAGTGACTTAAAATAAGAACTAAGTTCTTATAAGTTCTTGACTCCAGACAATAAGACACTCGGACAGATTTCTCAAGTTACAAGGACAACAAGAAAACTTTTGTTAGTACTCTGGTGGTGGAGGTGATGGCGTCAAATGAGCAGGCATGACATCTCTTTGTGAAGAGTATGACAAATTTAATGAACAATTGATCTTTACTTGCCTAAAAGTCCTTGAACCTTTTTCATAGTTTCTTCTACGCCTATTTTTTTTCCTTCCTCTAAAAAAAATTTCTTTAGCTCTTCAACATTCACGGGTTGATTACGCATCTTATTCTGTATTTCAGATTTTTGTTGTTTGTAATTGGCCAAATCATCCTGGACTCTCTTAAATTCGTGATCATCAATTTTATTATCTTCCAAAGATTTACTGATAATAAGTTTCATACTGCTCAGCTTAGCTGCTGCGAGCGTACTCAAGGCTTCATGCTTCTGCAACTTTGTATAAAATCTTTTGTTAAGGGCTTCCATACCAAAGCATGCCAGGCTTGTGGCAAGGCCAACACCTTCAATAGCAATTCCTATGACACTTCCCACTCCAGTGGCAAACAGAGCTATACCTCCTACAGATAATCCGGCTGAAACCACACCCACGGCCATTGAAGTGTTGTGTACAGAACTGAAAACCGTTTTGTAACGTCGTTTACACCTTAAGTATTTTGCTTGTTCTCCTTCCAAATACTTCAACGCTTCTGTAATATTCATTAATCGGAATGAGTCTGCCTGTAATGTTTTATCTGGAACAATAGGATCAAGCGGCTCAGGCGGTATTTGCGGATACAGTGGTGGCATTTTTTTTATGGCAAATATTTTTTTAATCTTCTAATTTATTTTGCAACTCTTCAAAGGTATACAATTTGCTAGCGTAATAAAATGAAACAAGATCTATGTGTTCCAGGTTTATGAAACTTAGATAAACTAGAGTTGTTTTATCAATCACTACCTTAACAGCAGGGACACTACTCGAAACTTCAAAATCTGTATTGGTTTTTCTAATAGCAATAACAACCTTTGTTGACTCTGCTACTGAGCTATCCCACGTAAGTTTGATTCCCTGTGCGATATCTGCTTCTTTCACAGCTTCCACAGATCTCATGAGAATTTCAAAAACTATTGTCGCTTCTCTATCTATGGTAAAATTTGCTGGTACGAATGAAATAGAAGTATCTGTTCTACCCTTTCTATTTGTAAGAAAATACCTTCGTTTCCCATACTCTTGAAGTTTTAGTTTTTCTCTGCTATTGTTTTCGGAATAGCTTGGCACAAGACTTACAAGCATTGGCTCAGAGTTAACAACTTTTCTAAATACTAAGGCACCTTCATCAGTAAAATAAACATAAGGACTGATAAAAACAAACTTTATGTCCCATACAATGGGAATAGGTGCAAGCGGAACAGGGGTAGGAATAATTACCCACTTATTACCCACATGTTTTAAGCTGTAGAGCACATTACTTACAGGAGTAGGAACAGTAACATCACGAAGTTGACTAAGTTTAGGAAATGCGCCATCTTTTACATCTTCAATTACCTTTCGTTTGTACAATCCAACGGACACAAGTTCAAGGCCATACACCTCTCCTACCTCATCTTCTTTATCAAAATCTTGCACGTCAGCCAAATCTTTCAACTCTATTGATGGACATGCAACTGGAATAATTCTCGGCTTTGGACCAAGACAGCTCATTTTTTATTTTGCAAAAATAAAATTTATTTCACTTCCAACACAACATAAAAATCATGCATCTGAACTGGTTTACCATCCTGATTAGTTACAGATAAACACAGTGATTCAAAGAAACTGGAACCTAATTTTTTAAACTGCAAATTAGGAAATCTAGCAACCACACTTTCACAATATGGGATAGTTCCAGTCGACACACATTTCAACAATGTCGAAGGCTTTCCATTGTGAACATTTTCAGTAGTGTTCAGTTCTTTCAAATGAACATTTAGCAATGTGTGTACTGACAAATGAACAGGGTATCTTCCAGTTATTCTTAATTTTTTTGGTGATAGTAGACGACCATCTTATTGTGACCAATCTTCATCTGGATATGTTATTTTTTTACCTAAAAAACCAAGTAATAATAAAAGACTAATTGATAAAGAAAACTGACCACTTTTCGGAAAATCAATTGTAACAAGTAAATTAGCTGGGTTTAAAGTTGCTTTAATTTTAAATTCATTTTGAAGCCATTCAGCTAAAGTACAAAAGTCATAATATCCAGCTCGTAAAATATCACCCTTTTCTAAACCATCAAGAGTTCCAATACAGAATAATTGTTATCATCTGTTACATTAAACCACTTTACTGTATAAAACATTTCATGGATAGCTACAGCCTTGCTACCATCACGATTATCAATCCCATTAGTTAGCCACACTGGTTTGCTTGTGTCAAGATTTGTTAAGGTAATAAACATTTCTATTATCTCATAAAAAAAGGATGGAATTTAAATCACCAACCATTACCACTACAAACGCATTTCAATTTAACGTGAATGCCAAATACAATGTCGCACCTACTTATGAACAGAAAATAATTCAAATAAATCAACTCAACATAGCTGTAAGCGAACAAGATTTATTTCAAGTCAAAGTACCCAACCCTTTTGATCATTACCTAAACCCTCCAATAACAGACGATGCTACTGCAAGAAAGTGGTCTTCAAGTCCACTACAGATGTTTCAAAACCAACTTAACTTTGCCATACTGTGTAGTACTACAGGATGCGGCATTTCATTTACAGACCACTTGAATCACTCAAACAAACTGATTAGGTCTGTCTACCGTTTCCACACATATTACCAATTAAGAAGAATACTGTCAGAACTCCATACCCCACTACCAACTGAATCTAGTTTCAACAGGTATAACAACCCCATTACAAATCCGTTCAAAGCGTTCGAACGGATTTGTAATGAGTTTAACATAAGCCCCCGTGCTGGGTATGACTTCACACAAAAACTTGATGATCACAACGGCATGGGTACATTGTATTACGCTATGAGTCACAGACAATACCCACAAGATTACTACCCTGGTTACACTTCATTCTCATCAAAATCACAAGTATGGTTAGGATCAATAGAACAGAAACAGTCTAATGCCTGGACCACATTTATCTTAGACAGGAGTGACGGGTTTACTCAAGCGGGAGTGGAGCGCGTAAATGAGTCTATCAGAACATATGTCTGGTGTTTACTAGGTGCACAATCATTAACAAAATCGAATATTTTGAATGGAAGTGGAAATTTTGAATCTCAAAAACAGTTTCTCGCAAATCTTGAAGATTCGATCAACTCAGTAATTGATCTCCCATCAAGCATACAGCGCTATCAAGACATTCTCAGATATGCGAGATCAAAAGTTGACTTTGTAGTTGGCATCGGGTTATACATGTTGCCGTCTGATCTTCAACTCCAAATGGGAACAATAACAAATTATAATAATGAAATAATAGTTGCAGGTGTTGGTCAAAAACTCGGTCTCAATCAATCTGTAAACTTAGGAGGAACAACTGCGCATGTACAGTTGTTAAAACCATTACAGGCGGTTACTTCCCCTGCCCCGGTATTAACACAAGCTGTAATACTTCAGTCCCCTGACTCCACACATGATTCCGAGAGAACAGCATTGGTAATTGGCCTTACTGGAGTAGGTATATTACTTCTTTACCTGTTTCATTAAATAACCTACCATTAACCCTCCTACTGTACCCAAAAAGACCCACACATGTTCTGCCATAAAGCCAACTACCTTCCCTGCAGTATTTATCATCCAACTGACAAGTGAGCCTAAAATGCCAGGCAGCGCATCCATCGCTTTTACAGCTAATTTCTTAAGTAAGTCTGATATATGAGACAATTGTTTCTTTACCCACGACTGTAAATCTTTTGGATCAGTTGGTGGAGCTGGAGGGGCCGGGGCGCTACCACCTGGTCCACCCGTTACAGCTAACACAACAGTACTGATAATAAATCCAAGAGCAGTAATTAAACTTGCAATAGTAATACCCTGCTCTCTGAAAAGTGTTTTCAATCTCTCAGCCAACGTTGTGTCTTCGTGAAGTATTTTCTGAATAGTTTCCCTAATTCTGTTAACTTGTGTTTTTAGTTTTTTCCCCCCAATTTCAATCACTTCTAGTCGCGCGGATCTTTCTATCTGCAAATCATTTAATCTGTGTTGTATTCTTTCTTTCATTTCTGTGTCATAATTCTCATCATCAGCTTTAGCTAATTTTTCTTTTTCTTTTTCTATGTGATTATCAAGCTCGCCTAGTTTGGCTACATTATTCACAAGCTCACCTCTGATTGACTGCAGTGTTTTATCCAACCCCACTAACTCCCGCATTGTCAAAGGAGAGTCACCCATTGTTTTCATAGCCTCATTTATTTGCCCTTCTGTAAATGAAGTTTCTTGTATTACTGTGTTTGCTAATTCTGGCAGTCTTGTTACTTCAGTCATTTCAATTTCTTGTCCAGTTGGCAACCTTGTTTGCGCATCATGAAGAGCACTAGCAAGACGAGGTGGTAACTGTTTACCTCCAATACCAAGTTGACGCAAGGCGCCAACACCACCTTCATTTTTGATTGTACTTAAAGCTCTAAACTTACCAGGGTCTCTTTTGTTAGTCAATTGTACTTTGCCTTTGTCAGCAGTATTTAAATATAAATGGCCCTTGCCATCAAGTTCAAACTGATTAGGATCTATGTTGTCTGGGCGGTCACCAACATGATCATAAAACGAGTTCACTTTGCTTTCTAAAAGTTCGTGGCGTAAACTGAAAGTATTTCTTGTACCAGTCATATCTGTTGCACTAGAATCATAGTCATTCATGTCATCCATTTCAAAATCTTCATGGCTAAATCCTCCCGCTGCCATTGTTTTATTAATTAATTTTTTTATTGTGCATAATAAAAATGACACAGTCCTACGGATCAAAGTTAGACCCATACAGAAAACTACGTGAACCTTTTGGTGTTAAGGGCATTAGACAATCAATTGTCATCACTAACAATCCTAGTACTATAGACCAGAACCAAACCCTTACTGTCAAGTTTCCTAACCTAGGCCCCAGTGACGTTATTGTTCCTGGTACTGCACGCCTTGCATTTAATATCGAACTTTTATCAGACACAGATGACAAAAGAACAGTAGTTGGCAACCTAGGAAGAGCAATTATTAAGAATATTAAAGTTAAACTTGAAGGACAGGAAGAGAAAGTCAATATGAGTCCCCGATAGACAATGAATTCAATAAAGCCGCATCAGTCATTAAATTACGTTATTTTTAATATAAAAAATTTGACTAACTATTACTTACTTACTTACGCCTGTCACCCCTACCCGGGTATAGGCCGTCGACGAGAGACCTCCAGCAACTCCTGTCCTGTGCTTCTCCTTCGATTCTACTCCAGGTGGTTCCCAGTCTCTTGATGTCTGCTTGGAGGTCTCGACGCCAGGAGTTTCTCGGCCTACCTCTTTTCCTCTTTTCCTGGGGGTTCCATGACAATGCCTGCCTAGTGATACTGGAAGCTGGCTTTCTCAGACTGTGACCGATCCATCCCCATCTTCTTCGCCCAATTTCATTCTCTGCTGTTATCTGCTCTGTTCTCTCCCAGAGTCTGACGTTGCTGATCTTCTCTGGCCAGTGGATTTTCAAAATTCTTCTAAGGCAACTGTTCATGAAGGTCTGTACTCTGTTGACTGTGGTTTTTGTCAATCTCCATGTCTCTGCTCCATATAGGAGAACTGCTTTTACATTGGAGTTGAAAATCCGGACTTTGGTGTGTTGTGACAGCTCTCTGGAACTCCACACTTTTTTCAACTGGAGAAAGGCTGCTCTGGCTTTACCGATTCGTGCTCTGACATCTGCATCAGTGCCGCCTTTTTTGTCTTTGATGCTCCCGAGATAGGTGAAGGACTCCACCTCCTCCAACGGGATGCCAGCAAGCAAGACTGGTTTTTCCCTGGTTGCGTTCAGCCTCATTGTCTTTGTTTTCTGTTTGTGAATGGTGAGGCCCACTTGGGACGAGATGTCAGCAAGCCTCGTGGTCTTGTCCTGCATTTGTTGATGAGTGTGGGACAGTAATGCCAAGTCGTCTGCAAAATAGAGGTCGTCAAGCTGTGTCCACAGTGTCCACTGTATTCCACTTCGTCTGTGCTCTGTGGTCATCTTCATGACCCAGTCTATGGCCAGTAGGAAGAGGAACGGAGACAGCAGACACCCCTGCCTGACACCAGTTCTGACCTGGAGCTCTCTGGTGAACTGCCCTTCGTGGATCACGCGACATGTCATGCCATCATAGCTGCTCTTGATCAGGCGGACGAGCTTTGTGGGTACACCATAGTGTCGTAGGAGTTTCCACAGAGTCTCTCGGTCCACGCTGTCAAATGCTTTCTCATAATCCACAAAGTTGACGTACAGCGGGGAGCTCCACTCCAGAGACTGTTCCACGATGATGCGGAGAGTGGCGATCTGGTCTGTACATGATCGGTGCTTCCTGAATCCTGCTTGCTGGTCTCTCAGCTGGGGGTCAACGGAGCTCTTCATTCTCTCCAGGATGATCCTGTTGAAGACCTTTCCTGGTACTGACAGCAAGGTGATTCCTCTGTAGTTGGAACACTTGCTGAGGTCGCCTTTCTTGGGAAGCTTGATTAGGTACCCCTCCTTCCAGTCAGCTGGCATCACCTCCTCTTCCCAGATCTTTCCAAACAGTGGGTACAGCATCTCAACTGTTGTCTCTAGGTCTGCTTTCAGAGACTCCGCTGGGATGCCATCTGGCCCTGCTGCTTTGCCATTCTTTAAAAATGCCACTGCTTTTCTGATCTCTTCCCGGCTGGGTCTGTCACAGCTGATGGGTAGGTCGGTCTCTGCCGGCTGGATGTCGGGGGGGTCGGGTGGGCTAGGTCTGTTCAGTAACTCTTCAAAATACTCGGCCCATCTGTCGAGTTGGTCTGCTCTGTCTGCAATAGGCTTGCCTTCTTTGTCTTTTACTGGTCTTTCTGTATGGCCATACTTACCCGACAATCTTCTGGTAATGTCGTAGAGCTGTTTCATGTTGCCGCTGCCTGCTGCCTTTTCTGCCTCTGCTGCCAGGCTGTCTGTGTAGGCCCTCTTGTCTGCCCTGATACTCCTCTTCACCTCGCGGTTGGCTTCCGAGTATTCCCCCTGTGCCCTTACTTTGGCTGCTCTCGTGCGACTGTTGTTGACCGCTGCTTTCTTCTGCTTCCTCGCTTCTATCTTCTTCAAGGTCTGTGCCGACAGCCAGTCCTTGTGGTGGTGTTTCCTGAACCCTACAGTGTCTTTGCAGGTTGAGTTCAGCGCCTCTCTAACTGCCTTCCACTGCTGCTCTGTGGTGACCGCCTCCTCTTCATTTACTAGCTCCTGTAGCGCTTGAAACCGGTTGGACAGCACCAGTTTGAACTCTTCTCTAACTCCAGTTTCTCTCAGGAGGCCTACATTATAGCGCTGTCTTCTTGTTGTCTCTGTGCGGCTTTTCTTTAGCTTGAGCTTCATTCTTAAGGTAAGCAGATGGTGGTCTGAGGCGACATCTGCTCCCCTCCTCACTCGAACATCTTGAAGGGATCTTCTAAATTTCTTGCTAATGCAGATATGGTCTATTTGGTTCTCTGTTGTATGGTCAGGTGAGACCCAAGTTGCTTTGTGTATTCTTCTGTGTGGGAAGATGCTGCCTCCAATGACAAGTCGGTTTAGAGCACAAAAGTCTACAAACCTCTCCCCATTCTCACTCATCTCCGAGCCTAGTCCCTGTCTCCCCATCACCTCTTCGTATCCGGTGTTGTCCTCCCCTATTTTGGCATTAAAATCGCCCATGACGATGGTGATGTCTCGCTCCGCACATTTGTCCACGGCACTCTGGAGTCGGTCGTAGAACTCTTGTTTCTCTTCCTCGTCACTGTCATCGGTGGGCGCATAACACTGGATGACGTTCAGCTTGAGCTTTTTCTTGGTTCTAAAGGCTGCTGTTATAATTCTTGGCCCAAGAGGTTCCCAGCCCATCAGCGCTCTCTGTGCCACTGGTGACAGCATGAGTGCTACTCCTTCTGTATGGGGGGCATTCTCCTCTTCATGACCTGAATACAGAACCATCTCCCCACTTAACAGCCTTTTCTGGCCAGACTGCGTCCATCTGGCTTCACTGATGCCTAGCAGGGAAAGGTTGTACTTTTGCATTTCCGCTGCTATCTGGGCGGCCTTGCCGCTCTGGTACATGGTCTTGACGTTCCATGTGCCCATGGTTGTATCCCTGGATAGAGAAAGGCGGCTCGGTCCTGTGGCTTCCGAAGACTTCCGGCTTTCACCACAGGACGTCATACGTCTTCTAGTAGAAGAACCTTCCTCCTCCAGGAAAGGAATTACTGTTAGTCTTTTTGTCGGCGTTTTTGTAGCTATTTCCTTTTTTGCAGGGTGGGGAAGCTACCCCCACGCCCAACCCCCTTACTAGGAGGACCAGGGGTTTTCTGTCGGGGTCACCTTCCCTTAGACCATGTTGGTTCACGGCACCTTATTTCATTCGGTGCACCCCTCTCACGAGGGACCCCCTATCCACCACCCAGGGGACGCGCCTCAACGCCGTATGGTCCCAGCGCGAGGTTGACTAACTATTACACCCCGTTATTTCCAAATCAACCCTTTGATTTTTAAAACTGACAAGCATGACTGATGCAGCATTATTGATCTAATTATCTATCGGGACTCATATTGACTTTCTCTATAACTATTGTCTCTGTCAACACATAAACATGTACCTGTCTAAGTGATGCCAAGTGAAACTTAATACTTATTAACAAGTTGCAACTAACTTTTAGGAACCTGCAGAGGTAACCTTTAAGTGTGTTGCCATAAGAACTTATTAATTACTTTCCCTAAGTTCTTACAAGTACTTACCCTAAGTTCTTACAAGTACTTACCCTAAGTTCTTACAACAACTCGACTTAAGTCACAAGATACCGAGACAGATTTGTCAAGATACAAGGACAATAAAAAAACTTTTTTTTCTCAGTAGTACTCTGGCGGTGGTGCAGATGGGGCTAAACAATCAGGCACAAGTGATGTAAATGACGTGTCATCTCTCTGCGAAGCATATGACAAAAATATTGATTGATTACCAAATCTGATTTTTATTTGTTTAAAAGATTGTGTAGTTTTTCTGTGGTTTCCTGAACACCGATCTGTTTCCCCATCTCTAAAAAACTAGACTTCAGTTCTTCAACATTCACAGGAGATTGACTACGCATTTTATTTTGTATTTCAGATTTCTGTTTTTTGTAATTATTTAAATCATCCTGGACTCTCTTAAATTCTTCGTCATCAATACAATTATCGTTCAATGCCTTACTGATAATAAGTTTCATACTGCTCAGCTTTGCACCAGCAAGCGTACTCAATGCTTCATGTTTCTGTAATTTCATGTGAAACCTCTTGTTCAAGGCCTCCAAACCAAAGCAAGCCAGGCATGTAGCAACGCTAACACCCTCAACTGCTATTCCAGCCAAACTTCCAATTCCCGTGGCAAACAGAACAATACCTCCTACAGAACATCCAGCTGAAACTGCACCAATAGCCATAGAAGTGTTTTGAACAGAATTAAAAACGGTCTGATACCGTCTCTTACATCTGGAGTACCTCGCCTCTTCACTTTCCAAATATTTAATTGCTTCTGTAATATTATTTAATCTGAATGCGTCTGCCTGTAATGTTTTATCTGATGCAATTGGCACAGCTGTCGCATGCGGATCAGGTGCAAGCGTTGTTTTAGTCGTCGCAATTGATTCAGTCGGCTCAAGCGTCGGTAGTATTGGATAAAATTTTACCATTTTTTTTTATTGACAAATATTTTTTTATTTAATCATCAATTACATTTTGCAACTCTTCAAAAGTATACAATTTGCTAGCATAATAAAATGCAACAAGATCAATGTGTTCAAGGTTTATGTAACTTAAACGAACAAAAGTTAGTTTATCAACAATTATCTTAACAGCTGGAACACTGCTCGAAACTTCAAAAACATCTACATTTTTTCTAATAGCAATAAAAACCTTTGTTGATTCTGATACTGTTTCATCCCATGTAAGTTTTATTCCCTGTGCAATATTTGCCTCTTTCGCAGAAGCTATAGATCGCAAGATAATTTCAAATACTATTGTTGCTTCTCTTGCAATCAGAAAGTTTACTGGTGCAAACACAACCTTCGCATCAGACCTGCCCTTCCTATGTGTAAGAAGATACCTCCGTTTCTCATAATTTTCAACTTTCAGTTTATCTCTGCTATTGTTGTCTGGGGCAAAGCTTGGAACAAGGCTTACAATCAGCGGCCCAGAATTAACAACTTTCCTAAACACTAAGGCGCCTTCATCATCAGTGTATACATAAGGACTAATAAATTCTAACATTATGTCCCAGTCAATTGTGGGTGCTGGCGTAGGTGTAGGTGGTACAGGTGAAACAACCCACTTACTACCCACATGTATTAAGTTGTAGGGCACATTATTTACAGGTGGAGTAGGTACAGTAACATCACGCAGCTGACCAAGTTTAGGAATCTGTCTTTCACCGTCTTTCATGTCAACAATTACTTTCCTCTTGTACATGCCATTTGAATCAAGTTCAAAACCATATATTTCTCCAATTTCCCCTTCCTTCTCAAAATCCTGTACGTCTGCCAAATCTTTCAACTCTGTTACTGGACATGCAACTGGTATGATTCTCGGCTTTGGACCACCACTCATTTTTTATAAACAAAAATAAAATTATTTAATTTCTAACACAACACTAAAATCATGCATAACAACTGGTTTGTCATCTTGATTAGTTACAGATATACACAGTGACTCAAAGAAACTAGAACCTAATTTCTTAAACTGCAAATTAGGAAATCTAGCAACCACACTTTCACAATAGGGTGCAGTTCCAGTTGGTAAGCTTTTCAACAAAGTTGAAGGCTTTCCATTGTGAACATTCTCAGTTGTGTTCAGTTCTTTCAAATGAACATTTAGCACTGTGTGTACTGACAAATGAACAGGATATCTTCCAATTATTTTTTCTTTTTTGGGCTTAAATTTTAATCCTGCTTCATAAGTCCAATCATCATCACCACTAACAGCTACAATACTAATATCAAATTCAGATAAAAAACCTAATAGTATTAAAAGTTTGTCTGTTAATACAAGCTGACTATCTTTTGGAAATTCGAATGTAACAAGCAAGTTAGCCGGATTTAAAGTTGCTTTAATTTTATACATATTTTGTAAAAATTCAGCTATAGTACAAAAGTCGTAATACCCAGGCTGTAAGTGATTAGCACCCCAACTTGTACGACCTATAGTTCCATGCACAGAATATTCACCGTCATCTGTTACATTAAACCACTTTACTGTATAGAACATTTCATGGATAGCTACAGCCTTGCTACCATCATGATTATCAATCCCATTAGTTAACCACACTGGTTTGCTTGTGTCAAGATTTGTTAAGGTAATAAACATTTTTATTATCTCATATAAAAAAGGATGGAATTTAAATCACCAACCATTACTACAACGAACGCATTTCAATTTAATGTGAATGCTAAATATAATGTTGCACCCACTTATGAACAGAAAATAATACAACTAAACCAGCTTGACATAGCTGTAAGCGAACAAGATCTATTCCAAGTCAAAGTACCAAATCCGTTTGACCATTACCTAAACCCTCCAATAACAGATGACTCTACTGCAAGAAAGTGGTCTTCAAGTCCACTACAGATGTTTCAAAACCAACTCAACTTTACCATACTATGTTCAACTACAGGCTGTGGTGTTTCATTTACAGACCACTTGAATCACTCAAACAAACTGATTAAGTCTGTCTATCGTTTCCATGTTTATTACCAGCTTAGACGTATACTGTCAGAACTTCATACACCACTGCCCACTGAATCCAGTTTCAATAGGTTTAACAACCCCATGGATATGAAAGCGTTTGAACGCATCTGTAATGAATTGAACATCAGCCCCCGGTATGACTTCACACAAAAACTAGATGATCACAATGGTATGGGCACATTGTATTATGCTATGAGTCACAGACAATACCCTCAAGATTACTACCCTGGGTACACTTCATTCTCATCTAAATCACAAGTCTGGATAGGTTCCATTGAGCAGAAACAGTCTAATGCGTGGACCACATTTATTTTAGATAAAACTGACGGGTTTACTCAAGCAGGAGTCGTGCACGTCAATGAGTCTATCAGAACATATGTCTGGTGTATACTAGGTGCACAATCACTAACAAAATCAAACATTTTAAACGGAAGTGGCAAATTTGAAGCACAAAAACAGTTTCTTGCAAATCTTGAAGATTCAATTAACTCAACAGTCGATCTTCCATCTAGCATACAACGCTACCGAGACGTTTTAAGATATGCCAGATCAAAAGTTGACTTTGTAGTAGGCTTCGGGTTATACATGTTACCATCTGACCTTCAACTCCAAATGGGTACAATAACAAATTATAATAATGAAATCATTGTTGCAGGTGTTGGTCAAAAACTCGGTCTTAATCAATCTGTAAACTTGGGGGCCACAATCACACATGTACAGCCGTTAAAATCATTACAGATGGTAACACCCCCGGCCCCGGCCCTGGCCCCAACACCGGCACTCATACAACCAGTACAGTCAACCCCTGACACACATGAGTCAGAAAGAACTGCATTGGTAATAGGTCTAACAGGGTTAGGGGTTTTACTTCTTTATCTGTTTCATTAAATAACCCACCATCAACCCTCCTACTGTAACCAAAAAAACCCACACATGCTCTGCCATAAACCCAACTACCTTTGCTGCTGTAGTAATCAGCCAACTGACAACTGTGCCAATTATGGCAGGCAAAGCATCTACTGCTTTCAGAGCCAATTTTTTAAGCAAGTCTGACATGTGAGACAACTGTTTTTTTACCCATGACTGTAAATCTTTTGGGGCAGTTGGAGTCGGGGGGCCAGGGGTTGGTGGTGCTGGAGGTGGAGAACCACCGGGTCCACCAGCACCGGAGACAGCCAACACAACAGTACTGATAATAAATCCAAGAGCTGTAATTAAACTAGCAATTGTAATACCCTGTTCTCTGAAAAGTGTTTTTAGTCTCTCAGCCAGAGTAGTGTCTTCGTGAAGTATTTTTTGAATAGTTTCTCTAATTCTGTTGACCTGTGATTTCAGTTTTTGTCTTCCAATACTAATTGTTTCTAACCTTCCTGATCTTTCTATCTGCAAATCATTTAATCTGTGTTGGATTCTTTCTTTCATTTCTGTGTCTGCTGTAGCCAGTTTCTCTTTCTCACGTTCTATGTGTTTATCAAGCTCACCCAGTTTGGCAACATTGTTTACCATCTCACCTCTTATCGTCTGCAGTGATTTATCCAAACCCATAATCTCCCGCATTGACAAAGGTGGATCATTTATTGTTTTCAAAGCGTCATTTATTTGCCCTTCAGTAAATGAGGTTTCTTGTATTACAGTGTTTGCTATTTCTGGTAGGCTTGTTATAGGTGCCATTTCAATTTGTTGCCCTGTTGGCAACTTTGTTTGCGTGTCATGAAGAACACTAGCCAGTCTTGGCGTGACAGGAGACCCTCCAATTCCAAGTTGATGCAAGGCACCAACACCGCCTTCATTTTTTATTGTACTTAAAGCCCTAAACCTACTAGGGTCTTTTTTGTTAGTCAATAGTACTTTTCCTTTGTCAACAGTATTTAAATATAAATGACCCTTGCCATCAAGTTCAAACTGATTAGGATCTACATTGTCTGGGCGGCCACCAACATGATCATAAAATGAGTTCACTTTGGTTTCTAAAAGTTTGTGACGTAAACTGTAAATATTTCTTGTACCAGTCATATCTGCCATATCTGTCATATCTGTTGTATTACCAAAATCATACGTGTCATCCATTTCAAAATCTTCATGATTAAATCCTCCCGCGGCCATTGTTTTATTAATTTATTATTTTTTATTGTGCATAATAAAAATGACACAGTCTTACGGATCAAAGTTAGACCCATACAGAAAACTGCGTGAGCCTCTGGGTGTTAAGGGCGTTAGACAATCAATCGTCATCACAAACAATCCAAGTACCATAGACCAGAACCAAACACTTACAGTCAAGTTTCCAAACCTAGGCCCCAGTGACGTTATTGTTCCTGGCACTGCACGCCTAGCATTTAATATTGAACTATCATCAGACACAGACGTAAACAGAACACTAGTTAACAATCTAGGCAGAGCAATTGTTAGAACTATTAAAGTAAAACTTGAAGGACAGGAAGTGTTTAGTCTTGATGACTCCGATGTATTCTACTGTTACAAAGACCTTTGGCTCACAAGAGAAGAACGAGAAGACCGTATTTACCAAGGCATACAGCCAGATAATATTGGTAAGCTTCGAATCGATGCCGGAGATAAGGTAACTACTGGGGTAGCCAAGGACGTTATAATGGCAGAAACATATGGAACCAGATTTTACATTCCACATGAGTTTGAAATCCTAACAGCACATTTGCCTTATTATCAAGGGGCACTGAATGACCGTCTGAGCTTTGAACTAACTTTCAATGACTACTCCAAAGTTATAAAATCATCTGCCACAGATGCAACATATAAAATCTCTAACATTTCCTTGGAATATGAAATTGTCACACATACTGAACTAGCCAGACTCATTCAAAATCAATACCAGTCAAGACTTCCAATTTATTATGACCGTGTGATTAGACATAGTTTAATACCCAAAGACAAGAGTCACCCAATGTGGAACATAAACTTGAACACGCCAGCTAGGTCACTTAAAGGTATTCTTATGTTGTTTGTTGAACCGGTGAGTCCATACAAACGGGACTCAGAAAAATTCTACAATCCTAAGATTACACATTTGTCTTGCACAATTGAAGGCCGCCCTAATCAAGTGTATGCTTCAGGTTTGTTACCTTATCAACACTACGATGAGATCACAAAGTATTTTGCGGGTGGAAGGATTAGAGATAAACCAGCAAACATTGCGTGTAAAGATCTAAATCTGTATGACGTAAGGATTGGTCAATACCTTACAAACAAATATGCACTGTGGCTAGACCTTCGTAGTACAGATGATGATTACCTTCATGGGTCAGGTCGAACTGTTGAGAACGGCAGTGACGGAATAACAATTCAGATACAAAAAAAGGTTGAAAAAGCCGAAGCCATAAATATATATTTGTACCTGATATATGACGCACAACTCAATATACAAGACAGTAGACTGAGTGGACACATATATTAAAATTATATTGTGTATTAAAATGAACCAGAGCTTGATGACCCTTGACCCACACTGTGGATTGTTTTGTGGTGCGACAGGGTGTGGGAAAACTGAATTTGTTCTTAACCTATTACAAACAAGATACATACACCACTTTGAAAACATTGTAATATTTTGTCCTACTATTAAACACAACAAAGCTTATCACAACCGATTATTCATTTGGACTGACAACAACATTTATTTAGTTGACCCTGAAAAGAAACTTAATGACTACCTACAATATTTTTACAAGCAATTTGAAGGACGGTCAACATTGTTTATTGTTGATGACTGCTCAGCAGAGAAAGACATTGTCAAGAAGAGAAACACTCTAGCAGAACTTGCTTTCAGTGGCAGACACGCAAACGTCAGTGTATGGATTCTCACTCAGAAATATAATGCTGTACTGAAAGATTTTCGAGAACAGTTAAAGTTTATCTGTTTGTTTTACTGTAAGGATCGTGACAGCTTTGAAGACTGTCTCAGAGAGAATGATGTCATCCCAAATAAGCATGAACGGGATGATGTAAAAAATAAACTGAAATCAACTAAGCATCTAAAGCTCATTTTAAAGACAGATCAGCCCACAGGGTATGGGTTAGTAAATTAATTTATACATTTGTTTGTCTACTAAAAAATGACAGACGGACAAACTAAAGTGTTTGATGTTACAGAATGCTTCAAAGATGTTATGCACTTTACTGACTTAAAATCACGTGTGTTTGAACCCAGCTTTAAACTCTCAACACCGACAATAAGAATATACATGACATATAATGTTACTTTGGAATATTCAGATGGATTACCACATTATGATTTTGAGACTGTTGATCTTAAGACAAATGCTTTTAAAGTTTATAATGCTAACAGTGGCCACTTGCGTTGGTTTGACGTACTGTGTGAAGACATATTTGTTCAATTAAGAAAACTACATTGTTATATTGAAAGTGTTACGTTCAATAAAGTAATATTACACCTGCAGGACAAACACCAGGAAAGTAGTTGACTTGTTTATCATAACTATAGTTAATACAGTATTACATATGGTGTGTCAGCGGTAATTTTTTTTTCATTTATTATTTTGTCCGACAAATAAAAATGACGGACAATGTTCAAAACCCTGGCCCATCAGGCTCATCTGGTTTAAGAAACGTGTTTCACACAACAGACTTACCTATATCTAATACTAATAATGTCTATGAATCAATAGAAAACTCTTTTTCTGTAATACAACAAAATCTTCTTACAGGCAGTGTGAAGATTCAGATTGTTGCTAAAATAGAATTTACTAGAGTAGACGGTGAAGTGATTGTATCGTATATTTCGACAAGACAACACACAGTTAACACAAGAAGAGAATTAGAGAACGTGTTTAGAGACAGACTATTACCTGACTTCCTCCAAGCAATTGACAGTGCAAAAATGAAGGGGTCTGGTTGGCACGAAGGACATGTACATGAACTACAATTGAAACAGTCAAGGTATCATCCTATATTAGGTAAATCGTGGTTGCCACTGCCAACAGAGGTTGCAAACAAAAAGGCTGTTGTTAATATTCAGAACAATGACAACTATTGTTTCATGTGGTGTGTGCTTGCTAAACTACACTTTGTAAAAATAAAACCTGAACGTGTATCTAACTACATTAAATTTGTAAATGAACTCGATTTCAGTGGCATTGAGTTTCCTGTTAAAATAGAGTTAGTTAGTTAGTTATTTGGGTTTAACGCCGAGCAGGCGACTAAGGCCATCTCACGGCGGGATGGGTAAAACTCTGGTCAGCCAGACTAAAAGCAAGGTCTTAAGACAAAATGTAAATATAGATTAAAAATCTCAGGCTAAAATGTCGCACATGTCTGGAAAAGAAACGTCTACAGACTCTCAAAAAGGGCAAATAAAAAAATTCACATAGTCTATGAATGCTCAGATCTTGTTAAAAATATTGCATTCTCTCAAAAAATTGAAGATTTTGTCCGGGGGAACATCCCGGAACAAAACCTTCAAGGAGTCTGCTGTGAAGTGTTTATATCTGGTGTCAATTAGGTCAGCACAATACAGCAAAAAGTGTCGAACAGAAAACTGCTCATCACAGGCAAAACACCATGGACGCTCATCCTGTTTAAGTAAGTAAGAGTGCGTAACATATGTGTGCCCGATGTGGAGCCGAGCAAGGACAGTCTCCTCACGGCGGCTGCCGCAGCGGAAAGGTAGACTGTCAGACAACTTAGGAAGAGCTTCATGAAGCTTGTTCCCTTCCTCTTTGTCCCACTCGGACTGCCACTCGCGGGCTATGTACGCACTAATAACAGGTTTAAAATCACTATAGACAGTCTGTGTGTCAGGGACAGGGTCACTGCGGGCACTGTTGGCAGCAGAATCTGCGATTCTGTTGCCTTCGATGCCCACATGGCCTGGGACCCAAATAAAAATGATGTCATAATATTCCTTCATCAAGTCCTCGTAGAGCTCTCTAATCTGCACCAGCAGTGGATGGTCTGTTCCCGCGCCCTGAAGGGCCTGCAGGGCAGAAAGAGAGTCAGACAGAATCAGGAAGTTCCTTTCCCGAGACTGATAGGCATGCTTGAGTGCTAGCAGAATGGCCTGCAGTTCTGCACTAAATACAGAGGAATGGTCAGGGAGACGGAGCTTAAATGGGCGTCTAGGATGGCGAGAGGACACTGCAGCCGCAGCCACTCTTCCATCCTCAGACTTGGACCCATCCGTATAAAGACGACAATAGCCAGGAAAAATTGAAAGGAGTTCATTGAGGCTCTGTTGGTATATGGCTGGTGGAGTACAATCCTTCTTGTGGGCAGTCAAGTCCAGCAAGATGTCAGGAACTGGTAGTAGCCAGGGTGGAGTGACGTGTTGCAGAGATTCCGAAACTTTGTCCAGGTCCACTCCGGCCGCCTGCAGATGAGGTCGGACACGGAAGGAAAGTGGACGGACAGCTCCCGGATGGGCATCGTAAATCTCTGCAAACGACGGGTTAAAAACACAATCATAGGCAGGATTTTCTGGATGGGCCTTCAGCTTCAGAACGTAGCTGAGCATGAGGCGGATGCGGCGGAGCCTGAGAGAAGGCTCCCCTGCCTCTGCATACAGACTAGGAACTGGAGATGTCCTGAAGGCTCCCAGACATATGCGCAGACCTTGATGGTGAATTGTGTTCAGACGCTGCAGAACAGACTTGGAAGCCGAGCCATATACCACAGAGCCGTAATCCAGTTTGGACCGAACAAGGGCCCGGTACAGTCGAAGTAAGACGATGCGGTCTGCACCCCAGTCAGTACGACCAACGACATGAAGAATGTCGAGGGCCTTCCGACAAGAGGTTCTAAGGTAGTTAACATGGTTGCAGAAGGTCAATCTTTTGTCAAAGATGACCCCCAAAAACTTAGCTTCTTCAGCCACCTTAATTGGCACTCCAGCAATGCTCAGGCTAGGTTCTGGAAAAAATTTCGTCTGGTTAGTAAAATGCACACAGACTGTCTTGGAGGGCGAGAATCTGAATCCATTGAGAGACACCCACCCCTGGATGCGATCAACGCACAGCTGCAAGCGCCTCTCAAGGGACGCAAGTCCTCGACCTCGTGCACACAAAGCAAAGTCGTCCACAAACAAAGAGCATTCAGAATCATCCTTGACGGCCTTTACAATGTTATTTATTTTAATGCTAAATAAAACAGGAGATAGAATACTGCCCTGCGGGACACCCATCTCCTGTTCAAAGGAGTCGGAGAGGGTGGAGCCCACACGGACATGGAACGACGTGTTGGACAAAAAATTGTGAATAAAAACGGGCAGATGCCCTTTAAAACCCATGTCCGACAAATCAGACATTATACCATGCTTCCAGGTCGTGTCATATGCCTTTTCAAGATCAAAGAAAATTGCATAGACATGCTGCTTGTTGACAAAAGCATCTCGGATAAAAGACTCAAAGCGGACTAGATGGTCAGTTGTACTACGGAAGCGCCGGAAACCGCACTGGAGGTCTGTGATGAGACCCTGTGACTCAAGATGCCACACCAGTCGGGCGTTGACCAAGCGTTCCATAGTTTTACATAAACATGATGTCAAAGCTATTGGCCGGTAGTTGCCCGGGTCGGAAGGATCCTTACCCGGCTTGGGAATTGGCACAACCACAGCCTGGTGCCAAGATGGCGGAAAATGACCGGTTATCCAGATATGGTTAAAGGCCTTGAGAAGTACAAGGAGTGAATCCTCAGGCAGATGTGTTATGAGCTGATAATGGATGGTATCTAATCCAGCAGCAGAGTCAGTACATTTCTGCATGGCTTGCTGCAATTCTGAAAACGTAAAAGGGGCATTATAGTCTTCCAAGTTATCCGATATAAAATCACAAGCACAAGATTCTCGCTTCTCCTTCTCTCTCTGGAAGAAAGGTGAATAATGCTCTGTTCAAGAATTATGGGCAATGGTGGAGGCAAGCAAATTGGCCACAGCCTTTTTATCTGTGACCAAACTGGCACCATCTCTAAGATGGCCGACAGAAGCCGAGCCACCCCTGCCCCTAATTCTTCGAACAGCCTTCCAGACTTTTTGGGACGGAGTCCTAGAAGATAAAGATGAGACGAAGCGTCTCCAGGAAGCACGGCGTTCACGTTTAAAAATATAACGGGCTTTCGCCCGCTGTCTTTTAAAGGTTAAAATATTTGCTTGCGACGGATTACGAAATGCACGTCGCTGAGCAGATTTGCGCATTGTTTGGGCCTTGCGGCACTCTTCATTGAACCATGGTACTCTTGGCTTCCGAGGGAGTGATGTGGAAGTTCTAGGGATGGTTTCACCTGCAACCTCCAACAAAATAGAAGTAAAACAAGAAACAGGTTCTTCAGCTGACATGACCACCTCCTCTGTAAGACGAGACTGACAGAGAGAGGCAAACAGAGACCAGTTAGCTTTCTTGAGATTCCAGCGCCCCACCGGCGAATCCTCCTCACAGCTGACCGATGACAGGACTACTGGGAAGTGGTCACTACCACACAGGTCGTCGTGAACCTTCCAGTCAAAGTCCAGCATGAGAGAAGGATCACACACAGTGAGGTCTAGAACAGAACTAGATCCGGAACCTGAGTTAGAGTATGTAGGTGAGCCATCGTTAAAGACACATAGGTTAAGTTGAGAAAAAACATCTTCTAACATCTGACCTCTGCCATCATAGTGGTCACTACCCCAAAGGTGAGCATGACCGTTAAAATCCCCCATGAGAATAAAGGGAGGGGGCAGTTGATCTACTAAGTGAAAAATATCATTGCTACAGACCCGCAGTGATGGTGGCAGGTAAATACTGCATATGGTTATGGTCTTTTTTAAGGTAACCCGAGCAGCGACAGCCTGAAGACAGGTGTCGATGCTAACGGGGCTACATAAAATTTGGCTACTAATGAGAAGAGCCGCTCCACCCGAGCGCCTCTCCGAATCAGAGCCTTTATGTATAACATTAAAACCATTAAAAGACACAGGTTCAGAAGTCTTCAGGTAAGTCTCCTGAAGAGATATGACTGAGGGGTTATAGAACTTGACTAAAAGACGTAATTCCTCAAAGTTAGCTCGAAAACCACAACAATTCCACTGAAGCAAAGAGTCCATGATTAAGTCTGATCTGGGGGTAAGGAGTTTTTCCCCCCTTTTTCCTTTACCTTGGAAGGAGTTGAAGAAACAGAGGGGGGCCGGCTCCCGGGCCTCCTCTGGTTCTTCGGAGAGGAAGGGGGTGGAGCTGCCGCAGCATCAGCAACAACAACTTCCACTCCCTCCATCCGCTCCTCCAGTGCAGCATATTTGTTTTGAAGGGGGACATCTGTGTTCCCCTTCTGGGCCCGTGCGCACAGCGGTCCCATAGATTTCTTAGACTTCTGGTCCTGGGCAGCGTTCCTGCCGCTAGAGTTAGCGGCCTTAGAAGGCTGACCAGAGCCAGAAGCCTTTGGAGTTGACTGACTAACAGGTTTGGGTGGGGGCTGAGGCTTAGGGGCAACAGAAGGCGGCACAACCGGACCGGCAGTGTCCGCCTTCTGCGTTCCCTGGCTCCTTGTCACCACCGGAGGAGGGTTACTCTCTAGGGGCGAGATGAGCCGAGGCTCCGCCCCCAACCAAGAAGTTGGGGTCTGACATGAAAAGTCTTTGGTGGGGCGCTTGCCTGCCACCGCTGCACTAAAAGTATACACTGAGGTGTTAGAGGTTGGGGCAGCCGCAGCTGCACCAGGGCCTTCAACCAGTTTTTTGGCATCCAGAAAGGACAGCCCCTTCTCCACACGCACCTGCTGAATCTTGCACTCGGATATCCAACGAGGGCATTTCTTATCCGAAGCCATATGCGCCCCCTGGCAATTCACACACAGGGGGGTGGCTGTGCAGGACTCAGCAGAGTGTCCGGGCCTAGTGCAACGGGCGCATGAAGCCTCTGCCTGACGGCATGTCTTCTGCCCATGGCCATACTTTTGGCACTTAAAGCACCGGAGGGGAAGAGGGACGTACTTTTTCACTCTCAGGGAGTAGTAACCTCCCCAGATGGTAGTAGGAGGGGTGGGGGTGCCAAACGTCAGGATGATGGTAGGGAGACGGATCTCCCCACCACCTCGCTTGGAAGCGAAGCGCCTGACGCAAGTCACCCCCTGAGATTTAAGGTTCCTTACAAGTTCATCTTCTGACAGTTCTGCCAAAGCTTGATCTTTGATTACGCCTCTTGACGAATTCATAGTTTTGTGGGGTGTGACTTCCACAGGAGTGTCTCCGATGGAAGAGAGCCCCAGTAGCCCGCTGGAGTGTGCCCGAGTACGGCACTCCACCAGCAAGTCACCAGACCTGAGGCGCTGGGCGTCAGGCCTGCCAACACGGCTCCTGAGGGTCTCCCCCACCAGAAAAGGATGCAGCTTGGTAACTGGTTTCTCCTTCACCTTGCTATGGACAATGAGGAAGCGAGGCCATACGGCCGACGCCTGAGGCGTCGCTTCCTCACAGTCTGAATCACTGTCATGTGCAATGTCGGTGTCTATGCGCCGTTTCTGTGCTAGTTTTGGTTTTTTGGTTTTATCCATATTATATTAGTAGAGATATTCATCCCCCGGGGGTCCCCGCCCGCCACCGAGCCCAACAAGGGAAAGTGCAACTGTCGGCGGGTCTCCAGCCGACGCACAATGGAGACTGCCCGAAAGATATACTCAAGGGGGTAAGCCCGATTGAACCGTCTGAGCCACCGCCTTCTATCACACCGTTGAATGCAGGGGAATACTGGCGTAAAGCACCTAATCAGCAGCAGAAGCTATAGCATGGTGCTCCGTATAGCAACCCGCATGTCAACAGTGGGATAGGGCTCAACGTGACAAGAGCCGATTGACTAGGCCGGTACGACTAGCCTCCCGTTTAGGTAGAAGTCAAGGCCGAAGTGGAGTGTTGGCACCAGTGAGCCGCAGCCCAAAGGGAACCTCAGCCACCAGGATCCTCTTCTCCCCCGACACGGGTCTCCAAGCACGGCAAACACTTGGGATCCAAAGGACCAAAAAGTCACGAGTATTTTTAAGGACCAATCCAACATGGTACGACCTAGGTTAGCACAGCTCCTTAAAAACCGGACCAGTGAAAAGGCTGAACAACATATCTGCTGACATCAAGTCCTAATCCTGGACAAAGATGGCACCCGTCCGCTAGCCCACTCAGTCAGGGACTGAGCGGACTACCCACCTACGCCACGTGGAGGCCGGTGCCGGGTAGGCTGTTAAAATAGAGGACATAGACTTATTTGAAAAACTAAATCCTGGTATATCTGTAAATGTGTATGTGTGGGATAATGAGTCTGAGAACAAGTTACAGCCAATTAGTGTATCACCAATTGCTCCAACATATGGTCAGTCAGAAGATAAACATGTTGACATGTTGCTAATCGGTGATGACAATAACTTTCACTACACAATTATCAGAAATATGTCACGTCTAATTCATGGGCATACAACAAAACACAAGGGCAAACAGGAAGTGTGTAAAAAATGTTTACAATGATTTTCTTCTATTTCAGTGGCACATAATCACATCCTACATTGTAGGTCACCTGATGACATACAAACTGTACTTAAATATCCAGATCCTGGCAGCAAGGTTTATTTTAAGAACTATGGGAATCAGCAAAAGTTGCCGTTTGTAGTGTATGCAGATTTTGAATCATTGGTTGTACCATATGAAGGTCCTGTTCCAGAATCATTACCAAAGACTATAAAATTGAGTGACCAAGTGGTGTGTTCTTTTGGATACATTCTTGTTAGGTCAGACAGTCTGCATTCAAAACCTGTTATCTACAGGGGTGAAAATGCAGCTTGTCTGTTTTTAACAGAAATGAGACATCTGTATAGTCAGGTAGTACAGTATCTCACAACATGTCAGATGCCTTTGGTGATGACAGAAGAAGACAAACTGAATTTTGATACAGCTGAGACGTGTTGGATTTGTGAGCAACTTCTGAAGGGTGATAAAGTTCGTGACCATGATCACATAACTGGGCGTTACAGAGGTGCTGCACATAACAATTGTAACTTGTTATTAAAAACAGATCCTAAGACATATAAGTTACCAATCTTTTTTCACAATCTCAAAGGATATGATTCACACATTATCATGCAGGCTGTGGATGAGTCTTACAAAAAAATTAGTTGCATTGCACAGACAACTGAGAAGTACTTGACTTTTAGATTGGACAACAAATTAGCATTTTATGACTCCATGCAACATTTGTCTTTAGGATTGGCTAGTCTTGCAGAAGGACTGACTGAGTATCCAATAACGAGTAAATATTTTGAACCAGACTTGATTAAAAAAGGTGTTTATCCGTATGAGTACATTGATCACTGGGTTCTGTTTGAGGAAACAAGACTGCCACCAAAAGAGAAATTTTATTCTACACTAACTGGAAAAGGTATTTCTGACTCTGAATATCAACACGCACTTGATGCGTGGGGGAAGTTGGGGTGTCAAACGATTGGTGATTACCACGATCAGTACTTAAAGGCTGACGTTTGCTTGCTAGCAGATGTATTTGAAAGTTACCGTGAAAAGGGTCTATTGCACTACAAGCTTGACCCAGCTTGTTACATAACTAGTCCTGGCATGACATGGGATGCATTTTTGAAATCCAGTAAAATATCTATAGACCTGTTGTCTGATCGTACGATGGGTGAAATGGTGGAACGTGGATTGAGGGGAGGTATTAGTATTGCAGTAAATAACTACGCCAGAGCCAACAATAAATATTTGGACGGCCTGGACCTTGACCAGGGGTTTGACCCCTCAAGGTCAAGGTCATTCATTACCTATGTAGACGCTAACAATTTGTATGGCTGGGCGATGTGTGAGTTATTGCCCTTGAAAAACTTTTGTCTGTATGATTTGTCACAGTATGACATAACAGACATAACAAACAATATTATAAATCTTGACCGAAACGATACGAAGGGTTGGATCTTTGAAGTAGACCTAGAGTACCCACACCATCTACATGATTACCACAATGATTATCCCTTAGCAGTTGAGAAAATGAGTATGACAGGGAAAAAAGAAGACACCAAACTTGTACCGAATCTGAATGACAAATTCAATTACGTTTGTCACTATCGCTTGTTACAGTTTTACATCAGACATGGGTTAGTACTAAAGAAAGTTCACAGAGGAATTCAATTTGATCAGAGTGTTTTCATGAAAGATTACATAATGAAGAACACAACCCTTCATGCCAGGGACGGCAACACTGCATTTGACAAAGACTTCTTTAAGCTTATGAACAATGCCTGTTTTGGCAAGACGATGGAAAATCCTCATCACAGAAAAGATGTGAGACTGGTCACAACTGAATTGGGTGCAATTAAACTTACAGGTAAGCCACAGTACACAGGGTACATCGTTGTATGCAGTGTCACTCAAAAAAAAGATTGTTAAACTGGACAAGCCAGTATTCATTGGTATGGCAATTCTTGAGTTGTCAAAACTGTTGATGCTTGAATTTTATTATGATTACTTTAAACCGAAGTATCCTGAGTGTCGATTGTTATACACTGACACTGACTCTATGATCATTGATGTGTGTACTGAAGACTTTTATGAAGACATGAAAACAGAGTTACACATGTATGACACATCTGACTATCCTAAAGATCATCCACTGTTTAGCACACAAAACAAGAAAGTGCCTGGGAAGTTTAAAGATGAACTAAATGGTGTGCCAATAGTTGAGTATGTTGGACTGAGATCAAAAATGTATTTTATACTGCACCAAAAGGGAAGTCAGTCGAAAGCCAAAGGAATTAAAAAAACAGCAATAAAAAATAAAGACATACGTCATGAGCATTACAAGCAAGTGTTAGATGGTGCATTAATGCCTGACTATCCAAACAAGTCACTGAGATCAAACAAACATAATCTTGAAATGATTCAAACACACAAAAAGTCACTTGCAGTTGGAGACACGAAACGTGTGTTTCACACTAAGGAAAAAGCTTATGCACCTGGACATTACAGGCTCAAGTTATCTGAAGACATTTGTGATGAACTGGTTGATGAATTAATCAATGAGTTAGTTACTGAAATGAGTAACGGTGTCTGGGGGAATAATCTGTAATTCTTCTCTGACAAATGCCCTCTGGGGTGCAGGGTCGAACAGGTAATATATTGTTGCGCCAGGACCGTCAGGACCGGGGACTATTTTTTTTATATTATGAACGGATGTGGACCAGATGGAATCTGTTGCCCTGCGTCTGTCGTCGTTCTCGGCCTCTCCGGGTTGATATAAATATCTTACCTGTTTAGTAAACAAACTTGTGTCAGGCGCAAGCGGTGCTGGGGTTGGGGTTGGTCCTGTTTTTGGGTCTGTAATTGTTTTCAATTTAATAGCATCAACAGGCTTTGGGTGGCCTTCATTGTTCATTGCTTTTATCACATGTGGTAATCTCTTAACCCACTCAGTGTTCCGGGTGTCATGCATGAGTTCCTTAGAATACTGGTAACTGAAAAGTCTTTCTGATAACTGTTTGTTAAAGTTCTCTACAATTGCCTGTGATCTGTGCACACCTGGAATGCCTCGTCTGACCAGTACGCCATGCTTAGCAAATAACTGATTAACAGCACCTTTGAATTCTGATCCGTCATCAACTTGTACAAGTCTGGGGTATCTTAAAGGGCCTCGACTATATATTTTTGATAATGCTGTAGCAACAGTGGTAGCTGTTTTGTCAGATGTGGGTTCAGCGTCTTTGTACCTTGAAGCTATGTCAACAACAGTCAGTGCATACTTGTATTGTTTCTTTCTTATTGTATCGTGTGGAAGAAACAGGAGGTCCATTTGGTGCGTGTCATTTGGTGATGTGTTTTCAAAATGAGGTCTAGATATCTTTCTTGGAGCAGGGAGATATATCTGCCAAATTGCCTGTCTCTGTAACCATTGTTTGACTTGATTGAGTGTTATATCTCCGCCCACAGCGGCATGTAATTTCTGAATAGCTGTTTGCCCTTTCCAATAGCCTGATGGAGAGTAATATATTTTTGATAGTTTATTTTCGGCTGCCATTTTTTCTAGCAATGAAAACTCCTGTAAAATAAACAAATGTCATTCCCACTAGAACAAAGATTATCTCCCCGTTTCTTTGTTGTGTACTCGGTTGATAGTAGTCACTTAGTTTTGGTTTTGGTATAGACATGTCTTCATCCGTGACAAGAAAATATTCCCTGATTGCTTCGTCTGTATTTGAAAACGTATGTTGTGCATGGCTTTCAAGCCTGAGTTTTTCATTGATGAAATCAAGTTTCTCAATTCTTTGTTTTTCATACGCCTGTTCTGCCTGTGCTAATTTTTCTGACGCTTCATTATGACGCTTCAATTCTTCTGCAGATTCCTCTCTACCCATTTTTGAAAAGAGATAATTAGAGCCACTGAATGCGAGGGCGTTAACAACTGCCCCACCAATCATAATAGCTATCGTCGCCATATTATTTTTATTTACATAGAAACATTTTCGGGAATAATTCCCTGCTTGACAAGAAAATCTTTTGTCGCAATCGACGCTGTAACAACTACAATTAGCTTAGCACTGTCTTCGAAATCGAGTCTACTGAGGTCTGCTGATTTCATTTTGAGTAGACTTTTTCCCAGCATAGAATAAGCTACTGCTAATCCACTGATTACGGCAGAATGATACACAAGGTTCATTAAATTCTTTGAGTCGTTCATTTTCTAAGACAATAAAAATTAAAATAATATTTTTTTTTACTGCATATAAAATGGGTCAACGGCTTTGGGTGTTACTGGTAATGTGGCGACTTCTGGTTTTGTTTTTGGAGTGTCTGATTTTTTGGTCACTGTACGAGTCTGTGGTTTGTATTTTTTGTATAATTGATAACCTACGTAACCAAATCCGACAACAAATCCGGCAACTATATATTTTGTTGTTTGAGGTTCGGGATCAGGGACAGGGTTAGACTGGGTTGTTTGTCTCTCACTTTGATGAGGGAGTGACGGCCCTGACGGTATTGACACAGGTCCTGACGGTCCTGACGGTGGATCAGTTACATGAGTCTTTTCTGTTTGTGCTTGAAGCTGTAATTTTTTCTGCCTGTTCCATTCGGCTAATCTTTTTCCTGCATCAACCCTGCCTGGACTTTTAGCCTTAGTCACAGTTTGAACCTGTGTCAAAACAGGGTCGGGGTTCTGTTGTGGAGTCGTCTGGGTTTTGTCCATTTTCTTCTGCAGTAAAATTTATTTTCGAAAAATCAATATGACTACCAGTAACAAGTAAGGTTACCACAGGTGCAAGGTAATTGCCAAACTTGTAAAACATAAGGCATGCTAATTTGCCTATTGAACTTGAAACAATGGGGTTGCTTTCAAGGTCGTGTGATAGGCTGTCACTATCCACAGGTAGAAAGTGACTCACTGCTTTTGTGTATAGGCATACAAGAGATCGACTCAAATCACGAGTCATTAGTGATGCGATGTGGTTTTCATATTTTGAATGAAGCTTGATTAGCTCGTCAGCGGTGAGAGATTCAATATCCTCTGTCATGTATTGTTTTCCGAGATAAGTCTTTGATTTGCCTGACACAATTACAGAAAGAAGACGCTGTTTTTTCGAGTCTTAAGTCTTTGTTTTCTACAGCATTGATATCATTCAATAGAAGTAATTCGTCTTGGTTCATTTATAATGTAATTAAATTTTTTTATATAAAATCAAAATTGCAGGCAACTTTAAAATTGTTATCAAGCAAAATCATGTTTCTCTAGGAAATTACACTGAACAGTAACTTTATACGTTTGCACCACTCCAGCAATATTGCCAATAGTTTTTGAGTTTACCCCAGACAAGATTTGCCCTGTACTATAATCTCTCTCAGTGAGCTTATCAATAACATGCTTCACAGATTTCAATTGTGGTGTCATGTACAATAACCCTTTCCTTTAAAGCAAACATACCTGACACAGTATTGGCAATTATTGGCTTTGCAGTAAATTATAAAACACACCCTGGCCAAGTGAGAGCCAAATAAAACATCAGACGTAACATAGACAGTAACTTGTTAATTTTACCATGACTTGAGCACCAGAAAAAGGAAGGAATCACCCCTGTTCAATAACAAAATTTTCAGATTACTTTTTCCTTTGTTTGAGTACAGGTTTATACAAGGGAAGTAATTTTGTAAAAATTTCAGCAAGACAAAAAAGTTACTTCCCTTTTTTATTAAATTATGCTTTAATTCTTGACTAAAGTACACTTTTTGTCAAAAAGTAAATAACAAAATGTGCAAATAATTACAATAGATAATAGAATAAAGATGTTGTTATTTGATTTTGTTAAAACAATGAGTGATTTATTTTTTAACAAAACCAAATTATACATTATTTTGTAATTACTTTTGTCACTTTAACACCTGCTTAAATGTTTTTACAAGTGCGTGCACACACTCGCTAATAGCCGTGTTTTTAGGGTATTGACTCAGAAATAATGGTATAGATAGACTTCAAATGGCTTTTTTCTTAAAGCCTGAGGTTAACTAGCGTGGATTGTGTACTTGAGTGATTTGGATTAGGGCTCTCAAGTCTCAGTCACAGGTGGGTTTACTAGTGTTTGTCAGTTGTCATAAGCACAGACATAAAACAGAGCGGGGTAAAGGTGTATGATTACTGTCTTTATGCCGGGCCTCTCTCTGTGTGAAGAGCTCATAGGGGATTATGCGGGTGAGTGTTTTCCCATTCACTGTTCAAAACCAATTAGCATTTTGTGGGGGACTCCATATCGATAATGAAAAATAAGACATACCTTAGCGTGCTTAGACATATCATGGTGTTTTCCCATAAATACCCTGTTAGTGCGATGAATATCGTTCTGCTCGAAAAACTTTTTGGAAACGTGAAAAGGTTTTGAAGACCTTCTCTGAACTAAAGGCAATATGTAAATTACCTTAGAGGTAGAGTCATGACGTGAAAAATGTTTGCAGTTAAACCCTGTCAACTTACTCATAAAGAAAGATAGTGAGTAAAATTATGTGGAAAGAGAGAGAGCTATTGTGTGTGTCCGAGTATTCCCATGTGTCTGTACATGTGTGTGTGTGAGTGTGTGTGTGTTCATGTGTTTGTGTATGTGTACGTGTATGTTTATTCATGTGTTTGTGTGTGTGTGTGCGTGCATGCGTGTGTGTGTCTGTATGTGTGTGTGTGCAACTTGATGTTGTTTCAGTGTGTCAGTGTGTATGTATGTGTGTATTTATGTATCAGGCATACTCAGCCATGCAAACAGAACCTTAGAATGAACCAGTAACTCAATGTTAAACAAGCCTCTCAAACCTACTCATAATGAGAAATCAAACACTATAAATAACTGAAAATGTTGTAAAGCGGGGCTCATGTGACTCTATTTACTCAGTACAAGCCTTTATGTTGGTGAAGCCCTATTCAGTCACACCGGGCCGGTGTACAATTTCTAAAGGTCTTTTCAAATGTAACCTGCGAATGGGCGCCCTGAAAGCATGTCCACTCCTCATTGAAAGGGGGTTTGTCATTGAGTCTTGTCATGCGTGAACTGAAATGTTATGTGCGGGACAGAGCATGTGAGTTCGGAAATCGACTCTGGCAGTATAGAGAGACAATGGAGAGTAATTTTCTAATTATTGGGTGTGCAAAAGTCATTAGTCTATTATAGAGTGCGCTGTCAGGATTTTGGTTTGATTTGAGAGAAACGGCAGTGTGGAAGTTAATAACCGTAATTAGTAATTAATTAAGGTCATTAGGTGTTGACAGAGACAATAATTATAGAGAAAGTCAATATGAGTCCCGATAGATAATTAGATCAATAATGCCGCATCAGTCATGCTTGTCAGTTTTAAAAATCAAAGGGTTGATTTGGAAATAATGGGGTGTAATAGTTAGTCAAATTTTTAATATTAAAAATAACGTAATTTAATGACTGATGCGGCTTTATTGAATTCATTTCTATCGGGACTCATATTGACTTTCTCTCAGGAAGTGTTTAGTCTTGACGATTCCGATGTGTTCTACTGTTACAAAGATTTGTGGCTTACACGGGAAGAACGAGAGGATCGTATTTATCAAGGCATACAGTCAGATAGCATTATGAAAATTCGAATCAACGCAGGTGATAAATCAACAACAGAAGCCAAGGACGTTATAATTGCCGAAACATATGGAAATAGGTTTTGCATTCCACTTGAATTTGAAATCCTAACAGCGCATTTGCCTTATTACCAAGGAGCACTGAATGACCGTCTGAGTTTTGAACTAATCTTTAATGACTACTCCAAAGTTATCAAATCAACTGGCACAGACGCAACATATAAGATTTCTAACATCTCTTTGGAATATGAAATTGTCACACACACTGAACTAGCTAGACTCATACAAAATCAATATCAGTCAAGACTGCCGATTTATTATGACCGTGTGATAAGACACAGTTTGATTAATAAAAACAAAAGTGACCAGATTTGGAACATCAACCTAAACACGCCTGCTAGGTCACTGAAAGGCATTCTTATGTTGTTTGTTGAACCAGCGGCTCCATACCAAGAAGATTCAGAAAAATTCTATAATCCGAAAATTACACATTTATCCTGTACAATCGAAGGTCAACCAAATCAAGTGTACGCTTCCGGAATGTTGCCTTATCAGCACTACGACGAGATCACAAAGTATTTTGCAGGGGGGAGACTTAGAGATAAATCAGCAAACATAGCATGTAAGGATCTGCATCTGTATGATGTAAGAATCGGTGAATACCTGACAAACAAGTACGCACTGTGGCTAGATCTTCGCAGTACGGAAGATGACTTTCTTCATGGCTCTGGCCGTACTATCGAAAACGGCAGTGACGGGATTACAATTCAGATACAGAAAAAGACTGAAAAAGCCGAAGCAATAAATATATATTTGTATCTGATTTATGATGCACAACTGAACATTTCTGAGAGCAGGCTAAGCACTCACGTGTATTAAAAAATCACTTAGCTTTTGAGTTGTTTTGGTTTTAATCCTTCACAGCCCATTTTGAATCAGAAATACACCATGATAAAATCCGAGCGTGTTAGCAGACACGTCACGCTTGTGCGGTAAACTGAAAATAAAAGGCCTATTGTACAGGGTCGTCCCCACTGAGCATAAACAGGAAACCGTTTCAATACCAATTTCAAGCTTTCTGGTTATGAAAGGGACACAATCTAATAAACTCACACACACGGCAAGTGTTATAATAATGACTACGCAAAAGCTTGTCTGGCTTGATTATCTTCCTGCTCTGGTTGGGTAAACAAGGCAATAAACGCACGCAACCACCAGATGTCCGTGATCCGGTTTCAAACTAACCACTCACACCCAATTTTCTCCTCGTGTGAGTTGGTGATCTAAAAACACTCCTAAAACAGGGTGGGTGTATAGTGACTTGAATCCCTGAGGTCTCTCACTGGGAGTAGAGTTATGGGTTTTGTCTTTTATTTTTAATGCTTCGCAGCAGTCACGATGAGTGGAGTGAAAACTTTTTCTTCACACAGACGTTGAAACAAAATTTTTTTTCCTCCACACAACTACTAACTTGGAGAGTTTTATTAATTTTAGGAACGACTTGGTGCTCCATATTTGGAAAAAAAAACTATTTTTAATGTTTGTACCACATTAAAAATCTGTCCTAGTGGCTTAGTGACATAAATTTGAAGCGTTGACACAGAACGGAATAATTTGACCTAATATGTTTGTGTGTGCTTGTGTGTGTGTGTGCGAGGTTGGTGGGGGGTGGGGTGTGGGGGTAGGGGGGTGGGTATGTGTGTGTGTGCGAGGTTGGTGGGGGGTGGGGTGTGGGGGTAGGGGGGTGGGTGGCGTGTACAGGATGTAGCTATTTCTCAGGAATGCTAACTGTGACAGCATTGATATTTTAACTAGCCATTGTTTCCAAGGGGCCGGGTGGCCTGACTGGGCAGATAAAGCTGTTGAAGGTATTTGGTCAAGTGCGTTTGTTTATTTACGGAAAGGATCAAATAAATCAATTGATTCTTAAATGGGTGGGCTTGTAATCTCCTATCTTCATCTCTCTGTAGGACATGCAATGAACAATTACTCAGTACCGGAGACAGTAAAATTCCAGACTCTAGCGGACACGTGCGGACTAGCCAAGTCCGGCTACTGGTGCGCGAAAGTTGACCTTAAGGCGGCATACCAATCTGTGTGTATCCATCCACATAATTACCAAGTCACAGGCCTAAAATGGATTGTTACGGGCGAGCAGAAGCCCACATACCTGTTCGATAGTAGGCTACCCTTTGGTAGTAATGTGGGCCCTTCACACTTTCACAGACTTTCGCAGGCAGTTCGCAGATGTATGTTACTGCGCGGCATGACAGGGATAGTAGCGTATATTGACGATTTCTTCATAGCAGCTAAGTCCAAAGAGGAATGCACTCAAATGATGATGACGCTCATTGCCCTTTTACGTAGATTAGGGTTCAATATTAGCTGGCCTAAGGTGGTGGGGCCTACACAAACCATTAGTTTTCTCAGGATCTAGATCTGCACCAGCACAAGCACCTTGTCATTGGGCGACGACAAGCTACAGCAACTTCACAAACGCTTGCAGCAGTTTCAAGGCAAAACACGCGCGACAGAGCAAAGTTTGCAGTCACTAGCAGGGTCCCTTAACTGAGCGTGTCAAGCCGTCAAGGGAGGCATTTTTTTCTGAGGCAGATTCTTGATACGATTAAACCCCTTCAGCAGCAAAGCATAAAGTGAGACTCTCATGGGAGTTTCATGCAGACTTACAGTGGTGGCTATCTTACATGCATGTTTTTAATGGCACTGTGTATTATGACTCACTAAGCAAGGAACATGTCCATGTTGATGTTTGCAACCTGGTGGCAGGCGCGTTCTGGAAAGGAGATTGGAATTATACACTGTTCTCTTCAGACATGCCGGCAGCCAAGGACTTGCATATTAATTATAAAGAGGTGTGCCTGGTGGTGCAGGCAGTCAACCGGTGGGCCCCCTCATGGTGAGGGAAACAGGTGGTCATTCATACGGACAGCATGGTGACAAAGGCTATCATTAACAAAGGGCGCTCAAAAGACCGCTATGTCAATAGTCTGTTGAGGAAGATGGCATGGGAGTGTGTGAGAATGAATTGCAGCATGTCAGCGATGCACGTGGCTGGCAGTGTGAATGTGTTTGCCGATACAATTTCCCGCCTGCACGAAGGACGGCTGCCCATGCTAGGACAATTGCTAACGAATTGGCACTGGGGCCGATCGCCTGACACCTACCTTCTGAATCACATGTCACAGTCAGCTCTTGCCTTTGTGCTGTCTAGGTGCCAGGTCTAGGCTCAGATACCAGCTACTGCAGGAGGTGGCAGGATATCGTGCCAGTGTTTTTGCCGACAACACCAAGAAAACATATCAGACGCACTTGCGCTCTTATCTGAGTTTTTGTGACCAAATGAACATCCAGCCGGTACCGGTTTGTGAGAGAACAGTGGCGCAGTACGCGGCCTTTTTTGGGCCAGGACACTTCAGCCCAGCTCCGTAGCACAATACTTCAACATTGTTCGCCTTTTGCATTTAGAATGCGGGGAACCGCACCCATACCTGGACTCGTGGATGGTGAAAAACACATTGCAGTGAATTGAGCAAACAAAAGGCTGCCCTCCTAACAGCAAGATGCCGATGAGCCCGCAACTTCTTCTTCAGATTAAACAAAAACTTGATTTGTGCAGCTCTAGGACTGTGTCTTCTGGGCAGCGATAGTGGTGAGTTCTTCGGACTGCTTCGGCGATCCAATCTTTTCCAAGAGGGTGCAGGCTTCGATCCTGGAAAACAACTCACTAGAGACTGCTTTGTTGTGAATGACAACAGTAGTGTCAAGATACTGGTTAGGTGGAGTAAGACAATTCAGAAACGCGAAAAAAACTCTAGTGATCGCGTTACCGGTCATGTTGCGTCACCCTCTGTGCCCCGTGACGGCAGTGATCAGTATGTTTAGAGCGCTAGGTCCAGCGCTGCCTAAGGAACCGGCCTTCCCCATTCGGGGATCAGAGTTCAACAAATGGTTGCGAGAACTGACCTCTGCTGCTGAAGGGGTTTATACAAGCCACAGCTTGCGGCGTGGCGGGGCTACATGGGCCCTGTCTTGTGGAGTGCCTGGCGAGGTGGTGAAGTGTTTGGGGGACTGGAAAAGCACTGCATACCTATCATACTTGGACCAAATACCTCAAAATATACAAGAAGCATACTTATTCAGAAAATACCGACATCTTGAACACTCGACTTTTCTCTCAATTGGGTGAAAAAACTGGCGTTTTCCCGTTAGGTTTGGGCAGGAAACAGCCAGTAAACCTACTGGTTGGGTTAGATATTGTCTTACATGTTTGACAAGTGAGAGTCACGGGAATAAAACGCCTCCATTATTTTTGCCCAACTGACAGGAAAGTGTCGTTCAGTGTATAAGCGTGAGGAAGTAGTGTGGAGTTGAGTGTGAGACTGAGGTGTGATAGTGAGAGCGAGTCGATGGATGCAGAACAGGAGTCATGCGCGCTGTTCTGACAAAACCTCGCTCAAGTTCTGGTCCGGAACTTTGGCCAGCCATTAATTGGCAGAGAGGGTCAATGATGTCAGAACAGGGGCGCACTGGTGGGAAGGAGAGAGTGAGGTTGGGGAAAGGGGAGGGAGGGGGGCATGAGAGTGACTGGAGTTTAAAGAAGGAAAAAAGATTGGAGTGAAAGAGACCATGGAAAAAGTGCAAGATCTTCTATGTAAGTAAAGATAAGCTTTTCTTTATTTCTCTCATACAATTCACAGAAAGATGTCACGCCTAGCTATGTAACCCCATTGGCTCCACCACCAGAATATTACTGAGAAAAAAAGTTATTTTGTTGTCGAAGTAATTTAATAAAAATGTTCAAGTAACCTAATGACTTGAGACAAAAACTTGAAAGAACTTAGGTCAAGTTACTTATAAGTGCTTATTTTAACTCACTTATAAGAACTTTTGTCAACTAATGTATAAGAACTTACAAAGTTACTCGCAAAGTTACTTGTCAGTTGTAGGTAACTTATAGGTTACCTATTAAGTACTTGTAATTTACTTAACTTAAAGAGTTGTGTGATGATGTGTTATTTAACATCGTAGGATTACTTAACTAGCTGACTGTCTGCCTAGCATGTGGTGCATTTTTTATTAAAAAAATTTTAAGCTGACAAGCTCGGTTAGCCGCTGTTAGCTAGCTGGTTCCCGAGAAATGCCTGTATTTGATATGGTTTTGTGTGGATCGTGTGGTGATGTTCAAAATACTTTGTTTTAGGCATGGACTCATTGTGATAAAGGTGAGGTTGGATTGTCCTTTCCTCTCAAAATACGCATGTGACATAATTTGAGGCGGCGTTTTTTTTAAGTTGTGATGGTGGTGTTTTTAAAAAGCTTTGTTTTGGGCGTGGGCTCCGTCATTGTGATAAAGATGGGGTTGTATTGTCCTTTCTCTATTCTCTTAGGCAATATATCACAAGCAATTTATCACAAGATGGGAGTTAACGTTAAGTAGATCACACATGATATATCACGTCGTTATAAACAAGAGTTCAAAATCGAGACAGCAGTTGGAATAAAAGACTTCTTAAAAACATTATTTTTCGCAAGTGGCATGTTGAAACATCTGCCTGATGGTAGTATTTGAAACTGATCAACTAGTGGGTGACGAGGATCACCGACAATGCTAGCACATTTCCTTCAGACAGCCCTATGGTACAGATCATCTAATGGGTACTGTCCTAGGCCAATGATCTTCCCAGGTGTTCTGACAATACGTGACAGTCTGCCCCTGTTTTTCATACTGAGGTTGCCATACCAAGCAGTGATGTTAAAAGTCAGTATGCTTTCAATTAGGCTTTTATAAATAGATCCTAAAACCTTCGAACTGGCATCAAAACTTCTCGGTCTCCTAAGAAGGTACAGATGTTGGTTTGCATTTTTCATAATCAGATTGGTGTTTCCAGTAAAAGACAGCCTACTATCCACAGCTGTGCCAAAGTATTTAAATTCAGTGACCACTTCGACAGACTGATTATTACTTGAGACAGGTACAAAAATATCATCAAAATATCCTGTCATCAATGACGAGCTCCGTGGTTTTCTGTACATTCATATCCAAAAAACTGTCTTTGCACCATGACTCTAATACTGCTATCTGTGCAAAGTACTCAGCCAGACTGTCCTCTTTTTGGAGTAGACGTACAAGAGCCATGTCGTCTGAGAACTTTAAGAGACGAGAAGTGGAAGTATGACAATGCATATGGTCTGTGTATATAGAAAACAATGTCAGAGAGAGAACACAACCTTGAGGGCAGTCCGAATTTAACACTATTTGGTCAGACAGATTGCCATGAACATTTACACATTGCGGCCTGTCCTTCAAAAAGTCTCGCACAAACAGAATAATGCTTGTGTTTACATGATGAAAGTCCATCATATGCTGAAAAAGCATCAGTGGTTCAACAGTATTAAAAGCATTAGAAAAGTTAATAAAAAGAATTTTCACATTTGAATTTTCAAGATATTGAAAAACAAGATTGTACAGAGTAAGGCACGCATCTTCCACACCCCTATGATTTTTGTAAGCAAATTGGAGTGGATCCAGTAGTTCGGCAACATCATTTAAACGATGCCTCCGCACCACCTTTTCCATACATTTTGACAGAATATAAGTCAATGCAACTGGGCGGAAATCATTGAATTCACAAGCATTGGTGTTTTTTTTTAGGAATAGAAACAATGATTGATGATTTCCAAGCAGTAGGGACAGTATGAAGATCAAGCAGGAACTGAAAGATAGTAGTGAAGATCTTTCCCAACTGACCTGCACAGGTTTTCAATACTTTTCCTCCTAACCCATCTAAAGAGGAATATGAACATCAGCAGCGAAATGACATCACTATAAGCTTCACATCATGGCATCATTAGTCACACGATGCCATGTACACATGATGAAACCGATGTTTTACGTCACTCATCATAGCAAACAAAATTTTACTTACGAGAAGGATTGAAGATGGCAATTTTCTAGCTGATTTTCACACCTAGAATGTTTAGGTCACAATTTGACCTAATCATACCCGAGTGTTGGGACAAACAGCAGACTTATTCAAATACTGTTAATTAAAAATCATTCATATATTAATGAGAAGATTGCGTTTTTCATTAAAAAAATTCAATGATTTGTTAACTGTTCTTTTAAATATTTTGAAAATTACAAAATCACTTTACCTAATTGTACTCAATAGCCGGGACTAACTGTAGGCTCTTTATTCTTTATGAAAAATCATTCTGTTATTAATGAGAATATTGCTTTTTTGTAAAAAGATTCAACTGTTTAATGAATAATCCCAATAATCCCCCAAAAACATGATTTTGTGTTTGTTTTGGTAATGATTTAATTATCTCTCAAAAAGTGGAAAAGGTACAATGCTGACTAACAAACTCATTCAATGTCTTCCTTTAATCTAGCTATATGCAAAATATCTATAGTATGAATAAGAACATTTATGGAGTGAAATGCGGATCAACCGATTTTCATGGAAAGACCATTTTCTTGTCAGTGTGTACTCTAAAACAAAAATTAAAAAAAACTACCTTGAGATAATCTTAATAGGGGAAATATCCTAAAGTTTCTAGCTTGTCTGTCCACAATGCAGGCTCTAGTCACTGTTACAAACACGCACACACACACACACACACACACACACACACACACACACACACACACACACACACACGGCTCTTCGTGCCAAAAGGACCTTCTCCAGCAAGGTTTGCGTAGCTAGTCGCAATGTCATTTTTTTTATTGTTACTTCTTTGCCAGAATTTGGGGCCCGCCCACCCATGACGTCATGTGCATGCTATGGAACACACACTGATGAGCCCCATTTTAAAGTTGTTCCTATTCTTAAATAGGAACAACAAAAATGAAATGTTAAGTAAAAAAAATACAAGAATGTTGAGTTAAAAATAGTCAGCTTGGCTTATATAAAATCAGATATAACAAAGGTCTGATATAACAGCCTGCCTGGGCATGCATAGTTCTAGACCACCCACAATGGCCTTCATCATGACATTTAAGACTGGTGCTAATGAGGCCAGCTAGAAGCATAAATACTCTGGAGCCCCCACAAGCTGTGGAGACTCAGGAGCATAACGACAATAGATTTTGGTGTAATGTGGGCCACAAAGAGGCACAGATCATCATGGGCCCCCACAACTGCAGGTCTCATGAAAAACCTATGCCTATTGCTTATATTTCTTATATAAAGCGTTCTTTCTTTCAACACGCAGAGTAAACTGTGAACTCACAGATCTGATCCCTAACGGTGTGAGGTGGAGTGGCCTTAGAGGGCTTGCCCGGACCACCATCGTTAACAGCCATGACGCGGAATTCCACAATACCTCCCTCCTTCAGGTTGAGGATGGTGAAGGTCGTGTCAGGGACAGGGAATGCACTGACCTTTGTCCAGTCTTTGTTCTTCTCGCGCTTCTCAACAATGTACCCTGTTATAACAGTTTGGAGTTAATGTGTGTGTTCTCATTTCACTAAAATTAAACCACAGTCATAAAGACAAATAATCAAACAAGAAAGGCAAAGCCCTTATGGCTCATGTGTGTGACCAATCCACACAATAAATATGACTTTGACCTTTCCAACAGGTTACTGAAATGTTCTGAAATGTTCGTGTTCAAGTGTCTAAACATAAGTAAAGGGTTGGCTTTTGTACCAGCGAAATCCGAGTTTTCTCAAAAGGAATGCATTTTTCACAAATTTGTCAACACTATGTGACCCTTGTCAGGGGACAACTAAATTAGCCTGCATAGAAAGGTGTTAAATTATCATCAGCTACCTGATAAACTTTGATAGAAACTACAATTCTAAAAATAAAAAAAAATAAAAAATAAAAAAAAGAATGGCACAGCCCTTATGGCTCATGTGTATGACCAATTTACATGTGGGACCTTTGTGACAATAAGTAAAGGGCTGGCTTCTGCTTCCAACAAAATCCATGTTTTCTCAAAATTTAAGCATTTTTCACTCATCTGTCATGACCCTTGACCTTTGCAATGAGTCAACTAAATCATTCAAGGTCTTATCATCAGCTACCTTTGTGCTTAACTTTTTCCCATCGTAACGTGACTCCAGTCGCATTAGCCGCACTTGCCCCAGCCATCGTAATGCGACCCTGGTTGAGATCTGCTCGTGGCATGCACTGCCGCAATGCAACTGTGGTCGCGTTGTGTTTTTTATTAAATCGCATGAAGCAGAGCAGACGGTCAAAGGGAAGCAACCACTATAATATGTTTCACCAACTATTTCTCTCTGAAAGTGACTGCCCTTGTGAAAATGGCCTGTGTTTAGTCACTGTCGGCGTGAATTTCTTGCAACTCGCTCACTGTTTCCAGAACTAGAGATGGTGTGGGAACAATGGCGTCCCTATTGAAAACTGTAATTTGATAGTGTTCAAGCTTCAACAGGTTTATTAATGTGAAGTGCTCTGCAGATTTTGAAGGAACTTGTGAAAGTGGTTAGAACTGTTTTGGATGTGTACAATCACTTTCAGTGTGTGTGGCTGAAGACTTTTTTAGCCCTGCTTTTCACATCAGCCCAAGAGACAGTTTGAGGCAGTGTTGTGAATGGTGTTATCATCATCTTGTTTCTGATGGACTCTTCAGACACATTTCACAACAGTTGCATTTTCTAATTTGTGTGTAATTTTTCTGCTTGTGGAATACAATTTTGTTTTTTTGTTGCATGTTCTTACACTGTTGGTACTAAAACTTTTTTTTTTTCATTTGTTGCTCCACCATGTTTGTTCTGTTGCATAATAATAATCAAATTGATTTGACTTCCCACTAAACATGCACATTTTTAAAAAGTACTTTTAATGTTCTTTCAAATGATACCCAATTTATCTACGGTTGTTAGCTTGGGAGGCTGTGAAAATTAATTCAATCTACCCCCAAAATGTACATCACCAGGGAACACATATGCTCTACCTGATCCGTCTGCAGGGAAGTAACTAGCTGAGCACTGTTACGATGGGAAAGAGTTAATATGATTGAAAAGTTTGCAAAAAATGTTGATAATAACTACAATTCTATCCAAAATTGGCATTTCACACACATTTGCCAACCTCATATGACCCTTGACCTTTCTGAGGGGTCATCCAAATTAGTATGTATAGATACGTCTTTTACCATCAGGTATCTCTGTACAGAAGAAGTACGGAGAAGTAACAACGAAGGTCCTCACTACACTCTGTCAAAAGATCTGGGAGCAAAAGAAATGGCCAGTAGAATGGACACAGTCTCTAGTGATCCCGCTCCCCAAGAAAGGAAACCTGAAACAGTGCCAGAACTACAGAACTATCAGTCTGATAAGTCACCCTAGCAAAGTAATGCTTAGAATCATTCTCAACCGCCTCAAAACTTTCGCCGATGAACTGCTGGCAGAAGAACAGGCTGGCTTCAGAGTTGGAAGAAGCACTGTAGAGCAGATTTTCAACTGCCGCGTCCTGATCGAGAAACATCTGCAGCATCAGCGCGAACTCTACCACAACTTCATTGATTTCAGGAAAGCATTTGATCGCGTCTGGCACGACGGACTCTGGCAAGTCATGAGATCGTTCAACATAGAGGAGGGACTGATCCAAATGATAGAAGCGCTTTACAAAAACGCCTGCAGCGCGGTTCTACTTAACAATCAGTCAGGCGAGTTCTTCAGGACGACGATCGGTGTCCGTCAAGGATGCCTGCTCTCTCCTGTCCTTTTCAACATATTCCTGGAGAAGATCATGCAGGAAACCCTCCACGACCACCATACTTCAATCTCTATTGGTGGCAGATCCCTGTGCAATCTTCGATTCGCAGACGACATTGACCTCATGGCAGGCAGCAATAGTAAGCTCCAAAACCTGACAGACAAACTTTCAAGTAGCGCAGGGTCTTATGGCATGGAGATCAGTACGGATAAAAGCAAAGTGATGATCAACACCACAAGCGACAGCAGCAGCAACATTCACATGAACGGCCAGAAGCTAGAAGAGGTCAATAGCTTCAAGTACTTGGGAGCCACCCTGTCCAAAGACGGTAGTTGCATAGCAGAGATCCGTATCAGGATAGGTACAGCAACATCCGCAATGGCCAGGCTGGACAGGATATGGCGAAGTAACTCCATCAGCTTCACCATCAAGTACAGGCTTTACAAGTCCCTCGTAGTGTCTATTCTACTCTACGGCTGTGAGACTTGGACACTGCTTGCAGACTCAGAAAAGAAAATCCAGGCCTTTGAGAACAAGTGCCTGAGGAAGTTGCTCCGCATCTCGTACCGCGAGCACAAGACCAACGAATATGTACGGAGCATCGTCACTTCCCTGGTGGGCCCACATGAACCCCTTCTGGCAACCGTGAAACGGCGCAAGCTTGCTTGGTTTGGCCACGTGACCCGACACAACACCTTGTCCAAGACTATCCTCCAAGGCACTCTCGAAGGAAGTCGTCGGCGAGGTCGTCAGAGAAAGAGTTGGGTCGCAAACATAAAAGAATGGACCAAACTCGAGATGCCAGACTTGCTTGCCACCACCCAAAATAGAACTCAGTGGAGAGCACTGTCTGTTGCTGCTGCCTTTCAGTCCCCCCAACGCCCAGTTCGGGCAAGGGACTGATGATGATGATCTCTGTACCAAACTTGGGTTTGAAGTTGTAAATAGCATTTGAGAATAAACACCTTTTGTCAAAATATGGCTATTTTTGACCTATTTCCTTAGTTCTTGTGACCCTTGACCTTTCCGAGGTGTCAACCAAAGTAGTACCATCAGGTATCTTTATACCAAGTTTGGGTTTGAAGTTGTAACTAGTATTTGAGAAAACCTTCATTTTATAAAAATATAGCTAATTTTTTTAAACCAATTTCCTGATCCCATGTGACCTCGACCTTTGTGAGAGGTCACTGAAATTGGTATGTTTAGAAAGGTCTTGCCTCAAAGTATCCTTGGGCCAAGTTTGAAGACTGTGGCTTGAATAGTCTCCGAGAAAATGCCAACATTAAAGTTTACCAAGGACGACAGCGGAGAGACGACCAACAGACGACCCCAGAACACAGACTCACTTTTGTTTTGCACATGAGCCAAAAAATGTCTTTTTTCACACCTGCTGACTTCCAGTGACCCTGGACCTTTCCAAGGGGTCATCCAAATTGGTATGCATAGAAAGGTCTTACCATCATGTATCTCTATACCAATTAAGTTTGCGTTTGAAGTTGTATAGAAAAACCAGTTTTGTCAAAATATGGCTATTTTGGACCTATTTCTGGACACAGACCCCCCATGACTCTTGACCTTTGTGAGGAGATCACTAAATTAGTATGCATAGAAAGGTCTTAACATCAGCTAAATTTGTGCCAAATCTGACTGAAAAGTTGGCAAAAACTACAAATTTATTTTTTAAAAAGCCTGGCATTTGTCACACATTTGCCAACCTCTTGTGACCCTTGAACTTTCCAAGCGGGTCATCCAAATTAGTATGAATAGAAAGGTCTTACCATCAGATATCTCTAAACCAAGTTTGGGTTTGAAGTTGAAAATAGTATTTGAGCAGAAACATTTTATGTCAAAATATGCTGTTGTTTTTTTGTTGTTGTTTTTTTACCCCTTTCTGTGACCTTGACCTTTGAGTCATTGGAATTGGTATGTTTAGAAAGGTCTTGCCACAAAGTGTCCTATTTGGGCCACTTTGAAGTATGAGGTTTGAATAGTCTCCAAGAAAGTGACATTAAATTTTAACTTACCACGGACGACAGATGATGGACATATGATGGATGGCACATTACATAGACTCAGTTTTGCTATCAAAACAAAATCAACAAAATAACAAAAACAAGAACAAAACATAATCTGGAAACTTGTTTTCAACTGGTATCTAACATTACAGAAAGGACTGAGAAAATGTCCTGACCTGTGATTTTATTGCCACCGTCACTGAGGGGTTCTTTCCAGGTGAGGGTGGCCGAGTACTTGTCAAACTTGGGGATCTCCACATCCCGGGGGGCATCAGGGGGATCTATACACAACAACAACAACAAAAATATTCCATACACTTTCAGTTCAAAATTACAGATTATTTTGAAAACCCATGCAGTTTGTCCTTGCTGAAATTTGAGGACCATAATAAACACAAAGAAATAGGCTTGATATGAGCTATTCCTAACCCTTCAGCTGTATGAATCATTTTTTTGTCATGATGATTCCTGTATGATGATTCCTGCCGACAACCACAGGGTTAAAAGAAAATCAGGTTAAAAAAGATCATGAAGACAGTCAGGCATGGACTGTTTTGCTTAATCATTGCGATATGCTGTGGCTGCAGGGCATCATATAGCTCTTGAAAATGAAGTGAGCTGAATAGCGGTACATGTAAATAAATCAGAAGCAGGTCAAACATTGCACAATTATGTGGAATTATCAAGCCTACATGAGGAAAGTGTGGGAGGTTTTAAGTCTAATGAGTGGTTACATGAACAAAAATACCAATACTGTGCCAAATCAAGCAAACGCAATGGAACATGCCAATGAACGTAATGTCTTTTACACTAGATTTGATAAGTATGACTTTTCTTATCAGCAAGCCCAAGTCCGCGCCACTCTCAGCCAGACCAGCGGGGGATGTCGGCCAGTGCCTGGAGACTAGTGAGGAAGAGGTCTGCTGTCTTTAACAGAGGACCAGTCCCCATAAGGCTGCCGGACCCGACAGGGTTTTAAAGACTTGTGCTGATCAGTTGGCTCACATTTTTACTGTCTTTTTAATCTCTGTTTTAAGCACTGCCATGTTCCAGACTGTGATACTCAGTAGGCTAACTGTTCTAGTGTCAGACTTTGCTGATCCTCTGCAGTTTGCATACAGGCCAAACAGAAGATGTCATATTGTTTGTTGTCAACACTATTTATACTTATTTAGAAAATCCTAGACATTCCATTATAGTTCTGTTCTATGATTTCAGCGGTGCTTTTAATACTATCCATGCAGCCACACATTCTCGTTCAAAAACTGCAAACAAAGCATCTACCATCAGGATTTTAACTATCTGACCAATAAACCCTAGTATGTCAAACTACAGTCTTATACATCCGAAAGTGTTGTTTCTAACACTCCGTATACCAACAAAGGCACTCCTCAGGGCACAGTGCTCTCCCCTTTTCTCTTCATCCTCTATACTGTTGATGGTAGGCACCATCACGATCACGAGTCATGTCCCATGGCCAAATATGCGGGTGAGACTGGCATGGTTGGCAAAATCTCAAACAAAGACAACAGTCAATACAGGGCAGAAATTAGCAGGTTTGTTGACTGGTGCAATAAAAACTATCTTGAACTTAACGCTGGTAAAACATGAGAAACATTGACTGAATTTGGACGGATAGAGACATCCCAGATCCTGCGCGAATCAAGGAAGTAAGGTGCAGAGGGTTGATTCACACAGGCAACTTGGTGTCATTCTGGATAAGAAACTTAACTTGAAAGAAATTACAAATGTTATCATTAAGAAAGCACACCCTCATCTGTATTGTTTCAGGAAGTCAAGATCTTTTGATGTTAACCCATGTATTCTACATACTTTCTACTGTATTACCATGGCCAGTGTTTTAACTTTCGGAGCTGTGTGTTGGGTAGGAAATATTGCTGCACAGGAAAAGGGGAGAGTGGACAAGTTGATCAAGAAAGTTGAGAGAGTGATAAGCTAAAATCAGGAACACTTTGGCTCAATCTACAACAGACAACTGACGCACAAAACAACAAGAATACTGAATGATGAGACTCATCCTTTGAGAGATGAATTTGCCTCTAGATGGAGTGACAGAAGCGGTAGATTGATACTTCCATACACGCACACACAGATTCTTGTGTCCCGTGCAATAGCAGCTGCCAATGAGACTCACACTAGGGGACAGGAAAAAAAACCTCCAAATAGTACATGAGATTTGTGTGAATTAAATGTTTTAATACGAGTGTATGAGTGTCCGAGTATTAACATCTATTGCTGAGTCTTTTTTATTAGGCAGTGAAAACATGTGTGATATGTATTTATAGGCAGTGATAATATGTGATATGAATAGGCTGTGATAATATGTAAGATGCATTGTTTTTATGTGTGGATACATATCCTATTTATATGATTGTTTTGATATTTTCCTGAGACAAGGCAGTGCAATTTCTCATCCAATGGGATTAATAAATTCTTTTAATCTTGAATGTTGAATCTCCACCAAAAAGAGGCATACATTCCCCTGTGGCCACAAGGGCTCATGAGAAAATATACCTCTTGCTGACATCCACAGTTTGTGGTGGTCGTAGTAGTGTTTGTAGTGGTAGTATTAACAGTACAATCACTACCAGGACATATTGGGATGACAATACTGAAACTGTTGTGAAGAAAGGCCAACAGAGATTGTATTTTCTGAGAAAGCTGAACTCTTCTCTGTTGACAGGAACATTTTAACTTTGTTTTACAAATCTTTCTTAGAAAGCGTCCTGACTTTTTCGTTCATTTGCTGGTTCCCAAATCTTAGTGTTCCGACTGTTAAATATTTTGTAAATCTAGACAGCTGTTAAAAGTTTGTGTGCGTGTGCGTGTGTGTGTGTGTGTGTGGGTGTGTGTGTGTTTATACAGCTGTTTCATCGCGTGGGTATCGCTGGCCTGGATGGACAGTTGTAGAGGGTGTAAGTGGAAAGTAAGACGTTAATGTGTTCGCTGATAATGTCGTTAATAATGCTCTTAAGTTTTATAGTAATTATATTAGTTTAGAGTTTAAATATGTCTTAATAACTTAAGTTTTATAGTAATTGTATTAGTTTAGAGTTTAAATATGTCTTAATATTAGTATTATAAGTCTTACAGATTTAGCATATTAATATCAGGTACAAAATTAATGGGATATTAGAATGTCCTGATATTAATTAATGTTTATTGAATGACTTTTATTTGATTGTTCCCCCCTTCCACACAAATGTAATTGCCCTTTAAGGGATAAATAATTATAAAGTTATTTTAATTGAATTGAATTGAATATGTCACAGTGATCAGGGTGATCCAGCGAAATGGTGCTTTATTTACTGTGTGTGTCTTTGACTTGATTCTGGTTTGGGAATGACTCCTATTTGTAAACGCAAAGCATTTTTGATCTACATCTTATAATCTCTTTTGCCACAACACAATGTACACATGACTGAACATCATCTACTCACCAAATGGATTCTTGGCTACTACCCTGTTGCCTTCCAGTGGCTCGCCAACGCCATAGATGTTCTCAGCTTTGATGCGGAACTTGTAGGCCTGTCCATCCTTCAGGCCTTTCACAGTGTGGCTGTTGCCTGTGACCAGGCCTGGAACCTTCTCCCACACATTGGATCCTTCCTCCTGCTTCTCAATGACATAGCCTACAGATCAACAAATGTCAAAAGTAGTGGATCAGTTACATGTCTACGGAGTGTTTCCAACAGTTTACAAAAAACATCTAGTGGTGTGAATAGTTTATCAAACAAGATTTGCTCTTGTGAAGTTAACTTTTTGTTTTCACTCTATGTACCAAGTTTGAGAGATAGATTAACATACAGTGAGGCATTACCCTTTAACCATCATGGTCAAATATCTCCCACAAAAATCTGAGGCATCCAAATCATGTGAGATACCGAATAAATTTATTACACATTTATCTGATGTGTATCGGGCTTGGTGTTCACTCCCTGTGGCAGCTTGAGTGTGCCCTCTCCCATTTTTTTGTCTCTATATTTGGATTATTGAATGCTACACTGGATTTTCTACCACCAACGTGTTGCTGATGTCCTGGGCTACATTTTGGTGTATGTTTTGTGCAGTTTTACCACCGGACATGAGAGTTCTGTGGATACTTGTATTTCTGGAACTGTTTGCCATAGCGGTGCACAGCCATGAACTGGTTGAGACCAGTTCACCCGTGTTACCACAGGCTAGCTACAGTGGCTGCGCCTGTCTTCAACAGTGCTCATGCACCCTTTGGTCCAACTGCATTTGACTTCAACTGGAGGCCTGTGACGTAGTGACTGGCCTACTTCAGGGTGTACTCTTCAGTCGCAGTGTGTGTCGCACGTGTATACACACACAACTGTGCCTCACGCTGACTGTTGCAGTACTTTGTGTATTGACTCTGCTTCACACTTGTCAGTTGCTGACAATTTGTCTCCATCTTCTGTGCGGATACCCTACAGGAGAGACCGGGGGAGGCACTTTTGGCGTTCGATCATCATGTGCATGCTGTTTCACAATCCCTGTGCTGGAAGCTACATGATCTTTGCATACATTCAAGATCCTCTGCGCTGCCATGCCTTCGGCGACGTAAGAAAAAGCGTCCTTATAGGGCTGGTCGCCGTTGTCAAGGTAGGAGAATTGCAGTTGTTTCCTTGACAATGAAATCAGAGACACAGAGCGTGGATTCACGAGGGGTGTGTAAAGATAACTTGATTCATATCTCCTTATCAACATCCAATCGTCCACACAAAACTAATGGACTGAAATGCACGTTCAGTCGCGTCTCCAGAGAAACGAACTGAAATAAGCAACTTTATATATGACAATGACATTGATGTCTTGTTTTTGACTGAAACTTGGCTAAAACCGGGTGGTGACGAGGCGAAATGTGCCGAACTTGCCCCTGCTGGCTTCACCGTCAAGTCATTCCCACGTCCATCTCGGGGTGGCGGTCTTGCCATCATTTTTCGAGATGACCTTGTGCCCTACTTATCCTGTAACACTGCATTTGCCTTCGAACATTGTTCCTTTGAACTAGCACACATAACACTTACGCTACCAAGCAAGCCAGTACAGTTCTTCATTCTCTACCAGCCCCCTCCTAACTGCAAAAATAAGCTGACTTGATGCCATGTTCCTTGATCAGTTTTCTGATTTACTTGAATACAGCAACTCACTCCCAGGTAACCTTGCTATTTTGGGAGACTTCAACTTCTACTTTGACTGTCCGCAGAACTCTAGTACTATGAAACTAATGGATCTTTTGAGTGTTTTTGACCTTGAACAGTCTGTTCATCAGCCAACTCACAAGCATGGTCATACTCTTGATTGGCTACTACACCGACCAAGGGATAATTTCGTTCAGTCTACTTATGTGTCATATGCACTTGAGTCTGATCATCTATGCGTGATTGCTGATCTAGTTGTTTCAGTGCCACCCTTTCAGCCTGTATTTGTGCAAAAACGAAACATTCGTGCTATTGATCGCCTGGCTTTCAAAGCTGATTTGCATGAATATCTTAGCAAACACCCTGATCCCTCTGTGGGACAGTTGACCTCGGGTCTGAGATCACTACTTGACAAGCATGCTCCATCTGCTCGCCGTAAAGTGTCATGTCGGACATCCTCATCGTGGTTCAGTGCCGTGGGAGGCAAGCTTCTCGCTGCAAAGAGAGAGCGACGACAAGCTGAGAGACTATGGCTGTCCACTGGACTTACCGTACACAATCAGATTTTCAACGCTGCTAATAAATATGTAACTCGTCTGGTACTCGTGGCGAAGACAGCTTTCTTCAATGCCAAGATTGCAGCGTGCACCACCAGCAAGCAGCTTTATAATGTAACCAACAAACTGACTGATAGAAGGGATCCATCTCCACTCCCGACCATTTTCTCGCCATTAGAGCCGCCTGATCAGTTCTCAAATTTCTTTAAGAAAAAGTTCAGAACATTCGTGATAGACTTGATGGACTTATTTCACAGTCTCCATCACAGTATGATGTTCCCTTTTCTGGTCAGTGTCTCTCGTCCTTCAGACCTGTCAGTGAACAGGAACTTCATACTGTGCTGAAGAGAACTGCAGAAAAGACTTGTAGTTTAGACCCACTTCCTACTACATTGCTGTACGAGTGTATTGATGTTGTGCTTCCAGTCATGACCAACATTGTCAACGAGTCCGTGAGGTCTGGTATTTTTCTGTCGGATTTCAAGTCCGTCATTGTTAAACCTTTGCTAAAAAAGCTCTCTCTAGACCCTAACAATCTACAGAATTACCGCCCTGTCTCAAACCTCCCTTTTCTCTCTAAGATCGTTGAGAAGGTCGTGTTGTCGCAACTTCTCGACCATCTGAACCTGAATCATCTTCTTAGTCTCAATCAGTCTGCTTACCGTGCAGGTCATTCCACTGAAACTGCGCTTGCAAAAATTCTGAATGACCTCCTCGAGGCTCTTGATGATGGCAAAGTATCTGTTCTCGCACTGTTAGACCTATCTGCTGCCTTTGATACGATTGACCATGACATTTTGCTACAACATCTCTATTCTGTGTATGGCATTCATGAAACTGCTTTATCGTGGTTTAGATCATATCTGACAGACAGAACTCAGTGCATAGTTGTTAATGATAAACTATCCAGCCCATCCACCGTGCGCTTTGGCGTCCCACAAGGTTCAGTTCTTGGACCAGTCCTCTTTACCCGTATGTTCAGCCACTGGCCAGTGTCTTTAACCGTTTCTCTATATCACAGCAGATGATACTCAACTCCATGACTCATGTTCACCTGATCAGATTATGGACACAATCGAGAACCTTCAGGAGTGTGTCTTGGATACTAAGATGTGGATGACTTCCAACAAATTACAGTTGAATGACGGAAAAACTGAGGCCATGATCATTGCTTCCCCGAGGTTGACGAAGACGCTGACACTCCCCCAATCATTACAAATCTGTGGTGCCACTGTCCCCTTCTCCCCCCATGTAAAAAATCTGTGTGTCACACTTGATAGTAGCCTGTCCATGCGCCTTCATGTGAACAACATTTGCAGATCCGCCTATACTGAACTGCGACGTATTGCTTCAATCCGCCACTATCTGACACCTGAAGCAACTAAAGTACTTGTCTGCGCTTTTGTTTTGTCTAAATTAGACTATTGCAATGCTCTTTTGGCTGGCTGTTCCCAGTGTCTGATTGGCAAACTCCAGAAAATTCAAAACTCAGCTGTTAGGTTGATTCTTAGAGTCCCTAGATCAGATCATATCACACCCCATCTGTCTGCCCTTCACTGGTTACCTCTAACAGCTAGGATTCAGTACAAAATTTAATGCATGACTCACAGTTGTATTACCTGTTCCTGCCCACACTACCTTGCCTCTCTTCTCCAGCTGTATACGCCCTCAAGACAGAATTTGCGCTCTGCTGCCGACTCTCGAGTTTTACGTATCCCTCTTGTCAAAACAAATTGAGAGGTCATTCAGATACCAGAGCCCAGTTGTTTGGAATGACCTCCCACGCGAACTGAGATATGTGGATTCGAGAGAGGCATTCAAGCGTGCCCTAAAGACCCATATTTTTTCTGTCGGCTACAAATGACTTTGTCACACACCTGTCATGTTAAAGTCATCTCTATCTATGTTAGAAGTAGTGTGTGTGTGGGTGTGTGTGTGTGAATGCCAGTATGAGTCCATAAGCATAGCACTTTTGAATGGTGACTTTATAGCTTGTTTACAGAGTGCGTTGTATTTTGTTTTTGTACTTTTTGTAAATTGCATTTTTGTAATTAGTTATTTTTGTACATTAGTTTTTGTTAAGCGCCTAGAGCTCTAATCTGAGGTTAGGCGCTATACAAGTACTCATTATTATTATTATTATTATTGATATCACTTACCAGTGACTTCCCCACCACCATTGTCCTTGGGTGGCTTCCAGGACAACTTGACAGAGTCAGCCCAGATGTCAGACACCTCCAAGGGACCCTCTGGCGCCCCAGGCTTGTCTGAAAACAGAATCAGAATCATTTTACAGTTGCTTAAATGGCATGGCATGTCTCCAGCTTGCCTTAAGTTTATGTTTTATTTTATTAGGCAATCTGGTGATATAATACAATGTTCTGCTTCATGCAGCACAGGCATGTACTGAGTATGTCTTTGCAGGTGATAGGAAGTTGAGCAAACTACAAACAAACAATTACTGCTGCTGAGAGTATATGCTATAGCAAAATGTTTGTTTTTCAACCACATGTGCAACTTGCATTCACACACCGGCTTGTGCAAAAGCAACATCGAAAATGTATCACATGCAGAAATTATATCTCTATGATGTACATGCTTATGAGAATGGAACATGTTTATAGGTATGAAAAGGGTATAAAAAATGAATTTTTTTCTAAAATGTATTTTTTTTAAAAAAAATACTTACCGATGGCATTACTATATGGAATACACTCTATAGCCTATAGATTTCAGTCTAAGCCAAGTTGTGTCCCCTACAGGTCACATTACATAGTCAAATTTGGCCAGTTGAGGCAGTAAGAGGACCGGTGTTTTTAAAAATAATTTTTGCCTTGTTTGAAAATTTGTAGTAGGGCTGAATGTTGACATTTGCTGGAAATTTCTGGTTAGATGAGAGGAGACATGTTTGGTGCTTTGATTCATACCATCCTGAGCTTATTCAGTAGAGAATTGTGGACCTATGTTGAGTTGCCGTTGACGTAGTGATTTGAGGGGCACGCTGATTTCAGCTGTGCTTGGGTGTGGGGTTGGTAAGGAATCAGGTTCATAGCCAAGAAATGAGACTGTCAATGTGCTGTTTTTATTGTTATTTTGTGTATGGCAAATGTGCTGCTGGTGGGCGGTAGTTTTTTTAGGGGACTGAAATATTAGGGGATGCCTGGGACTGACTATGGCCAAGAGACTGGACAGTACGGAAACGTGACTGTGTACCGTGGCCTGTCAGGGCACCACATGCCATATGTGATATAGATCAGAAACTGGTTTAATGTTACCATATCATTGATTTTGGACTTTTGCGGTTGGAAAACTGAGAAAATCATGAATTTTTTTTAAATTTTCCCAAAAATCGCTGTGTTTGCAGTTTTATAGGCGTTTTTGCATGTTTTCCAAGGCAACACCCTGTTTACCTGCACTGTGAGCTATGTTTAGTGTGTTTGTTCATTTATTTTTTGTCTTACAGGTAGTCATGAGTCTGACCTTTGACCCTGAGCTGTGACCTTTGACCTTGACCTTGAAAGGGGTGTGGTTTGGGGCGTTCAGTTTCATAAATACCTTTTTTTTTAAATGCAATCTTTCAGTTATTGAAGTTGTGGGGTGGAGTGGGGTGGGCCAGGGTGGAGTAGGGTGGGGTGGGGTGGGGTAGGGGGGGGGGTTGGATTGGAGGTGGGGAGGGGGGTGGGGGTAAGGTCAAAGGTTAAGATGAAAACTACAATGAAACAGTGTCAGCGTGTGTATTTCATTAGACAGCTGACCTCAGAGTGAAATAAGCCAAAATAATGTGACATGCAGAAGTGTTATTTTGCACGATCCTGCTACACTGGCTGCATCTGAGGTGTCATTCTGCTGTAATTGTCATGAGAGATGTTTCTGGTGTCTATTCTGAGCCAAACATAAGCATTTTTGTACTGCGTAAAGCTCATTTGAGTGCATTGTTATGGGAAGAGCAGTTGCAGCCACCAGTACAGGCTTTTACAGGAGTGTTCACCAGTTTGGCACACACATGCCTACTGCATTTGTAACATGAGTTGAGGTGTTTTGAGACTCTGACAAGTGTGTTTTATATAAAAATGAACTGTACATAACCATTTTTCTCTGCTGCCTCCTAAATAAGCACTCTAGACACTTGTTTTGGTATGTGGCGTGTCCCGCGTAGCATAGTTTTGGCTGTTTTGTGTAGTATTTTGTATGTGGAATAGCTCAGTAGACTTAATGTTTAAAGTGCATAGCTGTTTTATGACCCCTTTGCCTGAGGAAAAGATTGCATGCAGCATATAGTTACAGGCCTCTTCCTGCTTGCTGTCTCCAGACAGCAGGGTCAATGAGGATGCCTGGCCGTTGTCCTTTTGGCTGCCCTGAGATACACAAGGAAATGGCCTTGGGTCTGAAAGCTCATTTTTTATCAATGCCAGTGTCATGGTAACTTTTTCTCATTTGTCCAGCACACCAGGAGTCAGTTTGACTGTATTGCATGTGTGTGTAAACTTGGAAAAACAGAAAAAGTAGGGGGGTGGGTAATGGAAAAATATGAAAAAATAAACTTTCATGTGCCTGTGTCTCAAATGCAACACTTCTGAAAATCAGATATTTTACTTGATGTACATGCCAATTTTGGAGGCATTCTGACCATATCTAGTCTGTTTTTCATGGCATCAGATATGCATGATCCAAAACATCAACAGCATAGTGAACACCAAGACAACGCGCTTCACATAATGGGCCATAACTTAAAGATGCAGCAACATTCAATGGTGTCACTTTGGGTTTGACTTAGCTAGTGTCTAAGAGTTGCACTGATGGCAGATTGAATGGTGTTCAGGTGGGAGAGTTCCTTTTCAGGTCACATTACATAGTCAAATTTGGCCAGTTGAGGCAGTAAGAGGACCGGTGTTTTTAAAAATAATTTTTGCCTTGTTTGAAAATTTGTAGTAGGGCTGAATGTTGAAATTTGCTGGAAATTTCTGGTTAGATGAGAGGAGACATGTTTGGTGCTTTGATTCATCCATCCTGAGCTTATTCAGTAGAGAATTGTGGACCTATGTTGAGTTGCCGTTGACGTAGTGATTTGAGGGGCAAGAGATAATAGAAAGTACTTTCCAAAGACTTCGGATTACCCATTGTCTTAATTAACCCCAATAATTAACTAATTACGGTCGTTAACGTCCACACTGTCGTTTCTCTCAAATCAAACCAAAATCCTGACAGTGCAATCTATAATAGACTAACGACTTTTACACACCCCCCTGTCAGAGTCGATTTCTGAGAAACACGATTTTCAAAGTAAAACTTTATACGTTACTAGCAAGTTACAACTAACTTTTAAGAACCTGCAGAGGTAACCTTTAAGTTACTTATCATAAGAACTTATTAATTACTTATCATAAGAACTTATTAATTACTTACTGTAAGTTCTTATAAGTTCTTACAACAACTTGACTTAAGTCACAACTTACTCGGTCAGATTTGTCAAGATACAAGGACAATAAAAAAACTTTTTTTTCTCAGTAATACTCTGGCGGTGGTGCAGATGGGGTTAAATAATCAGGTACAAGTGGTGTAAATGACGTGTCATCTCTCTGCGAAGTGTATGACATTAATAAACGATTACCAAATCTGATTTTTATTTGTTTAAAAGATTGTGTAGTTTTTCTGTGGTTTCCTGAACACCGATCCTTTTTCCCTCTGCTAAAAAACTAGCCTTTAGTTCTTCAACATTCACGGGAGACTGACTACGTATCTTATTCTGTATTTCAGATTTTTGTTTCTTGTAGTTATTTAAATCATCCTGGACCCGCTTAAATTCTTCATCATCAATAAAATTATCATTCAATGCCTTACTGATAATAAGTTTCATACTGCTCAGCTTTGCACCAGCAAGCGTACTCAATGCTTCATGTTTCTGTAATTTCATGTGAAACCTCTTGTTCAAGGCTTCCAAACCAAAGCAAGCCAGGCATGTAGCAACGCTAACACCCTCAACTGCTATTCCAGCCAAACTCCCAATTCCTGTGGCGAACAGAACAATACCCCCTACAGAACATGAAGCTGAAACTGCACCAATAGCCATAGAAGTGTTTTGAACAGAATTAAATACTGACTTATACCTCCTTTTGCACCGTGAGTATTTCACCTCCTCACTCTCCAAATATTTCAAAGCTTCTGTAATATTATTTAATCTGAATGCATCTGCCTGTAATGTTTTATCTGAAGCAATTGGCACAGCTGTCACCTGTGGATCAGGCGCAAGCGTTGTTTTAGTCATCACATTTGTTTCAGTCGGATCAAGCGTTGGTAGTTGCGGATAGAAGTTTACCATTTTTTTTATTCACAAATATTTTTTTTTATTTAATCAGCAATTACATTTTGCAACTCTTCAAAAGTATACAATTTGCTGGCATAATAAAATGCAACAAGATCAATGTGTTCAAGGTTTATGTAAGTTAGACGAACAAAAGTTGTTTTGTCGACCACCACCTTGACAGCTGGAACACTGCTCGAAACATTAATAACATCATTATTTTTTGTAATAGCAATAAAAACCTTTGTTGATTCTGATACTGTTTCATCCCATGTAAGTTTAATTCCTTGTGCTATATTTGCCTCTTTTGCAGAAGCTACAGATTTCATGATAATTTCAAATACTATTGTCGCTTCTCTAGCCACGACTAAGCTTGCTGGCATAAACACAACAGAAGTATCTGATCTACCCTTTCTAGTTGTAAGAAGATACCGCCGTCTCTCATAATTTTCAACTTTCAGTTTTTCTCTGCTATTGTTGTCTGGGGCAAAGCTTGGAACAAGACTTACAATAAGCGGCCCCGAGTTAACAACCTTCCTAAACACTAAGGCGCCTTCATCATCAGTGTATACATAAGGACTAATAAATTCCAACTTTATGTCCCAGTCAATTGTGGGTGGTGGAACAGGCACAGGTGAAACCACCCACTTATTTCCCACATGTATTAAGTTGTAGGGCGAATTATTTACAGGTGGAGTAGGTACAGTAACATCACGTAGCTGACCAAGTTTAGGAATCTGTTTTTCACCGTCTTTCATGTCAACAATTACTTTCCTCTTGTACATGCCATTTGAATCAAGTTCAAAACCATATATTTCTCCAATTTCCCCTTCCTTCTCAAAATCCTGTACGTCTGCCAAATCTTTCAACTCTGTTACTGGACACGCAACTGGTATGATTCTAGGCTTTGGACCAAGACCACTCATTTTTATAAACAAAAATAAAATTATTTAATTTCCAACACAACACTAAAATCATGCATAAGAACTGGTTTGTCATCCTGATTAGTTACAGATATACTCAGTGACTCAAAGAAACTAGAACCTAATTTCTTAAACTGCAAATTAGGAAATCTAACAACTACACTTTCACAATACGGAGCAGTTCCAGTTGGTAAACATCTCAACAAAGTTGAAGGCTTTCCATTGTGAACATTCTCAGATGTGTTTAGTTCTTTCAAATAAACATTTAGCACTGTGTGTACTGACAAATTGACAGGACGTTTTCCAGTTATTTTAAGTTTTTTTGTCTTCATTGTTATAATACCGGTCATAGCTTCACCTAAATCATCTGATCTATACCAATCTTCGTCAATATAAAATCCAAGTAAATATGCAAATCTATCTGAGATCCTTAACCAATTTTGTGTGGGAAATTCTAATGTAACAAGTAGGTTAGCTGGATTTAAAGTTGCTTTAATTTTAAATTTACTTTGAAACCATTCAGCTATAGTACAAAAGTCATAATACCCGGGTGGTAAAGCTTCAGTCTTACCATCCAAATTTACTTTATTATATATATCATCCTCAACATTAAACCATTTTACTGTGTAGAACAATTCATGGATAGCTGCAGCCTTGCTACCATCACGATTATCAATCCCATTAGTTAACCACACTGGTTTGCTTGTGTCAAGATTTGTTAAGGTAATAAACATTTTTATTATCTCATATAAAAAAGGATGGAATTTAAATCACCAACCATTACCACTACAAACGCATTTCAATTCAATGTGAATGCCAAATATAATGTTGCACCTACTTATGAACAGAAAATAATTCAATTAAATCAACTTGATATTGCTGTATCAGAACAAGATCTATTTCAAGTCAAAGTACCGAATCCGTTTGACCATTACCTAAACCCTCCAATAACAGATGACTCTACTGCAAGAAAGTGGTCTTTAAGTCCACTACAGATGTTTCAAAACCAACTCAACTTTGCAATACTATGTTCAACTACAGGCTGTGGTGTTTCATTCACAGATCATTTGAATCACTCAAACAAACTGATTAGGTCTGTGTATCGTTTCCACACTTATTACCAGCTTAGAAGAATACTGTCAGAACTGCATACACCACTACCAACTGAATCCAGTTTCAACAGGTTTAACAACCCCATGGATATGAAAGCATTTGAACGCATCTGTAATGAATTTAACATAAGCACTAAGTATGACTTCACACAAAAACTTGATGATCACCATGGCATGGGTACATTGTATTACGCTATGAGTCACAGACAATACCCTCAAGATTACTACCCTGGTTACACTTCATTCTCATCAAAATCACAAGTCTGGTTAGGTTCAATAGAACAGAAACAGTCTAACGCCTGGACCACATTTATTTTAGATAAATCTGACGGGTTTACTCAAGCAGGAGTCGAGCGCGTCAATGAGTCTATCAGAACATATGTCTGGTGTTTACTAGGAGCACAATCACTAACAAAATCAAACATTTTGAATGGAAGTGGTAAATTTGAAGCACAAAAACAGTTTCTTGCAAATCTTGAAGATTCAATCAACTCAACAGTTGATCTCCCATCTAGCATACAACGCTACCAAGACGTTTTAAGATATGCCAGATCGAAAGTTGACTTTGTAGTTGGCACTGGGTTATACATGTTACCATCTGACCTTCAACTCCAAATGGGAACAATCACAAATTATAATAATGAAATCATTGTTGCAGGTGTTGGTCAAAAACTCGGTCTCAATCAATCTGTAAACTTGGGAGCAACAACCACACACGTACAGTCATTAAAATCATTACAGACGGTAACACCCCCGGCCCCGGCCCCGGCCCCAACACCGGCACTCATACAAGCGGTAACCCCTACACCAACCCCTGACACACATGAGTCAGAGAGAACTGCATTGGTAATAGGTCTAACAGGATTAGGGGTTTTACTTCTTTATCTGTTTCATTAAATAACCCACCATCAACCCTCCTACTGTCACCAAAAATACCCACACATGTTCTGCCATAAACCCTACTGCCTTTGCTGCAGTACTAATCAACCAACTGACAACCGTGCCAATTATGCCAGGCAAAGCATCCACTGCTTTCACAGCCAATTTTTTAAGCAAGTCTGATATGTGAGACAACTGTTTCTTTACCCATGACTGTAAATCTTTTGGGTCTGTTGGAGTCGGGGGGCCCGGGGTTGGTGGTGCTGGGGCCGAGGGTGCACCACCACCACTGCCAGAGACAGCCAACACAACAGTACTGATAATAAACCCAAGAGCAGTAATTAAACTAGCAATTGTGATACCCTGTTCTCTGAAAAGTGTTTTTAGTCTCTCAGCCAGAGTTGTGTCTTCGTGAAGTATTTTCTGAATAGTTTCTCTAATTCTGTTGACCTGTGATTTTAGTTTTTGTCTTCCAATACTAATTGTTTCTAACCGTCCTGATCTTTCTATCTGCAAATCATTTAATCTGTGTTGGATTCTTTCTTTCATTTCTGTGTCAAGATTTCCATTGTCTGCGGTAGCCAGTTTCTCTTTTTCACGTTCAATGTGTTTATCAAGCTCACCTAGTTTGGCAAGATTATTAACCATCTCACCTCTTATTGTCTGCAGTGATTTATCCAATCCCATAATCTCCCTCATTGACAAAGGTGGGTCGTCTATTGTTTTAATAGCGTCATTTAATTGCCCTTCAGTAAATGAGGTTTCTTGTATCACTGTGTTTGCTATTTCTGGTAGGCTTGTTACAGGTGCCATTTCAATCTCTTGTCCTGTTGGCAACTTTGTTTGCGTGTCGTGAAGAACACTAGCCAGTCTTGGGGGGGCAGGAGACCCACCAATACCCAGTTGACGCAATGCACCAACACCACCTTCATTTTTTATTGTACTTAAAGCCCTAAACCTACTAGGGTCTTTTTTGTTAGTCAATAGTACTTTTCCTTTGTCAACAGTATTTAAATATAAATGACCCTTGCCATCAAGTTCAAACTGGTTAGGGTCTATGTTGTCTGGGCGATTACCAACATGATCATAAAATGAGTTCACTTTGGTTTCTAAAAGTTCATGACGTAAACTGTAAATATTTCTTGTACCAGTCATATCTGCCATATCTGCCATATCTGTTGTATTACCAAAATCATACGTGTCATCCATTTCAAAATCTTCATGATTAAATCCTCCTGCTGCCATTGTTTTATTAATTTATTATTTTTTATTGTGCATAATAAAAATGACACAGTCTTACGGATCAAAGTTAGACCCATACAGAAAACTACGTGAGCCCCTGGGTGTTAAGGGCATAAGACAATCAATCGTCATCACAAACAATCCAAGTACCATAGACCAGAACCAAACACTTACAGTCAAGTTTCCAAACCTAGGCCCCAGTGACGTTATCGTTCCTGGCACTGCACGCCTAGCATTTAATATTGAACTATCATCAGAGGCAGATGTAAACAGAACACTAGTTGACAATCTTGGCAGAGCAATTGTTAGGACTATTAAAGTAAAACTTGAAGGACAGGAAGTGTTTAGTCTTGATGACTCAGATGTGTTCTACTGTTACAAAGACCTTTGGCTCACAAGAGAAGAACGAGAGGATCGTATTTACCAAGGCATACAGTCTGATAATGTTGGTAAACTTCGAATCAATGCTGGAGATAAATCAACGTCAGCAGCCAATGACGTTATTATAGCAGAAACATATGGAACCAGATTTTACATTCCACTTGAGTTTGAAATCCTAACAGCTCATTTGCCTTATTATCAAGGGGCACTGAATGACCGTCTGAGCTTTGAACTAACTTTCAATGACTACTCCAAAGTTATAAAATCATCTGCCACAGATGCAACATATAAGATCTCTAACATTTCTTTGGAATATGAAATTGTCACACATACTGAACTAGCCAGACTCATTCAAAATCAATACCAGTCAAGACTTCCAATTTATTATGACCGTGTGATTAGACATAGTTTAATACCCAAAGACAAAAGCGACCCAATGTGGAACATAAACTTGAACACACCTGCCAGGTCACTGAAAGGTATTCTTATGTTGTTTGTTGAACCGGTGAGTCCATACAAAAGAGATTCAGAAAAATTCTACAATCCTAAGATTACACATTTGTCCTGCAAAATCGAAGGCCGCCCTAATCAAGTGTACGCTTCAGGAATGTTACCTTATCAACACTATGACGAAACCACAAAGTATTTTGCGGGTGGAAGGATTAGAGATAAACCAGCAAACATTGCGTGCAAAGATCTACATCTGTATGACGTTAGGATTGGACAATACCTTACAAACAAGTATGCACTGTGGCTAGACCTTCGTAGTACAGATGACGATTATCTTCATGGGTCAGGACGAACTGTCGAGAACGGTAGTGATGGAATAACAATTCAGATACAAAAGAAGGTTGAAACTGCTGCAGCCATTAACATATATTTGTATCTAATTTATGACGCACAACTCAATATTGCAGAAAGCAGACTGAGTGGACACATATATTAAAATTATATTGTGTATTAAAATGAACCGGAGCTTAATGACCCTTGACCCACACTGTGGCTTATTTGTTGGTGCCACAGGGTGTGGGAAAACTGAATTTGTTCTTAACCTATTACAAACAAGATACATACACCACTTTGAAAACATTGTAATATTTTGTCCTACAATCAAACACAACAAAGCTTATCACAACCGTTTATTCATTTGGACTGACAGCAACATATACTTAGTTGACCCTGAGAAAAAACTGAATGACTACCTACAATATTTTTACAAGCAATTTGAAGGACAGCCAACGTTGTTCATAGTTGATGACTGTTCTGCAGAGAAAGACATTGTCAAGAAGAGAAACACTCTAGCAGAACTTGCTTTCAGTGGCAGACATGCAAATGTAAGTGTATGGATTCTCACTCAAAAATATAATGCTGTACTGAAAGATTTTCGAGAACAGTTAAAGTTTATCTGTTTGTTTTACTGTAAGGATCGTGACAGCTTTGAAGACTGTCTCAGAGAAAACGATGTCATACCAAATAAACATGAACGAGATGATGTAAAAAATAAACTGAAATCAACTAAGCATCTAAAGCTCATTTTAAAGACAGATCAGCCCACAGGGTATGGGTTAGTAAATTGATGTAAATTAATTTATTCTTTTGTTTGTCCAATAAAAATGACAGACGGACAAATCATACAGGTGCTTGATCTCACACACCTTTTCAAAGATGTTATGCACTTTACTGACTTAATAACACCCAAACAGACTTACATAAGCCTTTCAGCACCATCAGAAATATATGTTACATATAGTGTGACTTTGGATTATGTCGATGAGCATCCAAATGTGGAGTGCATGACAGTTGATTTAAAGACACCTACTTTTAAAGTTGATGATACCAACTATGGTTGGTTAGGGGAAGTTTGTTATAGCATATTTAAACAACTACGCAAACTAAATGTTTATAATGACAGTGTTACAGTTAATAAAGTGGTATTACACAAGGTGAGCCAGCAGTAATATTTTTTCATTTATTATTTTGTCGGACAAATAAAAATGACGGACAATGTTCAAAACCCTGGCTCATCTAGTTTAAGAAACGTGTTTCACACAACAAACTTACCCATATCCAATACTAATAATGTCTATGAATCAATAGAAAACTCTTTTTCTGTAATACAACAAAATCTTCTTACAGGCAGTGTTAAGATTCAGATTGTTGCAAAAAATCGAATTCACTAGGGTGGACGGTGAAGTGATTGTATAGTACATATCAACAAGACAACACACAGTTAACACAAGAAGGGAACCGGAGGTAGAAAACGTGTTTAGAGACAGACTATTACCTGACTTTCTACAAGCAATTGACAGTGCAAAAATGAAGGGGTCTGGCTGGCATGAAGGACATGTACATGAACTAAAACTAAAGCAGTCAAGGTATCATCCTATATTAGGTAAATCGTGGTTGCCACTGCCAACAGAGGTTGCAAACAAAAAGGCTGTCGTCAACATACAGAACAATGACAACTATTGTTTCATGTGGTGTGTGCTTGCTAAACTACACTTTATAAAATCAAAACCAGAACGTGTATCTAACTACATCAAATTTGTAAATGAACTTGATTTTAGTGGCATTGAGTTCCCTGTTAAAATAGAGGACATAGACTTGTTTGAAAAACTAAATCCTGGTATATCTGTAAATGTGTATGTGTGGGATAATGAGTCTGTTGATAAGTTACAACCCATTAGAGTATCACCACTTGCTCCAACATATGGGCAGTCAGAAGATAAACATGTTGACATGTTGCTAATCGGCGATGACAATAACTTTCACTACACAATTATCAGGAGTATGTCACGTCTAATTCATAATCATGTATCAAAATATGGTAGGAAACAGGAAGTGTGTAAAAGATGTTCACAAAGATTCTCTTCTATTGCTGTGGCACACAAACATGTTTTACACTGCAGGTCAGCTGATGACATACAAACTGTACTTAAGTATCCAGATCCTGGTAGTCAAGTATATTTTAAAAACTATGGGAATCAACAAAAGTTGCCGTTTGTAGTGTACGCAGATTTTGAATCACTGGTTGTTCCGTATGACGGTCCTGTTCCAGAATCATTACCAAAGACTATAAAGTTGAGTGACCAAGTGGTGTGTTCTTTTGGATACATTATTGTTAGGTCAGACGGTTTGCATTCAGAGCCTGTTATCTACAGGGGTGAAAATGCAGCATGTTTGTTTTTAACAGAAATGAGACAACTGTACAGTCAGGTAGTACAATATCTCACAACATGCCAGATGCCTTTGGTGATGACAGAAGAAGACAAACTGAAATTTGATACAGCTGAGACGTGTTGGATTTGTGAACAACCCCTCCAGGGTGATAAAGTTCGTGACCATGATCACATAACTGGGCGTTACAGGGGAGCTGCTCATAACAATTGTAACTTATTATTAAAAACAGATCCCAAGACATATAAGTTACCAATCTTTTTCCACAATCTCAAAGGATATGATTCACACATCATGCAGGCTGTAGACGAGTCGTACAAAAACATAAGTTGTATTGCCCAGACAACTGAAAAATACTTAACTTTTAGGTTAGACAAATTAGCATTTTATGACTCCATGCAACATTTGTCTTTAGGTCTTGCTAGTCTGGCAGAAGGACTGACTGAGTATCCAATAACGAGTAAATATTTTGAGTCAGACTTGATTAAGAAAGGTGTGTATCCGTATGAGTACATCAGTGAGTGGGTTGTGTTTGAAGAAACAAGACTGCCACCAAAAGAGAAATTTTATTCTACACTAACTGGAAAAGGCATTTCTGACTCTGAATATCAACACGCTCTTGATGCGTGGGGTAAATTAGGATGTCAGACAATTGGTGATTACCATGACCAGTACTTGAAAGCAGACGATTGTTTGCTAGCAGACGTATTTGAAAGTTACCGTGAAAAGGGTTTGTTACACTACAGACTTGACCCTGCTTGTTACATAACTAGTCCTGGCATGACATGGGATGCATTTTTGAAATCCAGTAAGATATCTATAGACCTGTTGTCTGATCGTACGATGGGTGAAATGGTGGAACGTGGATTGAGGGGAGGGATTAGTATTGCAGCAAATAACTACGCCAGAGCAAATAATAAATATCTGGACGGTTATGGTGACCTTGGCCGGGGGTTTGACCCCTCAAGCCCGGGGTCAAGGTCATTCATTACGTACTTGGACGCTAATAACCTTTATGGCTGGGCAATGTGTGAGTTATTGCCCTTGAAAAACTTTTGTCTGCATGATTTGACACAGTATGATGTAACAGAGTCAGGGTTAACAAAATATATTATTAATCTTGACCGAAACGACGCGAAGGGTTGGATCTTTGAAGTAGACCTGGAGTACCCACACCATCTACATGATTATCATAATGATTATCCGTTGGCAGTTGAGAAAATGAGTATGACAGGAAAAAAAGAAGACACTAAACTTGTACCAAATTTGAATGACAAATTCAATTACGTTTGTCACTACCGCTTGCTACAGTTTTACATCAGACACGGGTTAGTACTAAAGAAAGTTCACAGAGGAATTCAATTTGATCAGAGTGCTTTCATGAAAGATTATATAATGAAGAACACAACCCTTCGTGCCAGAGACGGCAACACTGCATTTGACAAAGACTTCTTTAAGCTTATGAACAATGCCTGTTTTGGCAAGACTATGGAAAATCCTCATCACCGCAAAGATGTGAGACTTGTCACAACTGAATCAGGTGCAATTAAACTTACAGGTAAGCCGCAGTACACAGGGTATAAAGAATTTCATTCATCATTGTATGCCGTGTCACTCAAAAAAAAGATTGTTAAACTGGACAAGCCAGTATTCATTGGTATGGCAATTCTGGAGTTGTCAAAACTGTTGATGCTTGAATTTTATTATGATTACTTCAAACCAAAGTATCCTGACTGCCGTCTGTTATACACTGACACTGACTCTATGATAATAGACGTGCCTACTGAAGACTTTTACGAAGACATGAAAACAGAGTTACACATGTATGACACGTCTGACTACCCTAAAGATCACCCGCTGTTTAGCACACAAAACAAGAAAGTGCCTGGTAAGTTTAAGGATGAACTGAATGGTGTGCCTATAGTTGAGTATGTTGGACTGAGATCCAAAATGTATTCTATACTGCACCAGAAAGGTAGTCAGTCAAAAGCCAAAGGAATAAAAAAAAACAGCGATAAAAAATAAAGACATTCGTCATGAACATTACAAAGAAGTGTTAGATGGTGCATTGATGCCTGATTATCCAAACAAGTCACTGAGATCAAACAAACATAATCTTGAAATGATCCAAACACATAAGAAATCACTGGCAGTTGGGGACACGAAAAGAGTGTTTCACACTAAGGAAAAAGCTTATGCACCAGGTCATTACAGGCTCAAGTTATCTGAAGAAATAGCTGATGAACTGGTTGATGAATTAATTGACGACTTAGTTACTGAAATGAGTAACGGTGTCTGGGGGAATAATCTGTAATTCTTCTCTGACAAATGCCCTTTGGGGTGCAGGCTCATACAGGTAATATATTGTTGCGTCTGCGCCGGGAATTATTTTTTTTATATTGTGTACAGATGTTGACCAGATGGGGTCTGTCGCCCTGCGCTTTATGTCATTTTCAGCCTCCCCTGGTTGATATAAATATCTCACCTGTTTGGTAAATAAACTTGTGTCTGGAGGTGGGGTTGGTCCTGTTTTTGGCTCTGTAATTGTTTTCAATTTAATAGCATCAGCAGGCTTAGGATGTCCTTCATTGTTCATTGCTTTTATCACATGTGGTAATCGCTTAACCCACTCAGTGTTCCGGGTGTCATGCATGAGTTCCTTAGAATACTGGTAACTGAAAAGTCTCTCTGATAACTGTTTGTTAAAGTTTTCAACAATTGCCTGCGATCTGTGCACGCCTGGAATACCACGTCTGACCAGTATGCCATGCTTTGCAAATAACTGATTAACTGCACCTTTGAATTCTGATCCATCATCAACTTGCACTAGTCTGGGGTATCTTAAAGGGCCTCGACTATATATTTTTGTTAATGCTGTAGCAACTGTACTGGCTGTTTTGTCAGATATGGGTTCAGCGTCTTTGTACCTTGAAGCAATGTCTACAACAGTTAATGCATACTTGTATCGTTTCTTTCTTATTGTGTCATGTGGTAAGAACAGGAGGTCCATTTGGTGTGTGTCATTTGGGGTAGTGTTCTCAAAATGAGGCCTTGTTATTTTTCTTGGAGCAGGGAGATATATCTGCCAAATTGCTTGTCTCTGTAACCATTGTTTGACTTGATTGAGTGATATATCTCCGCCCACAGCGGCATGTAATTTCTGAATAGCTGTTGCTCCTTTCCAACAGCCTGATGGAGAGTAATATATTTTTGATAGTTTATTTTCGGCTGCCATTTTTTCTAGCAATGAAAACTCCTGTAAAATAAACAAATGTCATTCCCACTAGAACAAAGATTATCTCCCCGTTTCTTTGTTGTGTGCTTGGTTTGTAATAGTCACTTAGTTTCGGTTTCGGGATAGACATGTCTTCACCTGTGACAAGATAGTATTCCCTGATTGCTTCGTCTGTATTTGAAAACGTATGCTGTGCGTGACCTTCTAGCCTCAATTTTTCATTGATGAAATCAAGTTTCTCAATTCTATTCTTTTCATATTCCTGCTGGGCTTGAGCAAGTTTTTCTGATGCCTCATTGTGACGTTTCATTTCTTCTGCAGATTCTTCTCTACCCATTTTTGAAAAGAGATAATTAGAGCCACTAAATGCCAGAGCATTAACCATAGCACCTCCTATCATAATAGCTATCGTCGCCATATTATTTTTATTTACATAGAAACATTTTCGGGAATAATTCCTTGCTTGACAAGAAAATCTTTTGTCGCAATAGACGCTGTGACAACTACAATTAGCTTAGCACTGTCTTCGAAATCTAATCTACTCAGGTCTGCTGATTTCATTTTGAGTAGACTTTTTCCTAGCATAGAATAAGCTACTGCTAATCCGCTGATTACGGCAGAGTGATACACAAGGTTCATTATGTTCTTTGTGTCATTCATTTCTTAGGCAAGAAAAATTAAAATAATATTTTTATTTACTGCATATAAAATGGGTCAATGGCTTTGGGTGTTACTGGTAATGTGGCGACTTCTGGTTTTGTTTTTGGAGTGTCTGATTTTTTGGTCACTGTACGAGTCTGTGGTTTGTATTTTTTGTATAATTGATAACCTACATAACCAAATCCGACAACAAATCCGGCAATTATATATTTTGTTGATTGAGGTTCGGGGTCAGGGTCAGGGTCAGACTTAGTTGTTTGTCTCTCACTTTGATGAGGGTGTGACGGACCTGGCTGTCCTGACGGTAGTGACACCAATGATGTTATTGACGGTGGGTCAGTTACATGTACCTTTTGCAGTAGTTCTAACTTTCTTTGTTTGTTCAATGCAGCTACTCTCTTTCCAGCCTCAACCCTTCCTGGACTTTTAGCCTTAGTCACAGTTTGAACCTGTGACAAAACTGGACTGGGGTTCGGTTGTGGAGTCGTCTGGGTTTCGTCCATTTTCTTCTGCAGTAAAATTTATTTTTGAGAAATCAATATGGCTCCCAGTAACTAGTAATGTTACGACAGGAGCAAGGTAATTTCCAAACTTGTAAAACATTACACATGCTAATTTACCAATTGAACTTGAAACAATAGGATTGCTTTCAAGGTCGTGTGAAAGACTGTCACTATCCACAGGTAGAAAGTGACTCACTGCTTTTGTGTATAGGCATACAAGAGATCGACTCAAATCACGTGTCATTAGTGAGGCAATGTGGTTTTCATATTTAGAATGAAGCTTGATTAGCTCGTCAGAGCTTAGAGATTCAATATCCTCTGTCATGTATTGTCTACCCAGATAAGCCTTTGATTTGCCTGAGACAATCACAGACAAAAGCCGCTGTTTTTTTGAGTCTAAGTCTTTGTTCTCTACAGCATTGATATCATTTAATAGAAGGAGTTCGTCTTGGTTCATTTATAATGTAATTAAAAAAATTAAAAACAAAAAACAAAAATTGTTATCAAGCAAAATCATGTTTCCTAGGAAGTACATTAATAGTAACTTTATACGTTTGTACCATTCAGCAAAATGTAGCCAATAGTTTTTGAGTTTACCCCAGACCAATATTGTGTCTCTCTCAGTGGGCTTATAAATGACATGTTTCACAGATTTCAATTGTAATGTCATGTACAATAACCCTGTCCTTTTAAGCAAGCATACCTGACACAGTATTGGAGATTATTGGCTTTGCAGTAAATTAAAAATCACACACCCTGGTCAAGTGAGAGCCAAATGAAACATCTAGGCAGTAACATAGATAGTAACTTGTTAATTTTACCCATGACTTGAGCACCAGAAAAGGAAGAAATCACCCCTGTTCAATAACAAAATTTTCTGAGTACAAGTTAATACAAGGGAAGTAATTTTGTAAAAATTTCAGCAAGACAAAAAAAGTTACTTCCCTTGCTCTATTAAATTATGCTTTAATTCTTGACTAAAGTACATTTTTTGTCAAAATTAAATAACAAATTGTGCAAATAATTACAATAGATAATAGAATAAAAATGTTGTTATTTGATTTTGTTAAAACAATGAGTGATTTGTTTTTTTATAAAACCAAATTAAACATTATTTTGTAATTACTTTTTGTCACTTTAACACCTGCTTAAATGTTTTTTCAAGTACATGAACACACTCGCTAACAATGTTTCTTATAGCCATGTTTTTAGGGTATTGACTCAGAAATAATGGTATAAATGGCTTTTTTCTTAAAGCCTGAGGCTAACTAGCGTGGATTGTGTACTTGAGTGATTTGTATGAGGGCTCTCAAGTCTCAGCCACAGGTGGGTTTACCCGCATGCGTCACTCCACAAATGCATGACTTGTTGACGACGGGATGTATTAAGCTGACACCTCTCAGCTATAAGCGTGCTGCATTTAAAAAGATATGTCCCTTACCTCAACTGTGACATGTGGTGTGTGGCGTTAAGGGCAGAGATTTACTAGTGTTTGTCAGTTGACATAAGCACAGACCTAAACCAGCAAGGGTAAAAGGTATTATGATTACTGTCTTTATGACGGGCCTCTCTCTGTGTGAGGTGGAAAGAGAGAGAGCTATTGTGTGTGTCCGAGGTATTTCCGTGTGTCTGTACATGCGTGTGTGTACATATGTGTGTGTGTGCGCGTGTGTACATATGTGTGCGCGCGTGTGTGTGTGTGTGTGTGCGCGTGTGTGTGCGTGCGTGTGCGTGTGTGTGTGTGTGTGTGCGTGTGCGTGTGTGCGCGCCGTACCGGCACTGCAGTACGCAGAAAACCGAGACACCTCACAGAACCTGTTCTACGAGTCTACGTGTCTACGTGTTGGAGCGCTAGAAATTTCACGTTCTGAAAAGTCAGAAAACTTTTTCATGCTCAGATAAAACCGGATCGATTCTTTTAATCCATACATAGTGCTCTAATCCATTCATGGAATTTCAAAAATATCCGGCTGAGCAATGGCGGCTGCTCTGTCATACCGGTTAGTAGTTGGCTGTATGTGTGCCTATTTTGTTTGTGTCTGTGTTAGTGTATATATATGTGTTTGTGTATATGTATATGTGTGTATATGTATGTGTGTGTGTGAGTGTGTGTGTGTGTGTTTATGTGTTTGTGTGTGTGTACGTGTATGTTTATTTATGTGTTTGTGTGTGTGTGTGTATGTGTGTGTGTGTATGTGTGTATGTGTATGTGTGTGTGTCAATGTGTCAGTGCATGTGTGCGTATGTGTGCGTGCTCTCGTTACCATGTTTATTTAATACCACCCGGTCGATTCCCTCGGCAGAAGTGTCAAAGTTCGTGATTACTTTAAGATATTGAATAAAGTGGTTTCCAAAAACGGACAATTTATCGCTTTCGGCATTCACACTTAACAGTCACTCGTAGCACAGTCTAGCAATTCTAACTATACAAATACATCAAAAACTTGTTTTAACCCATATCATACTGAGGCTAAAAGCTTCAAATTTGTACACTGCCATATGCAAGCTACTTTATAGTACTTACAGATAGGGATATAGACCAATGGCTTTAGTTCAAGGGTGGTGCCAGAATAGCTTGGCACCTAGAACTATTTTAGTCATTCAGATTGTGCGTCCTTTTATGCGCAGATAAGTCAGTAGCAACAGCAACAGCAACGCGCGCGTACATAGAAACGCCGAGGCTTTTGTCCACGCATGGGCTGATTTAAAGCGTCGTGTACATGAAAGCACTTAGATGTCTGCATAGACTTCTAAAGTTATGTTATAAACAGAAATTATACATACGAGTACTGTGTGTACACAGTGAGAGTTATGCGTCTGTTAGTTTCCAATCGAAAATGTTGTGAAACGGAGCTCATGTGAATCTATGAATCTAGACCTCAATGAACAGTGGTAGACAAGATTTAAAAGGCCTGTGATAAAAAGTGTTATCTGTGTCGTTTTACATCAGTGTCACAGTCAATAAAATAGCTTTTGTCATAACAAGCCATTATGTTCGGGCTGTGCCCGACGCTTTGTGTACACAGTGAGAGGGTAGGCTAACTGGTATAGAAAATCGTGTTCCTCGGAAATCGACTCTGACAGTGTATATCACATGAAATGTTATTTTATGTAGATAGTGTGTGATTGTGTATGTGTGTATGTATGTGTTACCTACCTCTACAAAATCAGATGAGATTTTCTGGTCCCACTATTTAACATGGTCCCTAATCGATTTTCTGAAAAGTCAGACGAACAACTCTTTTCCAGCACATGTGCAGGCATTGACAAGTTTTGAACACGACCTGAGCAGAGCTGTTTTCAAAGAGGTTTTCAATAAAGCTGCACTGAGCCACCTTTTGTTAATAAGTCGCGGCGACCTGTCCCCCCCCACTCTGACTGCACTGAAAAGAGTCAGTTTGTTTTGTCAAGCGTGAACTGGAATGTTATGTGCTTGCGAGCTTGCGAGTTTTTCGGAAATCGACTCTGACAGTATTGTGAGACAATGAGGAGTAATTTTTTAATTATTCGGGGTGTGTAAAAAGTCATTAGTCTATTATAGATTGCACTGTCAGGATTTTGGTTTGATTTGAGAGAAACGACAGTGTGGACGTTAACGACCGTAATTAGTTAATTATTGGGGTTAATTAAGACAATGGGTAATCCGAAGTCTTTGGAAAGTACTTTCTATTATCTCTGGGGCACGCTGATTTCAGCTGTGCTTGGGTGTGGGGTTGGTAAGGAATCAGGTTCATAGCCAAGAAATGAGACTGTCAATGTGCTGTTTTTATTGTTATTTTGTGCATGGCAAATGTACAGCTGGTGGGCGGTAGTGTTTTTTAGGGGATTGAAATATTAGGGGATGCCTGGGACTGACTATGGCTAAGAGACTGGACAGTACGGAAACGCGACTGTGTACCGTGGCCTACACAACTGGTGAGGAGGAGACACCGGGATCCATGCATAGGAGCCCGGGTGGCCTCCCCTTACCACCCTATCCGGTCATGCGTCACAGGGCGAAAGCCCGCCAGTTTCACGCTTAGCCAAGGCGGCAAGCGGGGCAGGAGGGAGGGTCATTACAGTAATGCCATCTGTAAGTATTTTTCAAGAAAATACATTTTACAAAAAAATTCATTTGTTTTCTCAAAATACATTACCGATGGCATTACTATATGGAAGAATTATGAAGAGGAGGCGGGTGCCGCCCCATTACCCTCAGTTATTTACACCCCCGCAGGCCCACTAAGAACCTCCCGACGATTTCAGCTAGGACGTACCTAAGGCGCCTGCGGTGCGTGGAGGGAGTGTTGGGCTGCGGAGATGTCGCCCACCAAGGCCAGGGAGTCACGCTGGCTGGATAGGTCACGGAGGTAGAAGCGGGCGAAGGTGGAGTCTGCCCGCCAGCCTACTGCCGTCACAATGTCCTTTATTGAGCAGCTGCGGTCAAAAGCTACACTAGTGGCCACTGCTCGTACTTCATGCGCACGGATCTGTAACCGTCTGTCCCCGTCCGGGAGAGGTCTTTATAGGCCTATCGAATTACCCACCACAGCCAGGACGAGACTGTCTGAGCCGAAATATCTGGCCTGCCTGGAGAAAGAGGTAGGAACAGGCCGGAGCGACCGAGGTGGCGCGGCTTTGCTCGACGCAGGTAAATCTTTAGTGCCTGGACCGGATCTTGTTGCCGCGAAAGATCCGTTCCACTGAGCGGACGTATGGTCAGCATCTGGGGCACAGCTGAGGGTGGTCGATTCTTGGCCAGGAAGGACGGGTCAGTGAGCAGCTGAGCGGAGCCATCTGCTCGAAACTGCAAACACGCGGGGCGTACCGAGAGCACATGAAGCTTGCTCACATGGGACGCCGTGGCGAGGGCCAGGAGAAAACATGTTTTCCGGGTCAAGTCAGAGAACCGTGCCAAAGGCAGGGGTTCGAAGCAATCCGAATTTAGCCACGTCAGTACCCAGGCGAGGTCCCACCGAGGTATGAGGGAACGAGAGACTGGACGTCGGAGTTCAAAATGAGCCAAAAAGTCCAAGAGATCTTTGCACGCGCCCGGATCCGGGAGGCCCAAGTGGCGGTAAGTTCCACCAGCATGGCGCGATAACCCTTGATGGTAATAGGCGCTAAGCCTTGGTCGTCGAAGAGCCACAGGAAGAATTCCGCCAGTTGGGGGGTAGTTAAATTCGTGGGGGGGGGGGGGGGGAGCCGCTGGGTGGCACACCACGATTGGAAGACCCTCCACTTGCCTTCGTAGACCTTATGGGTAGACAGTCGGTGGGCTGCCGCAAACGCCGCCACTGCAGCATCCGAAAAACCTCTAGCGGTGAGGGCTTGCCGGACAACCTCCAGGTGTGTAGGAGGAGTCGCTCCGGGCACGGGTGGAAGAGCGCCTGCCGGGGCTGCTTGAGCATCGATGGCGGAGTGGGGAGCTCCAAGGGCGGGTCCATAGCTAGAGCGAGCAGGTCCATGGTCCAGCTCTTGGTCCAGCTGAAGGGGGCCACAAACAGGACAACTGCGGAGCATCCCTGCAATTTCCGTAGGATCTTCGGCACCAGTACTGAGGGAGGGTAGGCATATGCGATCAAGCCGTCCCAAGGGATGGAGAGCGCGTCCACTGCCCAGGCGAGCGGGTCCGGAACGGGGGAGACAAAAATGGGTAGCTGGTTGTTCCACCTGGTGGCAAACAGGTTGACTAGGGGCGTCTCCCATCGCGAGCAGATCAGGCGAAAGATGTCTGGGTGCAGGGACCACTCCGTGTGGAGAAGCTGTCCGCGGCGGGACAGGGCGTCTGCGACCACGTTCTGGTGGCCCGGGATGTGGCGGGCTCGAAGAGCAATGCCCCGGTCCCTGCACCAGAGCAAAAGATGGTACAGGAGTATGCACAGGGAGGGCGAGCAAGTGCCCCCCTGGTTCTGGATGTAGGCCACCACTGTCGAGTTGTCCGAAAGGATGAGGATCTCCTGGTGTGTCAGCTTCTCTTGCCAGGTGATGAGGGCCAACCACACCGCCTTCAACTCCAGCCAGTTGATGTGTTTGTCCGCGAATTCCCGAGGCCAAAGGCTGGAGGTCCGGTAAGAGGTGAGCGCCCCATCCCAACTGGCTCACGTCGGTGCAGAGGGACCACCGGGTTGGAGGGGAGAGCAGAGGCACGCCCGTCGACAACCACGCGAGGTTCGACCACCTCTGGAGGTGGGGCCGGACTAGCGAAGTAACCGGAACCGGATCCGTCAGGGCGCCAGAGGAGGGGCGCCAGCAAAGGAGGAGGTGGAGCTGAAGAGGTCGGGCATAGAGCCTGCCGAGGGGTAATAAATCCACTGCTGCGCTGCGCAGTCCCAAGAGCTGAAGCCATACCCGGGCCGGGAAGGAGGCTTCTAGCTCCATCTGACAGGCGAGCTCGGCGATCTTCTGCCACCGAGCCAACGGCAGGCGGACCAAGTTGAGGTTGGTTAGGAATTCCATCCCCAGATGCAGGAACCGCCGCGAAGGGGTGAGATCCGACTTGCCCGGATTGACCATAACCCTAGCCGGCGAAGGAGAGAGAGCAGCTCGTCTCTGTCTTCCTCCAGAGCCATGGCGACCTGGTTGCGCAGTAGTAGGTCGTCCAGATAATTGGAGGCAGAACTCAACGATCGCTGCCGGAAACTGGCCATCACTGCGTCGAGAAGCCTCGTGAAAACCCGGGGCTGATGTTGAGGCCAAAAGGGAGGGATCGGAACTGGTAGACGATCCCTTCGAAGGCAAAGCGTAGATAACGACGGGAGGACGGATGCATGGGCACGTGCAGATAAGCGTCCGAAAGATCGTGGCTGATAGCGAAGTCCATTGGCCGGACGGCTGCACGAAGAGTCCTGGCAGTCTCCATCCAAAAGTGCGGCGCCGCAATGAACCTGTTTAGCGCCGAGAGGTCGATGACCGGATGCCACTTGCCGCCTGGCTTGGGAATGATGAAAAGTCGGCTGTAAAACGCCGGTGAGTCGTGTCGAGAGACTATCTCCGTCGCCGCCTTGCTGAGCAAGGCCGCCACTTCTCCGCGAAGAGCGTCTGCCTTGAGCCGATTGTCTGGAGCCTGGGTCCAAAGGGGAGACCTGCGGAGGGGCGGAGGGGACTGGAACGACAGCTATAGGTCTGTGGAGACAGTCGAGAGGATCCAAGGGTCGTCTGGGAACAGCGAACGCCAGTGGTCACTTAAGGGGGACAGCCGCCCTCCGACAGGAAACCCGAAAACTGTCAGTGGGGACAGAGGGGAGTCAGCGGGCCCAACCGCGCCCTGATTTATGGGCGCCGTTGGACCAGGAAGGGTGGGAGGCGGGGAGGGACTGCTGCGGGACCTCAAGGGGGCGAGCTCTACCTCGGGCGCCGCCGGCTGCACGAGAGGCGGGCCTGGTAGACTGCAGGGTGCGACCCATGGCCGTGTGGGGAGCGCAAAAGCGAAAGGTAGAGGGGGCGGTGGCTGGTCGTGGCCACAGATCCTTAGACGCCTCCTTAACCGTCTGCCAAGTATCCCCAAACAGCTGCGAACCGCCAACGGGGGCCTGACGGAGTTGCAACTTCACGGTCTTGGGTAGATCCGAGCAGAGTCGAAGGAGGGTATCCCGACGCCAAAGGTCACTGTTGATGGCCACCGCCATGGCGTTAGTAGATAAATGGTAGGTGGCCCGGTTAGCAGCCACAAGGATCGAATGGATATCACGGAGCGGAGACGAAGCCTCCAGGTCCCACGTATCCTCCAAGCCGCGCAGAACCGCTTGCGTTGCCATCTCCAAAAACCAGAACACGCCAGGGAGTTCTGAACTAATGATGCGATCCTGTCCAGCAAGCGAGGCCAAGCATTCTGGACAGACCGTCGACCCCCCGCCTGTAAGATGGCTGCCGAATCCAAGGTGGGAAGAGGGATGGCGAAGGCTTGTGAGTGTCCCGCCTACCAAGACTGGCGGTAGTTCATGTTGATACCCGCAGGCCACTGGGAATTAAAAAAAACAACATTTTCCCCAAAGCTGTCCTGGCGGAGCTGTGTGGAGATCGCCTCCGCAAGATCCCGAAAGCCAGCTGGCTGAGGGAGCGACTTGCGACGTTTGGCACAAAACTGCGCATCCACCATGGTAGAAGCTTGTCTCTTCACTGGGGGAGACGGCGGGCATAAGTCAGGCGGGAGAAGGGTCGAAATAAGTCGGGAAGCCTCGTCTAAGGAACGAAAAGTCTGGGAACTTAGAGTAGGCCCGCTGACTGGGGAAGCGGAGGAAACCGAAGACACCGCAGAGTGTGGTGGGCGGGGGAGTCAGCAGGAGAGTCCCGAAGGAAAATCTCTGAAGCTGAGTCCCCTGGATGAAGGCTGAGGATGTCAGGATCGAGATCCAAATGCCGCCTGTCGCGCTGAGCCAAATGGAGGGGCGACCGGCTACGAGAGCAAGTGCCAGCCGCCAGCGGTGGGCTGCCGCGTGAGCGAGGGACAGGCAGAGCCACACGCGAAGCCTGTAAGGAAGGGCGATGCAGAGAAGGGGAAACTGCGGTCAAACGACGTCCGGAGGCAAAAGAGTGCTCCGGAAGCCCCCTAGCTGCCGAAGAGGGGGAGGGCTGCGAGAGTCGTCAACGACGCGTCGGTGAGGGGATTGCCGGTGCCGGGGACTGCACTCCGAGCTAGCGAAGGGAGGCGGTAGGGGATCCCTAGCTCGCCGAGCCCACTCGGGAGAATGCGAGCGGGGAGTGAGCTTGTCATCATCATCATCATCATCAGTCCCTTGCCCGAACTGGGCGTTGGGGGGACTGAAAGGCAGCAGCAACAGACAGTGCTCTCCACTGAGTTCTATTTTGGGCGGTGGCAAGCAAGTCTGGCATCTCGAGTTCGGTCCATTCTTTTATGTTTGCGACCCAACTCTTTCTCTGACGACCTCGCCGACGACTTCCTTCGAGAGTGCCTTGGAGGATAGTCTTGGACAAGGTGTTGTGTCGGGTCACGTGGCCAAACCAAGCAAGCTTGCGCCGTTTCACGGTTGCCAGAAGGGGTTCATGTGGGCCCACCAGGGAAGTGACGATGCTCCGTACATATTCGTTGGTCTTGTGCTCGCGGTACGAGATGTGGAGCAACTTCCTCAGGCACTTGTTCTCAAAGGCCTGGATTTTCTTTTCTGAGTCTGCAAGCAGCGTCCAAGTCTCACAGCCGTAGAGTAGAATAGACACTACGAGGGACTTGTAAAGCCTGTACTTGATGGTGAAGCTGATGGAGTTACTTCGCCATATCCTGTCCAGCCTGGCCATTGCGGATGTTGCTGTACTTATCCTGATACGGATCTCTGCTATGCAACTACCGTCTTTGGACAGGGTGGCTCCCAAGTACTTGAAGCTATTGACCTCTTCTAGCTTCTGGCCGTTCATGTGAATGTTGCTGCTGCTGTTGCTTGTGGTGTTGATCATCACTTTGCTTTTATCCGTACTGATCTCCATGCCATAAGACCCTGCGCTACTTGAAAGTTTGTCTGTCAGGTTTTGCAGCTCACTATTGCTGCCTGCCATGAGGTCAATGTCGTCTGCGAATCGAAGATTGCACAGGGATCTGCCACCAATAGAGATTGAAGTATGGTGGTCGTGGAGGGTTTCCTGCATGATCTTCTCCAGGAATATGTTGAAAAGGACAGGAGAGAGCAGGCATCCTTGACGGACACCGATTGTCGTCCTGAAGAACTCGCCTGACTGATTGTTAAGTAGAACCGCGCTGCAGGCGTTCTTGTAAAGCGCTTCTATCATTTGGATCAGCCCCTCCTCTATGTTGAACGATCTCATGACTTGCCAGAGTCCGTCGTGCCAGACGCGATCAAATGCTTTCCTGAAATCAATGAAGTTGTGGTAGAGTTCGCGCTGATGCTGCAGATGTTTCTCGATCAGGACGCGGCAGTTGAAAATCTGCTCTACAGTGCTTCTTCCAACTCTGAAGCCAGCCTGTTCTTCTGCCAGCAGTTCCTCGGCGAAAGTTTTGAGGCGGTTGAGAATGATTCTAAGCATTACTTTGCTAGGGTGACTTATCAGACTGATAGTTCTGTAGTTATGGCACTGTTTCAGGTTTCCTTTCTTGGGGAGCGGGATCACTAGAGACTGTGTCCATTCTACTGGCCATTTCTTTTGCTCCCAGATCTTTTGACAGAGTGTAGTGAGTACCTTCGTTGTTACTTCTCCTCCATGTTTCAACAGTTCAGCAGGTACGTTGTCTACACCTGGAGACTTTCCTCCCTTCAGGCCGCGTACAGCTGTTTCCACATCTTCAGCTAACACTGGCAGGTCTTCGGCCTTCCTGGCCCCAGCCTGGTTGTTTTGGAGGATGCTGGTGTCTGGCTCAGCCTTGTAGTTATACAAGTCTCGGCAGTACTCAGTCCATCTGTTTAGTACAGCAGTGTTTTCCGTAAGGAGTTGGCCGCTGCTGTCTTCGATGACTGTGGCTGTTCGCTGTTGAGTCTTGGTGAGGGTCCTTAGCGTTTCATAAGCCTTCTTGCTGTTGCCGTTTGCCATGCCCTCTTCCACGCTACGACACTGGTCTTCAATCCAATCTTCTTTGGCTTCTTTCATCCTCTTCCTGATCTTCTTGTTGACAAGTCTGTACTTGTTTGCTGATGTGAGGTCTTGGCCTCTCTTTTTCTTCCAGGCTCTCCTCTCATCACAGAGATCAAGGATGTCATCGGTGACCCAGGGCTGTTTGCGCTTCCTCTGCTTCCCCAGCACTTCTTCTGCTGTAGAAAGTAACACCTCTTTTATATTTCCAGCAAGGGTGTCTACGTCCCAGTCCAAAGTAGCCAAGGCTGCAAATCTGCCTCCCACCTGGGCTTGGAAGACCTCTTTTACTTCCGGGTCTTTTAGCTTCTCGAGGTCGAATCGGATGCGAGGACTCTTGCTGTCTCGTTTCAATGCCAGCTTCAACTTGAGGCTAGTAAGGACGAGGTTGTGGTCGCTGCCAATATCAGCGCCAGGAAAGGACCTCGTTTGTGCTTTGTTAACGCTGGATTTGAATCGTCAGCTTGTCAGCAACCCGGCAGATCCGATCTTGCGCAAAAGACTCTGAGTCCCGCCAGGCCCGCTCAGAAGAATCGGAGCGGGGAGGGAGCAACAAAGGTGCTCGTGGGCCACGCTCAGCCGAAACGGTGCGTGGGGGGAGCGTGTCCAAGTCTCCAAGTGTCTAAGGATCGGAACGGGGCGGGGACAAAAGAGACTCGCCGGGCCCGCTCAGAAACATCAGAGCGGGGGGGGGTGGGGGGTGGGGAGTGGGGGGGGGGGGGGGAGTGTGTACGTGTCGCGCTGGGCCCACCCGGAAGCTTCGAGGCGGGGGGGGGGGGGGGGGGGGACATATATGTGGCTCGTCGGGCCCCCTTCAGACAGTTCGGAGCGGGGGGGCGGCACGTCTATGGCTCTCGGGTCATGCTCAGACGAATTGGAGCGTGAGGGAGAGCATCTTTTTTTATTAACTCTTTCTCTCTTTCTCTTCTTCTCTTTAGCACTGAGCTTGAGCAAATCTCGCCGGGCCTGCTCGGAAGAATCGGAGCAGGGGGCGTGGACATAGGCTCAACTCGCCGGGCCCGCTCATACAATTCGGAGCGGGGGGGAGGGGGGGGGGGTAGTAAAACTAAGGCGCTCAGGCCACACTCGGAAGAGACGGAGCATGGGGGGCGCGACTCTAACACTCGCCTGCCCTGCTCGGAAGCCTCAGAGCGGGGAGGTAGCATCTGCATGGTTACTGTAGAAGAAGGTGACTTACCTGCGGGCCGAACTGCCCGAATGACGGAACGAAGGGGCGCCCTACGAGGAGATGGAACGACGACCTCCTGCGGGGAAGACCGGGGAGCCTGCTGGGGTTGAGACAGACGGTCGCAGTGGTAGAAGTCCCAGAGGTGAGACCATCGGTCCTCTCTCCAGACGGCACACACGACACAAGTCCTGTCTGAAGAGCAGCCTGAGCACGGGAGGCAGGCGTCGTGCGCGTCCGAGGGCCACTGGAAATCCCCACAAAGATGGCAGGTTCTCAGCCGGGAAGAAGCCATAACATCTGTCACACACAGTCCGCTGGGAAAAAGTCACTGAAGAGTCTAGAACTCAGGCCGAAAGCAAACGAAGAAGTGTCCCGTAAGTCACTAGTCGAGCACGAAGCCGGAGTTCATAAGACAGAGGTCACGGAAAGTCAAGTCACAGACCGAGGCCAGTCAAAAAGCTCACACGGCAGAGTCCACTGAATTCGTAACACTCTAGAAAATGAATAACAGTTTGATGCAAGTCACAAAGACTAAACTAGGCAAAAGCCCAGGCAAAAGTTCACAGTAGATATCGTATAGTACAAGTCTGAAACCGTTGCAAAACAGAGTAAGGCCAAAAACTCGACCGTCCACGGTCGAGCTAGAAGTGAAACTGGCGGGCTTTCGCCCTATGACGCATGACCGGATAGGGTGGTAAGGGGAGGCCACCCGGGCTCTTATGCATGGATCCCCGGGGTCCTCCTCCCCAGTTGTGTAGGGGACACAACTTGGCTTAGACTGAAATCTATAGGCTATAGAGTGTATTCCATATAGTAATGCCGTCGGTAATGTATTTTGAGAAAACAAATCTCTCAGACAGTACTCTTCAATCTGCAAGAGGCATAGATTCTCATGAGCCCCTGCAGCTGAAGGGCTCATGAGATTCTATGCATCTTGGTAGTTGGTATCTGCCTTATTATTACTCAAAAGACAACTCCCGAAATTGGAAATTTCAACCTCAGGGTTCAATGTATTAAAGGTCACCTAACTCACCGAGGACAACAACATTGATGTTGGCAGTGTCTTCACCATTGGCATTCTTCAGCTTGATCGTGTATTTGCCAGTGTCACCACGCTCGGCTTTGGCAATGTTCAGACGGGCCTCCTTTTCATCGTTCTGTGTTTGAGCCTTGACAGAAAAGTAAATGATCATTAGCACTTGAAAAAAACACTAATAACCTCTAAAATTCAAGGGCTGAGCTGGGACTGTGCGAGCCTTATATACCCTGGCTCAGCTTTTAATACTTGCAAATGAACCCCCTAACTTCAGGGCACCACAAATGTCAACCAACTGCATGGGGCACAAATCCTCAAGAGCCCCTGCAGTCACATGGGATCACAAGGATCTACATATATTCCTCTTGCTACTCCAGTTTATATCTGTAATCATATAGCTGATGGGTTAATCAGCTGTCAATCTTTGTCCCGTTCACTGCCACTGGACGCAGATGGTATTTAAAAAATAACTGTAAATTCAAGGTCAAAGATCCCCCCATCTGTCAGAAGGAATAGGGATAAAAAGTTACTTTTAGCAAGAGGCACAGATAACCATGAGTCCCCACAACTGCGGGGGTTCATGAGAATCTATACCTCTTGCAGCTGAATACAGTTCACTTTTTCTCAGCAGTGAAGGGGTTCAGTTCCAAAATCACAAAGCAGCACACATGACAGTTACCTTCATCAATCGAGCAGCAGTCACAATTCATTCTTGATCACAACACTTCAACACAGGGAGAAGAGCGACAAACATACCGCCCCACCACCCCCCCCCCCCCCCCTACCCAAATTAAACCATTACCCTGTTTCCAACTGGTTCACCATTCTTCTGCCATTCCACAGTGGGGTCAGGGGTGCCGCAGATTCCAAGCTGAATGTTCAGTGGTTCCCCAGCACGCACACGTATCTCCTTGGCTCCAAACAGGCTATCCAGGTTTAGCTTGGGTGCCTCTGTACAATGACAAGAAATCTTTTTAAGTCCCTTCTGCTGAACGTATATTTGGCGTGAAGCACCGTATGTGCGTATGTATGTATGTGTGTGTGTATGTATGTATGTAAACAAGAGAATCTCCGATATTTTTGTACACACAAGCTTGAAACTTGGCGAAATACTTTCTTAAGTGGGTGGCTAAGAGAGCCTCTGAGCATATTGTAATTGAATGTCTCATTGAAGACATAAACAAGCGTTTATAGAAGTCGGTTGACCCACATTACAGTCCGTAATTTTTGTCATATTTACTTGAACTTTTGCATATAGCTAGTTTGGAGAAAGACATTGGATGAATTCGTTAGACAGCTTTGTATCCTTTCAACTTCTTCAGTAAAAATTAATTCTTTTCAGAAAATAATTAAAACAGTAAAAACCTTCACTTCTAGAGAAAGTCAGACAGTGCCGGTGATGTAAAAGAAGCAACTCCGTCACCAGGGAGACACTGATACTCTAAATATGACATAATTCTCTCTCCCTCTCGCTCACTCTTTCTCACACATATGCGCGCATCTCCATGAGGCATAGATCCTCATGTGCCCAGAGGATACATGAACATCTATGCCTCTTGAGGATGTTTGCAGCATGGCATGACCTCATGCACACACATACACACATATTCTAAATATGACGTCATTCTCTCTCGCGCGCGCGGCTCTCTCTCTCACACAAACATGTGTGCATCTCCAGGAGGAATAGATCCTCATGCGCCCTCCAGGCACATGAGGATCTATGCCTCTTGGAGATGTTTGGAGTGCAAGCGCATGCACGCACTAACACACACACATCAATGCGCTTTCAGAAGAGCATGCATGTGTACTTAGTAAAGCATGTAGCTAGGTAAGTTAACCTGATTTCACACAAATTATAGCAAGACTGAAATTGTATCGTGAAATTCTAGTTTTGCCACCATTTTCGCAAGTCTTGCAGCGAAAGCGAAACTCATATCATGTTATATATAAAATTACATAAAAACAAAAAAATATGTCATGACAAATGATGAGTATGCACTGCGCGTGCCCCTTCTAGAGTTCACTATGACACATTGGCACATCTGCGAGGCTTTTTCAGAAGGAGATATTTCAACATCAGAATCAAGTCAAAGACAAAAGGTAGAGAGACCCATGACAGAGAAGACAGCTCTCATATAGAAGGGACTTTGTGGGTTATGGTTCATCCCATCTTGTTGGATTTTTTGATAGCTCTTCTTAACCCCTTAATTGCCAGCTGCAAGAGACATAAACTCTCATTAGCCCCCACATTTTGAAGATTTATTTCTCTTGTTAGTCCTATGTTCTTTATGCCTCATTTTGTCTCATTTACATCTGTTCTTCATGCGAATGTTGGTCAGTGCACAGTCGTGTTAGAAGTGAATTTCATGATCACTGGCATTGAAGGCAAGCATCCACCAGTAGTGTTTACAATAGTGATGGATGTATGCAGAAGAGAGTTACATAAGGATAAGAACAAAGAAAGTAGGCAGTGGTCTTTAATAGGAAGGATAATGCAGACAATATAAAGGGACTGCCTCTGTGCAACAGGGCTTGGAACTTTTAAAGGAACATAATGGTGAGTGGTGAAGTTTGGACAGCAAAATTTGGATCCTCTGGCATTCCATTACGTCTACAATTCACTACACCCACATAACCAAAGACTAACCTTTGGCTGGCCTCGCGGGGATGGGCTTGGTGGGAATGGAGGGTTCAGAAGGTCCGGCCTCGTTGTTGGCGATGACACGGTACTCATACTCATTGTTTTCTTTTACCTTCTCATCTCTGTATTTACACTCCTGAAACAATTTAAGAAACCAGTGAGAGAAGCATGTTGCATACAAATCCTGTTGGCAACACTACTTTAAAGGGCAGGAGCCCTTTCAAAAACAATATCTTGTCAATGTTGCCACTGCAAAGGGGCAGCAGAAGCCCTTGCAGAATCAAAATCATGTTGGCAACACCACTATAAAGGGCTCGAGCCCTTGCCAACACTAAATCCTGCCACTATAGGCCAGTACTTACAGGCAGAGGAATGCGGTTGAGTTTGACCCAACGGTTGCTCTTAGGATCCTTGCGCTCAATGTCGTAACCAGTAATGGGTGCTCCGCCATCATTGCTGGGTGGCTCCCACTTGAGCTCAATGAAAGTACGATCACGATCAACCACCTCAGGCTGACTGGGTGGGTGTGGCTCATCTGTGATGAGATTAAATAAAAGTTCAGGGCTGGTCAAGTGATGTGGCTCCAATTGGCTCTAGTTGATAGACTGAGGTAATGAAGTCTTTAAATGACATGATGAGTAAACTGCAATCTAAGTATGTGTATAGCTAGTTCTTCATGTGTGTGCGTGCAAATATTAGCATGTTATGGCAGAAAAAATATGTATGTGTGCGAGTGTGTGTGCATGAGCATGCATGCATACACCTTCCAGAACATGATTTAACCCTTTGCGTGTTGGTAGTGGTTTTAATCACGATAATTCCTACAGGAATCATCGCAACTAAAAACCGCTTCCGACATGCAAAGGGTTATTTTAAAAAAATTCACACTCACCAAATGGATTCTTGGCTGTGATGGGCTGCTCAGTTTCCAGGGGCTCACTGTCACCATTCTTGTTAATAGCAACGACGCGGAACTTGTATTGGTGTCCCTCGGCCAGCTTGGGCACGTTACACTTGTTGCCCTGCACATCTGCCACCTTCTCCCACTTGCCTTTGTCCATGTCATACTTCTCCACACGGTAACCCCTGAAGCAGCAAACATACACACAAATTACACTAAGTCAGTAAAGGTAAAATTACACAGGCTACTTGAACGTGGTAAAGACTCAAAAACCATCCCACACAAATTTCACCATCCTGAAACTGTCCCAAGATACTTACTCCAGGTCATTGCCTCCATCATCGGCTGGCGGGGTCCACTGGAGGGTGGCTCCGTCCTTGGTGACATTCTTCACCTCCAGGGGGCCACCAGGTCGTGATGGTGGGCCTGTAAAAAACAAACAAGAATAGAGCTGAACAAGACAAATTTTGATAAAGACAGTATCTTTGGTTTAAAGTTACTTTTCTGCCCACTTGCTTCCTTTATTTACCAGTATGTCAATTAAAAAAACCTCTAATTTAATTTTCTTTCATTGTTTTTCCATTTCAAAAATGTCTTTCCCTTCCTTTTTGCTTGAGAAAATGTATACCTTCTGACATATTAGAAAAATGATGTATATTCTGTCAACAAATAATAGCATATTGTTGACCTAATTTTTTTCTTTGTTCACAAACTGTAAGATCAAAACTGACATACCAACACACATTGATTATCAAATTGGTAGTACTCAAACCAAGGGGAATCACAGCGCTGGACAGACAACAGTTAGATCCCCTGCCCCCGCCTATCAGGCACCCAATCGCCAGCCCACAGAGAAATACGCAGGTATAGAATAAGACAATCATTTCCATTCTGAGTATCAAATTGGTGTTTATCCCATTTAACCTCATAGCCCATTTTTTTCACAATTTTAGAGATGTCACCTAACAACCAAGTACTGGCTGCAGGAGATGGATTGACCGTGATAATTCAAGGGTAGTGCCAGATTAGCTTGGTGCCATAATGTGCCAAGCTAATCTGGCACTATCCTTGAATTATCATGGTTGATATATCTCCTGCTCTTGTGTGTCAGGGCTAAAGGTTATTTTATAATCTCAAAACGTCAACATTCAACACTTACCCAGGACAACAACGTCAATGAAAGCCGAGTCTGACCCATGCTTGTTCTCAACAGTGATGAGATATTCTCCTGTATCTTTGCGTACACCACTCTTGCAGGAAACAGTGGACTGCTTGGGGGTGCTTTCGATGCTGATGGTCTCCGATGGCAAAAGGTCTATTATGTCACCTTTCTGTTAGCGTGACAGGAAGAGAAAAATGGTGTCAGAAATTTGTTTTTAACACACAGTGCCCTAAGATTGATACTTTCAATTTGTTGGCTTGCCTGCTGAAGGTTACATACCAGTTAAGGAGATAGGCTGGCCATGCTAGTTCAACTTTGGTGCCAGAATACCATGGCGCCTAAGGCACTAAGACTTTCTGGCACCAAAGGTGAACTATCATGGCTGATCCATATCCCTTGGTAGTGAATCGGGGATGAACGAGCTAAACTCCAACAACTTCCTCCAATGAAATGTTCACAACTGCTGCTGGTATGTGGGACAGATCGTCAAACTCTGGGCTTGCAGTGGACCATAAGAAACTGCGCTCTTTGCAGATCTATGGAAGTCCTTTGGTGATTGCACATGAATAATTGAAGATGACAATGCAACAGTTCTGAGCACACTTTTTGCTTCGGCACAATCAACACTTTAAACTAGTGGATACGACTCAACAGAAACTCTGAATGTGTGCTGACCTGTTATTGTGGACCTTAAGGCTCTCAGGCATAAGGTTCAAAATCACAGATCTGCACACAAATGTTTCAGTAAAGGGTTCCTAAGGGACTAAAATAATAAATATGTTTTGTAATGAGACCATAAATATAAAACAAAATAAGTTAAGTACATGAACACATGATCATCTGAGGATTTCAGCATAAAACACATAGACACACATAAGGAACTTTTCACTTTAATCTGCCTGCTGCTGAAAAGCAATGTGACTTTGGAGCCATAGTTCTCAGAAGAAACTGAGGTTACACTACGTACAGCACACCTTGCTCCAAAACTGCTTCACAGTTCAGACAGACATTCAGGCACTGATTCATAACATACAGCTTTTATAGCATTCAGATACAATTACAACAGCTAAAGCAGCATTCTGCATTTCTTTTGTATGGATTGCATGACATGAGCATGACTTTTACAGCACACCAAAAATTACCACCATGAAGAACTTTGCAATTACACAGTAATGAAGGAATGAAAGCTGTACTGTAAAGAATTGATTTACCTTTTTACTTGTCAATGTTAGATTAGTACAAAACATGGATGATGCATTAACTGCTGTTTAATACATATTTATTGCCTAAGCATTATCGCTTTGTTAAAGAAAGATTCCAGAGGGTGTAATAACAGCTAGAGACAGGGTACATGTATATGAATACAGTGATTAAATCAGTGCATTAAATAGGCGCTTTATCCCAATTGAAAATTGGCTCAAAGCGCCGCCGAGAACTGAACCCAACAAGCACACTCACGTGAATCACGCGCATTCACTCACACACTGTACATAAAAACAGAACATTATAGTGGTGCTAAGGGCAAGCTCAAGCGAGCTACTGAAGTTTTGGAAATTCAAATCGTTTATATTTGAAATTCGATTAAGTGGGCTGAACCTGATACCAAAGTCGTGGGGGAGGAAGAGCCGGAGTACCCAGAGAAAGAACCCCCGACAGTCCGCCCGAATTAACGGTGACACATACTAGAGGAGAAAAGTCCGACGCCGGAACCGGGTGTCGAACCTCGCACCTCTAGCATTGGTGGCAGGCACTTATACCGCTGCGCCACGGACCGCCCTGTGAGATTAACCCATTTAGTCCCAACGCACTACACCAGAAGATGGACTGACCATGATAATTCAAGGGTAGTGCCAGATTACCTTGGCGCCATCAGGCGACAACCTAATCTGGCACTAACTTTGAATTATCACCGTCAATCTATCTCATGCAACTGGTAAATAGTTGTTAGGTGACACCTCCAAAATTTGGCAGTGGGGTTAAATGCCAATTAGCAGTTCAGGGAAGTGCTCAATGTTTGTTCAGGGAAGTGCTCAATGTTTGTAAGTTGGTCATGATTTGGACCTTACTGCCTGGAGCCACCAGGTCCAAATCAGAGACCAGAACACTGAATTTACAGACTGCAAAACAAAAAAGAAAAAAAGAATGCCTAGCGTTTTCTCTTGTTTGAAACCCTTGACTGGAATCCTCCTTAATAGCAAATAATTTAGTTGACAATTGAAACTATGACACATTTGCGCTGTCCAATTCAGCACAGAAAAATAGAACAACATAAAATGAAATCAAAATAATAAACAAGCCGTTCTGCTCTATCTACATGCACACACTTGCAGATCAAACTAAAGTTAGTTAGTTAGTTATTTGGGTTTAACGCTCGAACTAAAGTACCAGCAACTAAAGAGCAACTAGCTAAAGAAGAAGCCAACTATAGCTCTACTACCAAACATGCAATTTACCCCCTTCACTGCCAGCAGACAAGAAGTATGTCTTTAAAAACATAGCATTTAACTCCATCTATCCAAGAAACATGGATATAAATTGGACCAACAACAGGCAAAGGACCTCATAAGCCCCAATACCTGCGGGGGCTTACGAGGTCTTCTGCCTCTTGCAGGGCTCTGTTTTTCCCGCAGTGCTTATGATGCTTCTTGCAGGTGGACAGTTTTCACATTTTCCTGGCAGTGGGGGGAGGGCGGGGGGTGGGGTGGGGGGGGGGGGGACTAAGGTCTATATACTACATTGACAGTGTGAACTGGTGATGATAAACAAAGTGAACAGACAACAGAGTACAACATAGGATGTTGCCAACTGTGAAGCTTTTTTGTTTTATACGACTCAAGGACTCATGACAGATTGACACCTTTAATAATCACTCTGCTTTTAAGAAATTTTGACAAGCACACTTTGGCCATGATCATTAAGAAAGCATGAATTTGAAATTTCAGATAGTCGGGAGTATAAATATATTCACTCATACATTTCAAATGCACTGTACAGTTCATAGAACAGCACCCTCGAAACATTTCCATTTGATAATTTCAAAACTTGCATGTTTCACACTTATGTCATTAACTTCCTTGCACCAGTTCATCTTTGGTATGCGTACTAAACAATTTTCATCCAAACACACAGGACAATGTTTTTACTCATCAAAAGAGAATATTTCTGATTGAAACTCATTGACTTGATCAGCCAAAACAAACAGACAAACAAACATTCAAACAAAAACAGCACAGAGAGTGATGTGTGACATATACTCAAAGACACATGTACATTTTGCACATCAATGGATACATTACAGAATGGCATCAACAAATACCAGACAACAAATAAGCCATTCATGTCACTGCAAGACATCACATCAGTGGCGGATTCAGGGGGGGGGGGGGCCCTGACCCCCCATTTTTTTTTTTTATGGTTATTTGTGGAAATTGTGTTTTAATATTCGATGGTTCTTCTTTTCTTGTACAGTGTATTTCACGATTATCTCACGGGATCGGTGGGTGGGCCTAGTGTGTTCATGGACCTATAGTCAAATATCCTCACTTTGGCACTGCTGACCTGCACCTGTCACAGTACTTCACCTAGACACAGAGTGCCATATGCCCCACACTCACAGGGGCTCATGTAAATCAGTGCCTCTTCCTGTGCGATACAATCCTCAATGCATCTTCAGACTGAGGCAGCCATCTGGCAATAAGCTGCTGACTGCTAGTCAACCCCAGCGGTGGGAAAGTGTCCAATCTATGTTGATCTGGGGCCCAACTCAATCCCTCAGCAAGCCATAGTTTCATGTGCCCCTTCAGTTACAGGGGCTTATGAGAAGCATTACCTCTTTCTCATTGCATCCTCATACGTGGCAGTCATCTAGGTTTAAGTCTACGACTGTGGACACACCAACTGTGATCAGAAAGCAAGAAATCAACAGCGCTGTTAGTGTTCCCTCCCCCTGTAGAGAAATGGTTACAACACGATAGTACAATTTTAAAGAAAATCACAAAAAAGCACCAAGAAAAAAAAATTATTTGTAATTGTTCTTTTTAAGCGTGTTTCTTTCTTTGTTATGATTTTATGCTCGCCTGATAGTCACTGTTTTGGTCTGGATTTCTTTTGTATGACACCGTGTGAAAAACAGGGGTTGGGGGGGGGGGCTGTTGTGGCCCCCCCCCCTCCTCCCCTCCCGTCATGACACCCTCTGGACCCGCCCCTGCACATGTTGCAAGCCTCTCTACAGGCTAGAATATATCCACATACAATGCACTTGTGATAAAAAAAAAACTGAAAATGTTGTTACTGTCAACAGTTTTCCTGGCTACCACTGAAACCAAACAAAACACTCAAAGCCACACCAATGTTTGTTAACGAACAAGTAAACATAATACAAGATTGGTAAAAACTATTGAGCCAAATCATTAGCTACTACAAACAAACACCAATGTTACAAACACTGACATTGGCTGTTAACACATTAGACTTGTTACAAGCCGAACGATTAACTACAGACACAGCTGGTGTGAGAAGCCAGCTACACAAGACTTGCACGACTCAAACTGAAGTGCGATTACACACACAGACAGAAACACAAACATCACACACCACATATATGAACAGAAAACAAAAGGCCAACAAACGAAGGGGTAACACAGATCCGCCATCTGAGCATCCTTACACGGCCTGTATCGAGGTCCTAGACAGCAGGAAAGAATGAAAATACACAATTTTATAGGTTTTTCCACCATTAATTTGACACAAACATGCAGTAGTCTGTGATTTTGGACCTTACAGCTCTTAGCCATATGGTCCAAAATCACGGACTGGCACACAAATCCCCAATGGACCTTACGTCCACATGAAACATAAAAACTTGAACAAATGGTCTTGCAAAAATCACATAAAACAACGGTTCACATTAATGAAATATAAAACACAAAGAAACGAGTGTAAGCATGAAACAAATAACAGGTACAGCACAACTGTTTTGAGTGACCACCCTTATGAGAGATCACCTGTCATTAAAGACCATCATTTAGCTGGCCATGGTCAACTAAATGATAATCTTTAATAACAGGTGACACTTGCCATTCAAGACTTCTCTTGAGTGAGCACACGTCTTTTAAGACCATTTTTTCTTGTTGAAAAGGTGATTGCTCAAGGTACCACCAAATGTCCAAACGTGACAGGCACATAACATGAAACACCGTGGAACATATTTAGGTGCTGTCTGTGATTTTGAAACTTCTGGCTGTAAACCGCAAGGTCCAAAATCATACTTAAGCACATTTAAAGCATACATTAAACAGACGGGGGTGGGGGTGGGATGTCGTGGATGATGGAAGGGGGTCAGGGTTGGATGTGAAAAATCACAGCAATGACAAACCTATCTATTTGTGAAAAAAAAAAAAACTTTCTACATCCTTCACTTCCAATGCCAAATGTCAGAGATGGTAAATCATGACAGGCCAGGGCTAGTGCCTGATTAGCTTTGTGCCCGGACAGATGCCAAGCTCATCTGACACTACCCATGACATGTTCAGTTTGGTCCATTTCTCCCATGTCTTCATTGTATGTGATGCAGTGTTTCACAAACAATTGTAAAACTGGTCGTTTGGCTCAGAAAGTGAAAGGGCTATGAATTCCAAGTGTGCAGGTCTGTGATTTTTACCTTATGGAGCATGCGCCATCAGGTCAAAACCACAGACCAGCATCATGCAGTTGGTGATAGATGATTGAACAGGTAAATTTAATTAAAAATAAGAAATAAATTTGAAAAACGCCTCTTGTAAAGAAAGAAAATAAAAATTCAAACAAACTATCAACTAGTATGTTGTGTCACAGCAAACAAAAGTGAAACCACTCAAACTAAGGATCTACACTGTTTCTCAAATTTCGCAAGAAACAACCACTCCTGTGACCCTTACTTTTCCAGACACTCCACTCTATAGTTAAAAAGGATGAGAAGAACGAGTCAATGGCTTTGTTAAATGAACGCGAATGTTAATGAAAATAATGTCTTTGTAAATGAACAGATAATATACTAATATACCTCTGAAGCCACAAGGTCCCAAATTACAGACCAGCGCAATTACATGCTTCAAACTGCAACTGTTTTCATCAAACTTAAATGACGTCAAATTAGATTTAAAAGGACAAAATCTAATAAAGATGAAAAATAATAAATATTTTACATACTGTATGATTCTTCAAGGGACAGCATAACAGTTGCCACCCAAAAACAAATCTGTTAGATCAACACCTGCACATAAACTGAGTTTTGACATACATGAATGAGCACTAGTTGATGTGAGATACATACCAGGTTTTTGACTTTCCAGGTAACGTTGGGTTTGGGCTCGCCAATAAAGTCAACAGGAAGAACAAAAGGCTGGCCCACTTTGATCCTGATGTTTTTAGGCAGTGTCTTTTGGTCAATGCGTGGCTTCACTGCAACGTGGATGAAAAAATACAAATGATGAGCATATGTGAAAAAGCGATGAATACATTGGCCCAATGCTTTGACTTTTGGTTATGACGCAACACCGCCTTCCACAGACAGTGAGACACAAGGATACCACCAACCCTCCCCCCCCCCTCTTCCCCCCTCCCCCCTCCCCCCCCCCCCCCAGTACAATAGATGATTTCGGGAAACTGGAAGTAGGTCTAAACTGCATGTGTTTCGATGAAAACAGGGGATTAAAAGCCAGGACAAACAGTGGATTAAAAGCCAGGACAAACATGTGATATAGCATGTTTGTCACCGGCCTCCGTAGTGGTCAGCGCATCAGATTGATGGCTGGGAGATCCAGGTTCAAATCCCAGCCGCGTCAAGCAGGATTTTTCCTACCTGGGTCAGCTCCTACCCAGAGTGCATGTGCCATGGACCCAATGGGAAGACTGATGCTACACAGCCAATGACTCACCCACTTCACGGGTGCGACTTTGGGTGTGCAAACCTGGGTTATGACTGTGTGAATAATTACATGGTGTGAATGATTACATGACTGGCACCGCAGGTGTCCGCAGTTCCCGGGCCTGGTTAACACCAGGATATTTATGACAGGAAGTGTGGAATGCAGCCCTGTCATGCAGTCCCCAACCACATGGACCACCATGGCATCATCAAATCACCATCCTCATCCTCATTATCATGCACAATGAAAAATGCTGTTCCAGGTTTCTGATCCCTGAAGTCTCTGTCGCATGGTGACCATCCCAGTCCTCCAGGAGCCCTAGGTGCACAGTTGCGGCCAGACCCTGCTGCTGTGTGTGGAAGGATGTAGTGGTTGACTCGCCACCTATGGAGGGGTGCTCCCGTTTGTCGCCTCCGCTAGTAGCAAACAATGTCGTAAGTAGAGGAAACATTAGGTGTGGTCACCTGAAGGCCACAATGAACACCAAGAAAGTGACTCGGCAGCAACGCAGAGTCCCCTACTACCTGACATATAGCGGCAGGCCCAGGAGTCTGGCTGCAACAACTTGCAGGCCTGGGTGAGCACACTGGGGTTGATGGGGATGAGCGGTGTGAGATGAAGACCTCTGATGCCGACAAAGGAAACTTAACTTGGAGCAGCAAAAATTTTGTTTAAAAAACAACACAAAAACAGCATGTTTGTCCAGGCTTTTAATCCAGTTTTCATTGAAACACAAGCCATGAAAACTGGATTAAAAGCCCAGACAAACATGCTATATTACATGTTTGTCGGGGCTTTTAATCTCACTATTTTCATCAAAACATGTTTGTCGGGGCTTTTAATCTCACTATTTTCATCAAAACATGAGCAATTTTGACCTACTTCTGATTTCCGCACTACATCTATTGAAACAAGATGAGGATTTCATCCCAAAGTCTACAGTATTGTTTGCGTTTATCTTTTAGGAACATTCCGAGTTGTTCATAATTTTAGGCTTATTATGCTGATCCATTTCCCTCCTCTTTAAGCCAACCTCTGATCAACACACACGTTGGCGCACACAAATAAAGACAGACACATGGCGCTTCCCACCATTAGTACGCTCTGTGGGCTCGTGTAGCGACAGGAATCCATCTCCTTCTACTCTAACACCCACACTGGCACACTGAAAAAAAGACATTCACACGGCGATTCCCGCCATTCGTAAGCTCTGTGGTCTGGCGTAGCATAGCTATTCTGAAGAAGAATAATAGCAAGAGCAGCGAAATGACGTCACTTCAAGCTTCACGTCATGGCACCATTAGTCCCACAACGCTGTGTTCATAGTGATGACTCAATGTTATACACCACTCATGGCAGTACTAACATTTGATGTATCAGAGAATCAACTTTGCAATTTTCTAGCTGATTTTCACACCTAGGGTTTACAGGTCAAAATTTGACCTAATCCTACCCCAGGGTCGGGACAAACAGCAGGCTTATGCAAACACTGTTTACGAAAAATCATGTGGGTATTAATGCGAAGATTTTTGTTTTCATAAAAGAAAACTTAAAGTTGTGTTAGCTGTTTTACAAATGACTCCGAAAACGTGGTGCAAAAAATTGTCTTATTTTCACACCTAGGTCATACAGGTCACAATTGACCTAATCGTACCCGACAGCCGAGACAAACTATAGGCTTATGTAAATACCGTAATTGAAAAATCATGCAATTATTAATGAGAAGATTTTTTTTCATAAAAAAGATTCAATCGTTTTAAGATTAACCCATATAATTCGTGAAATTAACCCCAAAACATGAAAAATATATATTTTTTACAAATAATTTAATTATCACTCAAAAAGTTCTAGAGGTACAATGCTGGTTAATGAACTCATCAAGTCAAGTCCAAAAAATGTATTTATTCCACAAAGGGGCAATTCCAGTTTGGACGGGAGCGTATAAATATATAAAGTGAAGTAAAAAAAAAATGGATAAGACGGACATACGCACACACAAACACCCAGGCACACAGGCACCCATGCAAGCAGAATTAAGAACTATACTAAAACTGACAGCTATACTAATACTGACAACTATACTAAACGTAACAACTATCACATGAACCTTACAAGAACAAAACTGGCATCATTCAATATGTCCCTTTTATCTAGCTATACGCAAAATATCTATACAATACAATACAATACAATACAACTTTATTGTCTGTTCGAGGCAAAGCACAACAGAAATTTGCCTTTTGGCTCGTCATAAAACAACAAGACAAGACACTAATAAACACTATAAAAACATTCCATTAAAATTATCATTGTAGCAATCTATCACAGGGCAATCTGTCACAAGCAATCTATCACAAGATGGGAGGTAAAGTTTAAGTAGATCACAATAATCACGTCGTTACAAACAAGAGTTCAAAATCGAGACAGCAGTTGGAATAAAAGACTTCTTAAAAACATTCTTTTTTGGCAAGTGGCATGTTGAAACGTCTGCCTGATGATAGCATTTGAAACTGATCAAATAGTGGGTGACGAGGATCACTGACAATGCTAGCAAATTTCCTTCAGACAGCCCTATGGTACAGATCATCTAATGGGTAGTGTCCTAGGCCAATGATCTTCCCAGCTGTTCTGACAATACGTGACAGTCTGCCCCTGTTTTTCATACTGATGTTGCCATACCAAGCAGTGATGTTAAAAGTCAGTATGCTTTCAATCAGGCTTCTATAAATGGATTCTAAAATCTTGTAACTGACATCAAAACTTCTCAGTCTCCTAAGAAGGTACAGATGTTGGTTTGCTTTTTTCACAATCAGATCAGTGTTTCCAGTAAAAGACAGCCTACTATCCACAACTGTGCCATGGTATTTAAATTTAGTGGCCACATCTACAGGTTGATTATTAATTGAGACAGGTACAAAAATATCATCAACTTTCCTGTCATCAATGACAAGTTCCTTGGTTTTCTGTACATTGATTTCAAGAAAACTGTCATTTCCAGAAAACTGTCTAGTAAAAATAAGAAAAATTGCGGACTCCAGTGTGGATCAACCGTTTTTTGTGAAACAGCCATTTTCTCGCCAATGAGCATCTTAATTTTAAAAAATCTAAAAAAAGATCTCGAGATTATTCTTTTAGGGACAATATAATAATAATAATAATAATAATAATAAGCGCATTAAATAGGCGCTTTATCCCAATTGAAAATCGGCTCAAAGCGCCGCCGCGAACTGAACCCAACAAGCACGCTCACGTGAATCACGCGCATTCATTCACACACTGTACATAAACACAGAACATTCACGTGGTGCTAAGGGCAAGCTCAAGCGAGCTACTGTAGTTTTTGGAAATTCAAAATCGTTTGTATTTGAAATTTGATTAAGTGGGCTGAAACTGATACCAAAGTCGTGGGGGAGGAAGAGCCGGAGTACCCGGAGAAAGAACCCCCGACGGTCCGCCCGAATTAACGGTGACACTTACTAGAGGAGAAAAATCCGACGCCAGAACCCGTAGTCGAACCACGCACCTTTAGCATTGGTGGCAGGCGCCTTAACCACTGCGCCACGGACCGCCCCTAACATTTCAAGCTTGTCCGTCCTCAAATGCGAGCTCTAGTCGCTGTCACATACATACACAAACACACAGGGCTTTGGTGCCCAAATGACATTCTCTAGCAAGGTTTGCGTAGCTAGATGTGATGTTATTTTTATCTTGTTACTTTATTGCCAGAATTTCTGCCCCACACGCCCAAAAACGTCATGTGCATGCTCCGGAATGTGCTCCGACCAGCTCCATTTTAAAGTCTAACATATTTTCAATATGGTAGACAAAAACAATTAGCACAATGGGGTGACTTTTCTGCAGACAGACAGGCATAAGGATATCCCCCCCCCCCCCCCCACCCCACCCCCACCACCTGCGGCACCGTACCCTTTCTGGACTTGGTGATGATGGAAGGTGAGGTAGCACTAGGTTCGGACAGGCCAGCCTTGTTTTTGGCCATGACCCGGAACTCATATTCCTTGTTCTCCTTAAGTCCATCTACTGTCCCTTTGTTGTCTGGAGTGTTGGTCTCCACTCCCTGCACCGCAAACATCAATACATATTAAAGGTGAAGTAAAAACAAATACCGCTAAGGTACAATCAAGATAGAGGAAAATGTTCAGAAGGAAGTCAGAAAGACCAGTTTTTAGAAACACACAAAAAACACAAACAAGTTCTTTATGTGTTGTTTCTAAAATTTGGATCATGCTTTCTTTTGAACATTTTTTTTTTCTAAGCACTAATTAACATGTTTGAGTCTGCTTTATTTACAACTCAACACTAACAAGAAAACAGCATGGCTTTCACAAGAATGATTTTTGAAATCCTCAAAATCCTATATGCTGTTATCTGAGTTACCTGGGTTAAGTCCAAATGGGGTTGAAGTCTAGAAAAATTAAATGAATTTTGTCTTTTTCTCTCCCTCTCTGCTCCCTCCCTCCCCAATCTCTCTGTACCTGAGAGAAAAGGTGGGAGAGGCAGTGCAAATTAAAGACATTATGACAAGAAGTTATCCTATTAACCCTTTAACATCACAGCCCCATTTCCTACAGTTTGTAGGTGTCACCTAACATTAAAGGGTAGTGACAGATTAGCTAGGCACCTGACAGTGGCACTACTCTGGCACTACCCTTATATGTTCATGGTCAGTCCATCTCTTGCTGCAGTGCATTTGGGCTAAATGGGTTAATTCTATCTACAAAAATATTACTTGTATTTATTTACTTTTGATGATGGAGGGAGGGTTAAGTTCATTTTGTGCCAGGAAAATAAAATCTGAATCTAATGGTAATTGGAATTTGACAAAGAAAAATATCAAGCACTGAATAACAAATCACTTAGCACCTTCTTCCAGTCCTCTTCTCCCTTTTCACGGTACTCAATGACGTAGCCAGAGACTGGGGCACCATTTTCCTTCTCTGGGGGTGGGAACTTGATCTCCACATAGTCCTTGTCATAGTCCAGAATCTCTGGAGTGCCGGGCGGAGAGGTGGGATCTAATCACACCCATAACCAACCATTAATTACCAATCCAGTATGGGAATTGCAGTTTGTGTGCGGGTCTGTAATTTTGAACCTTACAGCTCAAGAGCCATATGGTCAAGAATTACAGGTCCGTACACATTATTATTATCACAAAGGAATTGTTGTTTGTGTGCTGGTTTGTGAATCATAGGTCAACAAACATTTCTTTTTATACAAACATCAAAACTAGACCACAAAAATTACTAAAACCAACAAAAAGTTAAATGTTATATATAAGCATTCACAACTACACATTCAAATTTTAGCAGAAATATATGGTTTAAAATGAACAACAAAAACATGAACATATATTTAAAAGTCCAAGTGCAATATCAATTTCTATTTTCTGACTGAAATAACATAGGTGTAAAGAGCTGCACAGAGAAAAATGTACATACTCTTTGCTAAGGAAATCTGTGGTGCACACAATTTACAGCTGGGGCAAATATTATGAGAATTTAAAACTGAAGGAAAACAAGCTTCAACAGCCAAAGTGTCTTTATTTTCACCTCAAAGATGCCAGTAAGCAACTAAAGGCAAGAAGAGTTCAGGAGAAACACAGGATGAGGAACAAGGCGCAGAAGGAGACCATTTCCATCCTTAACTCACACAAGACATGCCACATACGGATATCGACATTTAGTCCCATACCTGGATGCAGCACATCTCCAATGAGCTTACAATGCAAACAAAAGTGGCAAAGCCCTTAAGGCTCATATGCATGACCCCTCCACAATTAATCTGACCTTTGTGACCTTGACCTTTCCAACAGGTCACTGAAATAAGCAAGTGTTCAAGTGTTCTAACATGAGGAAAGGGTTGACTTTTGTACTTGTACTACAAATCCATGTTTTCTCAAAATTTACACGTTTCACTTTTGTCAACTTTCCATTAGTACGCATAGAAAGGTCTTTCTGCTAAATCTGCCTGAAAAGTTTCGCCAAAATTCTGATAAATAGTAAAATTCTACCCCAAAAATAGACATTTTTCACATCATTTGCTGATCTCCTGTGACCTGTGACCTTTCTGAGGGGTCATCCAAATTAGCACGCATAGGAAGGTCTTACCATTAGGTATCTCTGTACCAGGTTTGGGATGGAAGTTGTAAATAATATTTGAGAAAAAAAAATGCAAAATGTCAACAAATGGCTATTTGTGACCTATTTCCTGATCTCTTGTGACCCTTGAGGGGTCATCCAAATTAGTATGCATAGGAAGGTTTTACCATCAGCTATCTCTGTACCACGTTTGGGTTTGAAGTAGTGAATATTCTTTGAGAAAACAACCTCTCTTGTCAAAATATGGCCATTTTTTGCCTATATCCTGATCTCTTGTGACCCTTGACCTTTCCAATTAGTGTACATAGAAAGGTCTTACCACCAGGTATCTTTGTATTAAGTTTGGGTTTGAAGTTGTTAATAGTATTTAAGAAAACAAATTCTGTCAAAATACGACTATTTTTGACAAATTTCCTGATCCCCTCTAACCTTGACCTTTTTGTAGAAAGCTCTTGCCACAAAATATCCTTGGCCCAAGTTACATGACTGTTTTTGGCTTGAATAGTCTCAAGAAAATACCAACATTAAAGTTTACCAAGGATGACGTCAAACAGACGATCAAACACTGGTCCAGAGCATAGACTCACTTTTCCTTCACACGTGAGCCAAAAACTAAAATGACTGAAAACGGTCCTTGGATTTACTATGCCCCATGACCCATGGCCAGCAAGAGGCACAAATTCTCATGAGCCCCTTTGAATGAAGAGGCTCATAGTGTAAAAGACAGCACTGTTCCTGTGGCTCCAAAGCTTTAGGTTTCAGGCTTTCACCGCCAACGCAAATTATGTGCTGATGTCAGGGAGCTAGGCAATGTGTTCGGTGGGAGCTAAGCAACGTGAGAAGACAGGTTCCAAGCGGGCTACTGCAGGACCAAGCTGGTTGGGCAGCAGGGATCAGCGTCACATGGAGCAAAGCAGGATTGGAGCTAGGTGACCTATACGGTACCTATGTCCATCTGCTGATGTGATCAATGCTGAGATCTATCTTCATATCAACAGAGCGGGACTGGAGCACAGTGACTGGGACAGAACCGGTGGCTGGCTGTTGGTTGTTGTGACGAATTGATTGAACTGTGTGGGCCTGGTCGCCATAAATCGGTGAAACTGTAAACTTGATTCGGTTCCATTTTGGGAGTCTACTCAAAACTCTAAAATCCTACACTTCTGCCTTGCCTCCCTTCTTTGTGAGAGTGCTAGAAAACTGGGTTTGTTACACATGAGAAGAATTTATGCCTAGAGCTGAAATTCAGCTTTGTGAGATTTTGAAATAGCTGAATCAGTCTCCAGGGCTGAAGACTGTCCCCTATGAGTTTAGCTTGTCTGTAATTTTGGATTTCACAGTTCTAAGCCATAATATCCTAAATAACAGCCAAGCTCGCAAAATGCAAGAGCTGATTTGCTGAAGGACAACCTCAGGCACTGCTTTGTGTGCAGTATGAACATACCGGTACATCACACACCATACTCCTAACACCTATACTCATAGTACAGTCTGCGATCAAGAGATGTGCAGAAAGCATAATTATAAGCTTATATGTGATCACAGCGTGTGTGCTACTGCTAGTCTGTGACTTTGCAAAATCAAAAACACATTACTACAACAGAACCTGTTTTGAGCAACCAACCTTATCACCTGTTTTTAAAAGTCATCTAAATGGTGGTCTACCTGACAGGTGACACTTTTTCCCCTCAAGACTTCTCTTGAGACAGCACCTGTTTTTTTAAAGACCACTATTTAAAGGTGGTTCCTCAGAACAGGTGTATGTATTTCTGGGGTATAGGGTGAGGTGAGGAGAGAAAGAGAGAAAAACATCACCTAAAGTTTCTCTAACTAAAATAGCAACTTTCTATATATGAGAAAAGTGAACAGACCAAAAGTGTGTAAAATGCAACAAATTAAATCACATAAGAAATCAGAATGACAAGGCCTCTCCTGATGCATGCACCTTATCAGAATTTATTTTGTGTGTTCTTATGATCCCATGAGCTATGCCGGAGGGAGCCTAGTGCTCCTGGTAGTAAAACCAAACCAGACAGGTTGTGGGGAAGGAGCTGACAAAGCATGCACCCAAGTCCTCCAGGCTAGGGGATTCGTCTCTGGGCTAACAACCCTGACCTCCAACAGTTTCTGTTACGGAAATGGGCACAAACCATTCTTTCACATGTAGAAGAGGACCTTTGTTGCTGCCCTATACGCCAGCGGCATAACAGGCAGATATTAAGTACATAAGAATAACAAAGACAAAACAAGTTACTAACAAAGTTTGCTGAATGGTTTTGTCCTTGTCATGATGCAGTGTTTCTCTTTATCTTGGATATTGCAACATGACACCTAAACTGACATACAGTTTTGCAGTTCTGTATATTTGTGTGCTGATCTGTCATTTTGTACCCCATTGCATCCAGTCGTTAGGTCCAAAATCACTGACCAGCACACATCCAGATACTAACCAATGTATTTCTACTGGCAACGCATATACAAACATGCCGGTGATCGAACACTGCTGCAAATCTAGAGACTAATCTGGGCTCTCACAAAACTGTTTCTTTTCTTACGGTCAGTTGGTGCGGCTCCTGTTAGTAAACATAAAAAATTATGAGTCAAAACAGTAATGGTGCGCTGGCCTGTGAGTTTGGAGCTAGGCCATAAGATCCAAACTCACAGACCAGCACACAATTAGTGGCATGCAAAGGACAAAAAAATGTGCAGTTATACACAGGTTACATTGTTTAACCAATATAAAAGTTTGCATGTTAGAGCTGAGCTAAAATTAAATAATCATAGATAAAACTTTTTGTTAAAAATCAAAAACAACAAATTTGCTTCCTGCTGTGAAGTATTAGTACAGGATATGCAATACAAATCAACAACAAGAGTATATCAAAGGTATTACTTCGTTCAACTGGAGCCTATTCAAGTTATTACACACCAAACACTAGTTAGCACCAGATCACAAACAAAATAAATGTGAGAAACTGATGTGAACAAATGAAATAAATTGGCCAGTTTTAAAATAATGTACACAGACTCACTTATGCTATGAGCCCCCAAAATAAAAAACTTGTATACAACCCAACAACACTCACCCCACGGATCTTTCGCCAGGACAGCCCCATCTGCTCCTATTGGCTCACTCACGCCCTCTGAGTTGACAGCAGAGACGCGGAACTGGTACTTGTGGCCTTGAACAAGGTCTGACACATCAATTTCCATGTCTTCAGTTTCACACACCTTCTCCCACTCCCCTTTCTCCAAGTCCATTTTCTCCACGATGTAGTGTGTGACAGGGGCGCCACCATCATCTTTCGGCTTGTCCCACAGGAGAGCACAGCGATCAGCGAAGATGTCCACCACATCCAGGGGTCCTTGTGGTGGGCTGGGGGGTCCTGGAAGGGGGAAAAAAATTAAACCCTTTGTGCATGTGGCCACTGGAGCTGTTTACAGTATCCACTACATGCACAGGTGGATTAACCCATTCGCCACTGAGAAAAACTGAACCCCACCCAACTGCAAGGGGTACAGATCCTCAGTTGCGGGGGCTCATAATGCTCTATGCCTCTTGCTGAAGCAACTTTGTGTTAGGGATCAGTAGCATGAGTGAGCTTAGTCCTGTGCCAGCCACTAAGCAAAGTACTCTGCTAAGGCACCTTGCTTAGTGGCTCGTGCAGGACTAAGCTCACTCATGCAACTGACCCCATGTTCCTTTGACAGCTGGGGATCTTTGACAAAGTTACAATGATTTCAAAAACACACTCTGCGTTCAATGGCAGTGAAGGGGTTAAAATGACAGTCTACAATGGTAGCAATTTTTATGAAATCCAGATCAGCGAAGATGTCCACAAAGTTCGTATGGTATTGGGGGGGGGGGGGGGGGGGGCTGTGGGGGTCAAATTAAAGTCAGCATAAAAGTGTACAACAGCCAGTGTTTGTGCTAAGGTTTGGGGCAGTTGCAGGGGCTCATGAGGATCTATGCCTCTTGCCAGCCCCACTTTGAATCCATGTTTCTTGGACGGCTGGGGCTCAAAGGCTTTGAATTAACAAAGACTTTAGAAACACAATCTGCATCCATTGCAGTGAAAAGGTTAAAGGTCCCTGCGAGCCACTTACCCATGACGGTGATCTTGATGGGGACCTTGTCGGAGCCGGCCTCATTGCTGAGTGTCAACTCATACTGGCCTGTATCACTGCGTTGGGCGCCTGGGATGCGAAGCTTGGTCAGCTTGGGGACAGTCTCGGTGTCAAGGTTGGCCTCATTGATCTGCTCCCCATTCTTTGACCACTGGGCACGGGGGATGGGAGCACCTGGAGAAAAATCGCACAAACAGAAATGAAACATCATACCTTCATGAACCTTTGTTTACCACAGACTTTTAACTCATTCAAGGCACCCTGCCTCAATAGCTGCACGGAAGTGTTGTATAAAGTTGCTACTGGCAATGCTACACAACATTTTCACAGCTATTGATGCGGGGTGCCTTGAATGAGTTAATGCTACTGTTGGCAGAGTTTATATTTGTTCTGGTCACAGTCTTTTAGCAATGTAGAGTGCTATTGTTGTTGTTTTTTCTTGCCCTATCCTTGGTTGTCACAGTGTCAGAATGTTTCATCACAGTATTTAGCCTTAGTTGCAGACACATTGTTTCATAGCTTTCAGGTTATTGTTGAGGCTTTTCTATGAAACCGCTTCAAAGGAATCACAATAAATCATCTGAAAAGTGTTCTCTCTAATTATCTGAGAACTGTATGTCAGAAATAAAGCACACACTTACCATCATATGGAATTGCCACCTCAATGTTTTCACCCTGTTTGACGAAGATCTCTTTTGGCACTTTGTCCAGATCAATCTTGGGTGGCCTGGGCACTGAAAAAGACCATGGAACAAGGGATAACAGCTAGCACTTGATCACTATCACTAACCCATTTAACTCGCCAGCCACAATTCCCAAATGTTGGAGGTGACACCTTATGACCATGTACCTGTTGCAGGAGAAGGATCGACCATGGTAATTCAAGGGTAGTGCTAGATGAGCTTGGTGCCTGATGGCACCTTCTTCTTCTTCTTGTCGTTCGCAGTGGGCTATATGGTCAGTCCAGCACCAGCGATGAATGACGTCATTTTCTCCAGGTCTTCTCGACTGCCGTAGAGTTTGGTCTGCAGTGGAGTTGGCGACGGCCACACTTTTTTTCTTTCATCATCCTGTAGGGGGCATCTCTGGAGAATATGTTCCACTGTTTGGTCTTCCTGACCACAGGCGCAGGTTGGTGATGGCGCCAGCTTGAGCTTTCTGTTCATGTAAGTGTTCAGTCTGTTGTGGCCAGTACACAGTCTACTCACAAACCAGATAGGTGAGGCTAGCGCTGGCAGAATTGTCAGTACTCAAACCAAGGGGAATCACAGCGCTGGACAGACAACAGTTAGATCCCCTGCCCCCGCCTATCAGGCACCCAATCGCCAGCCCACAGAGAAATACGCAGGTATAGAATAAGACAATCATTTCCATTCCTAATAAGAATGGATCAGGTCTCTTATATAACCCATGTCTTTCTCCGGAACTTAGGAAGTAGGCAGGAGAAACATACATACACAAACATGAATGTGCGCTACTATATGTGGTCGGGTAAATACTCTGATTTCCCACAGTAGATGCACAGAACATTACACAACAATGTAACGATACAAATTTTGCCTCGAGTTATACATGATACTCACAAACCAGATAGGTGAGGCTAGCGCTGGCAGAATTGTCAGTACTCAAACCAAGGGGAATCACAGCGCTGGACAGACAACAGTTAGATCCCCTGCCCCCGCCTATCAGGCACCCAATCGCCAGCCCACAGAGAAATACGCAGGTATAGAATAAGACAATCATTTCCATTCCTAATAAGAATGGATCAGGTCTCTTATATAACCCATGTCTTTCTCCGGAACTTAGGAAGTAGGCAGGAGAAACATACATACACAAACATGAATGTGCGCTACTATATGTGGTCGGGTAAATACCCTGATTTCCCACAGTAGATGCACAGAACATTACACAACAATGTAACGATACAAATTTTGCCTCGAGTTATACATGATACTCACAAACCAGATAGGTGAGGCTAGCGCTGGCAGAATTGTCAGTACTCAAACCAAGGGGAATCACAGCGCTGGACAGACAACAGTTAGATCCCCTGCCCCCGCCTATCAGGCACCCAATCGCCAGCCCACAGAGAAATACGCAGGTATAGAATAAGACAATCATTTCCATTCCTAATAAGAATGGATCAGGTCTCTTATATAACCCATGTCTTTCTCCGGAACTTAGGAAGTAGGCAGGAGAAACATACATACACAAACATGAATGTGCGCTACTATATGTGGTCGGGTAAATACCCTGATTTCCCACAGTAGATGCACAGAACATTACACAACAATGTAACGATACAAATTTTGCCTCGAGTTATACATGATACTCACAAACCAGATAGGTGAGGCTAGCGCTGGCAGAATTGTCAGTACTCAAACCAAGGGGAATCACAGCGCTGGACAGACAACAGTTAGATCCCCTGCCCCCGCCTATCAGGCACCCAATCGCCAGCCCACAGAGAAATACGCAGGTATAGAATAAGACAATCATTTCCATTCCTAATAAGAATGGATCAGGTCTCTTATATAACCCATGTCTTTCTCCGGAACTTAGGAAGTAGGCAGGAGAAACATACATACACAAACATGAATGTGCGCTACTATATGTGGTCGGGTAAATACCCTAATAAGAATGGATCAGGTCTCTTATATAACCCATGTCTTTCTCCGGAACTTAGGAAGTAGGCAGGAGAAACATACATACACAAACATGAATGTGCGCTACTATATGTGGCCTTCGCCTCTGCCTCTGCCTATGCAAATTCCACAGAATAATTCCCTGGTATACTGTCTTCAGTATCTTCTCGTTCGCTCCCCAGGTGGTGCCTGCTAGTTTTCTGAGTATGGCCAGCGCTAGCCTCACCTATCTGGTTTGTGAGTATCATGTATAACTCGAGGCAAAAGGCCTGGCGCAAGCTGGCCATACTCAGAAAACTAGCAGGCACCACCTGGGGAGCGAACGAGAAGATACTGAAGACAGTATACCAGGGAACAGTCAGGCTCTTCTGGTTTGTCTGACCTTCTGCAAAGCCTGACTGTTCCCTGGTATACTGTCTTCAGTATCTTCTCGTTCGCTCCCCAGGTGGTGCCTGCTAGTTTTCTGAGTATGGCCAGCGCTAGCCTCACCTATCTGGTTTGTGAGTATCATGTATAACTCGAGGCAAAATTTGTATCTTGGTAGCATGGGTCTGTGGAATTCTGAACCATGGAGGCGGCCTGCATAAGTGCTTCGGTTTCTGCTTTGTAGTTTGTGCAGTGTTTGCCAGTGGCTACACTGGATGTGGCTGTATGTCCCCCAGGGAACTGGATCAGGATGCCAGCACCTCCATTGGAAACGGCATTTGTTGCTGATCCATCAGTGTAGATGTGGATCCATGCCTCCTTTGGGTACTGTTCATTGATCAGGGCTAGGGTGAGTGCCCGTCGAATGGTGTCATCCTGACTGTCTCCTGAGGCAGCATGTGGGACACCGGTGCAGATCTGGATGTCTGGTTTGTCCACTGCCCAAGGGTTTTCCTCTTTTTCTGTGATCAGAGGTAGAGTGCTCTGTGGAAGGACTTCCCTGTACTGTCGAGAAAGTCGCATGCTCTCATGGACAAACTGCTTCTTTTGAGCCGGTTCTTGGTGAGGTTGCTCAGTCTGTGCTTCATGGGGTGGTCGGGCAAGCACTTGAGCTTCTCAGCTTGTACCATGGTTTTGGCTTCTCTCCTCTGGCTGAGAGGTTGGATTGTGGTCAGCTTCTCCATTTCCTTGATTGGAGTGGATTTCATTACACCAGTGATGAGTCGAAGAGTCTGGTTTTGCACTTGGTCGAGGGTCTGCAGGTTCGTCTTGGCTGAGGTTGACCACACTGTGGAGCCGTACTCGAGATGGAGCCTGACTGTTCCCTGGTATACTGTCTTCAGTATCTTCTCGTTCGCTCCCCAGGTGGTGCCTGCTAGTTTTCTGAGTATGGCCAGCTTGCGCCAGGCCTTCGCCTCTGCCTGTGCAATGTGTGGTTTACAGGTCTGACGTCTGTCGAAGGTGACACCAAGCCAGGTAGCTTATTAATCCTCTCACAGAGGGGTTCCACCAAGCTTGATGGTTCCGGCTTTCTGCTTTGGGGACAATGTGAAGAGGGTGGTGGAGGATTTCTCCTTGTTGACGGAGATGCACCAGTCTTCTGCAAATGCATTCAGCTTATCTGCCGCTAGCTGCATTCTGTAGGTGGCAGTATATGCATGCTCCTCCTTGCACCAGATCACAAGGTCGTCTGCATATAGGGCAGCTTTGATTCCCTTGGGCATCTCAGACACCAGATCGTCGATGAAGAGAAGGAAGAGGGTAGGGGAGAGGACTCCGCCTTGCGGGATGCCATGACGAAGGAGGAATTTCTTGCTTTTGGTCTGGTCGACGCCAACTCTTGCCCTGCGGTTGAAGAGGTAGGAGCGTATCCACTGGAACATGTTACTGGACATGCCTTTTCTCAGCAGTTTGACAAGCAGCCCATCTTTCCAGACCTTGTCAAAAGCCTTCTGAAGATCAATCCAGGTTACAAAGACCAGCTTCTGCTCCTGGAAGGCATCTTCAACTTCCTGCGCCAAGTAAGTGACCTGGTCTTCGGTGCTGCAGAACTGTCGGAAGCCAGCTTGTTCAGGGGCGAGGAGGTTCCTGGATTCCAGGTAACACCTGAGGCGCTCGTTCACAATTCTCTCCAAAGTCTTTACAACACAGCTGGTGAGGCTGATTGGGCGATAGCTGGTAGTCTTCTTTGGATCCTTCCCTTTCTTTAGAATGGGGATAATGATCGCTTCTCGCCAGAGTTGTGGTAGCGATCCTTCTTACCAGCTGCAGTTGAGGACCTCAAGTAGCTTGTTTTCTGCTGCACTACCAAGGTGGGTTAGCATCTCGTTGGTGATGCCATCTGGACCAGGATACTTCTTCGCCTTCAACTTTTTGAGAGCTATATGAAGCTCTTTGTGTGTAAGTGGTTGATTCATGGCGTCCACTGTTGCTTGTTTGGCAGGTCTCTCTCTTTGCTCTCTTCTTGCTTCTCTCTGCTTTTTGGGGCTAACATGGAGATTGCTCTCAGCTGCATAGCTTTCAGCAAATTGGTTGGCAGCATGCTTTCCTGTTAGTATCTTCCCCATTTTCTTCTAAGGTGATGTTTCCTTTGCTCGTGTTCTCATCGTTCAACTGCTTGGTCAGTTTCCAGAGCTTTCTGCCGTCCTTCTCAAGGTTCAAGGAGCTTGTTTTCTCTTGCCAGCTCCTGCGTCTTGCCTGTAGCTTCTTCTTGAGAAATTTGGCTTTGGCTTCCTCGAGGTGGATGTTGTTTGCCTGTGATGGGTTAACTTCTGCTTCCCTTCTGGCATCTGCTAGATCATCATCCAGTTCCTGCAGTTCATTGCTCCACTAAGGCTTATAGTCTTTTCTAGCACCTCTGGGTATGGACTCACGCGCTGCTCTGAGGATGCTCATGTTGAGGTCTTTCACCACCATGTTGATGTCTCGACCTTCGATTCGAATGTCTTTGGTGAGTTTGCTGGAGCGGTGTCTAAAGAGGAACCAGTTCGCTCTTTTGTAGTTCCATCGTGGGAAGGTTGCTTCATCGCAGGACTCCGTGCCCAAGGTAAAAAAGACTGGCTGATGGTCACTTCCACCTAGCTATTCTCCGACCTCTACACTGGCTTGCTTGTGCATGTCTTCCGTGCAAAGGCTAGGTCAGGAGTCGATGTAGTGTGCCATCTTCTGGAGTAGAACGTGGGGCAGTCAATGGGACTGTTCAACAGAATGAGATCGTTGTCGTCCTGCCAGTTCTCCACCTCTTCTCCTCTCCGATCGAAGTGGTCGTATCCCCAACTTTGTGAGTGACTGTTGAAGTCGCCCACCACAATGAAGTTGGAGGCCTTAGTGGGGATCGTGTCAAGGGTGAGTGGTCTGTCGTTGGGGCAGTAGAAGTTGACCTGCTGGAAATCTGCTGTCTTCGTCTGGATCCGAATCACTTGGTACTCGGAGTTCTCCATGTGCGTATCAATCAAACAGGCGTTGATGTTGTTCCTGATCAGGGTCAGGATTCCTCCCTTGCTTCGGTTTGTTCTGTCGGACCTGAAGCACTGGTAGCCTCTCACTTTGAAGGACTTTTGGGGTGTCAAGTGCGTCTCCTGATACAGCAGATGTTGATGTTCTTCTCATGCAGGATATGCTCCAACTCGGTCTTCTTGTTCAGAATGCTTTCCAGTGCATGACCTGAAAAGGTCGCTGCTGACTGGGATTCTTCCTGGTTGTGGTGGTGCCAGTAGCTCTCCTCCCGTGTCCCCTGGTGCAACAAGACGGACAGGAGGGACCTCCAGTAGCTGAGGCTGGGTCCCTTAGAGGCATGGGACCCGATGCTGCTCCACCCTGGAGGGTCCTCAGTGGGCAAGCGCCATTATCGTCAATGCTTACTTACTTACTTACGCCTGTCACCCCTCCCCGGGTATAGGCCGTCAACGAGAGACCTCCAGCGACTCCTGTCCAGTGCTTCTCCTTCGATTTTACTCCAGGTGGTTCCCAGTCTCTTGATGTCTGCTTGGAGGTCTCGACGCCAGGTGTTTCTTGGCCTGCCTCTTTTCCTCTTTCCCTGGGGGTTCCATGACAATGCCTGCCTAGTGATACTGGAAGCTGGCTTTCTCAGACTGTGACCAATCCATCCCCATCTTCTTCGCCCAATTTCATTCTCTGCTGTTATCTGTTCTGTTCTCTCCCAGAGTCTGACGTTGCTGATCTTCTCTGGCCAGTGGATTTTCTAAATTCTTCTAAGGCAACTGTTTATGAAGATCTGTACTCTGTTGACTGTGGTTTTTGTCAATCTCCAAGACTCTGCTCCATATATGAGAACTGCTTTTATGCTGGAGTTGAAAATCCGGACTTTGGTGTGTTGTGACAGCTCTCTGGAACTCAACACTTTTTTCAACTGGAGAAAGGTTGCTCTGGCTTTACCGATTTGTGCTCTGACATCTGCATCAGTGCTGCCTTTTTTGTCTATGATGCTTCCGAGATAGGTGAAGGACTCCACCTCCTCCAACGGGGTGCCAGCAAGCAAGACTGGTTCTTCCCTGGTTGCGTTCAGCCTAATTGTCTTTGTTTTCTGTTTGTGGATGGTGAGGCCCACTTGGGACGAGATGTCAGCAAGCCTCGTGGTCTTGTCCTGCATTTGTTGATGAGTGTGGGACAGTAAAGCCAAGTCATCTGCAAAATCGAGGTCGTCAAGCTGTGTCCACAGTGTCCACTGTATTCCACTTCGTCTGTGCTCTGTGGTCCTCTTCATGACCCAGTCTATGGCCAGTAGGAAGAGGAACGGAGACAGCAAACACCCCTGCCTGACACCGGTTCTGACCTGGAGCTCCCTGGTGAACTACCCTTCGTGGATCACACGACATGTCATGCCATCGTAGCTGCTCTTGATCAGAATCTCTCGGTCCACGTTGTCAAATTGCTTTCTTGTAATCCACAAAGTTGACGTACAGCGGGGAGCTCCACTCCTGAGACTGTTCCACGATGATGCGGAGAGTGGCGATCTGGTCTGTACATGATCACTCACAAACCAGATAGGTGAGGCTAGCGCTGGCAGAATTGTATGCAAACCAAGGGGAATCACAGCGCTGGACAGACAAACAACATAGTGCCTGATAGGTGGGGGCAGGGGATCTAACTGTTGTCTGTCCAGCGCTGTGATTCCCCTTGGTTTGCATACAGTTCTGCCAGCGCTAGCCTCACCTATCTGGTTTGTGAGTATCTATAACTCGAGGCAAATTTGTATCGTTACATTGTTGTGTAATGTTCTGTGCATCTACTGTGGGAAATCAGGGTATTTACCCGACCACATATAGTAGCGCACCTTCATGTTTGTGTATGTATGTTTCTCCTGCCTACTTCCTAAGTTCCGGAGAAAGACATGGGTTATATAAGAGACCTGATCCATTCGTTTGAGGATGGAAATGATCGTCTTATTCTATACCTGCGTATTTCTCTGTGGGCTGGTGATTGGGTGCCTGATAGGTGGGGGCAGGGGATCTAACTGTTGTCTGTCCAGCGCTGTGATTCCCCTTGATGTACATGATCAGTTTTTCCTGAATCCTGCTTGCTGGTCTCTCAGCTGGGGGTCAACGGAGCTCTTCATTCTCTCCAGGATGATCTTGTTGAAGACCTTTCCTGGTACTGACAGCAAGGTGATTCCTCTGTAGTTGGAACACTTGCTGAGGTCGCCTTTCTTGGGAAGCTTGATTAGGTACCCCTCCTTCCAGTCAGCCGGCATCACCTCCTCTTCCCAGATCTTTCCAAACAGTGGGTACAGCATCTCTACTGTTGTCTCTAGGTCTGCTTTCAGAGACTCCGCTAGGATGCCATCTGGCCCTGCTGCTTTGCCGTTCTTCAAAAATGCCACTGCTCTTCTGATCTCTTCCCGGCTGGGTCTGTCACAGCTGATGGGTAGGTCGGTCTCTGCTGGCTGGATGTCTGGGGGGTTGGGTGGGCTGGGTCTGTTCAGTAACTCTTCAAAATACTCGGCCCATCTGTCGAGTTGGTCTGCTCTGTCTGCAATAGGCTTGCCTTCTTTGTCTTTTACTGGTCTTTCTGTATGGCCATACTTGCCCGACAATCTTCTGGTAATGTCGTAGAGCTGTTTCATGTTGCCGCTGCCTGCTGCCTTTTTCTGCCTCTGCTGACAGGCTGTCTGTGTAGGCCCTCTTGTCTGCCCTGATACTCCTCTTCACCTCGTGGTTGGCTTCCGAGTATTCCTCCTGTGCCCTTGCTTTGGCTGCTCTCGTTCGACTGTTGTTGACAACTGCTTTCTTCTGCTTCCTCACTTCTATCTTCTTCAAGGTCTGTGCCGACAGCCAGTCCTTGTGATCGTGTTTCCTGAACCCTACAGTGTCTTTGCAGGTTGAGTTCAGCGCCTCTCTAACTGCCTTCCACTGCTGCTCTGTGGTGACCGCCTCCTCTTCATTTACTAGCTCCTGTAGCGCTTGAAACCGGTTGGACAGCAACAGTTTGAACTCTTCTCTCACTCCAGTCTCTCTCAGGAGGCCTACATTATAGCGCTGTCTTCTTGTTGTCTCTGTGCGGCTTTTCTTTAACTTGAGCTTTATTCTTAAGATAAGCAGATGGTGGTCTGAGGAGACATCTGCTCCCCTCCTCACTCGAACATCTTGAAGGGATCTTCTAAATTTCTTGCTAATGCAGATATGGTCTATTTGGTTCTCTGTAGTATGATCTGGTGAGACCCAAGTTGCTTTGTGTATTCTTCTGTGTGGGAAGATGCTGCCTCCAATGACAAGTCTGTTTAGAGCACAAAAGTCTACAAACCTCTCCCCGTTCTCACTCATCTCCCCTAGTTCCTGTCTCCCCATCACCTCTTCGTATCCGGTGTTGTCTTCCCCTATTTTGGCATTAAAATCGCCCATGATGATGGTGATGTCTCGCTCCGCACATTTGTCCACAGCACTCTGGAGTCGGTCATAGAACTCTTGTTTCTCTTCCTCGTCACTGTCATTAGTGGGCGCATAACACTGGATGATGTTCAGCTTGATCTTTTTCTTGGTTCTAAAGGCTGCTGTGATAATTCTTGGCCCAAGAGGTTCCCAGCCCATCAGCGCTCTCTGTGCCACTGGTGACATCATGAATGCTACTCCTTCTGTATACAGAATCATCTCCCCACTTAACAGCCTTTTCTGGCCAGACTGCGTCCATCTGGCTTCACTGATACCTAGCAGGGAAAGGTTGTACTTTTGCATTTCCGCTGCTATCTGGGCGGCCTTGCCGCTCTGGTACATGGTCTTGACATTCCATGTGCCCATGGTTGTGTCCCTGGATAGAGAGAGGCGGCTTGGTCCTGTGGCTTCCGAAGACTTCCGGCTTTTACCACACGACGTCATAAATCTTCTGGTAGAAGAACCTTCCTCTTCCAGGAAAGGAATTGCTGTTTGTCTTTTCGTCAACGTTTTTGTAGCTATTTCCTTATTTGCAGGGTGAGGAAGCTACCCCCACGCCCAACCCCCTTACTAGGAGGACCAGGGGTTTTCTGTCGGGGGTCACCTTCCCTTAGACCATGTTGGTTCACGGCACCTTATTTCATTCGGTGCACCCCTCTCACGAGGGACCCCCTATCCACCACCCACGGGAAGCGCCTCAACGCTATATGGTCCCAGCGCGAGGATCGTCAATGCTAGTTGGCCATATAGTCATGATTGCGGGTTTGCGTGGATCTATGGTTTATCAGAATGCGCCATGCAGCCTGGGTCCTCCGTCTTCAGCTTTCGAGGTTTCTGTCAGGGTTACCTCACCATTAGCTCCTGGTATGCGATCTTCCTTGGGAACACAGGGTGGCTAGAGCTTTATGCGGCTCTTTATCGCATGATAAACCCATCATTGGACACATGGGAAACTTCAGTGGAGGTAGCAGTGCCACCTGCTACCCCGCCCCGTCCTGGTAAGCTCATCGCCATTTGGTCCGCGACTGCTTGCGCAGCTAACCTCCATATCTGAAGGCCGTTCCCCTATCCACCACCTGGGGGGCGGTAGGTTGGGGATGGTTGTCCCACTGAAAATCCCACACTGGGTTAAGGAAGTTCAGCATGTCCTAGCCTGATGGCACCAAGCTCATCTGGCACTACCCTTGAATTATCATGGTTGATCCATTCCCTACTGTAGTGCGTCAGGGCTAAATCATAGTGCAAAATTAACTTCCTTACACAGGCAGCCATCGGTACAGTAAACAGCATCGGTGGCTGCACGCACTAGTGGGTTAATCACAATAAAATAGAAAGCAACTTCCAAATTGGGCTTAGAAAATCAGATCAGACATGGGGAGAATACTCATGAACAAGAATACCCAAGCACAGAGCCAAGGGCACCACACAACTGCCTCCAGAACATAGGTGTGAAGAGAGGCAATGGATGCTGGTAATATTTGAGAGGACTAGAAATCCACAGTAAACCAGATCATTTTTGGTACTGCCTTGACAAAAAAAAATTACCGACAGCCAAAGGGTTATAGAAACCTCAAAAAGAAGAACTGTGGTCACTTACATGGCTCGACGGTGACAGTGCAACGAGTGGACCTTTCACCAATCTGCAAGGAATATTGGCCACCATCAGCAAACTCAATGTTCTTTATGGTCAGCTTGTACACCTCTCCCTTCTGATTCACATCAAATCTGCAACAACAAACGACATGTGTTACTATATACTATGCTTCCACCCCTTTACTGTCACAACATAGAAATCAAGATCCAATTGCAAGACACAGATCTTCATGAGCCCCCGCAATCATGGGAGCTCATGAGGATCTAAGCCTCTTGCTGAACTACTTGTGTTCCTTAGATGGCTGGGGCTCTTTCGTTGAATTAACAAAGATTCTAGAAACACAACCAGTAGTGAAGGGGTTCAGGTTAAAATTCCTAAATTTGGAGTTGCTGAATGCAGGTACACTGGACTGGAATCTGCAGGGCAAGAGAAAAGCGGGGAGGCCAAAGAAGACCCAGCTGAGATCTGTCATGGAAAAAGCAAGGGTGCTGGACCAAACTGACAATGGTGATCTTAAAAAGAATTCACTGGCATGGAGTATGTATGGCCCTATACTCCACTGGGAGTGAAGAGGATCAAGTCATTTGAGATGTGCTATAAACAGATAAGCAGCTTACTGTTGCGTATCCGTGTGCAGAACATCTCAAATGAGTTAACCCATTCAGCCCCGAAGAACTACAGCAGAAGATGGATTGACCATGATAATTCAAGTGTAGTGCCATCAGGCGCCAAGCTAATCTGGCACTACCCTAAAATTATCATGGTCAATCCATCTCCTGCAACTGTTATATAATTGTTAAGTGACACCTCCAAAATTTCAGATATGTCCTTGGGGTTAAATTCTTCCCCACCCACCTGATGGTGTCAGGAATTGGCTGGCCATCCTTCAGCCACTTCCAAGGGTGTTTGTGAGCATTGGTGGCTTTGACCTCCAGCACAACCTCCTCCTGCTCCTTGCACTTCTTGTCTGCCAGCTTCTTCATGAACTTCACGTCCGCTGCCAGCCACACACACACAAAGAATTATAGGTCACCCTCTCTATAGTGTGATACCTGAGAGCCATAAAGTCAGACCACATTATTTGTGTTTGCAGGCTTTCCGCTAGGATTTGAAATCTGTCTGTCATCCGGACAGACGTGACAAAAAGTCCTTCCCACATACTTTAATCATGTCTGGGATAAGTACATCAGTAAGGCTCACAAAGCTGATCGAAAAGCTGTAAGTGTACACCAAGTGTACAAGGGGGTGTAGTGGGGTGTGGTGGGCCGAGGTGCATGTCATCAGGTCTAATCTAATGGGTAGACCATCGAAAGCCGATGATGTTGTCATTGTGCATGACTTTTATTTGTGAGTGCAGGTGTGGCTGGCCAAGCCAATTCTGGAGCCACACCTGTGAGGGCAATGGGAGCACTGGAACGTAGCTGTGGGGAGAGTCAACGCTGTCTTTCTGCGAGCTCTGGTACTTGTTATCTTTTTGCGCCAATTATGTTCAAAGAGCGTGCAGGCTTTCCTGGTGGCGGCACGCCAGCCAGATCTGTCTTGCGCTTGCGCTTGAAGTTCCTTTACCGGGAAGACACAGTACTTGAGGCTGTCTTTTATGCAGTCTTTGAAGCGTTTCTTTGGCTGTCCTTGCTTCCTGTGGCCTTTTGAGAGTGCGCCATACAGGAGTTGGTGTGGCATGCGAGAATCATCCATGCGTATGACATGACCTGTCCAACAAAGTTGTGTCTTAAGATCAAAGCTTCAACACTCACTAGGCCAGCACTGTCCAGGACTTCCAGGTTTGTCATCTTGTCTTGCCATTTGATGCCCATGAGTGAGCACAGAGATCTCATGTGGAAGCGTTCAAGCTGCTTCAGGTGCTTTCTGTACAGCGTCCATGACTCACAGCCATAGAGAAGACTGGTGAGGACTACTGCCTTGCAGACTTTGATCTTGGTGGAGAGCATGACGTTGTTGTTCAACACAGGAGTGCACAGACGACCCAGGGCTTGGCTGGCTTTGCTGATGCGGGCTGCAATTTCCTTGTCGATAGTACCGTCGGAAGAGATGATGTTCCCCAGGTACCTGAACTGGTCGACAGTCTTCAGCTCGGTGCGTTCAATATACACTTTGGGTGGGGGTGCTCTTGTGCCTGGGGCTGGTTGGTGCAGGACCTCGGCCAAACAGTTGAAAGGCTTCCGTGAACCTGTTGACGATGGTCTGGAGGTCAGACTCCATGTGCGCCATCAGTGCACAGTCATCGGTAAACTGCACCTCAAGGATCAGTCTCTCGATGGTCTTAGTCCTGGCGTTCAGTGACAGAGGTAAAAGAGAGATCCGTCTAGTCTGTACTTCCGGTACACTCCCTTCTCAAGGTCGCATACTGCATGGGTCAGGACACATGTGAAGAACAGGTTGAACGTCATGGAGGCAAGAACACAACCTTGTTTCACACCATTTGAAATGTCGATGGGTGCGGGTGTGTCACTGTTTGACTGGACAACTCCTACCATTGCATCATGGAAGAGGCAGATGATGTTGGTGAACTTCCTGGGGCAGCCGAGCTTTGCTGTTCATGGTGTCGAATGCTTTGGTCAGGTCTATGAAGACGCCGTAGAGGTCCATGTGCTGCTCAATGCATTTCTCCTGGACCTGTCTCACAGAGAAGACCATGTCAAATGTGCTGCGGCCGGGTCTGAAGCCACACTGAGTTTCTGGAAGTGCTTCCTCAGATACAGAGCTGATCAGGCGGTTGAGGATGACTCTCGCGAGGATCTTGCCAGCGATGGACAAGAGTGAGATCCCTCAGTAATTGGCACAGTCTGCTTTGCTGCCATTGTTCTTAAACAGGGAGACGATTGTAGCATCTCTGAATTCCAGTGACATGTACTCCTCTGCCCAGATGCATGTCAGAATGTTGAGGAAGGCATCAAGGGTCTCAGGTCCAGCTGCTTTGAAGAGCTCTGCGGGGATGCCGTCCATGCCTGCAGCCTTGCCAGAGCTAGTCTGGTTGATCGCTTTCTTGACCTCATCCAGGGTGGGAGGGAGGTCAAGGGCATCCAGTGTCGGCTTCTGATGAATCATGTCCAGGGCCGCAGGGTCGACAGTAGAAGGCAGGTTGAGCAGATTTGAGAAGTGTTCTCTCCAGTGCACAGTGATGCTGCCTTTGTCCTTCAGCAAGGTGAAGCCGTCAGAAGAAAAGAGAGGGGTTGTGCTGGGTCTGGCAGGGCCGTATACAGCTTTCATAGCGCTGAAAAACTCCTTGGAGTTGTTGGATTCAGCAAAGTGTTGGAGTTCTTTTGCCTTGCTGTCCCACCAGATGTCCTGCATGTTGCGGAGCTCTCCCTGGGTTTTTCTCTGGAGGTGTTTGAAGCGGTCTTTCTTGGACATGGAGTTGATGTCATTCTGCCACTTGATGAAGGCACTGCGCTCCTGCTCCAGTAGCTTGTTGATCTCTTCATTGTTCTCATCGAACCAATCCTGGTGTACCCTCTGCTTGGGTCCAAGCACGTCTTTGGCAGACTCCGTCACCATCTCCTTGAACTGGTTCCACATTTCAGTTGGATTGCTAGTCCATGGGCTTTGCAGGCTCATGAAGACACTGCAGATGAAGGCACTGCACTTCTGCTCCAGTAGCTTGTTGATCTCTTCCTTGTTCTCATCAAACCAATCCTGGTGTACCCTCTGCTTGGGTCCAAGCATGTCTTTGGCAGACTCCGTCACCATCCCCTTGAACTGGTTCCACATTTCAGTTGGATTGCCAGTCAATGGGCTTTGCAGGCTCATGAAGGTGGAAGTTTTCCTTGACGTCCGGGCGCTTCAGCTTGGCCAGGTTGAAGGTCAGATGAGCTTAGGCCTCTGTGTGCTGGTGCAATGTGCAGGCTGAGGACAGACTGCACCAGCCGATGGTCGGTCCAGCACTCTCTCCTCTCATGGCTCTGGTGATTCTGACCTCGCGAATATCCTGTTGGCAACAATGACATAGTCTATGAGATGCCACTGCTTGGACCTGGGATGCATCCATGTTGTCTTGTACTTACTAGCCAGCTTAAAGAGGGTGATGGCGAGTCCATTCTCAGCACACAATGTCAGCAGCAGCAGGCCGTTGCTGTTCATCTTGCCCAGCCTGTGTAGGCCCATCACTCCTTCCCAGCAGTCACATTCGTGCCAAACTCGAACATTGAAGTCACCAAGTACAATGAGTTTGTGACTTGCAGGAGTGGACTTCAGGAGGGAGCCTAGAACGCGTCCTTGTCGTCATCGAGCTGGTGAGTATCAGAGCATAGGCGCTGATGATAGTGACATGTCGGGTGTGGGAGATGAGGAAACGGAGCTTCATCACTCGTTCGCTGATGCCGGTGGGAAGAGGAGGCAGCTGTCGGAGGAGCGTGGTTCGGATGGCGAATCCAACTCCGTGTATCCTGTCCTCGTTCTCAGCTTTGTCCTTCCAGAAAAAGGTGTACCCACCCTCAGGTTCACAAATAGATCCTTCATCAGCAAATATGGTTTCACTAAGAACCGCAATGTCGATCTTATATCTCGCCAGCTCCCTGGCTATGAGGGCTGTTCTTCTGTGCGGTCTCTGCGTCTGATCTCTGTCCAACAGGGTTCTATGTTCCACGTACCGAGGATGTTTCTTTCTTTGTTTTTCTTTTCGACCACATAAAAGGGTTAAACCGCCAGCTGCGGTAAGCTGACTGGTTTGGTGTAGGGCAGGCAATGTTTGGAACACCTTTTCTAGTTCCCCCACCCCCTTACTAGGGTGAGCAGTGCTGTCCTGAAGAGGGCTGCTCAGTCACCTGGGATGCTGCCGAACTTCCTTGCTGCCCCTGGTACAGGGATGAGCGACCACTGGTCCACAGGCCGCCTACGTGCAGGTTCAGAGCTACGACTCCCAGTAGTAACCTCTACCTGTCGGTTCACCCGTTCCCCATCGCCGCAGGGCTTCTGGAGGAGGCAGAAGAAAAAGAAGATGAAGAAGCAGATTTGGTGAAGATCCATGCGCAAAACCTGCGCGTAAAGGAGATTTTGGTGGAGAAGCTGTTGCACTAGAGCAACCCCACCCTCTCGGCCACAGAAATCAGAGTCCAGTGGCAAGATGAGACGTTACAACTGGTAACTTCCTTGGCTGCAGTGGATGGCCATGTCTTTTTTGTGCTCTGGCATGCCCTTTGCACTCCACAGTGCGCTGCTGTCCCGCCCACTCTTGACCGTTGAACCGTAGATTGAGTTTCCTCCGCCCAGTCGGCCGGTGACAGACTTTGCATGCTAGGACGAGCAAATGCTGCCTCACTAAGGGTTTGAGACCCCCAGTTTCCCCTCACTTGGTTTAGCCAGCCAGTCGAAGCTGTTGCCCGTGGTGTGGCCGCTGCGCATGCTGCAGCTACATGGAGCCACAAGTGAGAGTTTAGTGTCAAAGTGGGGTGTCTGGAGTATTCAAGGAGGGGTTGCACCTATAATTGGGGGGCAAGTCGTCTCTCAAAGGTTAGAAAGTAGTCCACCAGTATAGGTCAATAGGTAACCTTCTAAAAATCAAAACAGTGTAAATTCATGACTGGATGCTTTTTTTGCTCAAGATTTGTCCATCCCGGTGACGTACAGACTTCCACTTTTTTCTGTCCCTGTCAAAATTTGTCTGTCAAATACAGAGAATTTTCCATGAATGGAAATCCTGTGTTTGCGGGCTCGTGATAAAGAATAATCATTTAGCAGAAGTCCCTCGGGCTTTTTTCAGTCTTAAATGACCCACACACGGCTGATGTCAGCCACCTGAATAATGGTCTGCAATGACAGTCACACTTCTTGCCCTTCAAATCTTTTTTTATGAGAAAGAACCTGTCTCTTAACCTTTTTGCTGCTGAAGAAAAGTGAATACAAACCACCTGCAAGAGACATAAATCCTCATGATCCCCTGCAGTTGCGGGGGCTCATGAGGATCTATGCCTCTTGCTGAAAACAATTTGTATCCATGATCCTTGGACAGTCATGGCTTTTGGTTGTTGGATAAACAAACTTTTTAGAAAAAATGTGTCCAGTGGCAAGGAAGGGGTTGTCATTTTTTGGGGGAAGAAAAAGGTGGTTTCTCAAAACAGGTTTGTCTGCCTGAGGCACACATGACATGAATGATGAACGTACCAGGCTTCTTGAGTCACTGTATCTGCAGAAGCTTATGAGGATCTATGTCTCTTGCACTTGGATGCTGGCCATTGCGCTCTAGCATTGAAGGGACCAAGGGCAATCCGTTTTCAATTTGGATATTTTCTGGGTGGTATCATTTTCTCTTTTTGTTTTTCTTGTGTGTGTGTGTGGGGGGGGGGAGGGGGGGGGAATAACCAATGCCCCTGGAAACCACTATAAAACGTTAAGATAAAAAACAACTGACATTTCCCGGAGGGGAAAAAAAGTAATCTTACGTTCAACATAGAGTTCGGCAGATGTCTCCTGATCTAGCATCTTGCAGGTGTACTTTCCATCATCCTTTGAGTGACTGTTCTTGATCTGCAGGCGGCGCTTCAATCCATCCTTGAAAAACTCATACTTGCCACCACTTTTCAGCTCCTAAAAAGTTCATAAAGAGCATTAAACACCATACGTGTACCGCACTAATCATTTTGAAATGTAAGAGTGTGTGTGCTGGTCTGTGATTCTGGACCTCATGGTTGCAAGCTGTAAGGTCCAAAATCACAGACCAGCACACATTTAGATTTCAGATTTCACTGACAACTCCGAGTAACATATAATCAGCTGCAAGTTACCTGGGACCACAAAAGTTGTAATACAAAATCTTCATGACAATGTGAAACAAAAAATGTTAGTGAAACAAATTTGTTAAACAAAATAATTTTGAGTAATATGACCTGCACACACTGAATGCATACTTCAAAACTGAATAAGTACAACATAAGAAGATCTTCTAAAATAATCTTCCTTGTATCTCAACACACACACACACACACACACACACACACACACACACACACACACACACACACACACACACACACACACACACACATACCACACACACACACACACACACACACACATGTATACACATATACCCTTCTACCAACTTTGGAAATACATACACACACACACTCACAGTTTTCACACGAATGCATCGAACTAGGTAACATGTGACTGACACAGAAAACAACAAAAGCATCTGGTATGTCTGCACAAGCATACCAGTAAGTAATACAGGTGACACGACGCAAAGTACATTAATGTCATACAGCTGACACGACACAAAGTACATGTACTGTCATGTAGCAGCTGCTGGCACATCAACTATGGTGATGAAGAAACACCCAGTGAATGAAGATAAGTAGTGACTGCTCTCTCTGTTTGCTTGTCTATTTTGACAAAGGGTATTTACCCGAAATATTAATAAATTGTGTTTGTAACCATCTTTTCTCAGCGTGTTTCTTTCTCTGCTGGGTACTTCTTTGCATTTTACACGCTTGGCAGTCACCTGTTTGGTCTGGATTTCATACTGCTCAGCTTTGATCCAGCAAGAGTATTCAATGCTTCATGCTTTTGCAACATTTATGAAATCTTTTGTTAAGGGCTTCCAAACCAAAGCATGTCAGGCACGTAAAGACACTGACACCTTCAAGTGCAATCCCAATAACACTCCCAACTCCCATTGCAAACAGAGCAGCACCCCAGACAGAGCAACCAGTGGAAACAGCACCGACAGCCATTGTTGCATTGTGTACAGAATTGAAAGCTGTGCTATACCGTCTTTTACACCTGGAGTATTTTGCCTCTTCACCTTCCAAATACTTCAATGTTTTTGTAATATTTATTAAACGAAATGAATCAGCCTGTAATCTTTCATCAGGTATTTGTGGATACAAGGGCACCATTTTTTATGACAAATAATGTGTGTCGGATCTATGTAATTTAATGAAATAAGACTTGTTTTATTGACCACTACTTTAACAGCTGTGTTACTACTCAATACTTCTACATCTGTGCCTTTCCTAATAGCAATGAATACTTTTGTTGACTCCGTCACTAACTTGTCCCATGTAAGTTTGATTCCCTGTGCAATTTCTGCTTCTTTAACACCCTCCAAAGGTCTCAATATGATTTCAAAAACTATTGTTGCTTCTCTAGCTAAGGTAAAATTTCTGGTGTAAACACAACAGTAGGATCTGGTCTACTGTTTCTACCTGTGAGAAGATACCTTCATTTTTCATACTCATGTAGTATTAGTTTATCTCTGCTATTGTTTTCTGCAGAGTAGCTTGGAGCAAGACTCACAAACAACGGACCAGAGTTAAGAACTTCTCTAAAAGTTAAGTTTTTTTCTTCAGTAAAATACATAAGGATTAATAAATTCGAACTTTATGTCCCAATCAATTGTGGGAGCAGGAGCAGCGGCAGCTGCAGGAACGACTACCCACTTATTACCCACATGTTTTAAGAGGTAATGTACATAATTTACAGGACTAGGTACAGTAACATCATGAAGCTGACTAAGTTTAGGATACCTTTTTTCTGTGTTGTCTTTCACATCATCAATTACGTTTTGCTTGTACATTCCAGTGGAATCAAGTTCAAAGCCATACACTTCTCCCACTTCTCCTTCTTTATCAAAACATCAGCTAAATCTTTCAACTCTATTACTGGACATGCAATTGGTGTAATTCTTGGCTTCGGACCACCACTCATTTTATTCAACAAAAATAAATTTATTTAACTTCTAAGACAACACAAAAAAAAATCATGCATCAGAACTGGTTTAGCATCCTGATTAGTTACAGATACACACAGTGATTCAAATAGGGAGCATTTCCAGCTGGTACAAAGTTTAAGGCTTTCCATTGTGTACATTTTCAGTTTAATTCTTTCAACTGAACATTTTGTATTTTATGTACTGACAAATTAACAGGATATTTTCCAGTTATTTTATCTTTTTTTGGCTTCAACATCACTGTCCAACCCCCAGTATTAACACCTCCCAATGCCCATGTCCAATCCTCATCCGTACTAGTTACAAAATCACCTATTAAACCAAGTAAAGATGCACTTATTTGAAATTGTAGGCATAGGTTTTGAAAATTCTAATGTAACAATTAAGTTAGCTGGATTTAAAGTTGCTTTCATTTTTAATTTGCTTTGAAACCAGTTAGCTAAAGTACAAAAGTTATAATACCCAAATGGTAAAAAGTGTATATCAGAGATTGAACTATATACCGACGACTCTGTAACTTACATGATAACTTGTATCATCTGTTACATTAAACCACTTTACAGTGTAGAACATTTCGTGGATAGCTACAACCTTGTTACCATCTCGGTTATCAATTCCATTAGTTAACAACACTGGATTACTTATATCAAGATTTGTTAAGGTAATAAACATTTTTATTATCACATAAACAGCATAATGGAATTTAAATGACAAACAAGCGTTAGTGCAAACCCATTTCAATTTAATGTGGATGCCAAGTACAATGTCGCACCTGCTTATGACCAGAAATTAATTCAATTAAATCAGCTCGACATAGCTGTGTCAGAAGGAGATTCCTTTCAAGTAAAAGTTCCAAATCCTTGTATCATTACCTAAACCCACCAATTACAGATGATTCAACTGCAAGAATGTGGTCCTCAAGTCCACTACAGATGTTCCAAAACCAGCTTAACTTTGCTATAATGTGCTCAACTACTGGCTGTTGTGTTTCTTTTACAGACCACTGGAATCACTCAAACATACTGATTAGATATGTGTATCGTTTCCATACGTATTACCAGCTTAGAATAAGGTCAAGGTCACAGAGGTCAGATCAATTATTTATTGATAGTCAGCATGTGAGCTTTAAAAGCTGATCTTTTCTTGTTTTTGTTAAAAACTTTATTACATTATGACATTTCATAGCATCATATGTACTACAAGTAACTACTTTTGTGTTAGTGTTGCTCCAATATACAAAGAATGTGCCTAATACATAATTTTTACACTTCTTTGAGCTGGAAAGTGTGTGCAGAGTCAATAAAAGTTGGATTAAATTGGTTCACTTGCTTGTATTTCTCACTTTGAGTTGTTCACAAAAACTATACACTCTCAGTCCTAGCGTCCCCATATGAGGACGCCTCTTTTTGGGCTTCTACATCACCCAAAAACAAAAAATACGACTAATATGATATTTGCTCTAAGAATAAACTAAAAATTAAAAAATTAAAAAAATTATGGCATAAATGGGTTAAACTTGCAATAGTGATACCTTGTTCTCTGAAAAGTGTTTTCAATCTCTAAGCTAATGTAGTGTCTTCATGAAGTATTTTCTGAATTGTTTCTCTAATCCTGTAGACTTGTGTTTTCAGTTTTTCTTTCCCAATACTAATTACTTCTACTGGTACTGCATGCCTTGCTTTTAATATTGAACCTTCTTCAGAATCAGACGTGAACCGAACACTGGTTGACAACCTCAGTAGAGCAATTATTAAGACTATTAAAGTTAAACTTGAAGGCAAGAAGTGTTTGGTCTAGATGATGCCGATGTATTCTACTGCTACAAAGATCTGTGGCTCACTAAGGAAGAACGAGAAGACCGTGTTTATCAAGGCATACTGTCTGATAATGTTGCCAAACTTAGAATCAATGCAGGCGACAAATCCACATCATCTGCAAAGGATGTTATATTAGCAGACACATATTGAAGTAGATTTTACATTCCACTTGAATTCGAAATCCTAACAGCACATTTGCCTTATTACCAAGGAGCACTGAATGCCCGTCTAAGCTTTGAACTAACTTTTAAAGACTACTCCAAAGTTATCATCTGATCTAAATGCAACATACAAGATATCAAACATTTCCATTGAATATGAAATTGTCACACATACTGAACTA
>BTPG01000006.1:37326711-37696711 GCA_036245525.1 Semisulcospira habei
GGAGGCATAAGTATAGCCGCAAATAATTATGCCAAAGCTAACAATAAATATCTTGATGACTATGACCCCTCAAGGTCATCTAATTATATCCTTTTCAAGGACACTAATAACCTTATGGATTTTTATGACTGAATTATTGCCCTTGAAAAACTTTCAACTGCATGATTTGTCAAAGTGTGATATAACATACTTAACAAACTGTATTATGACTCATGATCAGAATGACGAGAAACGTTGGATCTTTGAAGTCGGCCTGGAATACCCACACCATCTACATGATTACCACAATGATTATCTATTAGCAGTTGAAATATGTCTTTGACAGGAAAAAAAAGAAGACACTAAACTTGTGCCAAATTTAAATGACAAATTCAATTACATTTGCCACTATCGCTTACTGCAGTTTTACATCAGGCATGGGTTAGAACTTAAGAAGGTTCACAAAGGCATAAGCTTTCATCAGTGTGCTTTTATGAAAGACTACATAATGAAGAACACAACCCTCCATGCAAGGGACGGTAACAATGCATTTGACAAAGACTTCTTTAATCTTATGAACAATGCCTGTTTCAGCAAGACAATGGAAAATATGCATCACTGGAAATATGTGAGACTGGTCACAACTGAATCAGGTGCAATTAAACTTACAGGCAAGCCACAATACACAGAGTTTCATCAGTCATTGTATGCGGTGACACTCAAAAAATGTTTGTTGATCTCAACAAGGCAGTATTCATTGGTATGGCAATACTTGAACTGTCAAAACTGTTGATGCTTGAATTCTTCTATGATTATTTTAAACCAAAGTATCCCGACTGTTGGCTGTTATACACTGATACGGACTCTATGATTGTAGATGTGCCTAATGAAGACTTTTATGAAGATATGAAAACAGAGTTAGAGCAATATGACACGTCTGATTATCCTAATGATCACCCACTATACAGCACACAAAACAAGAAAGTGCCTGGGAAATTTAATGACGAACTAAATGGAGTGCCAATAGTTGAACACATTGGACTGAGATCAAAAATGTATTCCATACTACACCAGAAAGGCAGTCAGTCTAAAGCAAAAGGTATAAAAAAACAGAGATAAAAACTAAAGACATACGTTGTGAACACTACAAGCAAGTTTTAGATGGAGAACTAATGCCTGATTATCCAAAAAAGACACTGAGATCAAACAAACATAATCTTGAAATGATCACTACACATAAGAAGTCACTTACCATTGGCGAAACAAAACGTGCGTTTCATAGTAAGGAAAAGGCTTATGCACCTGGGCACTACAACCTTAAGTTATCTGATGAAATAGTTGAAGAAACAGTTGAAGAAATAGTTGATGAAATGATTGATGAATTAGTTGATGAATGGCTCAAATGGTTAAAAATGCGTAACAGTGTCTGGTGGAATAATCTGTAATTCTTCTCTGACAAATGCCCTCTGAGGGGCAGGCTTATATAGATAATAAATAGATGGGTTACCAGGAACTATTTTTTTTTTACATTGTGAACAGATGTAGACCATATTGGATCAGTTACCCTATGCTTCATATCATTTTCTGCTTCGCCGGGTTGATACAGATATCTTACCTGTTTCATAAACAAACTGGTGTCAGGTGCTAGCGGCGTAAGTGATGTTTTTAGACCTGGTGGTGGCAGTCCTGATGGTATTGTTTTTAATTTAATAGCATCAACAAGTTTTATGTGACCCCTCATTATTCATTGCTTTTACCACAGATGGTAATCTCTTAACCCACTCAGTGTTACGTGTGTCCTGCATGAATTCCTTAGAATACTGATAACTGAAAAGTCTCTCCGATAATTGTTTGTTAAAGTTTTCAACAATTGCCTGTGACCTGTGAACGCCCAGTACGCCGTGTTGTACTAGCACGCCATGCTTAGTAAATAATTGATTAACTGCACCTTTAAATTCACTTCTGTCATTGACTTGCACAAGCCTGGGGCATTTCAGAGGACCACGGCTATAACTAAACGATAATGCTGCCGCTACAGTACTAGCATTCTTGTCAGAAGTTCAGTGTCCTTGAATCTTGAAGCAATGTTGACAACAGTCAGTGCATACTTGTATCGTTTTTTCCTGATACTATCATGAGGAAGGAACAAATGATCCATTTGGTGTGTGTCGTTAGGGGGTGGTGTTTTGAAAGTATGGTCTTATTATTCTTCTTGGAGCGGGTAAATATATCTGCCATATAGTGTGCTGCTGTAGCCACTGTTTTACCTGATTGAGTTAACATCACTGCCTGCAGCCACAGTCAATTTCTCTATTGAAGTTTTTCCTTTCCAGTAGTCAATTGGGGAGTAATATATTTTTGATAGTTTAGCTTGTCATTTCTTCTAGCAAGAAAAACTCCTGTGAAATAAACAAATGTCATGCCTACTAAAACAACATTATTTCTCCATTTCTTTGTTGCGGGCTGGGTTCGTAGTAATCATCAAGTTTCGGCTGTGGTATGTTCATGTCTCCACCAGTAACAAGGTAATATTCTTTAATAGCGTCATAAACATTTGAAAATGTATGCTGTGCGTAACCTTCCAGTGTAAGTTTTTCATTGATGAAATCAAGTCTTTCTATTCTTTTTTTTTAATCGTAATCTTGTTCTGCCTGTGCTAGTTTTTCTGCTGCTTTATTGTGTCTTCTCATTTCTTCTGCACTTTCTTGTCTACTCATTTTGGAAAAGAGGTAATTTGATCCACTGAAAGCAAGTGCATTAACAACAGCACCGCCAATGATAACAGCCAATGTTGCCATATTTTTATTTACATAGATACATTTTCTGGAATAATTCTCTGCTTGACAAGAAAGTCTCTTGTAGCAATTGACGCTGTGCCAACCGCAACTAGCTTAGTCCTCAAAATCTAGTTTGCCCAGGTCTGCAGAACGCATTTTGAGAAGACTCCACCCTAGCATAGTGTAGGTGACCGCAAGTCCACTTAGCACGGCAGAGTGATAGAGGAGGTTCATTAGGTTCTTTGTGTCATTCAATTTTTATGCCACAAAAATTAAAATAATAAATTTATTCACTGTATGTAAGAGAAGGAAGAATGTGTCTTACAAAAGCACCCAATTTATTTATGCCGCATTGATCACAAAAATCGCGACATTTTGACAATGTCCCCTCCATTTACTACGCGACCTCCACCCCATCTTTAATTCACCCCAGTGATTTCAAATAAACGCAAGTTTGTCAATGCGGCATTAATAAATTTGGTTCTTTTGTAAGACACATTCTTCCTTCTCTATAAGCATTGACCTCAGCACCCAAGCTAAACAGTATATCAACGATGTATGCGTGTTCATTCTGAAATGCGTAGTTTATTGATCACGGCGGCTTGCCACTAGCCTAAGCCTGGTGTGCCACGCGTTGCGGGTATTCCCGATAAACGATCGTAGCGCCGCCACAGACACGCGCGTGCGCTTACGCCAGTAAAAAATCAATGATATACACACTGACTAGGTCTATTTTCTCAATCAAAATAAGGCGGCAACCAAATCTGCTTAATAAATACACACACTTTGTCAATTTTACACACAGTGACTGCACAGGGAGCTAACCTTTGGTTATAGGCAAACAACATGAAGGATTTACTTCCCTTAGAAATCATAATTTATAGCCTACTTATCGCTTTCGTCGCTCATTACTGAGAAAAGATACAAAATTACTATCATTTCTAATTAAAAACACTGTATCAACCCACTAAAACAACACTAATTTGTCTAATAACAATGTTTTTAGCCCCGGCCCGGCTCAATCGGCTGTATTATTAGCCTGATAAACACGCTACATACCTGTAAAAAATTGATCATCTAGTTCCGGCGATTTCACCACTATCGATTATAGTTATAAGCCCAAAAATAACTGCCTCTCTCGGCCGCCGCCGGTGGCTGGGGTGATTTCGCTCGCATGTCACACACCTAAGAGAAAATCTGGGGGCAATTTATTTTTACGTGTGTGATATGGGTTCGAATCTCCTCGGGGTCTCAAATTCTTTCGTTTCGTAAAAAAAATAATTAGCTGTAGGACCTACAGTAAACAAATTACCATGCCCGGCAAATAAATAAAATAAATTGTGCGCGCACGGGTAAAAAAGGGGGGGAAAGGGGTGGATAAGGGGGGAAAGGGGAAGGGAAAGGGGGGTTGGGTGGTGTGTGTGTGTGTGTCTGTCTGTCCGTCCTTCCTTCCCTTGTCCCGTCTGGGCGACGGAACGCCATATCCGATTCACAATGTCTCTTCAAGAGAGGCATGTGTAATCCTCTCTTGAAAAGGCCATTGTGAATCGGATTAAACAGACGGGACTTTTGTTAAAAAGGTGTTTGTTTGATTTTTTACTACACACTAGACGGAACAAAGAGTTAAATGATTTTATTTACAAGGGTCTTTTTTTCATGTGATCTTGGTATTCAATATGTATGTTTGTGTGAGTGCATACGTGTATGTGTATATATGAGTCTGTGTATGCACGTGTGTGTATGTGTCTGTATGCGTGTGTATGTACGTGTACGTGTGTGTGTGCATGTATGTGTGTGTCTGTATGCGTGTTTGTGTCTGTATGCGTGTTTGTGTGCATGCGTCTGTATGTGTGTATGTGTGTATTATATTAATCGGAATGCGTCTGCCTATAATGTGTATGTGTGTCGTGTGTGTGTGAGTATGTACATCCCGTGAACCGGAGACACACATGGGTTATATACCCATAACCGGGGACTTCCAGTAAATGGGGAACCACCCCAGTTTTAGACGATTTGAGTTATCATTTGCGACGTATATTATGACTGAAAACACTGTTACTGGTGAAATATGAGCAAAATCTGACGAGGTCCCCGCTTTGTATGGTTACAACTTATGGTGTGTGTATGTATGAGAGTGTGTGCGAGTGTGTGCATGTGTGTGTGTGCATGTGTGTGTATGCGTGTGTGAATGCATGTGTGTGTATGCGTCTGTGTTTACGTGAGTGTGTATATGTGTGTGTGTGTATATACACGTGTTTTTACCATTGTCTCTGTGTCAATACCTCAGAACACATAATTATTTTAATAATAATAATAGATACACGCACTTGATACCTACAGATACTTGATAACAATTTCCAAAGTCACCTATAACTGTCAAATTACTTTTCAGGTAACTTTTAAAGTTCCTATAAGTTAGTTGACACAAGAAATTATAAGTGTCTTAAAATAAGAGCTTATAATTTCTTATAGGAACTTAAACATAAGAAATTGCAAGTTCTTGACTCAAGTCACAACTTAAGTCACAACTTACTCGGACAGATTTGACAAGATACAAAGACAATAAAAAAGCTTTTTTTTTAGTAATAATCTGGTGGTGGTGGTGGTGGAGCTGATGGGGTTAAATAGTTAGGCACAAGCGACATGGCATCTCTTTGCGAAGTGTAATGAAAAAATAATAAACGATTACCAAATCTGATCTTTATTTGTTTAAAAGATTTTGTAATTTTTCCGTGGTTTCCTGAATTCCGATCTGTTTTCCCCTCTCTAAAAAACTGGCCTTTAGTTCTTCAACATTCACGGGGGATTGACTACACATCTTATTTTGTATTTCAGACTTTTGTTGTTTGTAATTATTTAAATCATCCTGCACTCGCTTAAATTCATCGTCACTAATATAATTGTCCTCCAATGCCTTACTGATAATAAGTTTCATACTACTAAGTTTAGCACCCGCGAGCGTACTCAATGCTTCATGTTTTTGTAATTTTGTGTGAAATCTCTTGTTAATGCCTTCCAAACCAAAGCATGCCAGTCCTGTGGCAATGCTAGCTCCTTCAAGACCAACGCCAATTAAACTACCAATTCCAGTTGATATCAATACAATACCCCCTACAGATAATCCGGCTGAAATAGCACCAATAGCCATAGATGTGTTTTGAACAGAATTGAAAACGGTCTTATACCATCTCTTACACCGTGAGTATTTCGCCTCCTCACTTTCCAAATATTTCAATGCATCTGTAATATTTATTAATCGGAATGCATCTGCCTGTAATGTTTTATCTGATGCAATTGTCTCAATCGACACAGTATCAGTCGTCGGTAGTTGTGGATACAAATTCACCATTTTTTTTATTCACAAATATTTTTTATTTAATCAGTGATTACATTTTGCAACTCATCAAAAGTATACAATTTGCTGGCATAATAAAATGAAACAAGATCAATGTGTTCCAGTTTTATGTAACTCAGACGAACAAAATTTGTTTTGTCGACCACCGCCGTAACTGCGGGTATACTGCTTGAAACTTCTATATCTGTGCCTTTTTTAATAGCAATAAAGACCTTTGTTGACTCTGCCACTGTGTCATTCCACGTAAGTTTGATTCCCTGTGCTATATCTGCCTCTTTTACAGAAGCAACAGATCTCATGATAATTTCAAATACTATTGTCGCTTCTTTTGCCATGGCAAAGTTTGCTGGTGAAAACACAACTTCTGTATCTGTTCTATTTTTTTTATGCGTAAGAAGATACCGTCTTTTTTCATACTCTTGCACCTTTAGTTTTTCTCTGCTATTGTTGTCTGGGGCAAAGCTTGGAACAAGGCTTACAATCAAAGGTCCAGAGTTAACAACTTTCCTAAACACTAATGCACCTTCATCATCAGTATATACATAAGGACTAATAAATTCAAACTTTATGTCCCAGTCAATTGTAGGTGGCGGTGCAGGTACAGGTGAAACTACCCACTTATTTCCCACATGTATTAAGTTGTAAGGCGCATTATTTACAGGCGGAGTAGGTACAGTGACATCACGCAGCTGACCAAGTTTAGGAATTGGTCTGTCTGTTCCATCCTTCATGTCATCGATTACTTTCCTCTTGTACATGCCAGTTGAATCAAGTTCAAAACCATACACCTCCCCTACCTCTCCCTCCTTTTCAAAATCCTGTACATCAGCCGAATCTTTCAACTCTGTCACTGGACATGCAACTGGTATGATTCTCGGCTTTGGACCAGCACTCATTTTTATAAACAAAAATAAAATTATTTTACTTCCAACACAACACTAAAATCATGCATTAGAACTGGTTTGTCATCTTGATTAGTTACAAATAAACACAGTGTCTCAAAGAAACTGGAACCCAATTTCTTAAACTGTGCAGGAAATCTAACAACCACACTTTCACAATAGGGTGCAGTTCCAGCTGGCACACATCTCAACAAAGTTGATGGCTTTCCATTGTGTATATTCTCAGTTGTGTTTAGTTCTTTTAAATGTACATTAAATACTGTGTGTACTGACAAATGAACAGGATATCTTCCCATTACTCTTTGCTTATTTGGTGAGAAAAAACCTCCACTTAATGACCAATCTTCATCTGGATTTTTTGTTACTGGGCCTAAAAAACCAAGTAACCTTCCAAGGCTACTGGATAACAAGTACTGACTACCTTTTGGAAATTCAAATGTAACAAGCAGGTTAGCTGGATTTAAAGTTGCTTTAATTTTAAATTCATTTTGCAGCCATTCAGCTATAGTACAAAAGTCATAATACCCAGCTTGTAAGCCACTAACTTTATCCAAACCATCAACAGTTCCAGTTACAAAATAATTTTTATCATCTGTTACATTAAACCATTTTACTGTGTAGAACATTTCATGGATAGCTACAGCCTTGCTACCATCACGATTATCAATCCCATTAGTTAACCACACTGGTTTGCTTGTGTCAAGATTTGTTAAGGTAATAAACATTTTTATTATCTCATAAAAAAGAACATGATGGAATTTAAATCACCAACCATTACCACTACAAATGCATTTCAATTTAATATAGATGCCAAGTATAATGTCGCACCTACATATGAACAGAAAATAATTCAACTAAATCAACTTAATATTGCTGTATCAGAACAAGATTTGTTTCAAGTGAAAGTACCCAATCCGTTTGACCATTACCTAAACCCTCCAATTACAGACGATGCTACTGCAAGAAAGTGGACATCAAGACCACTACAGATGTTTCAAACCCAACTTAACTTTGCTATTCTGTGTTCAACTACAGGGTGTGGTGTTTCTTTTACAGACCACTTGAATCACTCAAACAAACTGATTAGGTCTGTCTACCGTTTCCACACATATTACCAATTAAGACGAATACTGTCAGAACTGCATACACCACTACCCACTGAATCCAGTTTCAACAGGTATAACAACCCCATGGATATGAAAGCATTTGAACGCATCTGTAATGAGTTTAACATAAGCACTAAGTATGACTTCACACAAAAACTTGATAATCACAATGGCATGGGTACATTGTATTATGCTATGAGTCACAGACAATACCCACAAAATTACTACCCCGGTTACACTTCATTCTCACAAAAATCTGAAGTCTGGTTAGGATCAATAGAACAGAAACAGTCTAATGCCTGGACCACATTTATTTTAGACAAGAGTGACGGGTTTACTCAAGCAGGAGTTGAGCGCGTCAATGAGTCTATCAGAACATATGTCTGGTGTATACTAGGAGCACAATCACTAACAAAATCAAATATTTTAAACGGGAGTGGCAAATTTGAAGCACAAAAACAGTTTCTCGCAAACCTGAAAGATTCAATCAATTCAACAGTAGATCTCCCATCAAGCATACAACGATATCAAGACGTACTTAGATATGCGAGATCAAAAGTTGACTTTGTAGTTGGCACTGGGTTATACATGCTACCATCTGACCTTCAATTACAAATGGGGACAATAACAAATTATAATAATGAAATTATTGTTGCTGGTCGTGATCAGAAATTAGGACTCAATAAATCAGTGAACACACATTTACAGTCAATAACAATGCCAGTCTCAGTATCATCACCACCCGTACAGGCATTAACGCCAGCAATGTCAGTAACAGACCCAGCCCCGGCACCCACACCTGCACAGGCATCATCACCATCACCAGCACCAACACTGGTAAAAACACATGAGTCAGAGAGAACTGCATTGGTAATAGGCCTCACAGGACTAGGTATATTACTTCTTTATCTGTTTCATTAAATAACCCACCATTAATCCTCCTACTGACACCAAAAATATCAACACATGCTCTGCCATAAACCCCACTACCTTTGCTGCAGTACTAATAAGCCAACTGACAACACTACCAATTATACCAGGCAATGCATCCATTGCTTTCACAGCCAATTTTTTAAGCAAGTCTGATATGTGAGACAATTGTTTTTTTACCCATGACTGTAAATCTTTTGGGTCTGACAGAACCGGTGGTGTTGGTGGAGGAGGGCTGCCACCCCCTGGACCACCCGTTACAGCCAAAACAACAGTACTGATAATAAATCCAAGAGCAGTAATTAAACTCGCAATAGTGATGCCCTGTTTTCTGAAAAGTGTTTTCAATCTCTCTGCCAATGTTGTGTCTTCGTGAAGTATTTTCTAAATAGTTTCTCTAATCCTGTTGACCTGTGTTTTCAGTTTTTCTCTTCCAATACTAATCAGTTCTAACCTTCCTGATCTTTCTATATACAAATCATTTAATCTGTGTTGTATTCTTTCTTTTATTTCTGTGTCAAGTTTCTCCTCGTCTGCAGTTGCTAATTTTTCCTTTTCTCTTTCTATTTGATTATCAAGCTCACCCAGTTTTGCTACATTATTTACCATCTCACCTCTGATTGTCTGCAGTGTTTCATCCAAACCCTTTATCTCCCGCATTGACAAAGGTGGATCATCTATTGTTTTCATTACTTCATCAGTAAATGAGGTTTCTTGTATCACTGTGTTTGCTATTTCTGGCAGTCTTTTTACCTCAGTCATTTCAATATCTTGTCCTGTTGGCAATCTTGTTTGCGTGTCGTGAAGCACCGTAACAAGTCTCGGTGTCAACTTTTTACTAGAACCAACACCAAGGTAACACTGCAGTGCTGCCTCACCACCTACATCAGTTTTTATTGTACTTAAAGCTCTAAACTTAGCAGGGTTGTTTTTATGTGTTAGATACACTTTGCCTCTGTCGACAGTATTTAAATACAAATGACCCTTACCATCAAGTTCAAACTGATTAGGATCTATGTTGTCTGGGCGATCACCAACATGATCATAAAATGAGTTCACTTTGCTTTCTAAATGTTCATGATGTAAACTGTAAGTATTTCTTGTACCAGTCATATCTGTCACATCTGTTGCACTGGTATCATAGTCATCCATGACATCCATTTCAATATCATCATGATTAAATCCTCCTGCTGCCATTGTTTTTATTAATTTAATATTTTTGATTTTTGCATAATAAAAATGACACAGTCCTACGGATCAAAGTTAGACCCATACAGAAAACTACGTGAGCCTCTTGGTGTTAAGGGCATTAGACAATCAATTGTCATCACAAACAATCCAAGTACTATAGACCAGAACCAAACACTTACTGTCAAGTTTCCAAACCTGGGTCCCAATGATGTTATTGTTCCTGGTACTGCACGCCTAGCATTTAATATTGAACTTTCATCAGAATCAGATGCAAACAGAACACTCGTTGACAATCTTGGCAGAGCAATTGTTAAGACTATTAAAGTAAAACTGGAAGGACAGGAAGTGTTTAGTCTTGATGATGCTGATGTGTTTTACTGCTACAAAGACCTTTGGCTCACACGACAAGAAAGAGAAGATCGTGTTTACCAAGGCATACAGTCTGCTAATGTTGCTAAACTTAGAATAGATACTGCTGACAAATCAACATCAGCAATTGAAGACGTTATATTAGCAGATACATATGGTAATAGATTTTACATTCCACTTGAATTTGAAATTCTCACAACACACTTACCTTATTACCAAGGAGCACTGAATGACCGTCTGAGTTTTGAACTAACTTTTAATGACTTTGCAAAAGTTATCAAAACAACTGACCCAGACGCAACATACAAGATCTCAAACATTTCCTTAGAATATGAAATTGTCACACACATTGAACTTGCCTGACTCATACAAAATCAATATCAGTTAAGACTTTCAATTTATTATGACCGCGTGATAAGACACAGTACAATACCCAAAGACAAAGCTGATACAATGTGGAACATAAACCTTAACACACCTGCCAGGTCACTGAAAGGTATACTGATGTTGTTTATTGAACCAAAAAATCCATTCAAAAGAGATTCAGAAAAAATTTACAATCCAAAGATTACACATTTATCCTGTACGATTGAGGGACGTCCTAATCAAGTGTACGCATCGGGTATGCTGCCTTATCAACACTACAATGAGATCACAAAATGGGCGGGTGGAAGACTTAGGGAAAAACCGGCAAACATTGCGTGTAAAGATTTACATCTGTATGACGTAAGGATCAGTCAATACCTGACAGAAAAATATGCACTGTGGCTAGACCTATGCAGTACAGATGATGACTTTTTACATGGGTCAGGACGTAATGTTGAAAACGGCAGTGACGGAATAACAATTCAGATACAAAAAAAGACTGAAACAGGAGGAGCAATAAACATATATTTGTATCTGATTTATGATGCACAACTCAATATTTCTGAAAGCAGACTAAGTGGACACTTGTATTAAATTATATTCTGTATTAAAATGAACCGGAGCTTAATGACACTCGACCCACACTGGGGTTTGTTTTGTGGTGCCACTGGCTGTGGGAAAACTGAATTTGTACTTAATCTGTTACAAACAAGATATATATACCATTTCGAAAACATTGTAATATTCTGTCCTACTATCAAACACAACAAAGCTTATCACAACCGTTTATTCATTTGGTCTGACAGCAACATTTACTTAGTCGACCCTGAGAAAAAACTGAATGACTACCTGCTGTATTTTTACAAACAATTTGAAGGACAGCCAACTTTGTTTATTGTTGATGACTGTTCTGCAGAAAAAGACATTGTCAAAAAGAGAAACACTTTAGCAGAACTTGCCTTCAGTGGCAGACATGCAAATGTAAGTGTATGGATTCTCACTCAGAAATATAATGCTGTACTGAAAGATTTTCGAGAACAGTTAAAGTTTATCTGTTTGTTTTACTGCAAGGATCGTGACAGCTTTGAAGACTGTCTCAGAGAGAACGACGTCATACCAAATAAGCATGAACGGGATGATGTGAAAAATAAACTGAAATCAACTAAGCATCTAAAGCTTATCTTAAAGACAGATCAACCCACAGGGTATGGGTTAGTAAATTAATTTATACTTTTGTTTTGTCCAATAAAAATGACGGACGGACAAACCATTGATATCACAGACTGCTTCAAAGATGTTGTGCACTTTAATCAGATAAGAACACCTCCCAAACAGCCTGACATAAACCTCTTAATACCATCAGCAATATATTTGTCATATAATGTGTCTTTGGATTATGTTGATGAGCATACAGATGTGGAGTGTTTAACAGTTGATTTTAAGACACCCACCTTAAGAGTTAAAAATAATAACCGCCAGGACTGGTTTGAGATACTTTGTGAACAAATATTTCAACAACTACATAAACTAAATGTTTATATTAACAGTGTTACAGTCAATACAGTGGTATTACATAAGGTGTAATTTTTATATTATTATTTTGTCGGACAAATAAAAATGACGGACAATGCTCAAGGTTTACGTAATGTGTTTCACACAACAGACTTGCCTATATCCAATACTAATAATGTCTATGAATCAATAGAAATGTCTTTTTCTGTCATACAAGATAATCTTCTTTCTGGCAGTGTAAAGATTCAGGTTGTTGCAAAAATAGAATTCAGCAGAGTAGATGGTGAAGTGATTGTATCGTATATCTCGACAAGACAACACACAATTAACACAAGAAGAGAATTGGAAAACGTGTTTAGACAAAGACTATTGCCTGACTTTCTAGAAGCAATTGACAAAGCTAGAATGAAGGGGTCTGGTTGGCATGAAGGTCATGTACATGAACTACAATTAAAACAGTCAAGGTATCATCCTATATTAGGTAAATCATGGATACCACTGCCTATTGAGGTTGCAAACAAAAAGGCTGTCGTTAATATACAGAACAATGATAATTTCTGTTTCATGTGGTGTGTGCTTGCTAAACTGCATTATGTAAAAACAAGACCTGATCGCATATCTAACTACACTAAATTTGTAAACGAACTTAATTTTAGTGGTATTGATTTCCCTGTTAAGGTAGAAGACATAGATTTGTTTGAACAATTAAATCCTGGCATATCTGTAAATGTGTATGTGTGGGATAATGAGTCTGTTGACAAGTTACAACCCATTAGAGTATCACCACTTGCTCCAACCTACAGACAGTAAGAAGACAAACATGTTGACATGTTATTACTTGGTGATCACTACACAATTATCAGAAGTATGTCACGTCTAATTCGCAGTATTGTTTCAAAATATGTTAGTAAACAGGAAGTGTGTAAAAGATGTTTGCAAAGATTTTCATCTATTTCAGTAGCACACAAACACGTCTGCACTGTAGGTCAGCTGATGACATACAAACAATACTTAAGTATCCAGATCCTGGTAGTCAAGTGTGTTTCAAGAACTATAGGAATCAGCAAAAGCTACCATTTGTAGTGTATGCTGATTTTGAATCACTGGTTGTACCGTATGATGGTCCTGTTCCAGAATCATTGCCAAAGACAGTAAAATTGAGTGACCAAGTGGTGTGTTCTTTTGGTTATATTCTTGTTAAGTCAGAAGGTCAGCATACCGAGCCTGTTATCTACAGAGGTGAAAATGCAGCATGTCTGTTTTTAACAGAAATGAGACATCTGTATAGTCAGGTGGTACATTATCTAGAAAACAATCAGATGCCTGTGATGATGACAGAAAAAGATAAACTAAATTTTGATACAGCTGTGACGTGTTGGATTTGTGAAAAACACCTACAGGGTGACAAAGTTCGTGACCATGATCACATAACTGGACGTTACAGAGGTGCTGCACATAACAAGTGTAACTTGTTATTAAAAATAGATCCCAAGACATATAAGTTGCCAATCTTTTTTCACAATCTCAGGGGGTACGATTCAGACATCATCATGCGTGCTGTGGATGAGTCTTACAAAAAAATTAGTTGCATTGCCCAGACAACTGAAAAATATTTGACTTTTAGATTGGACAACAAATTAGTATTTTATGACTCCATGCAACATTTGTCTTTAGGACTTGCTAGTCTAGCAGATGGACTGACTGACTATCCAATAACAAGTAAATATTTTGAGCCAGACTTGATCAAGAAAGGTGTGTATCCGTATGAGTACATCAGTGACTGGGTTGTGTTTGAAGAAACAAGACTGCCACAAAAAGATAAATTTTATTGTACACTTAATGGTAAAGGCATTTCTGACTCTGATTATCAACATGCACTTGATGCGTGGAATAAATTAAGGTGTCAGACAATTGGTGATTATCATGACCAGTACTTAAAAGCAGACGTTTGTTTGCTAGCAGATGTATTTGAAAGTTACCGTGAAAAGGGTCTATTACATTACAGTCTTGACCCTGCTTGTTACATAACTAGTCCTGGCATGACATGGGATGCATTTTTGAAATCCAGTAAGATATTTATAGACCTGCTGTCTGATCGTACTATGGGTGAAATGGTGGAACGCGGATTGAGGGGTGGTATTAGTATTGCAGCGAACAATTATGCCAGAGCAAATAATAAATATCTGGATGATCAGGGGTTTGACCCCTCAAGGTCAAGGTCATTCATTACCTACTTGGACGCGAACAATTTGTATGGGTTCGCAATGTGTGAGTTATTGCCCTTGAAAAACTTTTGTCTGTATGATTTGTCACAGTGTGACATAACAGACATAACAAACAATATTATGACTCATGACCGGAATGATGCAAAGGGTTGGATCTTTGAAGTAGACCTGGAGTACCCACACCACCTACATGATTATCATAATGATTATCCATTAGCTGTTGAGAAAATGTCTTTGACGGGAAAAAAGAAGACACTAAACTTGTGCCAAATTTAAATGACAAATTCAATTACGTGTGTCACTATCGATTGCTGCAGTTTTACATCAGACACGGGTTAGTACTAAAGAAAGTTCACAGAGGTATACAATTTGATCAGAGTGCTTTCATGAAAGATTACATAATGAAGAACACAACATTGCGTGCCAGAGACGGCAACACTGCATTTGACAAAGACTTCTTTAAGCTTATGAACAATGCCTGTTTTGGAAAGGCTATGGAAAATCCTCATCACCGCAAAGATGTGAGACTAGTCACAACTGAATCGGGTGCAATTAAACTTACAGGCAAGCCACAGTACACGGGGTACAAAGAGTTTCATTCATCATTGTATGCAGTGTCACTCAAAAAAAAGATTGTTAAACTGGACAAGCCAGTATTCATTGGTATGGCAATTCTTGAGTTGTCAAAACTGTTGATGCTAGAATTTTATTATGATTACTTCAAACCAAAATATCCGGAGTGTTGTCTGTTATACACTGACACTGACTCTATGATTATAGACGTGTGTACTGAAGACTTTTATGAAGACATGAAAACAGAACTACACATGTATGACACGTCTGACTATCCAAAGGATCACCCACTGTACAGCACACAAAAGAAGAAAGTGCCTGGAAAGTTTAAGGACGAACTGAATGGTGTGCCGATAGTTGAGTACGTTGGACTGAGATCAAAAATGTATTCTATACTGCATCAAAAGGGTAGTCAGTCGAAAGCCAAAGGAATAAAAAAAAACAGCGATAAAAAATAAAGACATTCGCCATGAACATTATAAGGAAGTATTAGATGGAGAACTAATGCCTGATTATCCAAACAAGTCACTGAGATCAAATAGACATAATTTAGAAATGATTCAAACACATAAAAAGTCACTTGCAGTTGGGGACACAAAACGAGTGTTTCATAGTAAGGAAAAGGCTTATGCACCTGGGCATTACAGGCTTAAGTTATCTGAAGACATTTGTGATGAACTGATTGACGAGTTAGTTACTGAAATGAGTAACAGTGTCTGGGGGAATAATCTGTAATTCTTCTCTGACAAATGCCCTCTGTGGTGCAGGTTCGTACAGGTAATATATTGATGGACTGCCGGGGACTATTTTTTTTATATTGTGTACAGACGTAGACCAGATGGGGTCTGTTGCCCTGCGTCTGATGTCATTTTCGGCCTCTCCAGGTTGATATAAATATCTTACCTGTTTTGTAAATAAACTTGTGTCGGGTGCTGGGGGTGTTTTTGTTTTTGGCTCTGTAATTGTTTTCAATTTAATAGCATCTGTGGGTTTTACATGGCCTTCATTATTCATTGCTTTTATTACATGTGGTAATCTTTTTATTACCCACTCAGTGTTACGTGTGTCATGCATGAGTTCTTTAGAATACTGGTAACTGAAAAGTCTCTCTGATAACTGTTTGTTGAAGTTCTCAACAATTGCCTGTGATCTGTGTACACCTGGAATGCCTCGCTGCACTAGCACGCCATGCTTTGCAAATAATTGATTAACTGCTCCTTTAAATTCAGATCCATCATCGACCTGCACAAGTCTGGGGAATTTTAAAGGACCTCGACTATAAATTTTTGATAATGCAGTGGTTACTGTTGAGGCGTTCTTGTCAGTTATGGGTTCAGCGTCCTTGTACCTTGAAGCAATGTCGACAACTGTTAATGCATACTTGTATCGTTTTTTTCTTATAGTATCATGGGGTAGAAACAGAAGGTCCATTTGATGCGTGTCATTTGGTATAGTGTTTTCAAAATGAGGTCTTGTTATTTTTCTTGGTGCAGGAAGATAAATTTGCCATATTGCCTGTCTTTGCAGCCAGTGTTTTATCTCATTGAGTGTGACATCCCCACCCACGGCCGCATGTAGTTTCTGAATAGCGGTGTTTCCTTTCCAGTAGCCAATTGGGGAGTAATATATTTTTGATAGTTTAATGTCTGTCATTTTTTTCTAGCAATGAAAACTCCAGTAAAGTAAACTAATGTCATTCCCACTAGAACAAAGATTATTTCTCCGTTTCTTTGTTCTGGACTGGGTTGATAGTAATCACTAAGTTTTGGCTGTGGAATGGTCATGTCTTCACCCATGACAAGAAAATATTCCCTGATCGCGTCGACATTTGAAAATGTATGCTGTGCGTGACCCTCTAGTCTGAGTTTTTCATTGATAAAATCAAGTTTTTCAATTCTTTGTTTTTCGTATGCCTGCTGGGCTTGTGCTAATTTTTCTGATGCCTCATTGTGTCGTCTCATCTCTAGAGCAGATTCCTCTCTACCCATTTTTGAAAACAGATAATTTGATCCACTGAATGCAAGGGTGTTGACAACTGCACCACCAACAATAACAGCTAGAGTCGCCATATTATTTTTATTTACATAGATATATTTTCGGGAATAATTCCTTACTTGACAAGAAAGTCTTTTGTCGCAATTGACGCTGTGACAACTGCAACTAGCTTTGCACTGTCTTCAAAATCCAATCTGCTAAGGTCTGCTGATTTCATTTTAAGGAGACTTTTTCCCAACATAGAGTAAGCAACAGCTAGTCCACTGATTATGGCAGAGTGATAGACAAGGTTCATTAAGTTTTTTGTTTCGCTCATTTTCTTAGGCAATAAAATTAAAATAAAAAATTAATCACTGCATAACAAATGGGTCGACAGGTTTTGGTGCTGCTGGTAATGTGGCGACTACTTCTTTTGTTTTTGGAGTGTCTAATTTTTTGGAAATTGTACGAGTCTGTGGTTTGTATTTTTTGTATAATTGGTAACCTACGTAACCAAATCCGACAACAAATCCAGCAACTATATATTTTGTTGTTTTGGGTTTGTGGTTAGACTTAGTTGATAGTCTCTCACTTTGATGAGGGGGAGAGGGTCCTGGCACTGGTGTTGGGGTTGATGTTGTTAGTGGTCCTGGTGGTGAGTCAGTTACATGTGCCTTTTGCAGTAGTTCTAACTTTCTTTGTTTGTTCAATGCAGCTACTCTTTTTCCAGCTTCCACCCTGCCTGGACTTTTAGCCTTAGTTACAGTTTGAACCTGTGTCAGGGCAGGGCAGGCAATCTGCTGTGGGATCGTCTGAGTGTCGCCCGTTCGGTCCGTTTGGTCCGTTTGGTCCATTTTCTTCTGCAGTAAAATTTATTTTCGTAAAATCAATATGACTCCCAGTGACAAGCAAAGTTACCACAGGTGCAATGTAATTGCCAAACTTGTAAAACATGACGCATGCTAATTTACCAATTGTACTTGAAACAATAGGGTTGCTTTCAAGGTTGTGTGATAGACTATCAGTGTCTACCGGTAGGAAGTGACTCACTGCTTTTGTGTATAGACAGACAAGAGATCGACTCAGATCACGAGTCATTAGTGAAGCGATATGATTTTCATATTTAGAATGTAGTTTAATTAATTCGTCGGGTGAGAGGGATTCTATATCTTCTGTCATGTATTGTTTTCCAAGATAAGTTTTGGACTTACCTGAAACAATTACAGACAAAAGACGCTGTTTTTTAGAGTCTAAGTCTTTGTTTTCTACAGCATTGATATCGTTTAGAAGTAGTAATTCATCCGGATTCATTTTATAATAAAAAATATTAATTTTATGACTTTAATTAAAGTCAATAAACTACGCATTTCAGAATGAACACGCATACATCGTTGATATACTGTTTAGCTCGGGTGCTGAGGTCAATGCTTATAGAGAAGGAAGAATGTGTCTTACAAAAGAACCAAATTTATTAATGCCGCATTGACAAACGTGCGTTTATTTGAAATCACTGGGGTGAATTAAATGGTCGCGTATTAAATGGAGGGGACATTGTCAAAATGTCGCGATTTTTGTGATCAATGCGGCATAAATAAATTGGGTGCTTTTGTAAGACACATTCTTCCTTCTCTTATGTAAAATGGTTTAAAAACGTTTGGTGCTGCTGATGTGGGGACTTCTTGCTTGGCTTTTTGTATTTCTGTTTTTTTGGACACTGTTCAAGTTTGTGGCTTGTATTTTTTCCATAACTTGTAACCTATGTAACCAAATTCAACAACAAATCTGCCAACAAAGTATTTTGTTATTCCAGGTTTAGGCTGTTGTGTGACAGGCTCAGCTGCTAGTCTCTCACTTTGTTGTGGTGGTGGTGGTAGTGATGCTGTTGACGGTGGTGGGGGTAGGTCAGTTACATGAACCTTTCCCTGTAGCTATAATTTTTTTTTGTCTGTTGAACTCAGCTAATCTTTTTCCCGCCTCAACCCTACTGGGGCTTTTAACCCTAGTTACCATTTGAATCTGAGTTGAGCTCAGTTGTGGGGGTCATCTGGTTGTCCTCCATTTTTAACTCACTTACAATGAAACTTTAAAGTCACTTACAAAGTTAGAGGTAACCTATCTATTTTATTATTTGGTGTCTGTAATTTAACTGTCATCAAGTTCAGAGATTCCCATGCTCGACCCTGTCTGTACCTGAAGAATTTGTAAAGGCCCCTGGCTTGCTTGCACGCAGTTGAAAAGAAAAATGAGACACCTCACAGACATGGAAGCGTCTTTGGCGCTGTGATGCACTTGAATGCTTCCAATGAAAGTAGGTTTAATTTATGGATTGAGTGTCATGTGTAGGCGTTGTCTTCTGGGTTGGCAGCCAATTTGAAAATGTACTGAATGTACTGAGGGTGATGGGGCAAATTAGTCATTAATTAAGGGTCAGCTTAAGACAATCTCCAAATCCCGAAGGACCCAGGGCTGACAACTGATTAAAAAAAATGCTTTGTTAACAATTTGAAAATGTACCATGCGCACCGAGGAAGGCAGGGACTTTGTGAGAGGATTGGAGGGTCATGACCCCAATTAAGCATTGATTAAGAGTCAACTTAAGACAATGGAAAAGATGTCTTAGGATTCTCCTATTTCCTATCTCTACAGAAGATATACAACTTGCATCTGGATACAAACACCTATGAGTAAATTTGAAAATGACTTGCTGTGCTTGGTCTGTGATTTTGGACCTTACAGCTGTAGTGTCCAAAGACACTGTACAAAGACTGGCACAGATTTACTGGTTAGAGAAGCAGTTACCACATACACATCTAATCATTTTTAGTTTTCAATGTTTGTGTATATAACATAGTTAGAATTATGTATAATGATTTTTAGTTCTTCAATGTTTGTGTATATAACTTAGTTAGATTTATGTATAATGATTTTTTTGAGGAGCGTCCTTTTCTTACAGTGGTCAGGTCTTTTACCAGCTGGTATGCTTTTTTGCTATTATTTTTGTTCAGATTTTCTTCTACGTGTTTACACTGATCTTCAATCCACTTATTCTTTCTAAAACAAGGACGCTCCTCGATCATTCAAGATAGTGAAGGGAACTGTCTTACGGAAGACATACTGAAGAAATGGACAGAGTACTGCTCAGATTTGTACAACCACCGAGCTGCAGGGGACCCAGACATACTTGTCAACCCACCCGTGACCAACAATGGCAACTATCCCATCCTCCGAGAAGAAGTAGAGGCTGCAGTGAAGTCGCTGGAAAAAAGGGAAGGCAGCAGGAGCAGACAACATCCCTGCAGAGCTAGTCCAAGAAGGGGGAGAAGACATGATAAGCGCCTTACTAACAATCTGCAATAAGATCTGGCAGTCAGGGGATTGGCCCAGACCATGGACCCAATCACTTATAATAACTCTCCCCAAAAAAGGCAACTTACATCAATGCCAGAACTATCGCACGATCAGTCTTATATCCCACCCAAGCAAAGTCATGTTAAAGATCCTACTGAACAGGCTAAAGCCACAGGCAGAGGAAATCATAGCTGAGGAACTGGCAGGCTTCAGACCAGGGCGCAGCACAACTGAACAGATCTTCAACCTGAGAGTTCTATGTGAGAGATACCTCCAGCACCAGCAGGACCTCTATCATGTCTTTGTGGATTTTAAGAAAGCATTTGACAGGGTGTGGCATGGAGCCCTTTGGTCCACCATGAAGCTATACAAAATCAATGCCAACCTGATCAAAGTCATAGCAAACCTTTACAACAAGGCCACTAGCGCAGTCTGCTTCAACGGCAAAATAGGAAGCTGGTTTAGGACTACAGTTGGAGTAAGACAAGGCTGCTTGCTCTCACCTACTCTTTTCAACATCTTCCTGGAAAGAATCATGATGGACGCTCTGAAAGATCATGAAGGAACTGTCAGTATTGGAGGCAGAACAATCACAAACTTGCGCTTTGTGGACGACATTGATGGCCTTGCAGGAACAGAGAAGGAGCTAGCTCAGCTGGTGGAAAAGCTGGATAGTACAGCCATTGCATATGGGATGGAAATCAGTGAAGAGAAGACCAAACTGATGACCAATAACGCCAGTGGCGTTGGCTCTGAAATCATGGTTGGAGGCCAAAAACTGGAAACAGTTAAGAAATTCAAATACTTAGGAGCCATTGTGACAGATGAGGGATCAAAACCAGAAATACTGTCCAGGATTGCGCAGACTACAACAGCACTGACAAGATTGAAGACCATATGGAAGGACAGAAACATCACACTCTACTCCAAGATCAGACTGATGTGCTCCTTAGTCATCTCAGTGTTCTTGTATGCCTGCGAGTCATGGACCCTCACAGCAGACCTTGAAAGGAGGATACAAGCCACTGAAATGAGATGTTTTTGAAGGCTGCTTGGCATCTCATACAGAGATCACATCACAAACGAGGAAGTGAGAAGCAGAATCAGGCAAGCCATCGGGCCCTATGAAGACTTATTAGCCATTGTGAGAAAACGCAAACTGAAGTGGTATGGGCATGTCACACGTTCAGCAGGGCTTGCCAAAACAATCCTGCAAGGCACTGTGCAAGGAGGACGAAGGAGAGGAAGACAGAGGAAAAGATGGGAGGACAATATCTCAGAGTGGACAGGACTGAAGCTGGGCGATACGCTGAGAATGGCAGAGAACAGAGAGGAATGGAGGGAGCTGGTTGTTAAGTCATCAGTGGTGCCTAAACGGTCAGCAAGACTACGGGATATAGATAGATAGATAGATAGATAATGATTTTTTAGTTTTTTAAATTTTTGTGCATCCAACATAGTTAGAATGATCATATATTGTATTATGTCCACAGTAGCTTGGACATATTTATTTTTACATGTAGTGTACATTTAATCACATATTCTGAGCAGAAAAAAAAAATGCTGTACACACAGACACACAAAAACACCCACACTTTGGGAGTGGTAATAACTACCAGTAAGAATTCTAAAGCAGGAGCATATGTGTTAGTCTAGCTGTCATTCTGGACCTCATGCCACAATGTCATCAGGTCCAAAACCACATACCGACACACATGTGATAAATGTAGCTGCATACAAGAGATTCTAGCACAAATAGTGTAACACACTGGAGGCTGTTGATAAAAGGTCATGATAAATCTACATGGTCAAGCAGAGGTCACAGGAAGGTCAGAGGAATTAAACTACAGTTGGATTATACCTCCCAATTATATCTTCCATCTTCTCCCTGCAAAGTAATTTTGTTCATTATGCGGATTAGTAAAGAATGCAAAGCTGGAAAATCTATAAAAGCAGAGCATTTTCTAAATCTCAGCAAAAACATATTAAAAAAATTAACCCTTTGACTGTCAGCAGTGGTTTCTGTCATGTTTCCTGCAGGAATCACCACAACAAAAACGCTACCGACAGCCAAAGGGTTAACCCCCCCCCCCTTCCCAGTGCATGCCGACAACAGTACCAGTACAAGGAGGTAAAAAAAATTCAGAAGTTCGACGAATTATATTAAACAAAAATGTTCTCATTAAACTAAAGCTGAACATTTATCAAAGACAGACGAGAGCCAAAAACTTTCAACTTAACGTGCAAAATACAATTACACAGGTTAGAGAAGTTACCATAGGTTTGTGCTGATTTGTGACTTTGGACCTTATGGTCTTGAGCATAAGTTCCAAAATCACAGCCCTGCTCACAGATATTAATACTGTTACAATATAAAGTGCACATGTATACTAAACTGAGCTTGAAAGAAGGAAGAAAGATTTCACAAACAGATTAGATGCTACAATTAGTGATTAATTGTTAATTGTAAGTTGACTGACTTAAAATGTTAGAACAGAAGTGATACTTCTTATTTTTCTATACTAAGTATAGACCATAAAACAAGTAGATTCTGATGCACATAATGCAAAGTAGCCTATTGGTTTAAGCTGAAGCAAACAAATTTCCCAACTAATATTAATAACATAAAACAATTAAAAGGTGTCCTGATAACATGCAATAAAGTTGTTATTGCATTATAATAATGATATTAAAAAATGTGGGAAAATGTGATAATCTGCAAAAAGAGTGTATTTCATGAGATAATCTCCTTTTGCATATAGGCACCGGTTAAGTTAAGTGCCGCTGTGAGAGGAAGTGACAGCTGAGTTGTGTATCTTGTCAACAGTTGTGTGCCCCTGGGTGAAAGTGTGAGTTAGGAGTTGCCTACCTTGTCTCCACGCCACCAGGTGACATCAGCCTCAGGGTCGGACACGTCACACTCGAAGATGGCCTTCTCTCTCTCTACAGCCTCCACATCATCCAGCTTCTTCATGAACTCCCATTCAGGCTCTATTCACATGTAAACAAAAACAAATTATTAATGCTTTGGATGTCAGCAGCACATTTTGTCCCAATAATTCCTGCAGGAATCATTGTGAAAAAATCCACTACTGACAGCCAAAGGGTTAAGATTAACATTTACAATACAGCGCATTATGTTTTTCTCAATGGCGAATCAGCTTGAAATTATGCCACCTTCAGCCTATGCACACTACTATGAAACACACACTAACACACTGGACATGAACGCAGCACAATCTCATGGTGCAAAAGGTGAGCTCAAGCTATATAAACTTTTGGAAATGATCAACTGTCTTCAAAAATTTTGATAAGAAAGTTGACTGAGACAGGTACAAAAGCAAAGGGGAGAAAGTACTGCAGTACTCTCAGAAAAGAATATGTGTATACTCAGAGGCAAAAGAAATGCGAAAACAGTAGAGAAGTCTCCTTACAATTTAAATTTGACAATAAATTCATAATTACTGTGTACAGTAAATTAAACAAGACAATCAAGCATCACAGACGTGTGCATCTTAACGTCTTTCCGATACAAAATGGCATCATTCTACCAACATTCAGAATTCATTTGTGGTTGTGTTATTCTTTTGAGAGCATGTGAGTGTTAATCATAGGGAAGATCTGATATTCATTCGAGTTATTTTGGATAAGAATTACGTACCTTTTTAGTAAGATTCATTTTCTTTTGCACGGAGAATTACAATCGATTTTTGTTGTGACACGTAGTTTTGCTACAATGTTGTAATGTTTGACCAACATTGGACCGGAAGGTTTGAGCAGGGTTGCGATCTTTCTAGTAACCTCAAATATGTCGTCAAAGTTGTTGGGAACATTTTGTAGCACTGTATGATTGATTGATTGTACATTGCTTAGCGTCCCGACAGCAACAAGGCTTTGTAGCACTGTATGAAAGGCGCTTAGAGGGTAGTGGAAATTTGTAGTAACTTCTTGAGAGTTCTTTTTTAATGAATATTAATGATGAGTTTTGGTTACGTTTTCTTTTCTGATTGGTTGTATTGTGCGAATTTGCTAGATTATTCTGGAAATTTGTAATAGTATAAAAGACCATGGTAGGAAGTATGTGTGTATATTGTATGAGAGATGCAGTGTGTCAAAAGTGTTGATGCATTGTAGAGGAGACAGTGTATCAGGGTTGGCGCATTTGTGGATGCATTGTGTGGAGATCGCATCGCTGCAATAAAATATTGTTGAAACTGTTTTTTTTTTTTTTTTTTTTTGGTTTTTTTTGCTACTTCCAAGTTTTTCCTCTGTCGACCTCATAGGTCTCCATCCCACGCCGCTCACCCCAATCAACCCCAGTGTGCTCACCCAGGCCTACCAGTTGCCACAGCCAGACTCCCGGCCCCGCTGCTGTATATATGTCAGGTTAGGGGACTCCCTCCGGAGGAAACTCCGCACTACTGCCGAGTCACTTCGGTGGTCTTCCTACTTAACATTTTTCTTGCTAGTCACGGAGTCGACGAGTGAGAGCTCCCCCCAGAGGTGGCGAGTCAACCACTACGTCCTTCCACGCACAGCAGCAGGGTCTGGCCGAAGACAACCGCGCACCTAGGGCTCCTAGAGGCCGGACCGGGCTGAGGTCACCATGAGACGGAGACTTGAGGGGTCAGAGACACCTGGAATAGCGTTTTTACTTTTTGCATGATGATGAGGATGATATGATGATGCCATGGTGGTCCATGTGGTTTTAGGGACTGCGTGACAGGGCCGCATTCCACGTTTCCTGTCATAAATATCCTGGTATTAACCAGGCCCGGGACTTGCGGACACCAGCGGTGCCAGCCGTGTAATCATCCACACCTTGCGATGCGTCATAACCCGGGTAACACCCCCAAAGTCGCACCCGTGAAGTGGGTGAGTCTCGGCTGAGTGGCATCAGCCTTCCCATTGGGTCCATAGCACACCCGCTCTGGGTAAGAGCCGACCCAGGTAGGAAAAATCCCGCTTGACTCGGCTGGGATTCGAACCCGGATCTCCTGGCCGCCAGTCCGACGCGCTAACCACTGCACTACGGAGGCCGGTCATTGTTGAAACTGTTACTCCAGTGTGGTCTACAACCTTATGCCATGTGTGACGAGTTGCAGCTGAGTGAAGTTTCTTTACAAGAACCCTATGTGCATGCGTCTGGTGTGATTGTATCAAACTACCACGTAACACAAACACTGTCAATAATGTGTATGACCACCCAGGGCGCTGATCACAGCTCTGCATCTCCGCCACATGGACCTGACAAGAGTGTTTATTTGTGGTTGTGGTATCATGTGCCAGATGTGGCCAATGACGGCACTTAGCTTGGCAGCGGTTTGAGGTCTTGGTACCAACTTGCTGAGCTTCCTCTGCAGAGCATCCCAAAAATTTAACTGGGTTAAGGTCAGGTGAGCGAGCTGGATGCGGCAGCGGAAGCTGGAAGAACGGCACCACATGAGGTCTCAGCACTCGGCCGACATGTTGGAAGACCACATGTCCTATTTGCTGGTCAACTCATTCACGGCCAGCTGCATCTGGATGCGTGACTTATGGATGCACCGCTTATGCCGCGCATTCGGTTGCGGCTGGCCACGAATGAGTTAACCCCAATTGCACCTGTATCATCACGCTTTAACCTCCCCATCTGTTCCACTGCAACATGTTAGCAGCTTAAAACCGCTGTCCATGTCTCCACCAGATCCTGATACAGCCATCAGACGGATCAATGCAAAACCTGCTTTCGTCAGTGTAGAGGACCCTGTGCCAGTCACAATGATGCCAGTTGATGCGGTCTTGCACCCACTGAAGACGATGCCAAGCAGTCAAGATGGGTCGCTGAGCTGGACGCCTGCAATGGAGCTCTCCTAAAATCAGCCTTTGACGGACGGTGCGAGCACTAATCAGTCTCCCATGCCTGCCAATGGTGTTTCTGGCCGTGTTGGCAGTGGCCTCATAGGGATCCCTCATATGCTGACATCAGATAATATGGTCTTGTGCTGCTGTCGTTGCCTTTGGCCTGCGGTCTTCGGATGATCATTAGTGGTGTAGAGATATAAAGATGGAGAATACAACAGATTTTTTGACGACGTCAATTTTTCATTGTTTTTGATCACAAATCGCTCATCTAATGACACACCCCGTTTTTTTAGGTTTCTCCTTATTTTTTTCAGTAAAATAAAGATTTCCAAAACCTATGACATTAAAATTATTATTTTTTATTATAAAATGAATCAAGACGAATTACTTCTTCTAAACGATATTAATGCTGTAGAAAACAAAGACTTAGACTCGAAAAAACAGCGTCTTTTGTCTGTTGTTGTTTCTGGAAAGTCAAAAGGTCACAGGTCAAGGGTTAAGACCAAGGTCAAGGTCATGGTCACCAAGGTCAATGTCACCAAGGTCAAGGTCACCAGGTCGCAAGATCAAGGATCAAGGTCGTCAAGGTCATGTGTCAAGGTCACCAGGTCAAGGACACTGGGTCAATGTCACCAGGGTCATGGGTCAAGGTCATGGGTCAAGGTCATGGGTCAAGGTCATGGGTCAAAATCACCGGTCAAGGTCACCAAGGTCACCGGGTCAAGGTCACCAAGGTCATGTGTCAAAGTCACCAAGGTCATGGGTCAAGGTCATGGGTCAAGGTCATGCACGAAGGTGACCAAGGTCATGGGTCAAGGTCATGGGTCAAGGTCATGGGTCAAGGTCACCAAGGTCAATGTCATGGGTCAATGTCACCAAGGTCAAGGTCATGGGTCAAGGTCATGAATCAAGGTCATGGGTCAAGGTCACCAAGTCAAGGTCATGGTCAAGGTCACCAAGGTCACCGGGTCAAGGTCACCAAGGTCATGGGTCAAGGTCACCAAGGTCATGGGTCAAGGTCATGGGTTAAGGTCATGTGTCAAGGTCAAAGGTCACGAGGTCAATGACACTGGAACAAAAAAATGGTAAAAGTCCGCTCCTGGTCTTTTTCCAGTTGCTCTCACAGAGTCAGCTATAACCCAGGTTCAAGTGCACAATTCGCCTTCCCTGTGAGAGCTTTTGGTGTGGCCTAGCTTTTGGTTTGTTCCGCCCACCCCAGGCGGGAATCTACCGACTCCTCAACTCGGCTGCCCGAAACGAAAGTGTGGAGATGTCCCAGAGGTGCTTGGAACAGACAAAGAGAGTTACAACCTTAGGTTAATGTGCACAACTCACTCTCTTTGTTTGTTTGCCAGGCCACTGGACCAGGACAACGGACCCACAATGAATAGAAACATTTTCATTTATATAACCCTACATTCTCCTAAAAAAAAATTAAGCTGGTGAAGCAAAAGTAAAAAAGTAATACCAAAAAAATTATATTTGTATTAAAAGACAACAATAATCACACATTTTAAAACAAAAATCAAATAATAACATCTTTATACTATTATCTATCATAATTATTGTCACATCTTGCCTTTTATTTTTTATGAAAAAATATATATTTTAGTCAAAAATTAAAACATAATTTAAGCAAGGGAAGTAACTTTTTGTCTTACCAAAATTTCTCAAAATTACTTCCCTTGTATAAACTTATATTCAACAAAGGGAAGTAATCTAAAATTTTGTTACTGAACAGGTGGTGATTCCTTCCCTTTTACTGAACAAGGGAAATAATCTGTTATTATTTCTTATGCTGATACTGAACAGAGCAAATTCTCTCCCATGTTGTTACTGAGTCTAGATTATTTTCTGGTGTTCAAGTCATGGGTAAAATTATCAAGTTACTGTCTATGTTACTGTCTAGATGTTTCTAAGTAAATTACAAGTACTTAATAAGGTAATTTATAAACCAGCAAGTAACTTTGTAAGTACCTTTGAAGTTAGTTGGCGTAAGTAATTATAAGTGACTTACAACAAGTTCTTATAAGTGTCTTAACATAAGATCTTGTAAGTTCTTGATGCAAGTCAGCAAGATACTCGGACAGATTTCCCAAGTTACAAGGACAATAAAAAAACTTTTTTTTAGTAATAGTCAGGTGGTGGTGGTGGAGCTGATGGGGTTAAATAGTTAGGCGCAAGCGACATGTCATCTTTTTGCAAAGTGTAATGAAAAAATAAATGATTAGTACCAAATCTGATTTTTATTTGTTTAAAAGATTGTGTAGTTTTTCTGTGGTTTCCTGAACACCGATCTGTTTTCCCATCTCTAAAAAACTGGCCTTAAGTTCTTCAACATTTACGGGAGATTGACTACGCATCTTATTCTGTATTTCAGATTTTTGTTTCTTGTAATTATTTAAATCATCCTGAACTCTCTTAAATTCCTCGTCATCAATAAAATTATCATTCAATGCCTTACTGATAATAAGTTTCATACTGCTCAGCTTTGCACCAGCAAGCGTACTCAATGCTTCAAGTTTCTGTAATTTTGTGTGAAACCTCTTGTTCAAGGCCTCCAAACCAAAACAAGCCAGGCATGTAGCAACGCTAACAGCCTCAACTGCTATTCCAGCCAAACTCCCAATTCCTGTGGCGAACAGAACAATACCCCCTACAGAACATGAAGCTGAAACTGCGCCAATAGCCATAGAAGTGTTTTGAACAGAATTAAATACTGACTTATACCTCCTTTTGCACCGTGAGTACTTAGCCTCTTCTCCTTCCAAATATTTCAAAGCTTCTGTAATATTATTTAATCTGAATGCATCTGCCTGTAATGTTTTATCTGAAGCAATTGGCATATGTGGATCAGGTGCAAGTGTTGTTTTAGTCATCACATTTGTTTCAGTCGGCTCAAGCGTCGGTAGTTGCGGATAGAAGTTTACCATTTTTTTTATTCACAAATATTTTTTTTTTATTTAATCAGCAATTACATTTTGCAACTCTTCAAAAGTATACAATTTGTTAGCATAATAAAATGCAACAAGATCAATGTGTTCAAGGTTTATGTAAGTTAGACGAACAAAAGTTGTTTTGTCAACCACCACCTTGACAGCTGGAACACTGCTCGAAACATTAATAACATCATTATTTTTTGTAATGGCAATAAAGACCTTTGATGATTCTGTTACTGTTCCGTCCCATGTAAGTTTAATTCCTTGTGCTATATTTGCCTCTTTTGCAGAAGCAACAGATTTCATGATAATTTCAAATACTATTGTCGCTTCTCTAGCCACGACTAAGCTTGCTGGCATAAACACAACAGAAGTATCTGATCTACCCTTTCTAGCTGTAAGAAGATACCGCCGTCTCTCATAATTTTCAACTTTCAGTTTTTCTCTGCTATTGTTGTCTGGGGCAAAGCTTGGAACAAGACTGACAATAAGCGGCCCAGAATTAACAACTTTCCTAAACACTAAGGCGCCTTCATCATCAGTGTATACATAAGGACTAATAAATTCCAACTTTATGTCCCAGTCAATTGTGGGTGGTGGTGCCGGTACAGGTGAAACAACCCACTTACTACCCACATGTATTAAGTTGTAAGGCGCATTATTTACAGGTGGAGTAGGTACAGTAACATCACGAAGCTGACCAAGTTTAGGAATCTGTCTTTCACCGTCTTTCATGTCAACAATTACTTTCCTCTTGTACATGCCATTTGAATCAAGTTCAAAACCATATATTTCTCCAACATCCCCTTCCTTCTCAAAATCCTGGACGTCTGCCAAATCTTTCAACTCTGTAACCAGACACGCAACTGGTATGATTGTTCGCTTTGGACCAAGACCGCTCATTTTTATAAACAAAAATAAAATTATTTAATTTCCAACACAACACTAAAATCATGCATAAGAACTGGTTTGTCATCCTGATTAGTTACAGATATACTCAGTGACTCAAAGAAACTAGAACCTAATTTCTTAAACTGCAAATTAGGAAATCTAACAACTACACTTTCACAATACGGAGCAGTTCCAGTTGGTAAGCATCTCAACAAAGTTGAAGGCTTTCCATTGTGAACATTCTCAGATGTGTTTAGTTCTTTCAAATAAACATTTAGCACTGTGTGTACTGACAAATTGACAGGACGTTTTCCAGTTATTTTAAGTTTTTTTGTCTTCATTGTTATAATACCAGACATAGCTTCATCTAAATCATCTGATCTCCACCAATCTTCGTCAATATAAAATCCAAGTAAATATGCAAATCTATCTGAGATCTTTAACCAATCTTGTTTCAGAAATTCTAATGTAACAAGTAGGTTAGCTGGATTTAAAGTTGCTTTAATTTTAAATTTACTTTGAAACCATTCAGCTATAGTACAAAAGTCATAATACCCAGGTGGTATAGCTTCAGTCTTACCATCAAAAATTACTTTATTATATATGTCATCTTCTACATTAAACCATTTTACTGTGTAGAACATTTCATGGATAGCTACAGCCTTGCTACCATCACGATTATCAATCCCATTAGTTAACCACACTGGTTTGCTTGTGTCAAGATTTGTTAAGGTAATAAACATTTTTATTATCTCATATAAAAAAGGATGGAATTTAAAGCACCAACCATCACCACTACAAACGCATTTCAATTCAATGTGAATGCCAAATATAATGTTGCACCTACTTATGAACAGAAAATAATTCAACTAAATCAGCTCGACATAGCTGTGTCTGACGCAAGCGTACAAGATCTATTCCAAGTCAAAGTACCAAATCCGTTTGTCCATTACATAAACCCTCCAATAACAGATGACTCTACTGCAAGAAAGTGGTCTTCAAGTCCACTACAGATGTTTCAAAACCAACTCAACTTTGCAATACTATGTTCTACTACAGGCTGTGGTGTTTCATTTACAGACCATTTGAATCACTCAAACAAACTGATTAAGTCTGTGTATCGTTTTCACACTTATTACCAGCTTAGACGTATACTGTCAGAACTTCATACACCACTACCCACTGAATCCAGTTTCAACAGGTTTAACAACCCCATGGATATGAAAGCATTTGAACGCATCTGTAATGAATTTAACATTAACCCTGGCACTAAGTATGACTTCACACAAAAACTTGATGATCACCACGGCATTGGTACATTGTATTACGCTTTGAGTCACAGACAATACCCTCAAGATTATTACCCTGGTTACACTTCATTCTCATCTAAATCTGAAGTCTGGTTAGGATCAATAGAGCAGAAACAGTCTAACGCCTGGACCGCATTTATTTTAGATAAATCTGACGGGTTTACTCAAGCAGGAGTGGAGCGAGTAAATGAGTCTATCAGAACATATGTCTGGTGTATACTAGGTGCACAATCACTAACAAAATCAAACATTTTGAATGGAAGTGGAAAATTTGAAGCACAAAAACAGTTTCTTGCAAATCTTGAAGATTCAATTAATTCAACAGTCGATCTCCCATCAAGCATACAACGCTATCAAGACGTACTCAGATATGCCAGATCAAAAGTTGACTTTGTAGTTGGCATCGGGTTATACATGTTACCATCTGACCTTCAACTCCAAATGGGAACAATAACAAATTATAATAATGAAATAGTTGTTGCAGGTGTTGGTCAAAAACTCGGTCTCAATCAATCTGTAAACTTAGGGGCCACAACCACACATGTACAGCCGTTAAAACCATTACAGACGGTAACACCCCCGGGCCCGGCCCCAACACCGGCACTCATACAATCAACCCCGGATCTAACACCAACCCCTGACACACATGAGTCGGAAAGAACTGCATTGGTAATAGGTCTAACAGGATTAGGGGTTTTACTTCTTTATCTGTTTCATTAAATAACCCACCATCAACCCTCCTACTGTAACCAAAAAGACCCACACATGTTCTGCCATAAACCCTACTGCCTTTGCCGCTGTACTAATCAGCCAACTGACAACAGTGCCTATAATGCCAGGCAAAGCGTCCACTGCTTTCAGAGCCAATTTCTTAAGCAGGTCTGATATGTGAGACAGTTGTTTCTTTACCCATGACTGTAAGTCTTTTGGGTCTGTTGGAGTCGGTGGACCCGGGGTTGGTGTTGCTGGTGCCGGGGGTGCTCCACCACCACTACCGGAGACAGCCAACACAACAGTACTGATAATAAACCCAAGAGCAGTAATTAAACTAGCAATTGTGATACCCTGCTCTCGGAAAAGTGTTTTTAAGTCTCTCAGCCAGAGTAGTGTCTTCGTGAAGTATTTTCTGAATAGTTTCTCTAATTCTGTTAACTTGGGTTTTCAGTTTTCCTCTTGCAATACTAATCACTTCTAACCGTCCAGATCTTTCTATCTGCAAATCATTTAATCTGTGTTGTATTCTTTCTTTCATTTCTGTGTCAAGATTTCCATTGTCTGCAGTAGCCAGTTTCTCTTTTTCACGTTCTATGTGTTTATCAAGCTCTCCCAGTTTGGCAAGATTATTAACCATCTCACCTCTTATTGTCTGCAGTGATTTATCCAACCCTATAATCTCCCGCATTGACAAAGGTGGATCATCTATTGTTTTCAAAGCGTCATTTATATGCCCTTCAGTAAATGAGGTTTCTTGTATCACTGTGTTTGCTATTTCTGGTAGGCTTGTTACAGGTGCCATTTCAATTTGTTGTCCTGTTGGCAACTTTGTTTGCGTGTCGTGAAGAACACTAGCCAGTCTTGGCGTGACAGGAGACCCTCCAATTCCAAGATACCTTGCCAACCCAGAGTTACCACCGACTTCACCTTTAATTGTACTTAAAGCTCTAAACTTAGAAGGATTATTTTTATGTGTTAGATATATTTTCCCTCTGTCTGTATTTACAAATAAGTGCCCTTTATCATATTCAAATTGGTTAGGGTCTATTACATCTGGGCGTGCTCCAACACTGTCATAAAATGAGTTTACTTTGTCTTTTAACAGTTCATGATACAAAGGAGAAGTAGTTACCATTCCAGTCATATCTGTGATACTGGTATCTGAGACATTTATGTCATCCATTTCAAAATCTTCATGATTAAATCCTCCCGCTGCCATTGTTTTATTAATTTATTATTTTTTATTGTGCATAATAAAAATGACACAGTCTTACGGATCAAAGTTAGACCCATACAGAAAACTACGTGAGCCTCTGGGTGTTAAGGGCATAAGACAATCAATCGTCATCATGAACAATCCAAGTACCATAGACCAGAACCAAACACTTACAGTCAAGTTTCCAAACCTAGGTCCCAGTGACGTTATCGTTCCTGGCACTGCACGCCTAGCATTTAATATCGAACTATCATCAGACGCAGATGTAAACAGAACACTGGTTGACAATCTTGGCAGAGCAATTGTTAGAACTATTAAAGTAAAACTTGAAGGACAGGAAGTGTTTAGTCTTGACGACTCAGATGTGTTCTACTGTTACACAAAGATCTTTGGCTCACAAGAGAAGAACGAGAAGACCGTATTTACCAAGGCATACAGTCTGATAATGTTGGTAAACTTCGAATCAATGCTGGAGATAAATCAACGTCAGCAGCCAATGACGTTATTATAGCAGAAACATATGGAACCAGATTTTACATTCCACTTGAGTTTGAAATCCTAACAGCACATTTGCCTTATTATCAAGGGGCACTGAATGACCGTCTGAGCTTTGAACTAACTTTCAATGACTACTCCAAAGTTATAAAATCATCTGCCACAGATGCAACATATAAGATCTCTAACATTTCCTTGGAATATGAAATTGTTACACATACTGAACTAGCCAGACTCATTCAAAATCAGTATCAGTCAAGACTGCCAATTTATTATGACAGGGTGATTAGACATAGTTTAATACCCAAAGACAAAAGCGACCCAATGTGGAACATAAACTTGAACACACCAGCCAGGTCACTGAAAGGTATTCTTATGTTGTTTGTTGAACCGGTGAGTCCATACAAAAGGGATTCAGAAAAATTCTACAATCCTAAGATTACACATTTGTCCTGCACAATCGAAGGCCGTCCTAATCAAGTGTATGCTTCAGGAATGTTACCTTATCAACACTATGACGAAACCACAAAGTATTTTGCGGGTGGAAGGATTAGAGATAAACCAGCAAACATTGCGTGCAAAGATCTACATCTGTATGACGTTAGGATCGGACAATACCTTACAAACAAATATGCACTGTGGCTAGACCTTCGTAGTACAGATGATGATTACCTTCATGGGTCAGGACGTACTGTCGAGAACGGTAGTGATGGAATAACAATTCAGATACAAAAGAAGGTTGAAACTGCTGCAGCCATTAACATATATTTGTACCTGATATATGACGCACAACTCAATATTGCAGAAAGCAGACTGAGTGGACACATATATTAAAATTATATTGTGTATTAAAATGAACCGGAGCTTAATGACCCTTAACCCACACTGTGGCTTATTTGTTGGTGCCACAGGGTGTGGGAAAACTGAATTTGTTCTTAATCTATTACAAACAAGATACATTCATCATTTTGAAAACATTGTCATATTTTGTCCTACTATCAAACACAACAAAGCTTATCACAACCGTTTATTCATTTGGACTGACAACAACATATACTTAGTTGACCCTGAGAAAAAACTGAATGACTACCTACAATATTTTTACAAGCAATTTGAAGGACAGCCAACTTTGTTTATTGTTGATGACTGTTCTGCAGAAAAAGACATTGTCAAAAAGAGAAACACTCTAGCAGAACTTGCCTTCAGTGGCAGACACGCAAACGTCAGTGTATGGATTCTCACTCAGAAATATAATGCTGTACTGAAAGATTTTCGAGAACAGTTAAAGTTTATCTGTTTGTTTTACTGTAAGGATCGTGACAGCTTTGAAGACTGTCTCAGAGAGAATGATGTCATCCCAAATAAGCATGATCGTGATCATGTAAAAAATAAACTGAAATCAACTAAGCATCTAAAGCTCATTTTAAAGACAGATCAGCCCACAGGGTATGGGTTAGTAAATTGATGTAAATTAATTTATACATTTGTTTGTCCAATAAAAATGACAGACGGACAAATCATACAAGTGCTTGATCTCACACACCTTTTCAAAGATGTTATGCACTTTACTGACTTAATATCACCCAAACAGACTTACATAAGCCTTTCAGCACCATCAGAAATATATGTTACATACAGTGTAACTTTGGATTATGTCGATGAGCATCCAAATGTGGAGCACATGACAGTTGATTTAAAGACACCTACTTTTAAAGTTGATGATACCAACTATGGTTGGTTAGGGGAAATTTGTTATAGCATATTTAAACAACTACGCAAACTAAATGTTTATATTGACAGTGTTACAGTTAATAAAGTGGTATTACACAGGGTGATTGATTGATTGATTGATTGTACATTGCTTAACGTCCCGACAGCAACAAGGCTTTCTCAGGACGTGCCTGCACTGCTTGTGAAAAAAAAACTATACAGAAAATTGAATGTATGTCGCCAGCCGGTCAAATACGTTAAATAAACCTACAACATGGGGCCTAAATAAAGCTAAGACCATTTAGCAACACACATCCAATATCAAGAGCTACAGGCAGTGCAGACAGTTGGGAGAGTTTTAAATAGACAAATACAGGTGAATGGACCAAAGGTAGACAGAAACACATGCCCCAGAATAGAAAGGAAACCCACCCTGTGGGGCTGACCAGGGTGACCCTGGGAACTAAAAAGTACCTAATGAGCAAGCGGTAATATTTTTTATTTATTATTTTGTCGGACAAATAAAAATGACGGACAATGCTCAAAGCCCTGGCCCATCTGGTTTAAGAAACGTGTTTCACACAACAAACTTACCTATATCCAATACTAATAATGTTTATGAATCAATAGAAAACTCTTTTTCTGTCATACAGCAAAATCTTATCACAGGCAGTGTTAAGATTCAGATTGTTGCGAAAATCGAATTCACTAGGGTGGACGGTGAAGTGATTGTATCGTATATATCAACAAGACAACACACAGTTAACACATGAAGAGAATTAGAGAACGTGTTTAGAGACAGACTATTACCAGACTTTCTCCAGGCGATTGACAGTGCAAAAATGAAGGGGTCTGGTTGGCACGAAGGGCATGTGCATGAACTGCAATTAAAGCAGTCTAGGTATCATCCTATATTAGGCAAATCATGGATACCACTGCCAACAGAGGTTGCAAACAAAAAGGCTGTAGTCAATATTCAGAACAATGACAACTATTGTTTCATGTGGTGTGTGCTTGCTAAACTACACTTTATAAAATCAAAACCTGAACGTGCATCTAACTACACTAAATTTGTAAATGAACTCGATTTTAGTGGCATTGAGTTTCCTGTTAAAATAGAGGACATAGACTTGTTTGAAAAACTAAATCCTGGTATATCTGTAAATGTGTATGTGTGGGATAATGAGTCTGTTGATAAGTTACAGCCAATTAGAGTGTCCCCAATTGCCCCAACCTATGGAAAGTCAGAAGATAGGCATGTTGACATGTGACTAATAAGCTCTGGTGATAACTTCCACTACACAATTATCAGGAGTATGTCACGACTAATTCATAATCATGTATCAAAACATAATGGTAAACAGGAAGTGTGTAAGAGATGTTTACAAAGATTCTCCTCTATTGCAGTGGCACATAAACACATTCTACATTGTAGGTCAGCTGATGACATACAAACTGTACTTAAGTATCCAGAGCCTGGTAGTCAAGTGTATTTTAAAAACTATGGGAATCAGCAAAAGCTGCCGTTTGTAGTGTATGCAGATTTTGAATCACTGGTTGTTCCGTATGAAGGTCATGTTCCAGAGTCATTACCAAAGACTATAAAGTTGAGTGACCAAGTGGTGTGTTCTTTTGGATACATTCTTGTTAGGTCAGACGGTCTTCATTCAGAACCTGTTATCTACAGGGGTGAAAATGCAGCATGTTTGTTTTTAACAGAAATGAGACATCTGTATAGTCAGGTAGTACAGTATCTCACAACATGTCAGATGCCTTTGGTGATGACAGAAGAAGACAAACTGAAATTTTATACAGCTGAGACGTGTTGGATTTGTGAACAACCTTTAGGGGGTGATAAAGTTCGTGACCACGATCACATAACTGGGCGTTACAGAGGTGCTGCACATGGTGATTGTAACTTGAAATTAAAAATAGATCCTAAGACATACAAGTTACCAATCTTTTTTCACAATCTCAAAGGATATGATTCACACATTATCATGCAGGCTGTGGATGAGTCGTACAAAAAAATTAGTTGCATTGCTCAGACAACTGAGAAATACTTGACTTTTAGATTGGACAACAAATTATCATTTTATGACTCCATGCAACATTTGTCTTTAGGATTGGCTAGTCTGGCAGAAGGACTGACTGAGTATCCAATAACGAGTAAATATTTTGAACCAGACTTAATTAAGAAAGGTGTCTATCCGTATGAGTACATTGATCACTGGGTTGTGTTTGAAGAAACAAGACTGCCACCAAAAGAGAAATTTTATTCTACACTAACTGGAAAAGGTATTTCTGACTCTGAATACCAGCATGCTCTTGATGCGTGGGGGAAGTTAGGATGTCAGACTATTGGTGACTACCATGACCAGTACTTAAAGGCTGACGTTTGCTTGCTAGCAGATGTATTTGAAAGTTACCGTGAGAAGGGTTTGTTACACTACAGACTTGACCCTGCTTGTTACATCACTAGTCCTGGCATGACATGGGATGCATTTTTGAAATCCAGTAAGATATTTATAGACCTGTTGTCTGATCGGACGATGGGTGAAATGGTGGAACGTGGCTTGAGGGGAGGGATTAGTATAGCTTCAAACAACTATGCCAGAGCCAACAATAAATATCTGGACGCCCATGGTGACCTTGGCCGGGGGTTTGACCCCTCAAACCCTGGGTCAAGGTCATTCATTACGTACCTTGATGCTAATAACCTTTACGGATTCGCGATGTGTGAATTATTGCCCTTGAAAAACTTTTGTCTGTATGATTTGTCACAGTATGATGTAACAGAGTCAGGGTTAACAAACTATATTATGACTCTTGACCGAAACGACGCGAAGGGTTGGATCTTTGAAGTCGACCTGGAGTACCCACACCACCTACACGATTACCATAATGATTATCCCTTAGCTGTTGAGAAAATGAGTATGACGGGGAAAAAAGAAGACACTATACTTGTGCCGAATTTGAATGACAAATTCAATTACGTTTGCCACTATCGCTTGTTACAGTTTTACATCAGACATGGGTTAGTACTAAAGAAAGTTCACAGAGGAATTCAATTTGATCAGAGTGCTTTCATGAAAGATTATATAATGAAGAACACAACCCTTAGTGCCAGAGACGGCAACACTGCATTTGACAAAGACTTCTTTAAGCTTATGAACAATGCCTGTTTTGGTAAGACTATGGAAAATCCTCATCACAGAAAAGATGTGAGACTAGTCACAACTGAATTGGGTGCAATTAAACTTACAGGTAAGCCACAGTACACAGGGTATAAAGAATTTCATTCATCATTGTATGCAGTGTCACTCAAAAAAAAGATTGTTAAACTGGACAAGCCAGTATTCATTGGTATGGCAATTCTGGAGTTGTCAAAACTGTTGATGCTTGAATTTTATTATGATTACTTCAAACCAAAATATCCTGAGTGTCGTCTGCTATACACTGACACTGACTCTATGATCATAGACGTGCCTACTGAAGACTTTTACGAAGACATGAAAACAGAGTTACACATGTATGACACGTCTGACTACCCTAAAGATCACCCGCTGTTTAGCACACAAAACAAGAAAGTGCCTGGTAAGTTTAAGGATGAACTGAATGGTGTGCCTATAGTTGAGTATGTTGGACTGAGATCCAAAATGTATTCTATACTGCACCAGAAAGGTAGTCAGTCAAAAGCCAAAGGAATAAAAAAAACAGCGATAAAAAATAAAGACATTCGTCATGAACATTACAAGCAAGTGTTAGATGGTGCATTAATGCCTGATTATCCAAACAAGTCACTGAGATCAAACAAACACAATCTTGAAATAATTCAAACACACAAAAAGTCACTTGCAGTTGGGGACACAAAACGAGTGTTTCATAGTAAAGAGAAAGCTTATGCACCAGGTCATTACAGACTCAAGTTATCTGAAGATATTTGTGATGAACTGGTTGATGAATTAATTGACGACTTAGTTACTGAAATGAGTAACGGTGTCTGGGGGAATAATCTGTAATTCTTCTCTGACAAATGCCCTCTGGGGTGCAGGGTCATACAGGTAATATATTGTTGCGTCTGGACCGGGAATTATTTTTTTTATATTGTGTACAGACGTTGACCAGATGGGGTCTGTTGCCCTGCGTCTGTCGTCGTTCTCAGCCTCCCCTGGCTGATATAAATATCTCACCTGTTTAGTAAATAAACTTGTGTCTGGAGGTGGGGTTGGTCCTGTTTTTGGCTCTGTAATTGTTTTCAATTTAATAGCATCAACAGGCTTAGGGTGTCCTTCGTTATTCATTGCTTTTATCACATGTGGTAACCTTTGTACCCATTCAGTGTTACGTGTGTCATGCATGAGTTCCTTAGAATACTGGTAACTGAAAAGTCTTTCTGATAACTGTTTGTTAAAGTTTTCAACAATTGCCTGCGATCTGTGCACGCCTGGAATACCACGTCTGACCAGTACGCCATGCTTCGCAAATAACTGATTAACAGCACCTTTGAATTCTGATCCATCATCAACCTGCACTAGTCTGGGGTATCTTAAAGGGCCTCGACCATATATTTTTGTTAATGCTGTAGCAACTGTACTGGCTGTTTTGTCAGATATGGGTTCAGCGTCTTTGTATCTTGAAGCAATGTCTACAACAGTTAATGCATATTTGTATCGTTTCTTTCTTATTGTGTCATGGGGTAAGAACAGGAGGTCCATTTGGTGTGTGTCATTAGGTGTTGTGTTCTCAAAATGGGGCCTCGTTATCTTTCTTGGAGCAGGAAGATATATCTGCCAAATTGCTTGTCTCTGTAACCATTGTTTGACCTGATTGAGTGTTATATCTCCGCCCACAGCGGCATGTAATTTCTGAATAGCTGTTTGCCCTTTCCAATAACCTGATGGTGAGTAATATATTTTCGATAGTTTATTTTCGGCTGCCATTTTTTCTAGCAATGAAAACTCCAGTAAAATAAACAAATGTCATTCCCACTAAAACAAAGATTATCTCTCCATTTCTTTGTTGTGTGCTTGGTTTGTAATAGTCACTTAGTTTCGGTTTCGGGATAGACATGTCTTCACCTGTGACAAGATAGTATTCCCTGATTGCTTCATCTGTATTTGAAAACGTATGTTGTGCGTGGCCTTCAAGCCTGAGTTTTTCATTGATGAAATCAAGTTTTTCAATTCTATTCTTCTCATAATCCTGTTGGGCTTGAGCAAGTTTTTCAGATGCTTCATTGTGACGTTTCATTTCTTCCGCTGATTCCTCTCTACCCATTTTAGAAAAGAGATAATTAGAGCCACTGAAAGCCAATGCATTAACAACTGCCCCACCAATCATAATAGCTATCGTCGCCATATTATTTTTATTTACATAGAAACATTTTCGGGAATAATTCCTTGTTTAACAAGAAGGTCTTTCGTGGCGATTGATGCTGTTACAACTACAATTAGCTTAGCGCTGTCTTCGAAATCGAGTCTACTGAGGTCTGCTGATTTCATTTTGAGTAGATTTTTTCCCAGCATAGAAAACGCTACTGCTAATGCACTGATTACTGCAGAGTGATACACAAGATTCATTAAATTCTTTGAGTCATTCATTTCTTAGGCAAGAAAAAATTAAAATAAATAAATTTATTTACTGCATAAAAAATGGGTCAACGGCTTTGGGTGTTACTGGTAATGTGGCGACTTCTGGTTTTGTTTTTGGAGTGTCTGATTTTTTGGTCACTGTACGAGTCTGTGGTTTGTATTTTTTGTATAATTGATACCCTACGTAACCAAATCCGACAACAAATCCGACAATTATATATTTTGTTGATTGAGGTTCGGGGTCAGGGTTAGACTGGGTTGTTTGTCTCTCACTTTGATGTGGGTGTCCTGTCGGTGTTGGTCTTGATGGTAGTGAAGGTGTTGATGCCTGGTCAGTCACATGAGACTTTTCTGTTTGTGTTTGAAGCTGTAATTTTTTTTGCCTGTTCCATTCGGCTAATCTTTTTCCTGCATCAACGCGGCCTGGACTTTTAGCCTTAGTCACAGTTTGAACCTGTGTCAAAACAGGGTCCGGGTTCAGTTGTGTAGTCATCTTGTTCTCGTCCATTTGATCCTTCTTTTTCTTTCTCTATAAAATTTATTTTTGAAAAATCAATATGACTCCCGGTAACAAGAAGGGCTACGACAGGAGCAAGGTAATTTCCGAACTTGTAAAACATGACACATGCTAATTTGCCAATTGAACTTGAAACAATAGGATTGCTTTCAAGGTCGTGTGAAAGACTGTCACTATCCACAGGTAGAAAGTGACTCACTGCTTTTGTGTATAGGCATACAAGAGATCGACTCAAATCACGAGTCATTAGTGAGGCAATGTGGTTTTCATATTTTGAATGAAGTTTTAATAGTTCGTCAGCGGTGAGAGATTCAATATCCTCTGTCATGTATTGTTTTCCGAGATAAGCCTTTGACTTGCCTGAGACAATCACAGACAAAAGACGCTGTTTCTTAGAGTCTAAATCTTTGTTTTCTACAGCGTTGATATCATTTAGAAGAAGTAATTCGTCTTGATTCATTTTATAATAAAAAATATTAATTTTAAATGACATTGATTTTGGAAACCTTTATTTTACTGAAAAAAATAAGGAGAAACCTAAAAAAACGGGGTGTGTCATTAGATGAGCGATTTGTGATCAAAAACAATGAAAAATTGACGTCGTCAAAAAATCTGTTGTATTCTCCATCTTTATATCTCTGGTGTTGGTTTGCTGGAAACAGCTCTGAAGGCGATAAACAGTGGAGACATGCATGCCCAGAGTGATGGCGACCTGCTGTGGTGACTCTCAGGCATCCAGACATCCCCTGTGCTCTTTCATGATCTTGGGCATCTTGATGTAGCGGTTGATTGGACCTTTTTTTAGCCATTTTCTAGGTGAAATATTTATAGCCTGGTTTCACTGAGCAGCGTGAGCTGATGTTCACATTTCTGCATGTGGTGCAAGGATCACATGACACATGCTGTCCATGTGCAGAGAAGGCTGACTCAGCACTAATCGCGCAATGCGGTGGGGTAAAAAACACAAAACGGCTAGTACTGCAAGAACTAAGTATGCTGCACATGCTGACAATATTCATTTCAATTTGTAATCAAATTATTTACGTTTGAATGGTTCCTTGCTTTTTCGCACTTTTTATGCCTCATAGTTTATATAACATAAAAACAAATAAGGCTGCCACAATGTTGTTGCATGAATGATCCTAGCATAGAACACTTAACTCTTTACTCCCAGAACTAAATGACTTCCATTCGATAGAATTAGACTTGCATGGTATTACTGGTAAACTGAGAGGAAAAAAGGCATGGCATTGTACTGGTACCGTACGGTATACCAGTACGAGTGCTATGTACTGATACACTGGGCTATTATTAGTAGTAATAATAATACCGGTTATTATATAGGCGCTTTACCCAATTCTGCGAATCGGCTCAAAGTGCCGCGAACTGAACCCAACACGCATGCTCACATGACACACACACATACACTCTGATGACAAACACAGTACAAGACAAACACAGGATATTCACATGGTGCGAAGGGTCAGCTGAGCTAATGAGGTTTCGGAAATTTTAATGGCTTGTATTTGAAATTTATAAAGTAGCCTGAAACCGGTACCAGTAGTAATGAACCAAAACAGAAGGTAGAGAGAAGAAAGTAGCGGATCGAGGGCCGGAAGTAACTATAGTGTGAGATGTTTTCTAAAGTGTGCTTTTGTTCAGCTTAGTACATCACATTTGAACATTTTCTGATAAATAATAATAGCGCTGAATTATACACGTCAAGTCACCATGAATAGCTCAACCACTAAAGTCCAAGGCTGGCAAGTGATTGGCATGGCACCAGACAAATCATGCACCACCCAGCAGGTGTGTGTGTGTGTGTGTGTGTGTGTGTGTGTGTGTCTGTGTGTGTGTGTGTGTGTGTGTGTGTGTGTGTGTGCACGCGTGCATGCGTGCATGCCTGCATGCGTGCATATGTGTCTGCGTGTGTGTGTGGGAAAGAGAAAAAAAAGAAAGAGGGAGAAACTCTTACGTACTCTAGGCAGTACCGCCAACTATACTGCACATTTGTCCCAGACTTATGAAATTTGGCAGTTAAGTACAGTTTTTAACGCAGTTTTGATTGGTAACATTCAATTTTCTGTGACCGTTAAAATAAGTAAGGGGAGATAACTCTTACAGACACTTTTCAGTTATATCAAGATTGCAGAGATAAGCAAAAGAGAGAGTACATCGACTCTATATCAATAATGCCGTATCGATAGTTCTAAATCAGGGTAATATACGTACGTAATTACGTTACGGTCCAGAATTTCCAATCTCCCGTTATCACAGTTGGCGTTCCTGAGAAATTGCGACTACACAGAAGAATGTAGCCGATTCACTACAGGTAATATTATATGTCGGCGGCTAAAAAGCTTCCTTGCCGGTTTAACTGCGCCATGGACCTGAAACGGTTAGAACACACACCCCACACCTCTCTCCCCCTCCCCTCCCACACACATTCTGTACACGCCACCCCACCACCCACCCTTTACCCTATACACTCCCCTACATCCTGTACACACCACCCCACCACCCACCCTTTACCCTATACCCCCCCACCCTCCCACACACATATACCTCACACCCATCCCCCTACCCCCCACACCCCACCCCACCCCACCCTACAAAGCCCGACACACTCACACTTTACACAGGCACCCACCCCACCCCCCACACAGGCACCCCCCACACAGGCACACACAAACATATCAGGCCAAATTATTCCGTTCTGTGTCAACGCTTCAAATTTATGTCACTAAGTCACTAGGACAAACTTTTTGAAAATAGGTTTTTCTCCAAATAGAGATCACCGGGTCGTTCCTAAATAATTAGGACACGCAACGTTAGTAGTAGAATAGAGAAAAATAATTTTGTTTTTGTGTTTCGACGTCTGACAAAGTGTGGAGAAAAATATGTTGTTGTTTTCATTCCAAGCACACATCCGGCAGACCAACCTACGACGCATTTGAAATTGAAAGACAAAACCCATCACTCTACTCCCAGTGAGGGACCTCAGTGATTCAAAGTCACTATACATGCACCCTGTCAGTACCGGATCAGGGACACCAGCTATCGCGTTGAGTGGGTTTATTGCCTTGCAACCGGGCCAGAGCAGGAAGAGAATAAAGCCAGACAAGCTTTTGTGTAGTCATTATTATAACACCTGCCGTGTGTGTGAGTTTATTAGATTGTGTCCATTTCATGACCAGGAAGTTGTGCTTGAAATCGGTAGTGAAACGGATACCTTTTTATTCTCAGTGGGTACGACCCTGTACAATACACCTTTAATGCCCAAGCTTTTGCGTAGTCATTATATAACACCTGCCGTGTGTGCGTGGGTGAATTTATTAGAATGTACCCACCCCTTTCATGACCAGATAGGCATGCATAGTGTTTTGTACACACAGTTTATATATTGTGTTTTAAAAATGAACTTAATGACACTCGACCCACACTGTGGCTTATTTGTTGGTGCCACGGGCTGTGGAAAAACTGAATTTGTACTTAATCTATTACAAACAAGATACCTTCATCATTTTGAAAACATTGTGATATTCTGTCCTACTGTCAAACACAACAAAGCTTATCACAACCGTTCATTCATTTGGACTGACATCAACATTTACTTAGTTGACCCTGAGAAGAAACTGAACGACTACCTGCAGTATTTTTACAAGCAATTTGAAGGACACCCAACCCTGTTCATAGTCGATGACTGCTCTGCAGATAAGGATATTGTTAAAAAGAGAAACACACTGGCAGAACTGGCCTTCAGTGGCAGGCATGCAAATGTCAGTGTATGGATTCTCACTCAAAAATATAATGCTGTACTGAAAGATTTTCGTGAGCAGTTAAAGTTTATCTGTTTGTTTTACTGTAAAGATCGTGACAGCTTTGAAGACTGTCTCAGAGAGAACGATGTTATCCCCAACAAACACGAACGAGACATTGTGAAAATAAACTGAAATTGACTAAGCATCTAAAGATTATTTTAAAGACAGATCAACCCACTGGGTATGGGTTAGTAAATTAATTTAGCCATATGGTTTGTCCATAAAAATGACAGACAGACAAACCATTGATATCACAGACTGCTTCAAAGATGTTGAGTGCATTTATGACTTTAAAACGCATGTTAAAAAGCCGTTTGAGCTCGGTATAAAACTTTCAACACCGGCACTGATAAGCATGGCATATAATGTGACTTTGGAGTATTCTGAATCTTTTCCATGTTATGAGTTCAAGACTGTTGATCTTAGGACACATACCTTTAGCGTTAATGATGCTAACTGTGACTGGTTTGAGGCACTGTGTAAACACATATTCAGACAACTATGTAAACTACATGATTATATTGAAGACGTTACAGTCAATAAAGTGGTATTACACCTACAGCGCAAGCAGTAATATTTTTATATTATTATTTTGTCGGACAAATAAAAATGACGCTCAACACAATTGATGTTACAAACTGTTTCAGATATATCCAGCACTTTGATCAGTTAAGAACAGATTTCAAACAACCGGACATAACACCAGTATCAACACAGGAGATGATTTATGTGTCATATCAAATGACTTTAGAAATATTTGAGGAGTTACCATTTGTAGAGTACATGCCTGTTGATCTTAAGACACATACCTTTGAAGTTGATGATGACTGGTTTGAGTCAGTGTGTGAGCAAATATTCAGACAACTATGTGAACTGAATCTATTTATTGTAGGTGTTACAGTCAATAAAGTGGTATTACACAAGGTGTAATGTTTTCTATTTATTATTTTGTCGGACAAATAAAAATGACGGACAATTCCCAAAGCTTGTCAAGCTTAAGAAACGTGTTTCACACAACAGACTTGCCTATATCCAACACTTACAGTGTTTATGAATCAATAGAAAGGTCTTTTTTTGGTCATACAAGATAACCTTCTTCAGGTAGTGTAAAGATTCAGATTGTTGCGAAAATAGAATTTACCAGGGTAGATGGTGAAGTGATTGTTTCATATATCTCAACAAGGCAACACACAGTTAATTCAAAAGAGGAATTGGAAAAAGTGTTTAGAGAAAGACTATTGCCTGACTTTCTAGAAGCAATTGACAGAGCAAAAATGCAAGGGTCTGGTTGGCATGAAGGCCGTGTACATGAACTGCAACTGAAGCAGTCAAGATATCATCCTATATTAGGCAAATCATGGTTGCCACTACCAATTGAGGTTGCAGACAAAAAGGCTGTCGTCAATGTTCAGAACAAAGATAATTTCTGTTTCATGTGGTGTGTGCTTGCCAAACTGCATTTTGTAAAAACAAAACCTGAACGTGTATCTAACTATACCAAATTTGTAAATGAACTCAACTTCAGTGGCATAGATTTTCCTGTTAAGGTGGAGGATACAGATGTGTTTGAAAAACTAAATCCTGGGATATCTGTGAATGTGTATGTATGGAATAATGAGTCTGAGAACAAGTTACAACCAATTAGAGTGTCACCAATTGCCCCAACCTACGGTCAGTCAGAAGATAAGCATGTTGACATGTTACTAATAAGCTCCAGTGACAACTTTCACTACACAATTATTAGGAGTATGTCACGACTAATTCATAATCATGTAACAAAACACAATGGCAAACAGGAAGTATGTAAACGATGCTTACAAAGGTTTTCCTCTATTAAAGTAGCACACAAACATACCCTGCACTGTAGGTCGGCTGATGACATTCAAACAATACTTAGGTATCCAGATCCTGGTAGCAAGGTTTATTTTAAGAACTATGTTAATCAGCAAAAGCTGCCGTTTGTAGTGTACTCTGATTTTGAATCACTGGTTGTACCATATGAGGGTCCTGTTCCAGAATCATTACCAAAGACCGTAAAATTGAGTGATCAAGTGGTGTGTTCTTTCGGATATATTCTTGTTAGGTCAGATGGTCAGCATACAGAACCTGTTACCTACAGAGGTGAAAATGCAGCAAGTGAGTTTTTAACAGAAATGAGACAACTGTATAGTCAGGTAGTACATTATTTGGAAAAGTGTCAGATGCCTTTGGTGATGACAGAAGAAGACAAACAGAATTTTGATACAGCAGTGATGTGTTGGATTTGTGAACAACCTTTAGGAGGTTGTGATCAACTTCTGAAGGGTGATAAAGTTTGTGACCATGACCACATAACTGGGCGTTACAGAGGTGCTGCCCATGGTGATTGTAACTTGAAATTAAAAATAGATCCCAAGGCATACAAACTGCCTATCTTTTTTCACAATCTCAAAGGGTATGATTCACATATTATCATGCAGGCTGTGGATGAGTCTTACAAAAAAATTAGTTGTATTGCCCAGACAACTGAAAAATACTTGACTTTTAGGCTGGACAACAAATTAGCATTTTATGACTCTATGCAACATTTGTCCTTAGGGCTTGCTAGTCTCGCAGAAGGACTGACTGAGTATCCAATAACAAGTAAATATTTTGAGCCAGAATTAATCAAGAAAGGAGTCTACCCCTATGAATACATTGATCAATGGGTTGTTTTTGAAGAAAGGAGACTGCCTCCAAAAGAGAAATTTTATTCTACACTAAATGGCAACGATATTTCTGACTCTGATTACAAGCACGCACTTGATGCATGGGGTAAACTAGGGTGTCAGACAATTGGTGACTACCATGACCAGTACTTGAAAGCTGACGTTTGCTTGCTTGCAGACGTATTTGAAAGTTATCGTGAAAAGGGTTTGTTACACTACAGTCATGACCCAGCTTGCTACATAACTAGTCCTGGCATGACATGGGATGCATTTTTGAAATCCAGTAAGATATCTATAGACCTGTTGTCGGATCGTACGATGGGTGAAATGGTGGAACGTGGATTGAGGGGAGGCATTAGTATAGCTGCAAACAATTACGCCAGAGCCAACAACAAATATCTGGACGACCTTGACTTTGACCCCTCAAGGTCAAGGTCATTCATTACGTACCTTGACGCTAATAACCTTTACGGATTCGCGATGTGTGAGTAATTGCCCTTGAAAACTTTTGTCTGTATGATTTGTCACAGTATGACATAACACAGTTAACAAACTATATTATGAGTCATGACCGAAATGACGCGAAGGGTTGGATCTTTGAAGAAGACCTGGAGTACCACACCATCTACATGATTACCACAATGATTATCCGTTGGCTGTTGAGAAAATGAGTATGACGGGTAAAAAAGAAGACACCAAACTTGTGCCAAATTTGAATGACAAATTCAATTACGTTTGCCACTATCGCTTGTTACAGTTTTACATCAGACATGGGTTAGTATTAAAGAAAGTTCACAGAGGCATTCAATTTGAGCAAAGTGCTTTCATGAAAGATTACATAATGAAGAACACAACATTGCGTGCGAGGGATGGCAACACTGCATTTGACAAAGACTTCTTTAAGCTTATGAACAATGCCTGTTTTGGCAAGACGATGGAAAATCCTCATCACCGCAAAGATGTGAGACTGGTCACAACTGAATCAGGTGCAATTAAACTTACAGGCAAGCCACAGTACACAGGGTACAAAGAGTTTCATTCATCATTGTATGCAGTGTCACTCAAAAAAAAGATAGTTAAACTGGACAAGCCAGTATTCATTGGTATGGCAATTCTTGAGTTGTCAAAACTGTTGATGCTTGAATTTTATTATGATTACTTCAAACCAAAGTATCCTGATTGTCGTCTGCTATACACTGACACTACTCTATGATCATAGACGTGCCTACTGAAGACTTTTACGAAGACATGAAAACAGAACTACACATGTATGAAACATCTGATTACCCTAAGGATCACCCGCTGTTCAGCACACAAAACAAAAAAGTGCCTGGTAAGTTTAAAGATGAACTAAATGGTGTGCCTATAGTTGAGTACGTTGGACTGAGATCAAAAATGTATTCCATATTGCACCAGAAGGGCAGTTAGTCAAAAGCCAAAGGTATAAAAAAAAACAGCGATAAAAAATAAAGACATTCGACATGAACATTATAAGCAAGTATTAGATGGAGAACTGATGCCTGATTATCCAAACAAGTCACTGAGATCAAACAAACACAATCTTGAAATGATCCAAACACATAAAAAGTCACTTGCAGTAGGGGATACAAAACGCGTGTTTCACACTAAGGAAAAGGCTTATGCACCTGGGCATTACAGGCTCAAGTTATCTGAAGAAATAGCCGATGAACTGGTTGATGAACTAATCGATGAATTAGTTGATTAAATGATTAAAATGCGTAACAGTGTCTGGAGGAATAATTTGTAATTCTTCTCTGACAAATGCCCTTTGTGGGGCAGGCTCATACAGATAATAAATTGTTGCATTAGCACCAGGAACTATTTTTTTTATTATTATTGTGAACGGACGTAGACCAAATCGGATCAGTTGCCCTACGTCTGACGTCATTCTCGGCCTCACCAGGTTGATACAAATATCTTACCTGTTTTGTAAACAAGCTTGTGTCTGGAGGTGTTGTTTTTATTTCTGACCTTGATGGTATTGTTTTTAATTTAATAGCATCCGCAGGTTTAGGGTGACCTTCATTATTCATTGCTTTTATCACAGACGGTAATCTTATTACCCACTCAGTGTTACATGCATCATGCATGAGTTCCTTAGAATACTGATAGCTGAAAAGTCTCTCCGATAATTGTTTGTTAAAGTTCTCAACAATTGCCTCTGATCTATGCACGCCTGGAATGCCTCGCCGCACTAGCACTCCATGCTTTGCATATAACTGATTAACAGCGCCTTTAAATTCACTCCCATCATCGACTTGCACAAGCCTAGGAAATTTTAAAGGGCCTCGACTATAAATTTTTGATAATGCAGTGGCTACTGTGATAGCGTTCTTCGGCATCCTTGTACCTTGAAGCTATGTCAACAACAGTTAATGCATACTTGTATCGTTTCTTTCTTATTGTATCATGTGGTAGGAACAAGAGATCCATTTGTTGGGTGTCATTAAGGATAGTGTTTACAAAATGGGGTCTTGTTATTTTTCTTGGAGCAGGAAGATATATTTGCCAAATTGCTTGTTTTTGTAGCCACTGTTTTATTTGTTCGAGTGTGACATCCCCACCCACAGTGGCATGTAATTTTTCTATTGCAGTTTTCCCTTTCCAGTAGCCAATAGGGGAGTAATATATTTTTGATAGTTTAGCTCCGACGTCTGTCATTTCTTCTAGCAATAAAAAGTCCTGTAAAATATACTAATGTCATTCCCACTAGAACAAATATTATTTCTCCATTTCTTTGTTCTGGGCTTGGCTGGTAGTAGTCACTAAGTTTTGGTCGTGGGATGGTCATGTCTTCACCCGTAACAAGATAGTATTCCCTGATCGCGTCATCAACATTAGAAAATGTATGCTGTGCGTGACCCTCAAGCCTGAGTTTTTCATTGATGAAATCAAGTTTTTCTATTCTTTGCTTCTCGTAATCCTGCTGGGCTTGTGCCAGTTTTTCAGATGCCTCATTGTGATGCTTCATTTCTTCTGCAGATTCCTCTCTACCCATTTTTGAAAAGAGATAGTTTGATCCACTAATTGCCAATGCGTTAACAACTGCCCCACCAATCATAATAGCTATAGTTGCCATACTTTTTATTTACATAGAAACATTTTCTGGAATAATTCCTTGCTTGACAAGAAGGTCTTTTGTGGCAATCGATGCTGTGACAACAGCTACTAGCTTAGCACTGTCTTTGAAGTCTAATCTACTCAAGTCTGCTGATTTCATTTTGAGAAGACTTTTCCCCAGCATAGAATAAGCAACTGTTAGCCCGCTTATCACGGCAGAGTGATAGACGAGGTTCATGATGTTCTTTGCGTCGCTCATTTTCTTACGCCACAAAAATTAAAATAATAAATTTATTTACTGCATGTAAAATGGGTCCAAAGGTTTTGACACTGCTGGTAATGTGGAGACTTCTTCTTTTATTTTTGGAGTGTTTGATTTTTTGGACACTGTTCGAGTGTTTGGTTTGTATTTTTTGTATAATTGGTAACCTACGTAACAAAATCCTACAGCAAATCCAGCAACTATATATTTTGTTGTTTTAGGTTTAGACTCAGTTGTTTGTCTCTCACTTTGTGGGGGTTGTGAGGGTGTTGGTCCTGACGGTAGTAACACTGGTGCTGTTGATGGTGTGTCAGTTACATGAGCCTTTTGTGTTAATGCCTGAAGCTGTAATTTTTTTTTGTCTGTTATATTCAGCTAATTTTTTCCCTGCCTCTATTCGACCTGGACTTTTAGCATTCGTCACTGTTTGAACCTGTGTCAAGACAGGACACTGATGTGGAGTCGTCTGGGTCTCGTCCATTTTCTTCTAATTTAAAATTTATTTTATAAAAGTCAATATGACTCCCAGTTACAAGCAAGGTTACCACAGGTGCAAGGTAATTGCCAAACTTGTAAAACATGAGGCATGCTAATTTGCCAATTGAACTTGAAACTATGGGGTTGCTTTCTAGATCATGTGATAGACTGTCACTATCAACAGGTAGGAAGTGACTCACAGCTTTTGTGTATAGGCAGACAAGAGATCGACTCAAATCACGTGTCATTAGTGAAGCAATGTGATTTTCATATTTAGCATGAAGTTTGATTAGCTTGTCAGCGGCAAGGGATTCTATGTCTTCTGTCATGTATTGTTTACCGAGAAAAGCTTTTGATTTTCCAGAAACAACTACAGAGAGAAGACGCTGTTTTTTAGAGTCTAAGTCTTTGTTTTCTACAGCACAGATATCGCTTAGAAGAAGTAATTCGTCTTGGTTCATTTTATAATGAAAAATATAAAAAAATAACACAGCTTTGCTTGGACCTGTGAATAACTTATGAAGTTACTGTTCATGTAACTTTCTAGAATAACGTGATCTTACTTGATAACTAATTTCAAAGTTACCTACAACTTAAAATAAGAACTTATAAGTGTCTTATCATAAGTTCTTATAAGTTCTTGACTCCAGACAATAAGATACTTGGACAGATTTCTCAAGTTACAAGGACAACAAGAAAACTTTTTTTCTCAGTAGTACTCTGGTGGTGGAGCTGTCAAATGAGCACTTATAAAAGGCATGACATCTCTTTGCGAAGAGTATTTCAGAATTAATGAACGATTACCAAAACTGATTTTTACTTGCTTAAAAGTCCTTGAACTTTTTTCATAGTTTCTTCCACCCCTATTTTTTTTCCTTCCTCTAAAAAAGATTGCTTTAGCACTTCAACATTCATGGGTTGACTACGCATCTTATTCTGTATTTCAGATTTCTGTTGTTTGTAATTGGCCAAATCATCCTGGACTCTCTTAAATTCGTGATCGTCAATTGTATTATCCTCTAAAACCTTACTGATAATAAGTTTCATACTGCTCAGCTTAGCTCCAGCGAGCGTACTCAAGGCTTCATGCTTCTGCAACTTTGTATGAAATCTTTTGTTAAGGGCTTCCATACCAAAGCATGCCAGGCCTGTGGCAGCACCAACACCTTCAATAGCAATTCCTATGATACTTCCAATTCCAGTGGCAAAGAGGGCTAAACCAGTGACAGATAATCCAGCTGAAACCACACCATTGATGTGTTGTGTACAGAATTGAAAACCGTTTTGTAACGGCGTTTGCACCGAGAGTATTTTGCTTGTTCTCCTTCCAAATACTTCAACGCTTCTGTAATATTCATTAAACGGAATGAGTCTGCCTGTAATGTTTTATCACGCTCAATAGGATCAAGCGGCTCAGGTGGTATTTGTGAATACAGTGGTGGCATTTTTTTTGACAAATATTTTTTTAATTTTATTTAATCTTCTAATTAATTTTGCAACTCTTCAAAGGTATACAATTTGCTAGCGTAATAAAATGAAACAAGATCTATGTGTTCCAGGTTTATGAAACTTAGATAAACTAGAGTTGTTTTATCAATCACTACCTTAACAGCAGGGACACTACTCGAAACTTCAAAATCTGTATTGATTTTTCTAATAGCAATAACAACCTTTGTTGACTCTGCTACTGAGCTATCCCACGTAAGTTTGATTCCCTGTGCGATATCTGCTTCTTTCACAGCTTCCACAGATCTCATGAGAATTTCAAAAACTATTGTCGCTTCTTTATCTATGGTAAAATTTGCTGGTACGAACGAAATAGAAGTATCTGTTCTACCCTTCCTATTTGTAAGAAAATACCTTCGTTTACCATACTCTTGAAGTTTTAGTTTTTCTCTGCTATTGGTTTCAGAATAGCTTGGCACAAGACTTACAAGCGTTGGCTCAGAGTTAACAACTTTTCTAAATACTAAGGCACCTTCATCAGTAAAATAAACATAAGGACTGACAAAAACAAACTTTATGTCCCATACAATGGGAATAGGTGCAAGCAGAACAGGGGTAGGAATAATTACCCACTTATTACCCACATGTTTTAAGCTGTAGAGCACATTACTTGCAGGAGTAGGAACAGTAACATCACGAAGTTGACTAAGTTTAGAAAACTGTCTCTCAGCGCCATCTTTTACATCATCAATTACCTTTCGTTTGTACAATCCAACAGAAACAAGTTCAAGGCCATACACCTCTCCTACCTCACATTCTTTATCAAAATCTTGCACGTTGGCCAAATCTTTCAACTCTATTGACGGACATGCAACTGGAATAATTCTCGGCTTTGGACCAAGACCGCTCATTTTTTATTTTAGCAAAAATAAAATTTATTTCACTTCCAACACAACATAAAAATCATGCATTACAACTGGTTTGTCATCCTGATTAGTTACATATAAGCACAATGATTCAAAGAAACTGCAGCCCAATTTTTTAAACTGAGAATTAGGAAATCTAACAACTACATTTTCGCAATAAGGAGCAGTTCCAGGCGACACACATTTCAACAAAGATGAAGGCTTTCCATTGTGAAGATTATCAGTAGTGCTTAGTTCTTTCAGATGAACATTTAGCACTGTGTGTACTGACAAATGAACAGGATATCTGCCAGTTATTCTTGGGTTTTTTGGTGATAGTAGACGTCCATCTGATTGTGACCAATCTTCATCTGGATGTGTTATTTTTTTACTTAAAAAAACAAGTAATAATAAAAGACTAATTGATAAAGAAAACTGACCACTTTTCGGAAATTCAATTGTGACAAGTAAATTAGCTGGGTTTAAAGTTGCTTTAATTTTAAATTCATTTTGAAGCCATTCAGCTAAAATACAAAAGTCATAATATCCAGCTCGTAAAATATCACCCTTTTCTAAACCATCAAGAGTTCCACTTACAGAATAATAATAATGTACTGAGATGTCTGTATAATAAGTAGTGAGGGTTAGGACTAGGTTGAAACACGCGTATTATGTATGCATATGTAGAGGTGGGTGTGAATGTATAAGTGCCGCTCAGTTCAGTCCATAAAAGATGTTTGTGTGAGATGTGTAAGAGTTATGTGTAAAGATTTTGTAGTGTTTACTTTATATCCATTTGGAATTTGTAGCTGTGCAAGTGCAGAGAGAAAATGTTCATAATTATGCTATAATGTTTTTATGTCTTGTTTGTACTATTTGTTACTGATAAATGTACCACAAGCGAATTTCTCTTTTCGAGATAATAAAGTACTCTTATTCTTATTCTTATTATTCTACGGACGATGATTTCCTTCATGGCTCTGGCCGTACTATCGAAAACGGCAGTGACGGAATCTCAATTCAAATACAGAAAAAAACTGAAACCGATGGATTAATAAATATATATCTATATCTGATTTCTGATGCGCAACTTAACATTTCTGACAGCAGGCTAAGTAGTCACATATATTAAAAGTATTCACTTAGCTTTTGAGTTGTTTTGGTTTTAATCCTTCACAGCCCATTTTGAATCACGATAAAATCCGAACGTGTCACGCTTGTGCGGTAAACTCAGCTAAATTGGGCATAAAACGGGTACAGTACAGGGTGGTCCCCACTGAGCATTAAAAGGTATCCGTTTCACTACCGATTTCAAGTGCACCTTCCTGGTCATGAATGGGCGCAATCTATAAACACACCCTATGGCAATTGTTCATAATAATGACTACGCAAAAGCTTGTCTGGCTCGATTCTTAACGTGTTAGCAGACACGTCACGCTTGTGCGATAAAGTGGACATGAAAGGTGTTTCACTACATTGTGCCACTGACAGATTCTCTTCCTGCTTTGGCCCGGTTGTGAAAGCAGGTGTTTCTGATCAGGTTTCAAACGAAGTAAGCCAATACAGGCACCCGATTTCATGATCATACTTTTCACTAGAAAAAATGTATTCAATCTTTTGTAAGTAGATTATCGTGTGCCTGTAATATGCTACCGCCCAATTCTCTCCTCGCGTGAGTTGTTGATCTAAAATGACACTCGTAAACAGGGTGTGTGTATGCGTGATTTTGAATCACTGAGGTCCCTCACTAAGAGTAGAGTATTGGGTTTTGCCTTTCAATTTCAAATGCGTCGTAGGTTGGTCCGCCCGGATGTGCTGATGTGTGGTTGGAATGAAAACAACAACATTTTCTCCGCACTTTATCAGACACAAAAACAAAATTATTTTTCTCCATTCTACTACTAACGTTGCGTGTCCTAATTATTTAGGAATGGCCTGGTGATCTATATTTGGAGAAAAACCTATATTCAAGATTTGTCCCACATAAAAAGTTTGTACTAGTGACATAGTGACATAAATTTGAAGCATTGACACAGAACGGAATAATTTGGCCTGATATGTTGTGTGTGCCTGTGTGTGCGAGGTGACTGTGTGGGGGGTGGGGTGGGTGCCTGTGTTAAGTGTGAGTGTGTCAGGCTTTGTACGGTGGGGTGGGGTGGGGTGTGGGGGTAGGGGGGTGGGTGTGTGTGTGTGGGGGGGTGGGGGTATAGGGTAAAGGGTGGGTGGTGGGGTGGCATGTACAGGATGTAGGGGAGTGTATAGGGTAAAGGGTGGGTGGTGGGGTGGCGTGTACAGGATGTCTGTGGGAGGGGAGGGGGAGAGAGGTGTGGGGGTGTGTGTTCTAACCGTTTCAGGTCAATGGCGCAGTTAAACCGGCAAGGAAGCTTTTTAGCCGCCGACATATATTACCTGTTGTGAATCGGCTACATTCTTCTGTGTAGTCGCAATTTCTCAGGAACGCCAACTGTGATAACGGGAGATTGGAAATTCTGGACCGTAACGTAATTACGTACGTATATTACCCTGATTTAGAACTATCGATACGGCATTATTGATATAGAGTCGATGTACTCTCTCTTTTGCTTATCTCTATTGCAGCCAATCCATATTATATGGAATGAAAATGTGTTTTGCTAGAATTGGATGACAATGTGAGTGTATGTAAATGGTACACGTTTTGTTTGTTTGTACATCAGCCTGTCAGTTAACGGCTGTTATTAAGGTCATACTATTATTTGACGATGGTAAACGTTAATGCAGCTGTTTTATCTGAGACTGTGTCAACCACGTACTTTAAATTTGGCATGGTGATAGTCGATGGTAAGACCTGTTTAAACATCCCAAACGGAATGACCTCCATAAATGGTGAAGGTCAGGAGAGGTCAACTGCTATACGGCACATCACATACAAGAATTATGTTGCTTCCTCTGAGGTCAAGGTCAAGGTGATCATATTAACTAAACCATTGCTCTTGGTCTTTGTATTGACATCTGTGGAACAACAGAATAAGTCTGAATCAAATGTGAAGGGTTGATAGGAATGTTAAAAAGAGTTTTTTATGCTCGAATGACGTCATTATCTTGAATGTCAAGGTCGTTGTGGTCATGTGTCTTTGTAAGTAATATATTCTTGTCTTGGCAATATTTTTGAAATTATCAGACTGATTGGCTCAAGTGTAAATTGAGAACAGTCCAGCATGTAAGAAAGTGTAAGAAACAAATATTGGGCTTCTGTCCTTAAAGTCAAGGTCAAAGCGGCCATTCTTATATTTCCTTAAGAGATGTCTCCCAGATTAGTTTGTCTTCAAATTTGGTATGATGTGATATATTAATGAAAAAGGCATTTCATGAAAGAATTATGACACAACCTTAAAGGTTGAGGACCTAGCAGCCATGTTAGTTTCACACTGTGTATTATTCCAAGTAATATCTCTGAAATTGCTTATATTTTGACTGGACACTTGAACTTGATTTGATGTTTTGATGATGTCCAAAATGAAAGGTGAGTTCAGTTCAGCTCGATTTAGTTTAAGGTGGGATCTCTGTGCTTTGAAAAGGCCAATGTGCGCTCCTCCCAATCTTTCATACATTTCTCCAGTGGTTTTGTTTGATTTTGTTGTTGTTGTTGCTGATATTGTGTCATTACTGGATGATTTAATATGGATCTTTCATATCTGTTCAAGTTTGCCCCCTGCAGCAACCGCAACATCTCTCTTCTTTTCCTACTACGGAGGCAATCGCAGAGATAGTAATACTGAGCGGACTAAAGCTTCATTAACACAATGACTGAGTTAACCCCTTAATTATATATTTTTTGGCCAACCATATCCATGTCTCCAGCACAGAGTAAATACCATTGGAAGTTACCCCTAAATCATTATTATTTAAACAGCCACATTTTTATGAAAATCAAAAATAATAATTGAGGGGGTTAACTCAGTCATAGTGTTAATAATACTTCTCAATGTTACTATGTATGTACACACAGCCCGTTGCTAGCACTCTGACTGGGACTGAGCATGTCTAGAACACGCCCCGCCAATGAACTCGCTAACACTGTGTTATGACACTCCAATTCCTGTGCACGCACACCGCTAGTGACGCCTGCCGCCTGGGACAACAGCGCTGTACTAAGATTTTCATAAGCCGACACAGAGCTAAATTAACAATAACTCTCTCTTGTTACTACATGGTTCAGTCAACTGTTACTCTTTATGATTAGGTCGACGGGTTTTAACTGCATACATTTTTTTCACCCGTGACTGAAAGGAATTGAACCCGGATTGCACTTAAAAATGTATTGATAACGGCACGACTGGTCCTGTCATGTTCTGAACACGCCCTTACTGCTAGACTGAAAATGTTTGCGGCTGTCCCCATATGTAAAGAAGAAACTGTATGACCCTGACATATGTATAATAAGGCCTTCATAAGTAATGTTTGAAAGCCCCGACCTCAAGATTGATTGTACATTGCTTAACGTCCCGACAGCAACAAGGCTTTCTCAGGACGTGCCTGCACTGCTTGTGAAAAAAAATAAACAGAACATTGAATGTATGTCACCAGCCGGTCAAATACATTAAATAAACCTAACACATGGGGCCTAAATAAAGCTAAGACCATTTAGCAACACACATCCAATATCAAGAGCTACAGGCAGTGCAGACAGTAGGGAGAGTTTTAAAAAGGCAAATACAGGTGAATGGACAAAGGGTAGACAGAAACACATGCCCCAGAATAGAGAGAAAAACCCACCCTGTGGGGCTGACCAGGGTGACCCTGGGAACTAAAAAATACCTAACCCCACCCGACCTCAAGAAATGTAAAGTGGGGAAACACAAACAAGTCAGGACTTGCCTTATGCACTGTTGGCGGTTCCTGAGAACTATAAGTCTGTAGGCAAGTGAGACTTCTTACAACACATAGGTATTCTATGTAAGTACTTGACAAAGAACTTTCAATTACTTACCCTTTGTTCTTACAAGTTCTTTGTAAGAAGTTAACCCAAGTACTTAATTATTAGGACTATTTTCCCAACTTACAAGGACACAAGTAAACTGAAGAAAAAAAAAACCACGCAATTTAACCTGCAGTGCTCTGTCCCCAGTTTTTTTCACTCATGTCAAGTCTTGTCAGCTATGTACACTCAGTTATGCGTGGGCACGGGTTTTCCTTTTCAAGCATGACAAAAGCTGCTCTATCCTATGTTCAACCGAGATATGTTAACTGACGATCGAACCAGTTTCAACCTGATCTGGTAGCGTGCCTTTAAACAAATTTCATTGGCCAGCATTATTCTACACAATACATGCCAAGATAGAATAAAACTAACTCCCCCGGCAAGGCACAGTCAATCATGACACAATATTTCGGTGGAAAAAGTGCTTTTGAGCAAGATTGTCTTCTCCGTAAGCGGTGGTGCGCTCGTAAAAAAAAGTGGCTCGTTTTCAAGAAGAATTAGAAAAACTGACTGTTAATGTAGAGGAGTTGAAAGCAAGCTTAAATAATATTGATCAAGAGATGATAAATATAGCTAATACAATAATGGAGCTTGCTGATGAAAACAACTTTGAGGCAGTTGCAAACATGGAAAAAGAATATGGTAAACTTGTGGGAAAAACTGAAAAAATTAAAACAGCTATTTTGCGAGAGGAGCAAAAGATGAGATTAAAAGAGAAGGATATACGGCTGAATGAGAAAATTGCAAAAGATCTCGATGATAAAATGAAGCAATTACAAGACAAAAGCCCTCCACTCAAAAAATTGATTGCATTTATTACAGAGAGAAGAAAACAACAGCCAGGAGAAAATAGTAAACGACCAATGGATACATCAGAGTAGTTCCACCGCTTACTGTGAATTGAAATATAAACAGTTTACATTGCTCTCGGCTTTTGTGCATACAATCAAATTAACACATCACATCATATCATATTTAGCGTGATGTGTCAGAGGTGTGATTTTCCTAGGGAATGTACCGACAGCTCACACATTCACACACACATGAAACTACATCCGAGAGCAATACACCTTTGGCTCTGACATGTGGTCTTTAGTACAAAGTAGGTGACCACAAAAATTTTTCATCTACAATTGAGCTGTCAAGGGTTTCTGACCTTTCTGATGAGACTAATTAAGTCGAAACAGCTCCTCGTTTCAAAGGTAAGTGCATTTTTATTTCACTTATTATTAAAAATATATTTTATTATAAAATGAACACAGATGAACTGCTATTATTAAATGATATTGGCGCTGTAGAAAACATAGACTTAGATTCGAAAAGGGAAAGACTTTTATCTGTAGTGGTTTCTGGTCATTCCAAAACTTATCTCGGAAAGCAATATTCAACCGAAGATATACAATCCCTCACGGCTGCTGATTTATTTAAACTTCATTTTAAATATGAACAGCACATGGCTTCACTAATGACCCGTGATTTGAGCAAATCAATTGTCTGCTTATATTCAAAAGCTGTGAGTTACGCTCTCCCTGTAGACATTGAAAATCTCACAAATGACCTCGAGAGTAACCCCATTGTAACGAGTGCAATTGGTAAATTAGCTTGCCTTTTATTCTACAGGTTTGGTAATTTGCTGGCTCCTCTGGTAACATTAATCGTAACTAGCAGCCATATCGATTTTACGAAATTAAATTTTTTTGTTGATAAAAATGGATGACCAACAGACGACCCACCAAACGACCCCACAGATGAACCCTGTTTCGGACCCTGCCCAGACCCCGATTCACACAGTGACAAAAATTAAAAGTCCAGGCCGCGTTGAGTCAGGAAAAAGATTAGCCGAATGGAACAAGCAGAAAAAGTTACAGCTACAGGCGCTAACAGAAAAGGCTCATGTAAGTGATCCGCCATCAACACTGTTAGGACCGTCAGGACTGTCAGAACCGTCAGGACTTTCAACACCCCTGTCACACCCACATCAAAGTGAAAAACCTTCAACCCAGTCTAATTCTGAAACAGCAAAATATGTAGTTGCCACATTTGTTGTCGGATCTGGTTTTGTAGCTTACCAATTATACAAAAAATACAAGCCACAGACTCGTACAGTGACCAAAAAATTAAACACTCCATCATCAAAAACAGAAGTCTCCACATTACCAACAATACCCAAAGTTGTCGACCCATTTATCATGCAGTAATAAATTTATTATTTTAATTTTTCTTGCCTAAGAAATGAATGACTCAAAGAATTTAATGAATCTTGTGTATCACTCTGCAGTAATCAGTGCATTAGCAGTAGCGTTTTCTATGCTGGGAAAAAATCTACTCAAAATGAAATCAGCAGACCTCAGTAGACTTGATTTCGAAGACAGCGCTAAGCTAATTGTAGTTGTAACAGCGTCAATCGCCACGAAAGACCTTCTTGTTAAACAAGGAATTATTCCCGAAAATATATCTATGTAAATAAAATAAATATGGCGACGATAGCTATTATGGTGGGAGGTGCGATGGTTAACGCCCTCGCATTCAGTGGTTCAAACTATCTCTTTTCAAAAGTAAGCAGAGAAGAATCTGCAGTAGAATTAAAGCGTCATAATGAGGCATCTGAGAAATTAGCACAGGCAGAACAGGCATATGAAAAACAAAGAATTGAGAAACTTGATTTCATCAATGAAAAACTCCATCTAGAAAACCACGCACAACATACGTTTTCAAATAGACGACGCAATTCGTGAGTATTTTCTTGTCACGGGTGAAGATATGTCTATCCCAAAACCAAAACTAAGTGACTACTATCAACCAAGCCCAGAACAAAGAAACGGGGAGATAATCTTTGTTCTAGTGGGAATGATATTTGTTTATTTTACTGGAGTTTTCATTGCTAGAAAAAATGGCAGCCGAAAATAAACTATCGAAAATATATTACTCACCATCAGGGTATTATAAAGGAGCAACCGCTATTCAGAAATTACATGCCGCTGTGGGCGGAGATATAACACTCAATCAAGTCAAGCAATGGTTACAGAGACAGGCAATTTGGCAGATATATCTCCCTGCTCCAAGAAAGATAACAAGACCCCATTTTGAGAACACAACACCTAATGACACGCACCAAATGGACCTCCTGTTTCTTCCGCATGACACAATAAGAAAGAAACGATACAAGTACGCTTTGACTGTCGTAGACATAGCTTCAAGGTACAAAGACGCTGAACCCATATCTGACAAAACAGCCAGTACAGTTGCTACTGCTTTATCAAAAATATATAGTCGAGGTCCTTTAAGATACCCTAGACTAGTGCAGGTCGATGACGGATCTGAATTCAAAGGTGCTGTTAATCAGTTATTTGCGAAGCATGGCGTACTGGTCAGACGTGGCATTCCAGGTGTACACAGATCACAGGCAATTGTAGAAAACTTTAACAAACAGTTATCAGAAAGACTTTTCAGTTACCAGTATTCTAAGGAACTCATGCATGACACCCGGAACACTGAGTGGGTAAAGAGATTACCACATGTGATAAAAGCAAGGAACAATGAAGGACACCCAAAACCTGCTGATGCTATTAAATTGAAAACAATTACAGAGCCAAAAACAATGTCAGCACAGGCACCCGACACAAGTTTATTTACTAAACAGGTAAGATATCTATATCAACCAGGTGAAGCTGAAAATGACATAAAGCGCAGGGCGACAGACCCTATCTGGTCAACATCCGTTCATAATATAAAAAAAATAATTCCCAGCGCAGACGCAACAATATATTACCTGTTCGACCCTGCACCCCAGAGGGCATTTGTCAGAGAAGAATTACAGATTATTCCCCCAGACACCGTTACTCATTTCAGTAACTAAGTCATCAATTAATTCATCAACCAGTTCATCACAAATGTCTTCAGATAACTTGAGCCTGTAATGTCCAGGTGCATAAGCTTTTTCCTTAGTGTGAAACACTCTTTTCGTGTCTCCAACTGCAAGTGATTTCTTATGTGTTTGTCACGTCCTGAGAAAGCCTTGTTGCTGTCGGGACGTTAAGCAATGTACAATCAATCTTATGTGTTTGAATCATTTCAAGATTATGTTTGTTTGATCTCAGTGACTTGTTTGGATAATCAGGCATTAATGCACCATCTAACACTTGCTTGTAATGTTCATGACGTATGTCTTTATTTTTTATTGCTGTTTTTTTTTATTCCTTTGGCTTTCGACTGACTTCCCTTCTGGTGCAGTATAGAATACATTTTGGATCTCAGTCCAACATACTCAACTATTGGCACACCATTTAGTTCATCCTTAAACTTACCAGGCACTTTCTTGTTTTGTGTGCTGAACAGTGGATGATCCTTAGGGTAATCAGACGTGTCATACATGTGTAACTCTGTTTTCATGTCTTCATAAAAGTCTTCAGTACACACATCAATGATCATAGAGTCAGTGTCAGTGTATAACAATCGACACTCAGGATACTTCGGTTTAAAGTAATCATAATAAAATTCAAGCATCACCAGTTTTGACAACTCCAGAATTGCCATACCAATGAATACTGGCTTGTCCAGTTTAACAATCTTTTTTTTGAGTGACACAGCATACAATGATGAATGAAATTCTTTATACCCTGTGTACTGCGGCTTACCTGTAAGTTTAATTGCGCCCAATTCAGTTGTGACCAGTATCACATCTTTTCTGTGATGAGGATTTTCCATCGTCTTGCCAAAACAGGCATTGTTCATAAGCTTAAAGAAGTCTTTGTCAAATGCAGTGTTGCCGTCTCTGGCACGAAGGGTTGTGTTCTTCATTATGTAATCTTTCATGAAAGCACTCTGATCAAATTGAATACCTCTGTGAACTTTCTTTAGTACTAACCCATGTCTGATGTAAAACTGCAACAAGCAGTAGTGACAAACGTAATTGAATTTGTCATTTAGATTCGGCACAAGTTTAGTGTCTTCTTTTTTCCCAGTCATACTCATTTTCTCAACAGCTAATGGATAATCATTGTGGTAATCATGTAGATGATGTGGGTACTCCAGGTCTACTTCAAAGATCCAACCCTTTGCGTCGTTTCGGTCATGTTTCATAATATTGTTTGTTATGTCTGTTATGTCATACTGTGACAAATCATACAGACAAAAGTTTTTCAAGGGCAATAATTCACACATCACGAACCCATAAAGGTTATTAGCGTCTACATAGGTAATGAATGACCTTGACCTTGAGGGGTCAAACCCAAGGTCACCATGGGCGTCCAGATATTTGTTGTTGGCTCTGGTGTAATTGTTCCCTGCAATACTAATCCCTCCCCTCAATCCACGTTCCACCATTTCACCCATCGTACGATCAGACAACAGGTCTATAAATATCTTACTGGATTTCAAAAATGCATCCCATGTCATGCCAGGACTAGTTATGTAACAGGCAGGGTCAAGTTTGTAGTGTAACAAACCCTTCTCACGGTAACTTTCAAATACGTCTGCTAGTAAGCAAACGTCAGCTTTCAAGTACTGGTCGTGATAGTCACCAATTGTCTGACACCCTAACTTCCCCCACGCATCAAGAGCATGCTGGTATTCAGAGTCAGAAATACCTTTTCCAGTTAGTGTAGAATAAAATTTCTCTTTTGGTGGCAGTCTTGTTTCTTCAAACACAACCCAGTGATCAATGTACTCATATGGATAAACACCTTTCTTAATCAAGTCTGGCTCAAAATATTTACTCGTTATTGGATACTCAGTCAGTCCTTCTGCCAGACTAGCCAATCCTAAAGACAAATGTTGCATGGAGTCATAAAATGCTAATTTATCTAACCTAAAAGTCAAGTATTTTTCAGTTGTCTGGGCAATACAACTTATGTTTTTGTACGACTCGTCTACAGCCTGCATGATAATGTGTGAATCATACCCTTTGAGATTGTGAAAAAAGATTGGTAACTTGTATGTCTTGGGATCTATTTTTAATTTCAAGTTACAATCACCATGTGCAGCACCCCTGTAACGCCCAGTTATGTGATCGTGGTCACGAACTTTATCACCCCCTAAAGGCTGTTCACAAATCCAACACGTCTCAGCTGTATCAAATTTTAGTTTGTCTTCTTCTGTCATCACCAAAGGCATCTGACATGTTGTGAGATATTGTACTACCTGACTATACAGATGTCTCATTTCTGTTAAAAACAGACAAGCTGCATTTTCACCTCTGTAGATAACAGGCTCTGAATGAAGACCGTCTGACCTAACAAGAATGTATCCAAAAGAACACACCACTTGGTCACTTAGTTTTATAGTCTTTGGTAATGATTCTGGAACAGGACCTTCATATTGAACAACTAATGATTCGAAATCTGCATACACTACAAACGGCAGCTTTTGTTGATTCCCATAGTTCTTAAAATACACTTGACTACCAGGATCAGGGTACTTAAGTACAGTCTGTATATCATCAGGTGACCTGCAGTGTAAAACGTTTTTGTGTGCCACTGAAATAGAGGAGAATCGTTGTAAACATTTTTTACACACTTCCTGTTTGCCATTGTGTTTTGTTGTATGTCCATGAATTAGACGTGATATATTCCTGATAATTGTGTAGTGAAAGTTATTGTCATCGCCGATTAGCAACATGTCAACATGTTTATCTTCTGACTGACCGTAGGTTGGTGCAATTGGGAACACTCTAATTGGCTGTAACTTGTTCTCAGATTCATTATCCCATACAAACACATTCACAGATATACCAGGATTTAGTTTTTCAAACAAGTCTATGTCCTCTATTTTAACAGGGAACTCAATGCCACTGAAGTTGAGTTCATTTACAAATTTGATGTAGTTAGATACACGATCAGGTCTTGACCTCACAAAGTGTAGTTTAGCAAGCACACACCACATGAAACAAAAATTGTCTTTGTTCTGTATGTTAACAACAGCCTTTTTGTTTGCTACTTCTGTTGGCAGTGGCAACCATGCTTTACCTAATATAGGATGATACCTAGACTGCTTTAGTTGCAGTTCATGTACATGTCCTTCATGCCAACCAGACCCCTTCATTTTTGCACTGTCAATCGCCTGGAGGAAGTCTGGTAATAGTCTGTCTCTAAACACGTTCTCTACCTCCGGTTCTCTTCTTGTGTTAACAGTGTGTTGTCTTGTTGATATATACGATACAATTAATTCACCGTTCATTCTAGTGAATTCTATTTTAGCAACAATCTGAATCTTCACACTGCCTGTGATAAGATTTTGTTGTATGACAGAAAAAGAGTTTTCTATTGATTCATAGACATTATTAGTATTGGATATGGGTAAGTTTGTTGTGTGAAACACATTTCTTAAACCAGATGAGCCAGGGTTTGATGGGCCAGGGCTTTGTGAATTGTCCGTCATTTTTATTTGACCGACAAAATAATAAAATAAAAAATATTACTGCTGACTCTGCTTGCTCACCTTGTGTAATACCACTTTATTAACTGTAACACTGTCAATATAAACATTTAGTTTGCGCAGTTGTTTAAATATGCTATAACAAACGTCTCCTAACCAATCATAGTTGGTATCATTAACTTTAAAGGTAGGTGTCTTTAAATCAACTGTCATGCACTCCACATCTGGATGCTCATCGACATAATCTAAAGTCACACTATATGTAGCATATATTTCTGATGGTGCTGAAAGGCTTATGTAAGTCTGTTTGGGTGATGTTATTAGGTCAGTAAAGTGCATAACATTTTTGAAAAGGTGTGTGAGATCAAGCACCTGTATGATTTGTCCGTCTGTCATTTTTATTGGACAAACAAATGTATAATTAATTTACATCAATTTACTAACCCATACCCTGTGGGCTGATCTGTCTTTAAAATGAGCTTTAGATGCTTAGTTGATTTCAGTTTATTTTTTACATCATCTCGTTCATGCTTATTTGGGATGACGTCATTCTCTCTGAGACAGTCTTCGAAGCTGTCACGATCCTTGCAGTAAAACAAACAGATAAACTTTAACTGTTCACGAAAATCTTTCAGTACAGCATTATATTTCTGAGTGAGAATCCATACACTAACATTTGCGTGTCTGCCACTGAAAGCAAGTTCTGATAGAGTGTTTCTCTTTTTGACAATGTCTTTCTCTGCTGAGCAGTCATCAACAATAAACAATGTTGACTGTCCTTCAAATTGCTTGTAAAAATATTGTAGGTAGTCATTCAGTTTCTTTTCAGGGTCAACTAAGTATATGTTGCTGTCAGTCCAAATGAATAAACGGTTGTGATAAGCTTTGTTGTGTTTGATTGTAGGACAAAATATTACAATGTTTTCAAAGTGGTGTATGTATCTTGTTTGTAATAAGTCAAGTACGAATTGAGTCTTTCCACACCCTGTGGCACCAACAAATAAGCCACAGTGTGGATCGAGTGTCATTAAGCCCCGGTTCATTTTAATACACAATATAATTTTAATATATGTGTCCACTCAGTCTGCTTTCTGCAATATTGAGTTGTGCGTCATATATCAGGTACAAATATATGTTTATGGCTGCAGCAGTTTCAACCTTCTTTTGTATCTGAATTGTTATTCCATCACTACCGTTCTCGACAGTTCGTCCTGACCCATGAAGATAATCGTCGTCTGTACTGCGAAGGTCTAGCCACAGTGCATACTTGTTTGTAAGATATTGTCCGATCCTAACATCATACAGATGTAGATCTTTGCACGCAATGTTTGCTGGTTTATCTCTAATCCTTCCACCCGCAAAATACTTTGTGGTTTCGTCATAGTGTTGATAAGGTAACATTCCTGAAGCGTACACTTGATTAGGGCGGCCTTCAATTGTGCAGGACAAATGTGTAATCTTAGGATTGTAGAATTTTTCTGAATCCCGTTTATATGGATCTGCTGGTTCAACAAACAACATAAGAATACCTTTCAGTGACCTAGCAGGTGTGTTTAAGTTTATGTTCCACATTGGGTCACTCTTGTCTTTGGGTATTAAACTATGTCTAATCACCCTGTCATAATAAATTGGAAGTCTTGACTGGTATTGATTTTGAATGAGTCTGGCTAGTTCAGTGTGTGTGACAATTTCATATTCCAAAGAAATGTTAGAGATCTTGTATGTTGCATCTGTGGCAGATGATTTTATAACTTTGGAGTAGTCATTGAAAGTTAGTTCAAAGCTCAGACGGTCATTCAGTGCCCCTTGATAATAAGGCAAATGCGCTGTTAGAATTTCAAACTCAAGTGGAATGTAAAATCTGGTTCCATATGTTTCTGCTATAATAACTTCCTTTGGTACCCCAGTAGTTGTTTTGTCTCCAGCATTGATTCGAAGTTTACCAACATTATCTGGCTGTATGCCTTGATAAATACGATCTTCTCGTTCTTCTCTTGTGAGCCAAAGGTCTTTGTAACAGTAGAATACATCGGAGTCATCAAGACTAAACACTTCCTGCCCTTCAAGTTTGACTTTAATAGTTTTAACAATTGCTCTGCCAAGATTGTCAACCAGTGTTCTGTTTACATCTGCGTCTGATGATAGTTCGATATTAAATGCTAGGCGAGCAGTGCCAGGAACAATAACGTCACTGGGACCTAGGTTTGGAAACTAGACTGTAAGTGTTTGGTTCTGGTCTATGGTACTTGGATTGTTCGTGATGACTATCGATTGTCGAATGGCCTTAACACCCAGAGGCTCACGTAGTTTTCTGTATGGGTCTAACTTTGATCCGTAAGACTGTGTCATTTTTATTATACACAATAAAAAATAATAAATTAATAAAACAATGGCCGCGGGAGGATTTAATCATGAAGATTTTGAAATGGATGACACGTATGATTTTGGTAATACAACAGATATGACAGATATGACAGATATGACTGGTACAAGAAATATTTACAGTTTACGTCATGAACTTTTAGAAACCAAAGTGAACTCGTTTTATGATCATGTTGGTAATCGCCCAGACAACATAGACCCTAACCAGTTTGAACTTGATGGCAAGGGTCATTTATATTTAAATACTGTTGACAAAGGAAAAGTACTATTGACTAACAAAAAAGACCCTAGTAGGTTTAGGGCTTTAAGTACAATAAAAAATGAAGGTGGTGTTAGTGCCTTGCGTCAACTTGGTATTGGTGGGTCTCCTGTCATGCCAAGACTGGTTAGTGTTCTTCACGACACGCAAACAAAGTTACCAACAGGGCAAGAAATTGAAATGGCACCAGTAACAAGCCTACCAGAAATAGCAAACACAGTGATACAAGAAACCTCATTTACTGAAGGACAAATAAATGACGCTATGAAAACAATAGATGATCCACCTTTGACAATGCGGGAGATTATAGGGTTAGATAAATCACTGCAGACAATAAGACGTGAGATGGTTAATAATGTTGCCAAACTGGGTGAGCTTGATAAACACATTGAACGTGAAAAAGAGAAACTGGCTACAGCAGACAATGGGAATCTTGACACAGAAATGAAAGAAAGAATCCAACACAGATTAAATGATTTGCAGATAGAAAGATCTGGAAGGTTAGAAGTGATTAGTATTGGGAGGGAAAAACTAAAATCACAGGTCAACAGAATTAGAGAAACTATTCAGAAAATACTTCACGAAGACACTACTCTGGCTGAGAGACTTAAAACACTTTTCAGAGAACAGGGTATCACAATTGCTAGTTTAATTACAGCTCTTGGGTTTATTATCAGTACAGTTGTGTTGGCTGTCTCCGGTGCTGGTGGTGGTGGTGGTCCAGCCCCGGCCCCAGCACCACCAACCCCGGGCCCACCGGCTCCCACAGATCCAAAAGATTTACAGTCATGTGTAAATAAACAACTGTCTCACATATCAGACGTGCTTAAGAAATTGGCTGTGAAAGCAGTAGACGCGTTACCGAATTTAATTGGCACGGTTGTCAGCTGGTTGATTAGTACAGCAGCAAAGGCAGTAGGGTTTATGGCAGAAAATGTTTGGATCTTTTTGGCGACAGTAGGAGGGTTAATGGTGGGTTATTTAATGAAACAGGTAAAGAAGTAATATTCCTAATCCTGTTAGGCCTATTACCAATGCAGTTCTCTCTGATTCATGTGTGTTAGGGGTTGGTAGTGATGTTTGGGGCATTACTGACTGTATGGGTGTCAGTGGTGGGGCAGGGGAAGTAACCACCTGTAATGATTTTAATGACAGTACAGGCGCAGTGGTTCCTCCTAAGTTTACAGATTGATTGAGACCGAGTTTTTGACCAACACCTGCAACAATGATTTCATTATTATAATTTGTTATTGTACCCATTTGGAGTTGAAGGTCAGATGGTAACATGTATAACCCGACGCCAACTACAAAGTCAACTTTTGATCTAGCATATCTGAGTACGTCTTGGTAGCGTTGTATGCTAGATGGGAGATCAACTGATGAATTTACTGAATCTTCAAGATTAGCGAGAAATTGTTTTTGAGAATCGAATTTTCCACTTCCATTCAAAATATTCGATTTTGTTAGTGATTGTGCACCTAGTATACACCAGACATATGTTCTGATAGATTCATTTACGCGCTCGACTCCCGCTTGAGTAAACCCGTCAGTTTTATCTAAAATAAATGTGGTCCAGGCGTTTGACTGTTTCTGCTCTATTGATCCTAACCAGACTTCAGATTAAGATGAGAATGAAGTGTAACCAGGGTAATAATCTTGTGGGTATTGTCTGTGGCTCATAGCATAATACAATGTACCCATGCCGTTGTGATCATCAAGTTTTTGTGTAAAGTCATACTTTGTACTGATGTTAAATTCATTACAGATGCGTTCAAATGCTTTCATATCCATGGGGTTGTTATATCTGTTGAAACTGGATTCAGTGGGCAGTGGGGTATGCAGTTCTGACAGTATACGTCTAAGCTGGTAATAAACATGGAAACGGTAGACAGACCTAATCAGTTTGTTTGAGTGATTCAAATGATCTGTAAATGAAACACCACAGCCTGTAGTTGAGCATAGTATGGCAAAGTTAAGTTGGTTTTGAAACATCTGTAGTGGACTTGAGGACCACTTTCTTGCAGTAGAGTCGTCTGTTATTGGAGGGTTTAGGTAATGATCACACGGATTTGGTACTTTGACTTGAAATAGATCTTGTTCAGACACAGCAATATCAAGCTGATTTAGTTGAATTATTTTCTGTTCATAAGTAGGTGCAACATTATATTTGGCATTCACATTGAATTGAAATGCGTTTGTAGTGGTGATGGTTGGTGATTTAAATTCCATCCTTTTTTATATGAGATAATAAAAATGTTTATTACCTTAACAAATCTTGACACAAGCAAACCAGTGTGGTTAACTAATGGGATTGATAATCGTGATGGTAGCAAGGCTGCAGCTATCCATGAAATGTTCTATACAGTAAAATGGTTTAATGTAACAGATGATATATATAATAAAGTAATTTTTGATGGTAAGACTGAAGCTATACCACCTGGGTATTATGACTTTTGTACTATAGCTGAATGGTTTCAAAGTAAATTTAAAATTAAAGCAACTTTAAATCCAGCTAACCTACTTGTTACATTAGAATTTCTGAAACAAGATTGATTAAAAATTTCAGATAGATTTGCATATTTACTTGGATTTTATATTGACGAAGATTGGTATAGATCAGATGATTTAGATGAAGCTATGTCTGGTATTATAACAATGAAGACCAAAAAACTTAAAATAACTGGAAAACGCCCTGTCAATTTGTCAGTACACACAGTACTAAATGTTTATTTGAAAGAACTAAACACATCTGAGAATGTTCACAATGGAAAGCCTTCAACTTTGTTGAGATGCTTACCTACTGGAACTGCTCCGTGTTGTGAAAGTGTGGTTGTTAGATTTCCTAATTTACAGTTTAAGAAATTAGGTTCTAGTTTCTTTGAGTCACTGAGTATATCTGTAACTAATCAGGATGACAAACCAGTTCTTATGCATGATTTTAGTGTAGTGTTAGAAGTTAAATAATTTTATTTTTGTTTATAAAAATGAGTGGTCTTGGTCCAAAGCGAACAATCATACCAGTTGCGTGTCCGGTTACAGAGTTGAAAGATTTGGCTGATGTACAGGATTTTGAGAAAGAGGGGGATGTTGGAGAAATATACGGTTTTGAACTTGATTTAAATGGCATGTACAAGAGGAAAGTAATTGTTGACATGAAAGACGGTGAAAAACAGATTCCTAAACTTGGTCAGCTACGTGATGTTACTGTACCTACTCCACCTGTAAATAATTCGCCCTACAACTTAATACATGTGGGAAATAAGTGGGTGGTTTCACCTGTACCGGCACCAGCACCAACAATTGACTGGGACATAAAGATTGAATTTATTAGTCCTTATGTATACACTGATGACGAAGGTGCCTTAGTGTTTAGGAAGGTTGTTAACTCGGGGCCGCTTATTGTAAGTCTTGTTCCAAGCTTTGCCCCAGACGACAATAGCAGAGAAAAACTGAAAGTTGAAAATTATGAGAGACGGAGATATCTTCTTACACATAGGAAGGGTAGGTCTGATGCGAAGGTCGTGTTTGCACCAATAAACTTTTCCATCGCAAGAGAAGCGACAATAGTATTTGAAATTATCATGAGATCAGTAACTACTGCTAAAGAGGCTCAAATTGCACAAGGAATTAAACTTACATGGAATGAAACAGTAACAGAATCATCAAAGGTCTTTATTGCCATTACAAAAAATAATGATGTTATTAATGTTTCGAGCAGTATTCCCGCTGTCAAGGTGGTGGTTGACAAAGCAACTTTTGTTCGTCTAACTTACATAAACCTTGAACACATTGATCTTGTTGCATTTTATTATGCTAACAAATTGTATACTTTTGAAGAGTTGCAAAATGTAATTGCTGATTAAATAAAAAATATTTGTCAATAAAAAAAAAGGTAAACTTCTATCCGCAACTACCGACGCATGAGACTGTGTCATCATTTGTGCCTGATCCGCATATGCCAATTGCATCAGATAAAACATTACAGGCAGACGCATTCAGATTAAATAATATTACAGAAGCTTTGAAATATTTGGAAGGAGAAGAAGCGAAATATTCACGGTGCAAAAGGAGGTATAAGACCGTTTTCAATTCTGTTCAAAACACTTATATGGCTATTGGCGCAGTTTCAGCTTCATGTTCTGTAGGGGGTATTGTTCTGTTCGCCACAGGAATTGGGAGTTTGGCTGGAATAGCAGTTGAGGGCATTAGCGTTGCTACATGCCTAGCATGCTTTGGTTTGGAGGCCTTGAACAAGAGGTTTCACACGAAATTACAGAAACATGAAGCATTGAGTACTTTGGCTGGTGCAAAGCTGAGCAGTCTTAAACTTATTATCAGTAAGGCATTGAATGATAATTTTGTTGATGACGAGGAATTTAAGAGAGTCCAGGATGATTTAAATAATTACAAGAAACAGAAGTCTGAAATACAAAATAAGATGCGTAGTCAATCTCCCGTAAATGTTGAAGAACTGAAGGCCAGTTTTTTAGCAGAGGGAAAAAAGATAGGGGTACAGGAAACCACAGAAAAACTACACATTCTTTTAAACAAATAAAAATCAGATTTGGTAATCGTTTATTTTTTCATTACACTTCACAGAGAGATGCCATGCCACTTACACAGTTTAGGCCTAATTATTTAACACCATCTGCACCACCACCAGAGTATTATTGAAAAAAATGTTTTCCGTTGCCCTTGTATTTTAGTAAAAAAGACTTAGTATTTGTGACTAGAGTCAAGTTGTTATTAAGTACTTGTAAGTAATTAGGGTAAGTAATTAATAAGTTCTTAATGGTAAGTAGTCAATAAGTTCCTATTGTAACTCACTTAAAGGTAACCTTTAAGTGAGTTGTGACTTATTGTTTTACTTGAGACCACTTGTTAGTTTCTTATCCAGCTGTTTTCAGTGCCTGTATAGTGTATAGTATAACCACCAGTTGATTTTCTAATTCCTTAGAAACCTGACATGGGTACAAATCCCCCTCCTTTCAAATAATAATGTTCCCCTTGTTGATCTTTTGACATCACTTAGCGATTTGAAAGGGTGTAGCTATAAAGGCCATTGACAGCTGAGAGCTTTTCAAAAGCAAAGTCCCGTTGCGGCTCGTGTCTGAATTGAAAAGGAATGGAATGCGGCTGCTATTGAATAGCGCGGTGTGAGGCAACACAAAAGGCGATCAACCGTGACACCACCTGGCATGCTTAGGCTTACGATAAAATTGTACTGACATGAGTGTCTGTAAGTGCGTGTGTGTGTGTGTGTGTGTGTGTGTGTGTGTGTGTGCATATGTTTGTTTGTTTGTTTGTTTGTTTGTTTGTGTGTGTGTTTGTGTTAGATATTACTGTTAGTTTCTTATCAAACTGTTTTTCGAGCGGACTGTTTATAGTGCACAGTATAACCACCGTTTGATTTCTCGGGAACCAGTCATGAGTATATATTAAGTAGACTTTAAAACATGCTGTCCTCTTGTGTATATTGACACCTCTCAGTTAATAGCCTCTTTTCAAAAGCCTTAGAGCCGACTTATTCATAAAGGTGTCCCCTATCGCAGTGTCATTGAGCGGCGCGTGGCAACGATAAGGCAACACAGCTGGCTTACAAAATAGTGACACGCGCCACAGATTAAGACCCCTATCCAAACCTATTAACATGTTCTGAGGTCAACTTTCTGATAAATAGACTATGAGGGAGCACTTAAGCATATCTTGGGGTCAATCTTCCAATTTAATGCATACGAGGTAGTGCTTGTACATATTTAAGGGTGACTGTGCAAACGTTGTCAGCTCTGAAGAGTTCATTGCGAGGTGGTACATATCTTTATTCCCTTTACATATATTACTTCAGTGTAGGCAGGCCGCGTTCTAGTCATGCGCAGTCCCAGTCAGAGTGCTAGCAACGGGCTGTGTGTACATACATAGTAACATTGAGACAGTAGACATATGAGCTAATTAAGAGAGATATAAATACTGAGCGGATTGAAGTATTATTAACGCAATGACTGAGTTAACCCCCTCAATTATTATTTTTGATTTTCATAAAAATGTGGTTGTTTAAATAATAATGATTTAGGGGTAACTTCATGCGCAGTCCCAGTCAGAGTGCTAGCAACGGGCTGTGTGTACATACATAGTAACATTGAGAAGTATTATTAACACAATGACTGAGTTAACCCCCTCAATTATTATTTTTGATTTTCATAAAAATGTGGCTGTTTAAATAATAATGATTTAGGGGTAACTTCCAATGGTATTTACTCTGTGCTGGAGACATGGATATGGTTGGCCAAAAAATATATAATTAAGGGGTTAACTCAGTCATTGTGTTAATGAAGCTTTAGTCCGCTCAGTATTACTATCTCTATCGCTTGTGTGATAGCCATAGTACAGTTCCTGTAAATTCTTCATCAGGTTTCTCAACACGTATAATCTGCTCATTCACAGACCATGTTTCATTTCTGCCATGCCAAAAATGATTTCCATTCTATCATTGCCCAGGGCTCCAGCGTGTCCTAGGTGTAGGTCTACAAACATCACAGTCGTATGTTAGCTGTTGTGCACTTCCAGTCTGAACTTCCCATTCCTTTCTCATGGTTTCTTGTTAAAGTAACAGGTCATCCTTGGCTATGCAGTCTCTGTCCAACCACCCATTTATAGTCTGTCTATCATCTTTTAGTAATAATATACATGGGAGTTGAGACCATTTCATGTATATAAGTCAAGACTGGTTTGAAGAAATCTGCTATTGATATGCTTTTATATAAAAATTGCACATTTGTATAATCAGTCTGTAGATCAAAGTCACAAAAAAGTCAACAATGGTCAGTAATGTCAGCTTATTAGCCGAGCTTGAAACCGTTTTGGCTGATTGTGACAATTCATCATACTACTGTTTTCTCAATCCCACAAGGCTATAAACCAAAAAATGGTGCATTTTTTAAATGACATTTTACAGGTCTGGTTGTCAAAGGAAGTCATTAAATGACAGCATACTCATCCTAATTTGCCAGATGAGGTATGGTCAGTATATTTAAAGTCTTATCACACTGTTGTAGTCGTTTTGCTGGGTTTTTTTTCTTTTTTGGGGGGGTTCAAATCCGATAATGTGACCCCCCCCCCCCTTCCCCCCCAAAAAAAAAAAAAAAAAAAAAAAAAAGAAGCAAGAAATAAGACAGGCAGAAAATGAGGCAGACATTATAAAACAAGTAGAGGATAAGGGTTGATAGCTAAAGGATGGGGTTGGCTTCCCCATCTTTTCAGATATTTTCATCACAAAATTGTCAATGAAACAATAGAAACTGACGTATCGATTCTTTTGTATGCAGTACTTTGTCCTCAGTCAAGATGATGAAGTTTGGAAAAGGCCAGATCAGTGTTTTAAGATGTAGCGACTGCACAGAGGTTCTAGCAAAAATATGATAGTTGTGACCCTGACCTTGAGCTTAAAGGCTGGATTTTCGTTCACAACACTTTGGCTTTCTTTGGAGTATCATTGCCTTGAATTTGAATCATATAGGTCAAGACGTTTAAGGGAAGGAGCCTGCAGTAAGTGCCAAATGAATACAGTAGCCTATTTGGTCGAACTGCCTTCTAAAGCGTAATGAAGCCTTCAGAGGACAGCTACAAATACAATTTGACTTTGAAAGAAAACTTTTTACATGGTGATAAAGTTTGTCTTCTCCTCTTTCCAAAGATGTCATTACTATTGTTCTTATGTCATTAACACCACTGTGTGGAAGACAGTGAGTGTCACTGTGGTTTTCGTTGCATGGCGCACTTTTTGTGGGGCTGATGGCGTATGCGCAATTTATGTTGAAAACGCATACTCGAACTCCAGCAGAGGGCATCTCCACCATTCAACCTACAGATTTGGTTTTCACACCATTGGGAAGGTCATATTCTTGGCTAAAAGCAGCTCATTGCCTTTTGTTAACATTTCAGGGATTCTAAAGTTACACTGCAATGCATTGCATTTTTAGCGAATTTTTGTGACCTTTTTCAGAATATCATAATATCCGCTAAAAATACATAAAAATTATGTTCTGGGACTCGGAGTAAACACCATTTAATTTCCAGTAGATCTGTGTAAGTTGCATGGTTGTAGACTGAATGGTGGAGACACCCTCCACAGAAGAAAGCAGTCAATGTGCTGTACGTAATTTGACTTAATAACGTGAAAAGACACGTCCTCTGCAATGAGAAACAGTCACTGTGCTGTACGTTGTCTGACTCAGTAATGTCAAATGTCGCGGCAGTCTTGCAGCATGTCTGAAATGTATTATGAAAATTAGAACAAAATATACTTTTAATTCGTTTTTGTGTCTTTGCCTCTTTTAAGATGTTATTGTTTTTGTTGGGCCAGGTCGTCCATCGTCAGGGGTAAACTTTAACGTTGGCATTTTCTCGGAAACTATTCAACTTCAAACTTCCCCCCCTCCCCCCAAAGGATACTCTGTGGCAAGAACTTTTTAAACATACCAAATTTTAGTAACCTATATCAAAGGCCAAGGCCATAGTGGATCAGGAAATAGGTAAAAAATACATATTTTGACTAAATTGCTTTTTTCTCTAATAAAAATTGAGAGACAAACACATATTTATCATGTCTGAAACTATACTATCTCCAGCAGAAAGGATTATAATGGTCTTTTATCATCTTCTTGTTGTAAATCTTGCAGTTTGTGTGTGTGTGTAACACCATACATAATGCATGTTATGTTTGTTTGTTTATGTTTGGGGTACCTATTTCTTTCCACTTTTTGTGGAACCTTTTGGATGTTTTTTCACACATTTTAATGAGGCACGTGTACCGCAAGAGTCAATTTTAACTTATCTGCTTTTGCTGTTTCTGTGTACACCCTGAGAATAAATTCTGACAAAACAATTGAGACAGGGTCAAAGTCCATGACTCTAGGTAGATCAGAATGAGTATATCCTTAACAGTCACCAACAGCGGAGAATTACTCAATGTGTTCTGGGGTTCAAAATGTCATTCAATTTCCAGTAGATTTGTGTAAGGTAAATAAGTGTTCAGGGCATAGCTGAGCTGGAACTCTATTTATTTTAAAACAGCCCCCTGCTCTGTACATTGCTAATTCAACAGTGTAAGGGGAAACATGAAACGTCTGTAACCATGCTGAAAAGTCTGTAACCAAACTGTAAAGTCTGAGTTTGTGAGTCAGTCCATCATGAACATCTAGTCCCACAGCCCCAGTCCTCCTTAGCACCCCCCCCCCCCCCCACACACACACACACACACCCCACCCCCACCCCACCCCCAACCCCACACTCCCAATTGTCAGAGTTTTGGGACACTGAAATAGTCGTCATTGTTTTTTTCCATCTTGAATGCTATTTATTAGGATTCATGAATCTCAAAATGAATCGCTGTGAATCTGTGACGATGCCAACTTTACTTTTCAGTCATGATGCTGATTCAAGTAATCTTTACCACTGAAAATCATCACCTAAAATGTCATCCTAACCAGCCAAATGGTTTCTCATCTTGAGTGATAGCCCAAGATCTCAGAATTATCTTCTTCATTACATTTAACAAAGTCAGTATTACTTGAATTGGTCCATTGGTTACCAAATGTATCTTGTGTAGATAATATTTGTACAGAGCTGGCTGCCTTTACAGTGACCTTGAGGGTTGTGACACTATTCTTGTCATTACATTTTCTTCTTGATAATGAATAATATAATTTACAATTTTGAGCAAATCGATCATGCGTTTACAGATGTATTGTGACAAATATCACTGCTGTGTTCGTGACCTTGCACTTTTATCCCAAATGAACTATCATCAAGTGCATGGATCAGATCGGCCCAGTGTTTTTAAAGACATGCTTTGTGTAAAGTGATTTGCAACAATAGCAACCACTAAACCTGTAGCAGCGACCTTGACCTTGTAGGTAGGACAAACCTTCTTCTTGATCCAGTTTTAACTATGGAAATCACCACGAAATCACCACCCAAACTCCACATAAAATCGAATAACAAATGCAACAAATCAACATAGCAAATAAAGTGACTCCACCATCGCTCCCTCCACTTTCAAGGTGGAAGGATGTGATCTTTGGTGGGATAAAACATAATTCTGGACTACACTTGTCACGTTTTCATGAGTGTGTTGATAGTTTTTCTAATGTATCGGTCTTTTTTTAATCAACTCCTGCACTGAAACACAATCAACCTCAAACTAGATACTCTAAGACTACAAAATAAGAATAACATTAACTGTGACATTGACCCATCTCAAGGTCACTGACATGGATGTGTATATAAACTGCTATCGTACATAGTCATCAAACGGTAAAGTAACAAAACTAGAACACTCTATACTCATGTTCATTTTCACAAATTTGCTAATCTGTGACCTTGGCCTGCACTTAGGGTCAAATCTATCAGTATGCAAAGAAATCCCCTTTCATAAACAAAGAGTATATCATGTTAAGCTTTATCTATACACATAGCCTTTTAGAAATGCAGTCACAGACAAACTATAACTGCTTTTAGCACATTACTGGACCATCGTGACCTTGAGCTGCCAGATGTCAACCAGATTGGGACATAAAGAAATGCTTTTCAAGATCCAAGCTGAATTAATATGTATGTCAGGAGATGCAAATATGTAGTCTCAAACTCTGACACACATTGACCACTTTTCAATCATTGGATGACCTCCAGTAACCTTGATCATTGAAAAATGTTATCAAAGGTTGCCTTGGAAGCATAATGTTTGTTTCATTATAAAGCAGTCATAGTAGGCTTCCAAATAAGCGTTAAAATCTTGAGGAAAATGTATATTTCATTATATATTTTGTATATATTTTGACCTTATGTGACCTTGACCTTTAAATAAGTCACACAAACACTCATTGCAAAAAGCTCTTTTTATATACTTTAGTAGGGCCAAATTTGAAGTTAGATGGTTAAGTAGTCTAGGAGATATTAGCTTTTTAAGATTGAAACCTAACACTCAAGCTAAAAGGACATTGGTAATTTTCAGAATTCAGCGTTTCTAACGGCCTGCCATAGGATGTGCGTTTGTAGTACAAGCCCCCCCCCCCCCCCCCCCCCCCCAAGAAAAAAAAAAAAAAGAAAAAAGAAAAAAAGAAAAGGCACAATCTACATAGTGGTCGGGGTATCTAGTTTGGACTCTGTGTGACTTATAGTCTGAGTCATACAAGAGCCTAAAGTTGCCATTTTCCCCAATTTGATGATTTTGAGTCAAAACGTGGACATTTTATGCTACATATCGAGAATGGTTCATCAGATCATCATAATTATTTTTGTATTTTGCTTCATTCACTGTCAGCTATGTCACTGTGCAGTCTTGTACCATGTACATCAATATAAAATTTTGGTTGCCGATACCTACATGTTGTCCTGTTAACTCTTTTAATGTATGCAGTTAACAACTCGAAAGAATAGTTTACAATAGTTATGGTATTGAATTTAGATGGTAGACATACATGTGAGAAATAGTTTATTTGTTTATGTGAGGCTCACATTTAAACTGGTCCTCTACTAGCTACGACACCCAATAGTCGATGTTCAGAAACATGTTCGCCGGGTTCGTTATTGCAGTGGAAAAGTTTGGGTCAGAGTTGATGCTTCTGCTGTGTAGTCAACAGCAAACATTTAGTTTTAATAGGGCTGATTCACATGATTTTTTTTCTTATACACCAAAGCTTTGAAATTTCATCAATGCTTTGTTCTTTGTTGCAGTAGACTAAACTAACCATTGCTTCCTTTACTTTACTCTGTAGTGTTGAGAGAGAGTGACAGACAGACAGATAGTAGTGTGTGTGTGACAGGGTGAGCAGAGTGGTGTGAAACAGTGATGTTTAGGGTTGCAAGTATAATGAAAGAAAATACAAGTACAACAAACAAAAAAAAAACCCGTTAAAATACAGATACGGTAGAGAGACTTATGTTTACTAGTGCTGTGTTGGTTCAATCCACTCAAGGAGTTAGATATTGGTAAACAAATACTGTCTGACCGTCAAAAAGAATTTTGCTGAAATGCTGTGTAGTTTTCTTTATTTTACCATGGAAAATGGCCGATTGCGTGACTTAGCCGCAAAACGCTATGGCTGAGTTTTTACGTCGTGAGCAGCTCGCTGTGTCCCAGCCGTGAAACATTTTTTCATGGCATTTTCAATTCACATGTGCCGTCCGAGTTTTGCACCTACAGCCAAACCAGAAACAGTTTTGAAAACAGAGTGAGCTCCTTAGTATTCCTAAGACAATCCCTACTCGAAGAACATACACTATTGATAGTGGAAAGCTTTTGATTGGGCACCAAATTTTGCTAAGCAAAAATCAAGGAGGGGGATCCCCATAGATTTGAAGAGGCATATCTCAGCTTTTGAAATAACTAAATATGTAAGTGATTACTTCAAAATTGTAGCGGCATGAGTCTGACCCACCCTCCGCTCATTTGAGCGTCCGCCATCGCCTGGACATAAATATTTCGGCAGCCTGACATGTTCTCACAGCGATCATGATGTTGTTACCTATTCTTTCCACTAGCGTCCATTTAAATCATTTGACTTGTTGGCAGTGATAATGTTTATTTTTTCCCTTCCCAAGATGTTATTAGTTTTGTTAGGTCCACTTTTCATTATTACAAGTGTGTAGAAGTCAGTCAGTGCAGACGTGTTTTCAACTTTTCATACAGTGGTGCACTTTGTTGGGCTCATCGTCGCCGCTAAATTGAGACAGCTTTCTGTAACTTGGATACATTAAAACATCATTCAATTTTCCACATCTAGATCTAGATCAAAATCTGTGCAAGTTATAAGTTGTATAGATTATCTGTTGAGCGTACGACAGAGTTCCAATTCCCTGGCTGTATGTTGTCTGACTCAGTAACATAAAAAGCGGGTCTATGTAATGTGTTTACCACAGTGTCAATTACTTACCGGTAAATTGGCTTACGTTTTTTTTTTTTTTTTTTTTAATAACGAAGTAATACTTGCAATAAATCATAGTGACCAACAAAGTACAGATTATCTCAAATATATAACACAAAGTAGAATGTGACACAGATGTACAGCGTATAACTCTCAGGGGCAGATTTTGGGCGAGTTATGTATGAGGGGGGTGGGGGTGAGGGGTCCTGGACCCTTCCCCCCCCCCCCCACCCAATATACTAAATACTAAAATATATTTCAGAAGAGAGTGAAATCCCTCCACCTTCTCCCCCCCCCCCCCCCTTTTGTTTCAAATACAGCTCTCTCTCTCTCTCTCGACTATGGTGCACTTAAAGCAATCAGTCCAATGTTGTTACAAAAATCACTAGGACAAAGAAACTGCTAATCATCATGTGAAACTGCTTTTTCATCCAAGTATGAGCCCATATAGCATCACAATTTGAATATTACACTACATTTAACTCTATAAGTAGATATAGAACATATAAGGACTGTATGAATATGCAGCTGAAATACACACCTTTCATTTTGTAAAAGTGTCATGCTGCAGTAAAGTCGGTCAGTTGTTACACATGTACATGGACCCGAAACAATATTTTTTTCCCCGCCTGGCATCCTACAAAGTGTACAGTTGATGTTGTGTTGTGTTTCCTGTATTTTATGGTGCTATATTCAAAATCCAAATATAACTAGAGTCATTTCTTATTGTCTACATTAATTACATTTTTAGTGATTGCCATAAAGTCCAAATTCAACAAATTATCATTTTGTCCATATACAAAACACCATAATATCCACATTTATTATCCGAACTACTTCAAATTTTGCAGGAATGTAAGTGCTACATATCTAGAACACGTATACAAATACATTCTCCTATATCCTACCTACTCTGCCGACAATGCATTCTTGAAAACGTGTCTTTCTTCAATATGATCACCTGTAAACGTGAGCCTCTCTAGATACGGGTTTTTGTACCGGTATGCAACTCTAGATAGAATGGAAGTCATTTAGTTCTGGGAGTTAATAACTACCAGCATACCAACTTTGAAGCACCTGATCAAGTAGAATATGACATCTTGCACAATCAGACCAAAACACTTATGGCTGCCATGACCTTGACCTTGGCAATAGTGACTATATTCTTGCTTATGACACCTCATTTCACCAAGGACTATAAACAACTTACATACATGTGTGAAAAGATGGGAATGTCGACTAGGTGAACCTGCAAAATAAAGTGGCAAACTGACCAGTGACATAGAGATCAGCAGATGTGACAGCGTCTCCACACTTGCAGGTGTACTCAGCCTCATCCTCTGGCTCGGCGTTGAGGATACGCAGGATACAGCGGTTCTCACGGCGCTGGATTTCATACTTGCCAGGCGTGTACTGAAAAGAAAGAAGTGCCACATGTTTCCTGATGTTCCCAGTGCATGTTCATGTTATTTGACAGCATCCATGGATCTTCCGTGGACATTATTGAAAAAAGTGAACTTTGCATATACAGTAGAACCTGTTTTGAGCAATGAACCTTTTTATTTTGCAATAAAAAGGTGGCCTTACAAGACAGGAATTCTTTTACAAGAAGCTCTGAATGGCAAAAAAAGTCAACCTGTCGCTAAAGACTACCTTTTATGTGGCTACAGTGACATGATAAGGTGGTAGTCACTCAAAACAGGTTCTGCTGTAATTAAAAAGCCAGAGGACCCAAATATTTTTTCTGTTAAGTCCAAAGTTCATTGTAACTACAAGGTGAGAAAAAAAGAGTCAGGATCTTTGAAAAGGTCTTGTTGTACCGGACTTTTGTTTATATCTGACATGTCAAGCAAAGTCAGCTGTACTTAAAACACAACGAAAACACCCCATTGTGGCTGTAGTTTTGGAGGTTGTGTGTATGTGTGCGCGCGCGTGTGTGCATGTTTGCACACAATATCTGTGCTCTTCAAATTTGTTAAACAAAACTGAAATGTTGCTAAGTGTACAAAATAGTTACAAATAAATACACTTCTTCAATCATGCCCGCAGTTATCGTACCTCTGAGGCTGAGACTGTTTTTCGTGATTTAAAGCACACCATTGGTGCCTATATATCTCGTGAGTGGCAGACTGAGTGGGACAAGGAAGAGGCGAACAGGCTCCGTGAACCTCTTCCTAAAGTGTCCGACAGTCTACCTCATCGCTGCGGCAGCCGCCGTGAGGAGACTGCCCTTGCTTGTCTTTACATTGGCCATACTTATGTCACACACTTCTTCTTATTGAAATGGGAGGAACACCCCTGGTGCTTCGCCTGCGACGAGCCGTCTTCAGTGAAGCACTTCTTTACATCATGTGCTGACCTAATCGATATAAGGCAGAAACACTATACAGCAGACTCTTTGAGATTTCGTTTCGGGACGTTCCCTGGACAAAATCTTCAGCTTTCTAAAGGAAGAAAATTTGGGGTTTTTTTTCACAAAATTTGACTGTTCTTATGAACTTCAAGAGTCTGTTGACATGTACGGTTGACCTATGCAACTTTTTAGCCAAGAATACTTTTAAACTGTATTTACATCATGTTTTAAGACCTTTCTCTTAGTCTGGTTGACCAGACTTGTACCCTTCCCGCCGTTAAACCCCAATAACTAACGAACTCAATTACTTTGCCTGGCTGTTATTGTCATGTGTTAGTGGGGGAAGGGGGGAGGGGAATAAATAAGGAAACATTTATTAATAACAAAATCCACTCGACTTACTTTGCATTAAAAAAAAAAATCAACTTTCCTAATACTAATGTAACCTTGCTTTCATGATCAAGCAAATATTACATTTCTCTCTCAGACTATTCAGTGTTACGTAATACCACTTGGTTGGCTGGTTAGCCCCGATACCCCACAGCAGGAGATGGCGCCAAGCTAATCTGACACTACCTTGAATTATCATGATCGATGCATCTCCTACAACTGGTACACACTACACAGTAGTTAAGGTAACACCTCCAAAATTTGAAAATGTGAGTGGCCATGGGGTTAAATGGGTTAATGTGGGGATTAACGTCCATGTCGAAAAGAGCGACAATGGACAACCATAGGGAACAGGTCAGGCGGGGGGGGGGGGGGGGGGGGGAGTAAGGAGTGGGGGGAGGGGGAAGACTGGGATAGCTATTGCCCATGGAGTACGCCATAAACACTGATCAGTTTAGGTATGCTACAACTGTGCAAGTTGTAACACCTTTCAACGGACATGCTATATAGGACAAGCCCGTCTTTTCCCCTGGATATCAGACCAGTTTCTTTTCACTTGGCATTTACAGCCGTAAAGCCGTCTTCACAACATGTCTGGCCGGGTACAATGCAATTGAGGACACGTCTTATCTTTAAAGATCAATGAGCTGGTTTTATGGCCTGGCGCTACACAAAGCCAATATGCACTCTGGGGCTCAAACATTTTCACTTGCAGCGCAAACTGAGGGAGCTCAGTTGACAGTGACGGGTCAAGGGTAGTCCTTGGTTAGCCTTGCATCTGGTTTGTTCAAAAATGATATTGCCTTAGCTAACCCCTTCACTGCCAGTGGACGCAGACTGTGTTTCTAAAATCTTTGTTAATTCAACGAAAGAGCCCCAGCCTTTCCAGAAACATGGGATACAAAGTGGTTTCAGCAAGAGTTATGGATCCTCATGAGCCCTCGCAAACACCCCAAAAGGGACTTTGTCCCCCCCCCCCCCCCCCAACCAGATCTGCCCCTGGCGAGTCAGCTGACGCTGGTAGTGGAAGAGATAAACGCTGGCTGTTCAAGCAGTTAAGTTGTGTCTTCACCTGACTTAACTTTCTGTTCAACGAGCAGCGACTAGGGCCGCCAGGTGTATGTGGGCGGGGGGGGGGGGGGGGGGGGGGGAGCAGTCAGTGGCTTTATATTAGGAACATTTTAAACCACGCCTTCTCTGCACTGAAGACTTTAACTCAGATTACAAACCACAAAAAAAAAGTGTTGTGCACTTGACACAGTGAGTCAAAAGTTGGACTATTCCTCCATACGCCGGGAGTCGCGGATCTTCCCGGAAGATTGCATTACAGTTTAAGCGAGTCCCAGACAGATCTACCATATCTCAAAGGTAGTGCCAGAATAGTGCCACCCTTCAACTGTCATGGTCAATCCTTCTCATGCTGCGATCCACACTGGTTGTCTCCCTCGATCCGCTGCGGTCACTAGTGTGTCAGGGCTAAATGGGCTAAAATACAGAAACATATATGTCATTTCTAATACTGAAACGCACACCAAGCGATCTGTCCCTTAAAAAATAGTAGTAATGAATCAGACGTTGTATACAATCGGTTATGCAACCAAAAATTATTACTTGGCGTCAGCGCAGTTCAATCAAATCAATGGACAAACAACCGTAGAATTTAATGTGAGGTGAGGCAATCAGTACACTCAGTGTACGCAAAAGTCGGTCGGTCGTCGGTCTCAATTGGCCTGCGCTCGACTGTGTGCGGGCTAACTAAGGCTGAGTTGGTTGATGTCGCAAAATCATCACCACTGAGGAAAAAAAACTATTTTTCAAATCCTGGCTGCCAAATCGAGTAATGTTTCGTGGTGCTAGCATAAGGATGCATTATTGCCAGTTTGCATATATATATGGGAAATGGTTTATTCTTTATTCATCTTATTTCAGCAATCAAACGTCACGTGATAGTTCTTTCTCCGAGATTGTTCATTACAAGTGCAGAGAGCACACGCTCTAAACCGATCTTGTGCACAGGACCGATCCCAGCGACCGGTCAGGTGTGAAAATAGCAACAATAGCGCCGCTGGTGCATGTCACCTAGGCAGGCGAGGTATACCAACTCAGCCCAACTAAGGCCCGAACACAGTCGTGCACAGGCCTGCCACGGGAAACGTCGACCCAAGGCTGACTCTTAATCACCAGGGATACACACTCTCCCAATTGCTACGCAAGAATAGATGTCTTTCATGGCCAATAAAGGTACCTACATAATATGCAAACTGAAGACGCAACCTGTCGAAGTGGGCCTTAAAATATCTAGCATACAGCGATACCATTTCAACTGATTGATGGTAGGGATTTATGCTGACAAACACACTTCAGACAATAACTTCTTATGTTACGAATATAACTCTTTTCTGGGGTTGATTGGGCCCCTGAGTTTTTACGAGAAGTAAGCATTCCAACAACACTTTCCCCCCTTCAAAACACCAAGAAGTCTGCTCATCAGGTTTCACTGAAAATCTATTTCTATGGCCCGCTTTGTAAGTGAAAACCCAATACCCATACCTAATCAGCATGTGAATATAGGGGGAACGGCCACGGTGTATATGTTTGTATGAAGGCCGGCGACACAGTCACTGTCCTTTTCACTGTTTCTACCCCACCCCTACTGACTGACTGTCAGTGTTCAATAGCTCAGTGATAAACATATAACGGCACTCCTCTTTTGCACTAAGCACAGATTCAAAGATTCTCCTGAAGATGGAGGGGCTCAAGTGGCAGTTACATGTACTGTACTTTTCACTGACCCTCTTACATTCAAAGTGAAACACGCGGCGGAGGGCCTGGGTGAGACGAGAGCACAGGAAATGTACAAGATGCATAGATCCTCATAGGCCCCTGTAGAAAGCGGGGGCTCACGAGGATCTTTAATTCCTGTTGGCTCGAGTTACCCCTTTCTTGTTAAGCGGCTTACCGCAGGGGCCCATGAGAATCTTTGCCTCCTACTGGTGAGAGCTCACTGATTTTTGCTCCTTCTTTACACGGCGCCTTCTCAAGTGAAGGAAGTCTAAATCTTTCAGTTTGCGACAGGACAGGGGCAGCCTTTTTGCCTGTGTACATTAGCAACCACTCACTGCTACGCCTGTCTCAACTACGTCTGCCACTCGGCCAAAATGCGTGTGCTGGTCTGTGATTTTGAACCTTTTAAGGGCCCAGATGCCCTATGAGGCTCAGTGCCACTTGGCCAAATTATTAGTGCGCTGGTCTGTGATTTTAGACTTTACGGCCCCAGGCTGTAAGGTCCAAAATCATAAACCAGCACACTATGTATACCTGAAGTCGCAGCAAACTAGTCAAGTTCACCAAACAGAAATTGTGAAACAGTTCTCAAACTTACAAACAGATGTCAAAATGAAATTGTTTGGGGCAAAAAGAAAAAAAAGTCTGTACTGCATCCGAAAATCAAATGTGCGATGGTCTGTGATTTTGGGCCTTACGTATGGCTTCAGCCGTAAGGTCAAAATCAAAGACCAGTAAACAAATGCATGGACAGGTTTTGCCGTGACGGGTGAGGAAGCACCCGCTGCGACACTGCACCGATAAGACCTGAGCTGAAATCCTTGTTTATCTACTCCACTTCTTCGCGGTGAAAGTATTCTGGAGCTTAAATCATGGGCTGATATCGACGTTCGAACAGTGGTCACTGCAGCGTCTTGTGAGACACAATTCTTGTGTATGAAAAAATAAATAAATCAAACGTTATTTGGAGTTACGTCCACTTCGTCAGCGTTCCCTTAAGATAAGCCAATGATGTGATACCGACTGAAAAAGGCTCCAGGCACTCATGGAAAGTTCTGAGAGCGCATAATTATATGAATGAAAATTTCAAGTACCACGAAAACCGAACGACTTGAGTAAAGTCGGTGAAGTGGTATCAAATCGAGGTTTGATTTTCACTTCTAAATTCCGTTCTTCAGACTGCAGTCGATTCCAATCATGTGTGGATTCTAACCAATGTACCAGAGGTTGGAGTGGGCCACGAATTATACTTATTTCATGGTGGTGAATAGTTGGGAAATTCACCATTCTTTATAAAAGGACTACAGGGGTTGTGGCCAAACAATACTTGTACCTGGAAAACACTTCTTCTTTTTCTTCACTGAATGGTAACCCCTTTAAGTTGGAGAACTTTCCCAAGAGACAAACTAATAAACTCACAGCAACTATGGCGGGGATATACCATGAGCAGCCTCTGCTTGATGGATGGGGCAACAGTGGCCAATTCTACGACCATCGGGTAAGACTCACTTTTTCACATTTTGCCCAAGGTCAAAATTTGGGAGTTGTCTCATGAATTTACAGTACAGCAGAACTGTTTTCTGCAACACCTTTTTTCTTGCAAGAAAAAAACAAGATGAGGATTTCATCCCAAAGTCTACAGTATTGTTTGGAGATCACATGCGTTTATCTTTCAGGAACATTCAGAGTTGTTCATATTTATAGGCTTATTATGCTGATCCATTCCCCTCCTCTCTAAGCCAACCTCTGATCAACACACACATTGGCGCACACAAATAAAGATGGACACACGGCGCTTCTCGCCATTAGTACGCTCTGTGCGCTCGGAGTGTAGCGACAGGAATCCATCTCCATCTCCTTCTACTCTAACCCGCCCTCTGATCCACACACACTGACACACAGAAATAAAGACGGGAACATGGCAATTCCGCCATTCGTAAGCTGTGTGGTCTGGCGTTGCATAGCTATTCTGAAGAATAATAGCACGAGCAGCGAAATGACGTCACTTCAAGCTTCACGTCATGGCATTATTAGTCCCACGACGCCGTGTTGATAGTGACGACTCTATGTTATACGCCACTCATCGCAGTACTAACATTTGATGTATCAGAGGATCAACTTTGCAGTTTTCTTGCTGATTTTCACGCCTAGGGCTTATAAATCACAATTTTGACCTAATCCTACCCCAGGGCCGGGACAAACAGCAGGCTTATGCAAACACTGTTTATGAAAAATCATGAGAAGAAAAATGATGAAAAATCATGAGAAGAAAATTAATGAGAAGATAGTTTTCTCGTAAAAGAAAAAGTTATGTTAGCTGTTTTACAAATGACTCCGAAAAAGTGGTGGAGAAAATTGTCGTATTTTTCACACCTAGGACATACAGGTCACCAATTGACCTAATCGTACCCAACAGCCGAGACAAACTGTAGGCTTATGTAGCTACCGTATACGAAAAATCATGCGATTATTAATAAGAAGAATTTTTTTTTTCATAAAAAAGATTCATTTGTTTGAAGATTAACCCATATAATTCGTGAAATTAATCCCAAAAAGGTGAGAGAAAAAAAAACATTTAAAAAAAAAATTAATTATCACTCAAAACATGTTCGAGGTACAATGCTGGTTAAGGAACTCATTAAATATCTCCCTTTTATCTAGCTATATGCAAAATATCTAGTAAAAATTAAAATAAAACGGCCATTTTCTCGCCAATGAGCATCTTAATTTAAAAAAATCTTTAAAAAAAGGTCTCGAGATAATTCTTTTAGGGACAATATCCTAAAATTTCAAGCTTGTCCCTTCTCAAACGTAGGTTCTAGTCGCTGTCACACACACACACACACACACACACACACACACACACACACACACACACACACACACACACACACACACACACACACACATGACACACACGGCGCTTTGGCGCCAAAAAAGACGTTCTCTAGCAAGTTTGCGTAGCTAAACGTGACGTCATTTTTATCTTGTTACTTGTTTGCCAGAATTTCTGCCCCGCACGCCAAAAACGTCATGTGCATACTCCGGAATGCGCTCCGACCAGCCCCATTTCAAAGTCTACCATATTTCAATACCGTAGACAAAAGTGGCTTGAAAGATAAATCTTGAAGGGCAAAAAAGTGCCACCTGTTATTAACCCATTTAGCCACAACGCACTACAGCACAAGATGGATCAACCGCGATAATTCAAGCGTAGTGCCAGATTTGCTTGGTGCCATTAGGCACCAAGCAAATCTGGCACAACCCTTGAATTATTGCGGTCGATCTATCTCCTGCAACTGGTACATAGTTATTAGGCGACACCTCACAAATTTGGGAAAGCAGCCACCTAAAATATGAACTTCAAATTAATGACATGTGATCTCTTACAAAGGTAATCACTGAAACAGGTTCTGCTGTACTTGAAAAAAACACAATGTTGTTTGACCGCCTGGCATTTTCTTATATCCAAAGTTCACTTTATTTTTGTGGAAGTCTTTTTTAGTAAACTGTTTTCTGTCCTTACCAGTTTATGGGGTATGACCAGGCCCCTTATGGGTCCTTCTACATCCCTGCCCAGCCCATGGGCCCCTATCTGGAGACTCTGGAGCCCCTTCCCCCTGGGATGGAGGACATTGCCGATGACGATCTAAGCTCTGAGGATTTCGAGGATAAGGATGAGGATGGCCTGGAGCTTTACGGGCATGTCGATCTTAACAAGGTGAGCTAATTTATGTTTTTGGACATTATGGTTTTAGAGGCCTAAGGTCCAAATTAAAGACCAGTGCACAGTTATCTCTCTTTGCAGTCCCAATGGATGCTACTACAGTTTCCAATGTGGTAACACCCCCACCCCCCTCCCCCTCAACTGCAAACACACTGTTCTGTCAACGTCAGCACTTTCCGACCTGTTTGTGGGAGTACTCCCACAAATGGTATGGGCTGCAAAATGACTCGCACTAAAAGTTACATTGAATAACAGCTATACGTACTAATGGTGTACTGATGAAAGGTTGGAGATGCAGAGGATGGGGAGTAAGCACAAAGAACTTTATTCAGATCAGCTCCACAGGTTCTGAGATGTTGCATTTGCATTTAGAATAATGTGCAAGCACACACACACGAAAACAGGCAATGCCCTAGCCTAACCTTTTTTAGCATTGAACCAGTCATCTTTCCCCTGCAGACGCTGGGGCAACAACTGGCAGTGTGGTCACACCGGTCTCCAGACACTCTAGCCATCTTCACCCCCATTCCTGGGGACACGCTGAGCACGGTGGTCAGCTTTGCTCGCTCCTTGCTGAACTACGACCCTTCAACTGACCACGTACTGGTTTTGCTACCAGGTGACAAGAAACCCGTGGACCCAGCTGCACTCTCCAATGTCAAGCCAGGCAAGTGGGAAGGAAACTATCTGCTGTTCAGCTTTTATTAACCCCGCTGTGCGAGCAGCCACCGTAATGTTTACAGTACTGGTGGCTGCATGCACAAGGGGTTAACACATTTAACCCCATGGCCACATTGCACAAATTTGGGTGGTGTCACCTAACAACTATGTACCAGTTGCAGGAGATGGATCGATCATGATAATTCAAAGGTTGTGCCAGATTAGCTTTGCGCCATCAGTCAAAAAGCTCATCTGGCAATACCCTTGAATTATCATGGTCGATCCATCTCCTGCTGTAATGCATTGGGAGTAAATGGGTTAATACACTATACAAGCTTTCTCAGCCACATAAAAACAAAGAATCAACAGCTTTTATTGTTTTAAACAGCACTACATCACACTGCACCATCTAAGCAACAGCACTTCTCTTAGGTGGCTCGGGTTGCCATTTGTAAGCTCCCATTAACGCACAAATTTATGCTGGTTGGTTAGTTCGGGGTTTAACGTCCACCGCACCGAAGTGATAATGGGTGGCCCTGACGGGTGGGTTATGGGGGACAGGGAAATCTATTGCTTATGGAGTACGACCTGAACACTGATCAATTCAGAAGCACTGCAACTGTGCCACTTTGATTTACGTTTACCTTTCAACGGACATGCTATGAAACAAGCCCGTCTTTTTTCCCTGGATTGCGAGTCCAGCTACCGGGGCCAGGACGGGGACACGAATCCACGACCTGGCGATTTTCTTCGCTCTCTTGCTCCGACGCTTAACCGCCTGAGCTATTTCGGACTCTCAAGTTTATGTGTGTCACAGATGCTGCAAAAAGGATGCTTTAAAACAGTAATTAGGGGACGCACTGTAGTGGAAGCCCTGTCAAAAGATGCCTCTCGGCCATTCTGTAATGGCATCCTGTGACCAAAAACATGCCATGTTCAGTGATCCTGCTGTTTTAAAGGGCCGTGTCCAATGACTGAGAGCCGTCGCTTTCCAATTAAGAGCTCAGTCATACTTTTCATGTAGAGAGTCACAGAGCTACATTCAGACATTATCAGAAAAAATGCCCATAAAATGAAATGCGAGTCTGTGCGCCATTCCTTTAAATATTTCGCAGCATGACTTGGCCAAAATGATTGACAGACCATAACTGAGTAGAATTAAGCCAGATGGCATACCTCAATCTGAAGATACAAATAGGAACCAGTCTCTGCCATGTCAAGTGTAAGTTCTCATGAGCTCCTGTATTGCCCACAGCCTCTCATAAGAATCTACGCCTATTACAGATGAAAGAAGGTGGAGGAATGTCTGTTAGAGCTGCCCATTCATTGGTCTCAAATTCCACACTGGCAGTGATTTTTTCTCTCCAGAACTGGAGGTTGACATGTTTACGTAGTTCTGCATGACCGCAAACACAATCCCTCAGCGAGCGCACTCTATCCACAAGAAATATAGGATCTCATGTACTTCTGCATCTGCAAACTTTGGGGTTGTATATTCCAGTGACGCCGAGTTGGTATACCTCGTCGCCCTGTACCTAGGTTAAACGCACCAGCGACGCCATTGTTGCTATAGTCGCACCAGACCGGTCGCTTGGACCGGTCATGTGGCATCAGAACTGCGCGTGCAGGTAGGCTTCTGCACTTGTAGTGTGGTCTCATACGTTCACGCGGAAGATTGTGCGCCAATTTTGTGTAGAGGTGGCGGAGGCTTGTGTGCCGCAGAGTCAACTTATCTCTCATTTTGAGAAGATTTATGCCGTGAAAGCAGCAAACTTGCTTCAAAACATAGGTCTCCGGGGGCAGTTCATTCTCGTCAGAACTTGCGTACTCCTGAATCAAGTCTATTGTACTTGTAGTGTGCTCATCTCTCGTACTACAACTACGACGGTGCTGTCTGCTGCAAAGCGACGCAGATGTCGCAAAATCACCACCATTGAGGAAAAAAATATTTTTTAAATCTGCCAAATCGTGTAATGTTTCATGGAGACACGAAACGAGTGCATTTCAGACATTTCTCCTACATTTCACCGTTTCACGAAAACGGCACATTTCGAGCAATACAACCGGTCTCTAAAAATAAAATATTTGCGAAACACTTTGCTAAAACATTTCTACCCGCAGCCCAATCAGCGTCGTTCGCTGATTAGGCGGTTATCTGTCGCTATACAAGCCAAACACTCGCGGTTTTGATGAAATAACTTTCGTAGGTCGATTATGGCTAAAAGAATCATGATCACTAAAGTACCACCAAAATATGATTTTAGGTCAGGGCTCTGAACCCCACTTTCATCGGCTTTCGCTTCGAGACGGCGGCAGCCTCGATTCACTTGAACCATCCCTGTTTATGCATTCAAAAGCTCTTAAGTTTATTCGATATTGTCGGGAATTCACTTGTATTGTGTAAGCGAACGCACACATGTCTTATATGTTTAATTGTTAAGTGTCAGTAGTCAGAAATATGACCTGATATCCACTGATATAACCTGAGCATGTGTCTGTGAAGAGTTACATCCCCTGTACCAAGCGAAATGAATTGTCAATGCTTTTCTGTATGTGCGGAGGAGGCATTTCAATGCAATGAAAATGTTTTGTTTCTTGTGTATTTCGTTTCTCCGTGTAATATTGCCGGATTGCATATGGGAAGGGGTTTATTCTTTATTCATTCTATTTTGCAGCAATCAAACGTCACTTGATTCTTTCTGCGAGATTGCTCATTACAGGTGCAGCGGCACACGTTCTAAACCGATCTGGTGCACATGACCTGTCCGAGCGACCGGTCTGGTGCGAAAATAGCAACAATGGCGCGGCTGGTGCGTTTAACCTAGGCACAGAGCAAGGTATACCAACTCAGCTCCAGTGACCCTGTGCAGTCTCTCATTAGCAATTTACATCCTCTGAGTTTGCCCGAGGCATCCAAGTTTGTCCTGAGAGAACAACTACATGGCACCCTAGGCGTACCATCGAGAAAGAACCTCCTACTACCGAGAAACATGGATAATAATCAGTATTACGGCTGACAAAATGAGACCATATAAAATCCGCAGGTTGCTGAAGATCTATGCTTTGAGCTTGAAGACGCACAAGGCAGTCCCAGTTCACTGTAAAAATGCAAATCCTTTTCTGCTGTTTCAAGTTAGGTATTTCATGTGGTACAGAACTGTGTACTATGTCCATAGCCGTTGACTTTTGCTTTTTCTTATTATTGTGTAGTACCGTCAAGTACATACATATAAATAGGATCTAACAGTACAATGTTGACGTCAATTAATGGGGAAAAATGCCAATGAAAGATCACAAGTACAAATATGTCTAAAGAGTGAAATTTTGTACACAATAACCACATAGCATCATGATCAGTGAGCGCTTTGGCTGCAGATCAACTCTTGTTGTTGTTCCGATCAAGGAGACAAGCAGTCGTTCTTCATAACATCAAATTCACAGGGACTGAATCTCTCACTGCCCATTCCGAGGAACACCAATTGATACAAAACTGTGACTTTTGCAGTTTGCGATAACCTATGAGGATCTTGCAGATGGAGGGAGTTTGCTTCAGGGCGGTGTTCTTGCTCGCCTCAGGCGGGGGTCGGTTGTTATTTGATACTCTGTCTAGTCTCTTAGAGGCACACGCTACCACCAACACCTATTGCCGGGCGCAATTTTGTGGCGGCAATGTTGCCGCCACAATTAGGGGCGCCTACAATATTGCCGCCACAAATTGCGCCCCGATACAAACCGAGTCTATTTATTTGTGGTAGCCGGCAAGGCTCGAGCAATGTTGCCGCCTCTCAGCCAATCAGCGGTGTCCTTGCGCCACTTCCCGTTTCTTCATCTTCCGAGCCGGAAAAATGGCGGAGAAGCTGAGCGACCGGGCTTTGAGACTGTTAACTCATTGGAGACGCGCTGCATGCGGAAACGCTGCGAATAGCTGCGTATCTGTATGCGGCACGTCTCCAGTGAGTTAATTGATAAACCTTGTCCGAGAGTTCCCATTCATATGGGACTCCTGCAGCTCCGAATATTTGAACCGGGCGCGTGAGAGCTGTTCCATATATGGTAATGACAGGTCAGTCAGTACAAACACATTGCACGCACATTGAAACGTGTGCCACGAAGCCGATGTGGCAAGTCGCAAATTCTGGTAGCGTGGGCGGAGACCAGTGGTTGCGAGAGTGCAGTTTGACCTGCCACTGAGTTTGAGCGGTCACAGTTACAATACAAAGCCATGTACCGATGTAAATAGGGCCAATTCTTGCTAGCCAAAAGGGTCACAATCTGTTCTTCTTGGCTAAGAAGAACAGATTGTGACCCTTTTGGCTAGCAAGAATTGGCCCTATTTACATCGGTACATGGCTTTGTATTGTAACTGTGACCGCTCAAACTCAGTGGCAGGTCAAACTGCACTCTCGCAACCACTGGTCTCCGCCCACATTGGCCTTGACGGACAGGCAGCTTTTTCAAGTTAGTTGAAGCTGCCCACATTTTTCATAGTTTTCAACTAAACTAAACTGTACGATTGTTATTAAGGTTGATTTTCTGGTTTTCGTCAGAATATAATGCAAACTACAACTCAGTGAAGGAAGCATCATGCCTGATTATGACTTCTGCGTGTGAAAGTATAGCTACAACGTCAGCCCTGTAGCTGCCGACAAAGATCAGACAGACTCTGGCTAGATTCTCAAGAGGCCACACTCTTTTTACATAGTGGTGGATGCGAGTCTTTAGTAAAGGTGCTGAATTGGTCGACAGATTCGGCAATATCTCACCCAAGGCCGCATTTACCCAACTTTTGGAGGTGTCTGACTAAATGACTATGTACTAGTTGCAGGAAATGGCCGGGATTGCTCATGATAATTCAAGGGCAGTGCCAGATTAGCTTGGCGCCAGATGGCCAAACCATCTCCTGCTGTGGTGCCTTGGGGTTAGGTTAACTATATTACCTCATCTTGTCTTTCTCATCTATGTATATAGGCACACGGCCACAGTACACGGAAGTAATTGGATTTGTAAATGGGAAACTTGTAATAGCATTTTGGTTCATTTTGCAGGCTCCTCCATTCTTGTGGTGCCAAAATATGACTATGTCATCTCGCTTGAAGTGGCCCAGCTAGAACTCAAATTCGAGATAGTGGAAAACGTTACCACAACCGTGCGCAGCCTCAAGGCCAGGCTACAGCAAGAGCATGGGTTCCCCGTGGAGAGGACAGACCTCCTGTACAGGGATTTGCCCTTGGAGAACCAGCGCCGGCTGTTTGATTATCGCATCAACCATGGCGGCACAATCTTCGTCATGCTTCACATGGTGTATGATGTTCATATCAAGGTTAGCATCCATCATACATCACGAGCAAGTGTATGCAATAACTGTGCACTGGTGCTGGCGATTTTGCACATTCTGGCCTCGACATAGTGTTGCCTTATTTTTAATTACTTTTGTTTGGAATACTTACTGTGCAAACAGTATGTGCGCTGACACTAGTGTATAATTTTTGTCGCTTTCAATGATCTTCTAAAAAGTAATTTTGCACCTGCTGAACGTTTTACCTCAATTTTATTTTTACACCAACAGAAACTGCACACCTTGATATCTATAGGTCCAGGCAATGCTCTAACATATTTCTTTCACCATACAGGTTGAGACCTTCTGGGGCCTGAACTACCAGCTGTACGTTGACCCATGCATGACCACAGCTGGCCTGCTAAACATCATACTTCGCCGCACCACAACACATCAAGGGGAGGAAGTGTCTAAATATTTCCACCTGACCTTGCCACGCCATGCCCTCGTGATGTACAGTGGGGATGGTAAGCCCATGAAGTGGAGCAGCTGTCTGGGGTTGTATGGTCTGGACGATGGGTCTGTCTTCCGACTGTCCACCATTGCGCTCGCCCATGAGATGAACATCCAGAAAATACCGGTGTTGCTGGAGGATGGTACACTGCACAACTTTGTGATCTCAAAGTTTGACTACTGGTCTGTGCTGGCCATGAAGATTCACGGCATGAAGGGCTACCCTGTAAACCTCATGCGACTGAAGCTCGGAAAGCGAGAGATAGACTTGGCTACTGCAGTAGGGAAATTCTCCCAAAAGTCAACAGCACTCTCACTGGATGTTTCTCTCCTGCGTACAGACAGTGACGTGCTTCACGGAGTGTTGCTAAGTTTTCGCCTCGGTAACGGTGTGATGGAAGCATTGCAGTGTGCTCCTTCGCGCACAGTTAAGTCAGTGAAAGCCACACTGGAAGAGATGGGGGTACCTAACGCCAGGGTGTACGAGCTCTTTGTTGACGGTTACCGGCTCCCAAACCATAGCCGCATCGTGGACAGTGTGGAGGAGTATCGCAAACCGATTGTCCTCAAGCTCAAGCATTACCCTGTCTTTGTCCACGGCCCTAAAAGTGTCATTTACAAGATGAACGTACATGCACAAGAATCACTGAAGAGTTTCAAGGCCCGCATGGAGATGAAGACGGGTCTGTCCCAGAGCGACTACTTTCTGCTGATGGCCGGCCTGCCAGTGACAGATGCTGATGAGACCCCCGCGTTCAAAACACCCCTGGCCATTGGGTCGTCAGTGTTTCTGATGGGAGTGCAAAAGCAGCAGACAGTGTTCATCGTGTGGGACGACTGGCTGGTCAAGCTGCACTTGCCCTACCACCCACAGCCGTCTGAGCTGAAGGAGATCCTGTGGAAGGATCGCAACGTGCCTGAGGGGAGCTTGGCTTCTGTCGGCAACTTCCTACAGTGGTACTTCAGTGTTAAGGGTAGCGACAAAGGCATGCCCTTCCAAGCAGCAAAGAATGATAACGAAGGTAAGAAATTAGAAAAAAAATTAGGTACAGGTGTGAAAAAGTCTGAGCATTAACTCCTTCACTGCTGAGAACAAATGGGACACAATCCAACTGCAAGAGACATAGATCCTCATGAGCCTCCACAATGGCCTCACTTTATTGACACCACTTTGCATGGATATTCTTGGGATGGCTGGGGCTCTTTGGCGTTTAATTAAAACAGATTTCAGAAACACAATCTGCGTTCTCTGGCAGTGACGGGGTTAAATTAATTCTGAAAAGTGAAATGCATTCTGAAACAACTGTTTTTGCCATAAGTTTGGTAATGTATGATTGACCCACTAATTATGGCAGGTACCTAATCTGGCAAACTTACAACTGACTGACTGCACATTTTAAGGCAACAACAAGGAGGCAGCCAAGAGCCAAATCAATGGACTCTCAAACTGTTATTGACCAAAAAAAATCATTTCTTTCACTTTCACAGACAAGCTGGGTGGGCAGCAGCGAAGGGTGAGACCACGAAAGAGGCGAGATCGTGGTGGGGAAGAGGATCTGTGGAAGTACAACGCTCTCCAGATGAAGCAGCTACAGAACATGATGGACAAGCAACACCACCAGAAACTGCCTCCCCGCCGAGTGGCATATACACAACTGCCTCACCTCTGTGACAGCAGAGATGTGCAACATTACTCTGAAAACCGTCCAAACGGAAAGCCAAAACACGGAAAAAATGATGAGCAACCCACACACAACAGGACCGATCGACCTGGGCTGTACTACGCCACATACAAAGACGGACGATGGCAGAGACTCAATCCGGAGGATCTTGTAGACAACTACCTTCGGGCCTGGTCCCTGCCACCAGATGTTGGGAACAAACCCCTTGATCGACTTCCCAATCTCCTTGGCAAAACGTGTCGCCGTAAGCCACACTCGGCCGACCCTGGCCTTCTAAGAAAAGGACAAGGTCAAGGTAGGAGAGAGCCACAGTGGGTGCAAAGTCTACAGCGCCTTGCGAGAGAGGACAGGGTTTTGCCAGCCTATGCTGGTCTGAAGAAAAAGTCCAAGAAAAAACGCAAAGTCCATGTGAAATGAGCTGTTAGAGCAAAACACCAAGCCAGGCTGTGATGACAATTTTGCCGACATGAATCCAATAAGGAAAAAGGGCTGAAATAATATCTGAATGCTGGTTTGTGATTTTGAATCTTACGGTTCTTGGCCACAAGGTCAAAATCACAGAGAAGCATGTTTTCATGTGAAAATAAGGTAATATGATTACCTCTACGCAAGCTGTGGTATGACTTTTGTGAATGTGACTTTGTTTTTCCAAGGTGGTGAAAAGGTAGACACAATATTTATTTGTGTGCTGTTCTGTGACTTTGGACCTTATGGCTACAGGCCGTAAGTTCATTAATCACAGACCAGCATGGATGTTTATGTCGGTGAACACAATTTTCTCTGATACTGCAATACTAGCTGTCACTCAAATACTGCACAATAAAAGTTTTCAGTTTTATTTATGTTCCTAACCCTTTGTTTATTGGTAGTGGTTTTTGTCATGACGATTCCTGCAGGAATCATCACGACAAAAAAACACTACCAACAGCTAAAGGGTTAACCTTTTCACTGCCGGGAACCAGGAATCACTGAAACCCATGAAAGCTTTGCGCACTAGAGAATAGTTTCAACAAAAAGCATAGACACACGGGAGCCCCTGCAACTACAGGGGCTAATGTGGATCTATACCTCTGGCAGTTGAGCAGTGTTTAACATGTTCTGACAGTAAAGGGGTTAATCTGACAAAGAGAGAAAAGGGGAGGTTCAAAATGCTACATCACCGTATTAACCACTTTTGTTTGTCACCATTAGATGCTTCTTGTCTCCTATACATTCACATGCTTCAAATAGAGTTTTGCATCCATTGTTAATCCTGAACACAACAACATATTCCCCATTCTTGGATGCTGCTGGAACCAGATGCAAGCATGTCACTGTGCATGTGATGCACTGTACTGTCAGCAGACCATTTGTGTGCTGCTCCGTGATTTTGGACTTTATGGCCCCAGGCTGTAAGGTCCAGCACACATCAAGGCTGTAAGACCCCACATCACAACAGTTATGCACACACTCTCATTACCATATAACAGTCTCTTAGACCTCCTTAGATCATGTACAGCATATTAGTATTTACGAGCCTCAATTGTTTCAAAAAGTTTCATGATCATCCTCAGTCTATTATGAAGTGTTGTTTTTTCTTGTTTTAATATTTCTTTGTTTTTTGCTTTTATTGTTGTTGTTTTGTGTGTGCGTGTGGTTTTTTGTGTGTGCGTGTTTCGTTTGTTTGTTGTTGTGGGTTTTTGTTTTTGGTTTTTTTTTTTTTTTGGGGAGGGGGGGGGGAGGGGGGGGGGGTTGCTGGCTGCATTCCTGGTTCTCGTCAACAATACATGTACATACAAAAAAGCAAGGTCGGCAACCTGACCTGTAATGCTGTTCTGTGTAACAAAAGGTGTGTGCTTGTACTGTGAATATATAAATACCATCATCATGCCAACACGACAGTTATTTCAAAACTTATGCCTCCACCCAATGTCCACACTACCATTGGGCCAATTTTTAACTGACTTGTAGTACTGATAAGTGCTGATGACTGGTACCAGTCAGCAATAGAAACATTGAGGGTCCATAGAGGCATTGAGGACCATAGAGGCTTTCAGGACTGGTCCAGAGTCCCATGAGCCCCTGCAGTCACAGGTTGGTTGTACATTGCTTAACATCCCGACAGCATGCAGTCACAGGGGCTCATGAGAATCTACACCAGTCCTCTTGCGCACTGTGTCCTGTGGTAGGTCTCTGAAGCATGCACGACCTGCTTTGTAAAATGTCCTGAAATATGAGCCAGTTAACTTAATTCTTCACCTTCCTTGTGCATGCAACTAGCAGTACTGTTTACAGTACCGGCTGCTGAATGCACAGGGGGAGGGGGGGGGGGGGGTAAACATACTGATCAAAAGAGTGACAGCTACACATCTAAACACAAGAACATCACCAAGAAAGAAGCAAGTTTTGGGATAATAAATATACAATTTTGGAAGTGCACTGACAACTAGAACATCTTCATGAATGTGCCACAAATAAAGATAAGGCACTCTCTGTCATCCCACCTGTCAGAAAAGCTCTATGTCGAGGCGATTCCTGCTGAAATCACCTCAACAAACGGTGCTACCAACAGCCAAAGGGTCAAGAAGTGCTTTTGGTCAATTTGATATTTGCAGGTATCACCTTGACAAAAAGTGCTTACAGCCAGAGGGTTAAGTAACGCTTAAGTGGTCACTATAGTATACTTTTTAGACACCGTACATTGTCTGATATTACTGTAGCCGAGGTACAAGCCTTTTTAGGACACCGTACATTGTCGATGTTAAACTGTACCCAGGGAACAATGTCTTGTGTTAAACTGTACAGGGTGTACAATTTCTGGTGCCAATTTATATCAAGCTTTTCAAATCTCGCTTCCTAAGACAGAGCCCACTCAACGTGCCGCGGACCCGCAGGTTGTGTGGAGAGCTGGCATAGATCCACATTATTCCATACAAGGCATAATGGCTCATGACAATTGTTGCGACTTGAGGGTGTATTACATTCGTATGGTGCTTCGCCATGTTAAATTTTAGAGGGCTCATTAGGATCTTGTGTGATTCCATACAGGGCCTAATGGCTCATGACAATTGTTGAGACTTAAGGGTGTATTACATTCGTATGGTGCTTCGCCATCTAAACTTTTAGAGGGCTCATTAGGATCTTGTGTGATAGCAACATGCATATGTCAGCTAGAGGCATAGATCTTCCTTTGCCTATTTAAACTTTACGAGACTCATGAGGGTCTCAAGTTCATACAGGATCATTATAATCTATGTCTCGGGAAATGTATGGATTTATTATAAGCATGGTTATTTCAAGATTCAAAAACTTTATTGTCCAGATAAAAAGATTTTATATGGAAATTTTCCTTTGCAGCACTGGTGTAGGATAATTGAATAAAACAAGGAATCAAGTGACATAAATAATGATAATAATAATACGTACAACATATATGCAACAAAAATATAAACATCACAATATCAAACATACACACACACCCTATCAGCATACACACACGCTAAAAGAAGTGGGGGGGGGGGGGATTAAAACAAGGGGAGGAAATGGTATGGTGGGTTAGGCTTAGGCTGAATGAAGGGATGAAGAGGAGAATGGGCCATCATCACAGTTGTTTTGAGTTTAGGATACTGATGGCGGTGGGAATGAAGGAGCGCTTGTACACGCTACGTTTTGCCAAAGGAGCATGCAGTCATCTACCGGAGGGCAACATTTTGAATGCGTCATGAAGGGGGTGGGTGGGGTCGTGATAATTTTGCCTGCTTTTCTCTTACAAAACAACGCGTAGAGTCCAGAAAGCGATATTTGCTCATGGCCAACGATTTTGCCTGCCAGTTTGATGACACCTGTCAACTTTGCCTTATCTTTTACAGTCAGGTTTCCAAACCATGCTATGACATTAAAAGTGAGAATGCTTTCAATTAAAGATCTGTACACTGTTTCTAAAATAACTGAATCAACGTCAAAGGACTTCAATTTCCTCAAAAGATACAAAACTACTCTCAGCGAAACATAGATCCTCATGTACAGTAACTGAGTATTGCTGAATCACACAGTACATATCATACATACAGTTCATCTGTGTCTCCACAGGCCAATAGAGTAAATCAGATAATTTGCGTTAGCCTGTCTAAGTAAAACTCCCGCCGGTCTGAGTCGGAGTAAACAAAGCGAGCTGGCAAATGGGGAGTGGGGGGGGGGGGGGGGGGGGGGGAGGGGGGGTGTGACGGTGACAGGAGTGACGGGTTTACTCAAGCAGGAGTTGAATGTATTAATGAGTCTATCAGAACGTATGTGTGGTGTACACTAGGAGCACAAGCTCAAACAAAATCAAACATTTTAAACGGGAGTGGTAAATTTGAAGCACAAAAACAGTTTCTTGCAAACCTAGAAGACTCGGTAAACTCAGTAGTAGATCTCCCATCAAGCATACAACGCTATCAAGACGTTCTCAGATATGCTAGATCAAAAGTTGACTGTGTAGTTGGCATCGGGCTATACATGTTGCCATCTGACCTTCAGCTTCAAATGGGGACAATAACAAATTATAATAACGAAACAATTGTTGCAGGGCGTGATCAGAAATCAATCTGTAAACTTGAGCCCAACAACCACACATCTACAACCATTAAAATCATTAATAACGCCAGTAACGTTAATAACATCATCATCACCCATACAGGCAGTAACGCCAGTAATGTCAGTAACAGCACCAGCCCTGGCACAGACACCTGCACCGGCACCAGCACCCGTACAGCCAGTAACCCCAGTAAACACACATGAGTCAGAGAGAACTGCATTGGTAATAGGCCTTACTGGATTAGGAATATTACTTCTTTACCTGTTTCATTAAATATCCTACGATTAACCCTCCTACTGTCACCAAAAAGACCCACACATGCTCCGCCATAAACCCTACTACCTTTGCCGCTGTACTGATAAGCCAACTGACAACACTCCCTATTATGCCAGGCAAAGCATCCATTGCTTTTACAGCCAATTTTTGAAGCAAGTCTGATATATGTGACAACTGTTTTTTTACCCACGCCTGTAAATCTTTTGGGTCTGATGGAACCGGAGGGGCCGGAGCTGGACCACCCCCACCACCTGTTACAGCTAATACAACAGTACTGATAATAAATCCAAGAGCAGTAATTAAACTTGCAATAGTGATACCCTGCTCTCTGAAAAGTGTTTTCAATCTCTCAGCCAAAGTTGTGTCTTCGTGAAATATTTTTTGAATAGTTTCTCTAATCCTGTTGACCTGTGTTTTTGGTTTTTCTCTTCCTATTTCAACTACTTCTAGTCACGCTGATCTTTCTATTTGCAAATCATTTAATCTGTGTTGTATTCTTTCTTTAATTTCAATGGCACATGAGGATCTATGCCTCTTGGAGATGTTTGGAGCGCGCGTGCATGCACGCACTAACACGCACACACATCGACGCGCTTTCAGAAGAGCATGCAGGTGACCTGTGTACTTAGTATGATGTAGCTAGGTAAAGTGAACCTGCCTTCACACAAATTATAGCAAGACTGAAATTGTACCGTGGAGTTCTAGTTTTGTCACCATTTTCTCAAGCCTATGAAGCGAAAGTGAAACTCATATCAACTAAAATATAAAATTATGTAAAAACTCAAACTTACATCATGACAAATGACGTTTGACAAATCAATGACACATATGTCCTGCGCCCGTTATAGAACTCACTGACGCATTGGCAGATCTGCAAGACTTTTTCAATAGGAGATAATTCAAAATCAGAATCAGGCCAAAGACAAAAGCTAGAGACCATTGACAGCGAGGACAGCTCTCACATAGAAGGACTTTGTGGGTTATGGTTCATCCCATCTTGTTTAAACTTTATCACGGATGCAGATGGACACATGAATGGCGCCATCTCTGCAATCAATCTGTACATTCTCTTTAGCCCCTGCTGCCTCAGAGGACACATTATTACATATGGTTAGTGTATATAGAGTATCTAACAGAGAGCCAGGATATTGAGTTAGGAGGAGTGGTCTTGCACTAGACGATATATCCCAGTATATCTCAATGACCCCCCCCCCCTTTCACTTCCTCCCCCCCCCTCTTCTCCCACCCTGTTTCCATCTGAGGAAGAGCTGAGCTAACGCTTTATTAACTGAGCCCCTGCGGCTGAAAAAATCATGACAGTTTATTCCTGTGCAGATAGAAAGACCTTGATCGCTCAGCAAGTGTTGCAGCGTCCTTTTTACTCTTGCTGGCTGCAAACTGGCCTTCAACAGTAGTATAGTAAAAGGGTGGGGATTAGCCAGTCTCACACCTGAGCTCGTTGTAGGGTTAGTTTGTCACCTGTGGGATAAGATACTTGGGTGCCTTGAATTGGCATTCTTTACCTCCTCAGTCCCTTCCAGTCTGCCTATCGCAAACATCACAGCACTGAAACAGCCCTTCTACATATCCTAAACGATCTGCTCCTCTCCACCGACTCGGGCAACATCTCCCTTCTTACGCTACTCGATCTCTCTGCCGCCTTCTACACTATAGATCACGCTATCCTCAACCGCCTTCACCACTCCTTTGGCATCACTGACCCTGCTCACTCCTGGTTTCTCTCCGACAGACAGCAGTCTGTCACCATCGACGGCGTCTCCTCTAACCCAGTCAGTCTCTCCTGCGGAGTTCCACAGGGGTCCGTCCTGGTTCCGGTCCTTTTCATACTCTACACCTCTCCCCTGTCCAACATCATCCAGTCTCATCACATACACCACCACCTCTACGCTGCCGACTCACAACTACTAGACAAAGACAAACTCGACAACACTCGGTCACTACTGACTCGCACGGCTGACTGCTACGAAGATGTGAAAAACTGGATGACAGCAAACAAACTTAAACTGAATGACGACAAAACGGAAGCCATGCTGGTAGGCACTCGCCAGAAACTCTCCCAGCTCCCTCCCTCTCTCCATCTTCAACACGACAGCACCCTCATCTCCCTCTCTGACTCGGCCAAGAACCTTGGCGTTATCCTCCCTTTCCGGCTTACCTCACTCCACCACTTTCACTATCCAGCGCGTCCACCCCCCCCCCCTCCCCACCCCTTTTTTTTTTTTCTTTCTCAACGGTGTTTTTGGTTTTTTTCTCTCTGTCAACGGTGGTGGGGTGGGGATTGTGAATGTGTGCTTACATATGCTTTCAAAGTATATATTTACCTGATCGGTCGATCCCTCATCCATTCATTCATTCGTTCGTTGATTGATTGATCTCATGAGACTCATCGATTACTTTTTTGCAGTCATTCATTCATTTCATAAGTCGTACATTTATTTCAGAGCTGAGTATACTTACAAGTATAAATAATGCACATTTTTAAGAATCGCCCACTGAATTACAGGCGCAGATCCAAAGGGTGTCTCGACCGGGGGCTGGGGTGGGGGGGGGTGGGGGGGGGGGGGCAGGTTTTTGGTGCTTTTCTTTGGTGATTTTCTTTAAAGTTGTACTATCGTGTTGTAACCGTACCCTGTACGTGTTTTTTATTTTTGTATTTTATTTAATTTTTTTATTTCTTTATTTTATTTATTTTTTATTTTTATTTATTTATTTTTTTATTTTTGTATTATTTTTATTTATTTTTTTTTTTTTTAATTTTTTTATTTATTTATTTATATTTTTATTTATTTAATTTTTTTTTTTTTTTTTTTTGGGGGGGGGGGGGGGGGGGGGGGAGAGAGGGCGGGTTTTCTCAGACATACTTACAGTTTTCAGAGCATAAGATTTTTATTTGTTGAAACTTTTCTTCTTTTATCTCGGAACACAGCTCCGCTTTTGGACCTTTTTTTTTTTTTTTTTTTAGTCCCTTCTATTTATACAAGGGACTTTGAAGAACGGATCGCGGTGGGACGAATTTAATAGCATGTCATGATGTCAAAGGCGGGCAGGCTAAACCTCTAACAATTAAAGTAACAAGAAAAACATTACGTCATGTCCAGTTACACTAAGCGCCTTATGTGCTATGTGTATGTAAGTATGTAGTATGTATGTATGTATGCATGCATGCATGCATGTATGTATGTGTGTGTGTGTGTGCATATGTATGTATCTATGTGTATGTGTGTGTGTGCGCGCATGTATGTAAACAAGAGAATCTCCGATATTTCTGTACACACAAGCTTGAAACTTGGCGAAATACTTTCTTAAAGGGGTGGCTAAGAGAGCCTCCGAGCATATTGTAATTGAATGTCTCATTAAAGACACAAACAACCGTTTACAGGAAGTCGATTGACCCATATTAGAGTCCCCCTCACCCGGGTCTGCCCTGGGGGACTTGGGTGGGGTTAGGTATTTTTTAGTTCCCAGGGTCACCCTGGTCAGCCCCACAGGGTGGGTTTTTCTCTCTATTCTGGGGCATGTGTTTCTGTCTACCCTTTGTCCATTCACCTGTATTTGCCTTTTTAAAACTCTCCCTACTGTCCGCACTGCCTGTAGCTCTTGATATTGGATGTGTGCTGCTAAATGGTCTTAGCTTTATTTAGCCCCTTGTGTTAGGTTTATTTAGCGTATTTGACCGGCTGGCGACATACATTCAATGTTCTGTTTATTTTTTTTTTTCACAAGCAGTGCAGGCACGTCCTGAGAAAGCCTTGTTGCTGTCGGGACGTTAAGCAATGTACAATCAATCAATATTAGAGTCCGTAATTTTTGTCATATTTATATGAAATTTTGCATATAGCTAGTTTAGAGAAAGACATTGGATGATTTCTTAGCCAGCTTTGTAACCTTTCAACTTGTTTACTAAAAATTAATTCCTTTCAGAAAAAAATTAAAACATAAAAAAGTATTAAAAAAAAACTTGACTAGAGAAAGTCAGACAGTGTCGGTGACGTAAAAGAGGCAACTCAGTCACCACGCAGACATTGACATAATACTCTAAATATGACGTAATTCTCTATAGCGCGAGCCGAAGTTTTTCTCTCTCTAACAGACATGCGCGCATCTTCAAAAGGCATAGATCCTCATGCGCCCGGAGAGCGCATGAGGATCTATGTCTCTTGGAGATATTTGGAGCGCGCGCGCCTGTACGCACTAACACGCACACTCACACATCGTCGCGCTTTCAGAAGAGCATGCAGATGACCCGATATAGCTAGTTTGGAGAAAGGCATTGGATGCGTTCGTTAGCCAGCTGTGTACCCTTTCAACTTCTTCAGTAGAAATGAGTTCTTTTCAGAAACAAATTAAAACAGTAAAAAAAAAATATAATAAAAAATAAAAAAATATATAAAAAATCCCTTGACTTTTGGAGAAAGCCAGACAGTGACATTGACGTAAAAGAAGCAATTCCGTCACCACGCAGACATTGACACAATACTCTAAATATGACACAAATATATCTCTCTCTCTCTCTCTCAAACATGCGCGCATCTCCAGGAGGCATAGATCCTCCTGCGACCTTCGGGCGCACGAGGATCTATGCCTCTTGAAGATGCTTATAGCGCGCGCGCGCACGCACTAACACACACACACATCGACGCGCTTTCAGAAGAGCATGGAAGTGACCCGTGTACTTTGTATATTATGTAGCTAGGAAAAGTCAACCTGCTTTCACACAAATTATAGCGAGACTTCCCGCCATTACCTCGCGCTAGGGACCATATGACGTTGAGGCGCGTCCCCTGGGTGGTGGATAGGGGGTCCCTCGCGAGAGGGGTGCACCGAATGAAATAAGGTGCCGTGAACCAACATGGTCTAAGGGAAGGTGACCCCGACAGAAAACCCCTGGTCCTACAAGTAAGGGGGGTTGGGCGTGGGGGTAGCTTCCCCACCCTGCAAATAAGGAAATAGCTACAAAAACGCCGACGAAAAGACAAACAGCAATTCCTTTCCTGGAGGAGGAAGGTTCTTCTACTAGAAGATTTATGACGTCCTGTGGTGAAAGCCGGAAGTCTTCGGAAGCCACAGGACCGAGCCGCCTCTCTCTATCCAGGGACACAACCATGGGCACATGGAATGTCCAGACCATGTACCAGAGCGGCAAGGCCGCCCAGATAGCAGCGTAAATGCAAAAGTACAACCTTTCCCTGCTAGGTATCAGTGAAGCCAGATGGACGCTGTCTGGCCAGAAAAGGCTGTTAAGTGGGGAGATGATTCTGTATTCAGGTCATGCAGAGGAAAATGCCCCCCATACAGAAGGAGTAGCATTCATGCTGTCACCAGTGGCACAGAGAGCGCTGATGGGCTGGGAACCTCTTGGGCCAAGAATTATCACAGCAGCCTTTAGAATCCAGAAAAAGATCAAGCTGAACGTCATCCAGTGTTATGCGCCCACTAATGACAGTGACGTGGAAGAGAAACAAGAGTTCTACGACCGACTCCAGTGCTGTGGACAAATGTGCGGAGCCTCGAGACATCACCATCGTCATGGGCGATTTTAATGCCAAAATAGGGGGACAACACCGGATACGAAGAGGTGATGGGGAGACAGGGACTAGGGGAGATGAGTGAGAACGGGGAGAGGTTTGTAGACTTTTGTCCTCTAAACAGACTTGTCATTGGAGGCAGCATCTTCCCACACAGAAGAATACACAAAGCAACTTGGGTCTCACCAGACCATACTACAGAGAACCAAATAGACCATATCTGCATTAGCACGAAATTTAGAAGATCCCTTCAAGATGTTCGAGTGAGGAGGGGGGCAGATGTCGCCTCAGACCACCATCTGCTTACCTTAAGAATAAAGCTCAAGTTAAAGAAAAGCCGCACAGAGACAACAAGAAGACAGCGCTATAATGTGGGCCTCCTGAGAGAGACTGGAGTGAGAGAAGAGTTCAAACTGGTGCTGTCCAACCGGTTTCAAGCGCTACAGGAGCTAGTAAATGAAGAGGAGGCGGTCACCACAGAGCAGCAGTGGAAGGCAGTTAGAGAGGCGCTGAACTCAACCTGCAAAGACACTGTAGGGTTCAGGAAACACGATCACAAGGACTGGCTGTCGGCACAGACCTTGAAGAAGATAGAAGTGAGGAAGCAGAAGAAAGCAGTTGTTAACAACAGTCGCACGAGAGCAGCCAAAGCAAGGGCACAGGAGGAATACTCGGAAGCCAACCGCGAGGTGAAGAGTTAGTTAGTTAGTTATTTGGGTTTAACGCCGAGCAGGCGACTAAGGCCATCTCACGGCGGGATGGGTAAAAATCTGGTCAACCAGACTAAAAGCAAGGTCTTAAGACAAGATGTAAATATAGATTAACAATCTCAGGCTAAAATGTCGCACATGTCTTGGAAAAAAAACGTCTACAGACTCTCAAAAAGGGCAAATAAAAAAATGCACATAGTCTATGAATGCTCAGATCTTGTTAAAAATATTGCATTCTCTCAAAAAATTGAAGATTTTGTCCGGGGGAACATCCCGGAACAAAACCTTCAAGGAGTCTGCTGTGAAGTGTTTATATCTGGTGTCAATTAGGTCAGCACAATACAGCAAAAAGTGTCGAACAGAAAACTGCTCATCACAGGCAAAACACCATGGACGCTCATCCTGTTTAAGTAAGTAAGAGTGCCTAACATACGTGTGCCCGATGTGGAGCCGAGCAAGGACAGTCTCCTCACGGCGGCTGCCGCAACCGCGAGGTGAAGAGGAGTATCAGGGCAGACAAGAGGGCCTACACAGACAGCCTGGCAGCAGAGGCAGAAAAGGCAGCAGGCCGCGGCAACATGAAACAGCTCTACGACATTAACAGAAGATTGTCGGGCAAGTATGGCCATACAGAAAGACCAGTAAAAGACAAAGAAGGCAAGCCTATTGCAGACAGAGCAGACCAACTCGACAGATGGGCCGAGTATTTTGAAGAGTTACTGAACAGACCCAGCCCACCCGACCCCCCAGACATCCAGCCAGCAGAGACCGACCTACCCATCAGCTGTGACAGACCCAGCCGGGAAGAGATCAGAAGAGCAGTGGCATTTTTGAAGAACGGCAAAGCAGCAGGGCCCGATGGCATCCCAGCGGAGTCTCTGAAAGCAGACCTAGAGACAATAGTAGACATGCTGTACACACTGTTTGGAAAGATCTGGGAAGAGAAGGTGATGCCGGCTGACTGGAAGGAGGGGTACCTAATCAAGCTTCCCAAGAAAGGCGACCTCAGCAAGTGTTCCAACTACAGAGGAAACACCTTGCTGTCAGTACCAGGAAAGGTCTTCAACAGGATCATCCTGGAGAGAATGAAGAGCTCCGTCGACCCCCAGCTGAGAGACCAGCAAGCAGGATTCAGGAAAAACCGATCATGTACAGACCAGATCGCCACTCTCCGCATCATCGTGGAACAGTCTCTGGAGTGGAGCTCCCCGCTGTACGTCAACTTTGTGGATTACGAGAAAGCATTTGACAGCGTGGACAGAGAGACTCTGTGGAAACTCCTACGACACTACCGTGTACCCACAAAGCTCGTCCGCCTGATCAAGAGCAGCTATGATGGCATGACATGTCGCGCGATCCACGAAGGGCAGTTCACCAGGGAGCTCCAGGTCAGAACCGGTGTCAGGCAGGGTGTCTGCTGTCTCCGTTCCTCTTCCTACTGGCCATAGACTGGGTCACGAAGAGGACCACAGAGCACAGACGAAGTGGAATACAGTGGACACTGTGGACACAGCTTGACGACCTCGATTTTGCAGACGACTTGGCTTTACTGTCCCACACTCATCAACAAATGCAGGACAAGACCACGAGGCTTGCTGACATCTCGTCCCAAGTGGGCATCACCATCCACAAACAGAAAACAAAGACAATGAGGCTGAACGCAACCAGGGAAGAACCAGTCTTGCTTGTTGGAGGAGGTGGAGTCCTTCACCTATCTCGGGAGCATCATAGACAAAAAAAAAAGGCGGCACTGATGCAGATGTCAGAGCACGAATCGGTAAAGCCAGAGCAGCCTTTCTCCATTTGAAATAAGTGTGGAGTTCCAGAGAGCTGTCACAACACACCAAAGTCCGGATTTTCAACTCCAACGTAAAAGCAGTTCTCCTATATGGAGCAGAGACTTGGAGATTGCCAAAAGCCACAGTCAAAAGAGTACAGATCTTCATAAACAGTTGCCTTAGAAGAATTTTGAAAATCCACTGGCCAGAGAAGATCAGCAACGTCAGACTCTGGGAGAGAACAGAGCAGATAACAGCAGAGAATGAAATTGGGCGAAGAAGATGGGGATGGATTGGTCACAGTCTGAGGAAGCCAGCTTCCAGTATCACTAGGCAGGCATTGTCATGGAACCCCCAGGGAAAGAGGAAAAGAGGCAGGCCGAGAAACACCTGGCGTCGAGACCTCCAAGCAGACATCAAGAGACTGGGAACCACCTGGAGTAAAATTGAAGGAGAAGCTCAGGACAGGGGTCGCTGGAGGTCGCTCGTCGACGGCCTATACCCGGGGAGGGGTGACAGGCGTAAGTAAGTAAGTAAAGTTCCCGCCATTAGTATGCTCTGTGGGATGGAGTAGCGACAGCAATTATGAAGAAGAATAGCACTAGGAGCAACAAAATGACATCACTATAAGCTTGACGTCAACGCAACGCAAGAATCAAGACGCCGTGTACACAGAGACAAAACTGATGTTTCACGTCACTCGTCCGAAAGGCACGCAGCCTCTTCCAGTTCTGATTGTCGTTTTGTTCCACGCAGCCTCTTCCAGGGCTGACTGTTTGATGGGAGTATATAGTAGATCCAAAACTTGCAAAAGTGAATTAATTATTATTTAAAAAGTTGAAGAGGTACAAAGCTGGTTAACGAACTCATCCAGTGTCTTTCTTCAAACTAGCTTGTCCTAAATTTCAAGTAAATATGACAAAAATTACGGACTCTAATCTGGGTCAACCGACTTTCTATAAACGGTCTTTTATGTCTTCAATGAGACATCCAGTTACAAAATGCTCGGAGGCTCTCTTAACCACCCCTTAAATAAAGTATTTCGCCAAGTTTCAACTGAGCTTGTGCAAACAGCAATATCTGAGATTCTCATGTCTACATGCATACGCGCGCGCGCACACACACACACACGCGGAGAAAAGGCCTCAAGAGTGGGTTACCTACCATTTTATGTGAAAATGGGTTCCCATATTTCTATATATTCTAGGGCTCTGCAATTGGTGCGAATGTTTAGAACTCGCCTTAAAACTAAGCTCTATAACTTAAAATATAAAAAGACATTTTCTAGAAACAGAGTAACTGGATGGAGAAAAAATGGTTTTCTACCAATAACGTGGGTGCCTCTCACAAAAAAACTGGCATTACAGTAAAAATGGGTGTCATTTCAAATCATTCATTTAAGCATGTACTATCTTAAGAACATTAGGCGTCTGTAATAAGGTAAAGTTCAGGGAATATTTGATGCTTCTTTTTCACATTCTTTTGATCGTTGTCATTCTTTTCTTTCGACTTAATGTGTATTCATTCTTTTACCTGCATTACTAGAAATGTCAAGCACAATGACACAACACACAATGAACAAATACCTCACTAAACATACCTCTGGTTGAGTTTATTATGATTGTTTGGGTGGGTGGGGTTGGCAGGGAGGGAAGGGGTGGGGTTCATCACTTTTGATTTTATAGAACTGCAATTCTCTCTTATTAATGAAAGATTTTCAGTGTCGGTTTCATTTCATAGGCGCGGGCCGTTTCACGTCGATCCACTCACAAATACACATTTGGAGTGCACCAGATGGGTCCAGTTGGCCAAGTCTCCCATTCCACACTACAGGCCAGCTAAGAGAAGCAATCGCGTTTATGGCGTGCCCGACGAAGGCCTCCCTCATGTGCGGAAGAAGGTTTAAAACTGAGAAACTGTTGTTTTTAGAAGCGTGTCGGGCAACAGTTTTTATTACAACTATTTTTAAACCTCTTTTAACTCAGCATTTGTTAATGTTAAAAGTCTTTTAATTTACAAGCGTGTAACTGAAACTGTTGTGGCCAACGTATCCCCTATAGTGCTGGGCTATTTTTCCCATCGTCGCCTTCTCACTTCGCTCAGCACTCGACTTTCTAGTCCTTCCCTCAAATGGGCAGCAGGACCACTAACAATACTTCACTATTACACCTTTTGGCAACATTCGGTTTCTTTCACTGACCTAGCATTACATCCGAAAATGGCGCATCCAAAGCCTTTGCACTCTTTTTTTTTGCTGCACTAAACGGCCGACTGCAGCAGACGACGCGCTGTATATTTATAAATATGGAAATGCTTCCTGAACACACTCGTAACTGTTTATGTGATTGATGATTGATTGTACATTGCTTAACGTCCCGACAGCAACAAGGCTTTCTCAGGACGTGCCTGCACTGCTTGTGAAAAAAAAAAACTAAACAGAACATTGAATGTATGTCACCAGCCGGTCAAATACATTAAATAAACCTAACACATGGGGCCTAAATAAAGCTAAGACCATTTAGCAACACACATCCAATATCAAGAGCTACAGGCAGTGCAGACAGTAGGGAGAGTTTTAAAAAGTCAAATACAGGTGAATGGACCTCGGGTAGACAGAAACACATGCCCCAGAATAGAGAGAAAAACTCACCCTGTGGGGCTGACCAGGGCGACCCTGAGAACTAAAAAGTACCTAACCCCACCCAAGTCCCCCAGGGCAGACCCGGGTGGGGGAAACTGTTTATGTGGCCCTATGCCGTCCATCATAGTTTAAGAGACCAAACATGTTCCGCTTATTAAGGAAGGATTGGCCGCCTTGCGGCTTCTCCGTGTAGGGGTGCTTCAGCAAATACTGTGTGATGGCAAAACGATGCGTTGTGTCCTCTAATGCCCATTCTTTTTTTAATATGGAAATGCTTCCTGGGCACATTCATAACTGTTTTATATGGCCCTAAGCCGTCCATCTTAGGTTAAAAGACCAACAATGTGGTGGGGAATGGTCTCCAAGAGACTTCTCAGACAGTGTAGGGGTGCTTCGACTGATGTCTGATGACAAAAGGATGCGTTGTGCCCTCTATTGCCCATCATTTTTAAATAAGGAAATGCTTCCTGAACACATTCGTACCTGTTTTATGTGGCCCTATGCCGTCCATCATAGGTTAAGAGACCAAACATGTTCCGCTTATTTAGGAAGGATTGGCTGCCTTGCTGCTTCTCAGTGTAAGGGTGCTTCAGCAAATACTGCGTGATGTCAAAACGATGCGTTGTGCCCTCTAATGCCCATCATTTTTGAATATGAAAATGATTCCTCAACACATTCATAACTTTTTGGTATGGCCCTATGCCGTTCATCATAGGTTAAGAGACCAAAAATGTAAAGACTGGCCGCCAAGCGGATTCTCAGACAGTGTAGGGGTGTTTCAGCCAATACCGTCTGATGGCAAAACGATGCGTTGTGCCCTCTAATGCCTATAATTTGTGAAAAAGGAAATGCTTCTTGAACACATTCATAACTGAAAAGAAAAGGGGAGACTGCCAGTGCTAATATATTTTAGGAAGGTTACAAAGTAAAGTGGGTAAAAGCACTGTCAGAGGAGAGAAGTATGCATGATCGACCAGTGATCATAGATCTACTGTGGCCAAAGCACACACACAAAAAAAAAGAGATAGGAAAGAGGGGGTGCGCTATGAAAGTGGACTGGAAGCAATGCATATGGAAGCCCCCCCCCCCTCCCGAAGGGGGGCGTATCACATATCCCACTGTTCCAGCCACTCAGTGCATGGAAATTTAAATCGTGGACCCACAAGGGGGGGGGGGGGGGGGGTCCAGATATTTAGCCGGTGTGGACAGCTGTTTCGGTCTTGGCGACCTCTTCCGCACACCATTGGCAATACTGGTGGAGGCAGGAATTTCTGCCTACCTGCAATCACAGCCACATTTTACTGTGGTGCCTGCAGGACATACATTCCATGCCACCACAGAGTTAAATCTCCAGGCACCCTAAAAGAGAACCTACCAAAAGGGGGAAGGGGTTGCAGTCGATAATTGTAGTAATAAATGAAAAGAAAAGGGGAGACTGCCAGTGCTAATATTTTAGGAAGGTTACAAAGTAGGTAAAAGCACTGTCAGGGGAGAGAAGTGTTGAGGAATTATTTCCATATTTATAAATGATAGGCATCAGAGGGCACAACGCATTGTTTTGCCATAAGACGGTATTGGCTGAAGCCCACTACACTGTCTGAGAAGCAGCTTGGGCGCCAGTCCTTACGACATTTTTGGTCTCTTAACCTATGATGGACGGCATAGGGCCACATAAAACAGTATGAATGTGTTCAGAAAGCATTTCCATATTCAAAAATGATAAGCATTAGAGGGCATAACACATCGTTTTGCCATCAGACGGTATTGGCTGAAGCAAACTACACTATCTTATTAGCTGTTTGGCGGACGGTCCGAACATGTTTGCTCTTTTCACCTATGCTGGACGGGATAGGGACATATAAAACAGTTATAAATGTGTTCAGGAAGCATTTCCGTATTCAAAAGTGATAGGCAAAAGAGGGTACAACGCATCGTTTTGTCATCAGACGGTAATGGCTGAAGCACCCTTACACTGTATGAGAAGCCTCTTGGAGACCAGTCCTCACCACATTGTTGGTCTTTTAACGTAAGATGGACGGCTTAGGGACATATAAAACAGTTATGAATGTGCTCAGGAAGCATTTCTATATTCAAAAAGGATGGGCATTAGAGGGCACAACGCATCGTTTTGCCATCAGACGGTACTGACTGAAGCACCCTTAAAAGAAACCGCAAGGCAGTCAATCATTCCTTAATAAGCCGAACATGTTTTGTCTCTTAAACTATGATGGAGGGCATAAGGCCACATAAAACAGTTACGAATGTGTTCAGGAAGCATTTCCATATTCATAAATGATAGGCATTAGAGGGCACAAGGCATTGTTTTGCCATAAGACGGTATTGGTCGAAGCCCCCCTACACTGTCTTAGAAGCCGATTGGGCGCAAGTCCTTACAACATTTTTGGTCTCTTAACCTTTGATGGACGGCATAGGGCCACATAAAACAGGTATGAATGTGTTCAGGAAGCATTTCCATATTCAAAAATGATGGGCATTAGAGGGCACAACGCATCGTTTTGCCATCAGACGGTATTGGCTGATGCACCCTACACAGTCTCACAATATGTTTGGAGGAAGGTACTAACAACATTTTTTGTCTTTTCACCTATGCTGGAAGGGATAGGACCATATAAAACAGTTATGAATGTGTTTAGGAAGCATTTACCTATTCAAAAATGATAGGCATTGTTTAGCCATCAGACGGTATTGGCTGAAGCACCCCTACACTGTCTTAATGGCCACTTGGTGGGCAGTCCTTACGATATGTTTGGTCTCTTAACCTATAATGGACTGCATAGGGCCATATAAAACAGGTATGACCGTGTTCAGGAAGCATTTGATTATACTAAAATGATGGCCAATAGACGGCACAATGCATCGTTTTGCCATTAGACGGTATTGGCTGAAGTACCCATACACTTTCTGAGAATCCTCTTGGCGGCCAGTCTTTACGAGATTTTAACCTATGATGGACGGCATTGGGCCATATAGAACAGTTATGAATGTGTTGAGGAATCATTTCTTTTTTCAAAAATGATGGGCATTCGAGGGCACAATGCATCGTTTTGCCATCACACAGTATTGGCTGAAGCACCACTACACTGAGAAGCCCTAGATAGCTTAGATGCTTGGTCTCTTAAACTATGATGGACGGCATAGAGTCACATAAAACACTCACGAATGTGTTCAGGAAGCATTTCCATATTCATAAATGATAGGCATTAGAGGGCACAACGCATTGTTTTGCCATAAGACGGTATTGGTTGAAGCCCCCCTACACTGTCTTAGAAGCCGATTGGGCGCCAGTCCTTACAACATTTTTGGTCTCTTAACCTATGATGGACGGCTTAGGGCCACATAAAACAGGTATGAATGTGTTCAGGAAGCATTCCCATTTCAAAAATGATGGGCATCAGAGGGCACAACGCATCGTTTTGCCATCAGACGTCAGTATTGGCTGATGCACCCTACACAGTATCACAATATGTTTGGAGGAAGGTACTAACAACATTTTTTGTCTTTTCACCTATGCTGGAAGGGATAGGGCCATATAAAACAGTTATGAATGTGTTTAGGAAGCATTTACCTATTCAAAAATGATAAGCATTAGAGGGCACAATGCATTGTTTAGCCATCAGACGGTATTGGCTGAAGCACCCCTACACTGTCTTAATGGCCACTTGGTGGGCAATCCTTACGATATGTTTGGTCTCTTGGACGGCATAGGGACATATAAAACAGGAATGAATGTATTCAGGAAGCATTTGATTATACGAAAATGATAGGCACAATGCATCGTTTTGCCATTAGACGGTATTGGCTGAAGTACCCATACCCTTATACCCTTTCTGAGAATCCTCTTGGCTGCCAGTCTTTACGAGATTTTTGGTCTCTTAACCTATGATGGACGGCATTGGGCCACATAAAACACTAACGAATGTGTTCAGGAAGCATTTCTATATTCATAAATGATAGGCATTAGAGGGCACAACGCATTGTTTTGCCATAAGACGGTATTGGCTGAAGCCCCCCCCCCCCCACCCCACTACACTGAGAAGCAGCTTTGGCGCCAGTCCTTAGGACATGTTTGGTCTCTTAACCTATGATGGACGGCATAGGGCCACATAAAACAGTTATGAATGTGTTCAGAAAGCATTTCCATATTCAAAAATGATAGACATTAGAGGGCACAACGCATCGTTTGGCCATCAGACGTTATTGACTGATACACCCTACACTGTCTCACAATATGTTAGGAGGAAGGTCCTAAGCATTTCCATATTCAAAAATGATAAGCATTAGAGGGCACAACGCATCGTTTTGCCATCAGACGGTATTAGCTGAAGAACCTAACACCTAACACTATCTCATTAGCTGTTTGGAGGACGGTCCTAACAACAGTTTTGGTCTTTTCACCTATGCTGGACGGGATAGGGCCATATAAAACAAATATAAATGTGTTCAGGAAGCATTTCCTTATTGAAAAGTGATGGGCAATAGAGGGCACAACGCATCGTTTTGTCATCAGACAGTATTGGCTGAAATACCCCTACACTGAGAAGCGTCTTGGAGACCAGTCCTCACCACATTGTTGGTCTTTTAACGTAAAATGGACGGCTTAGGGACATATAAAACAGTTATGAATGTGCTCAGGAAGCATTTCCATATTGAAAAAGGATGGGCATTAGAGGGCACAGGGCATCGTCTTGCCATCAGACGGTATTGACTGAAGCTCCCCTACATTGAGAAAACGCAAGGCAGCCAATCCTTCCTTAATAAGCCGAACATTTTTTGTCTCTTAAACTATGGTGGACGGCATAGGGCCACATACAACAGTTACGAATGTATTCAGGAATCATTTCCATATTCATAAATGATAGGCATTAGAGGGCACACCGCATTATTTTGCCATAAGACGATATTGAGAAGCCCCTTGGGCGCCAGTCGTTCCGACATTTTTGGTCTCTTAACCTGTGATGGACGGCATAGGGCCACATAAAACAGTTCAGGAAGCATATCCTTATTAAAAAAATAATAGGCATTAGAGGGCACAACGCATCGTTTTGCCATCAGACGTTCTTGGCTGAAGCACCCCTACACTGTCTTAGAAGCCGCTTTGGCGCCAGTCCTTACGACATATTTGGTCTCTTAACTTATGATGGACGGCAAAGGGCCACATAAACAGTTATAAATATGTTCAGAAAGCATTTCCATATTAAAAAATTATAGGCATTGGAGGGCACAACGCATCGTTTTGCCATCAGACGGTATTGGCTGAAGCACCCTACACTGTCTCAGAAGCTGTTTGGGGGACTGTCCTAACAACATTTTTGGTCTTTTTACCTATGCTGGACGGGATAGGGCCATATAAAACAGTTATGAATGTGTTCAGGAAGCAATTCCTAATTAAAAAAATGATGGGCAATATAGGGCACAAGGCATCCTTTTGTCATCAGACGGTATTGGCTAAAGCACCCCCACACTGTCTAAAAAGCCTCTTCGCGATCCAGTCATTACTACATTTTTGGTCTTTTAACCTATGATGGACGGCATAGGGCCAGATAAAACAGTTATGAATGTGTTCAGGAAGAATTTCCTTATACGAAAATGATGGGCGTTAGAGGGCACAACGCATCGTTTTGCCATCACACAGTATTGGCTGAAACACCTTTACACTGAGAAGCCGCAAGGTGGCCAAGCCTTTCTTAATGTGCGGAATAGTTTTGGTCTCTTAAACTATGATGGACGGCATAGGGACATATAAAACAGTTATGAATGTGTTCAGGAAGCATTTCCTTATTCAAAAATTATAATTATTAAAGGGCCAGAGATGAGAATCCTAAAATGACAAAAAGGCGGAAAAATTCCAAAGTCTGTCGAGTGGCGAAACCACGAGTGCGCGTACCTGCTGATGCTAGGGGGGAAAATTTTTGAAAAGATGGTTAAAATCTATGCATTCTGGTGCATTCTGAGCCTTATTTTATGGGGTCAGATCAGTTGTTTTTGTGACCCTGGGACCTTCCGAAAGAGCGGATTTCCGCTAAAAGGCGGAAGATTCTCATCCCTGAAGGGCACAACGCATCGTTTTAACATCAGACGGTATTGGCTAAACCACCCTTACACTGTCTGAATAGACACTTGGTGGCCAGTCCTTACGACGTTTTTGGTCTTTTAACCTATGATAGACGACAAAGGGCCATATAAAACAGTTATGAATGTGTTCAGTAAGCATTTCCTTATTCATAAATGATAGGGCACAACGCATTGTTTTGCCATAAGAAGGTATTGGCTGAACTCCCCTACACTGTCTGATATGCCGCTTGGAGCGCCAGTCCCTACGACATTTTTAGTCTCTTAACCTATGATGGACGGCATAGGGCCACATAAGATAGTTATGAATGTGTTCAGGAAGCATTTCCTTAAACGCAAATGATGGGCAATAGAGGGTACAACGCATCGTTTTGCCATCAAACAGTATTATCTGAAGCACCCTTACACTGAGAAGCCGCAAGGCGGCCAAGCCTTTCTTAATGTGCGGAATAGGTTTGGTCTCTTAAACTATGATGGACGGCATAGGGCCATCATACGGTATTGGCTGAAGCATCCTATACTGTCTCAGAAGCTGTTTGGCGGACTGTTTTAACAACATTTTCGGTCTTTTATGCTTGACGGTATAGGGCCATATATAACGGTTATGAATGTGTTTAGGAAGCATTTCCTTATTCAAAAATGATGAGCAATAGAGGGCACAACGCATCGTTTTGTCATCAGACGGTATTGGCTGAAGCACCCCCACACTGTCCGAAAAGCCTCTTCGCGATCCAGTCATTACCACATTTTTGGTCTTTTAACCTATGATGGACGGCACAGGGCCACAGAAAGCATTTCCTTATTCGTAAATGATAGGCATTAGAGGGCACAACGCATTGTTTTGCCATCAGACGGTATTGGCTGAAGCCCCCCCCCCCCCCCCCCCCCTTGTCTGAAAAGCTTTTTGGGCGCCAGTCTTTACATTTTTGGTCTCGTAACATATGATGGACGGCATAGGGCCACATAAAACAGTTATGAATGTGTTCAGGAAGCATTTCCTTATAAGAAAATGATGGGCAATAGAGGGCGCAACGCATCGTTTTGCCATCAAAGGTATTGTCTGAAGCACCCTTACACTGAGAAGCCGCAAGGCGGCCAAGCCTTTCTTAATGTGCGGAATAGGTTCGGTCTCTTAAACTATGATGGACGGCATAGGGCCATATAAAACAGTTATGAATGTGTTCAGGAAGCATTTCCTTATTCAAAAATGATAAGGATTAAAGGGCACAACGCATCGCCAGTTTTGCCATCAGACGGTATTGGCTGAAGCATGGCGGCCAATCCTTTCTTAATAAGTAAAACATTTTTGGTCTTTTAATCTATGATGGATGGGGTATAACATACCTATCAATTTGTTCAGAAAGCAATTCCACTTTCCACAATGATAAGCAGTTGAGGGCAGAACGCATCGTTTTGCGATTGGAAGGCATTGGCTGAAACACCCCGACCTGAGAACCCGCAAACTGGCCAATCGTTTCTTAATTAGTGCAATTTTTGAGGTCCTTTAGAAATGATGGACGGGATAAGGCCCTATAAAATACTTATTGATGTTTTCTGAAAGCAATTCCACATTGCACAATGATAAGCATTAGAGGGCAGAACGCATCAGTTTGTGCAGTAGACAATGTAAACTGTAACACCCCTATCCTGACAACCCGCACAACATACAATGTTCGGCAATAAGTGCGATAATAATAAATAATAATACATGTTATTTATATGGGGCATTTCTCATATTTATAATATAACTCAATTATAATATAACTCAATGCGCTGGCGAAACACACACACACACACACATGCACACACACACACACACACACACACACACACCATCACACACACACACATTTTGCTGTTATGATCTAAATAAGACATGCACAAATTTTCTGAGGAACTCAAATCATCAGATGGTTTAGGGAGCATTTCATGAGGCGTTTTAACTCCAGTCATCTATTGCTCTTTACGCAACATATGTAGTAACGCATGGGTGGTTGGGGGTGGGGTGGGGGGGTGTGGGGGGGGGGGGGGGAGGTGAGGGGTGTTGAGGGAGAGATGTGGTGCATCGCTTATGATTAAAATCTTTTACTTTTACCATAACTTAAAATAGCACACATTTTTCACTGTCTCCTTGAGCCTGTGTAAGTGTACATGCATGTGTGTCGCGCGCGCGTGCGCGTGGGTGTGTGTGTGTGTGTGCGTGCGTATGCATGCGTGCTATTGTTGTCGTGTGTGTTCCTACTTTAATATTATTACTTCATGTTTGTTTGAGTATGCAACTCACGACTTGTTTATTTATTTCTTTATTGTACAACCACTTACCAATGTAAGCACCATCAAAACAGCAGGAGAGAAAAGACAAGGAAAATAAGAGTAATATTTGTCGTTGTACAAAAAAGAAACGAATAAATAAACAAGTAGTCGGGCAAAATAAAAAAAGCAGTAACACACACGTGCATAACACACGCACACAATCAGACTCACACACACACACATGCACACACACACTCACTCACTCAAACACACATATTCTTACACTCAAGGAGACGTTGAAAAATGTGAGCCATTTCAAGTTACGAAAAAAGGTAAAGTATTTATCATAATTAAGCAATGCACTAGATCTCACTCTTGACACACTTCGCCCCCCCCCCCCTCCACCCACCCCAGTGCAGTGGGAAATCAATAAACGTAACTGAATAAGAAACAACACGTACAAATAGATACTGTAATAAAGCCTCCCTTTCCTTCCCCCCCCCCCCCTTTTTTTTTGTGTTGTTGCAAATTTCATACACACCATCAAAACACACAGCAGTCTTACTTTTCAGGGTTGCACATTTGTGAAGAAGATAAAAGTGCATGATTTCAGATTTCAGAGCACCAATTTTTAATAAAAATTATTTTTGGGAAGATTTACAGATTTACCTCCCCTGCAGAACACGGCTGTTTTTTTCCCCCGATATTTTATATAATATTATGAGGGCGGTTTTGGAAGATTTACAGATTTACCTCCCCTGCAGAAACCTTTGGCCGTTCTTTTCCACTTTTCTCAGTGTCTCGGGATTACGTCTCTTGGCGAATTGCCTCTTTTTTTTTTTTTGTATTTTGTCAGCATCGGTATATCATACTGCGGCCGCTGAGATTATTGGCTGCTAAGATATGTGGCTGCCCTCTGCTAGTCCATCAAAACGGCTTACTAGTACAACTAAATCAACTTTAATGTAAACCAAACTTTTAACACATGATTATTTTTGTGTTTAGGTACGCAATAATAGTATGGATATGGTTATATTAGCTTAGGACAGGTTATTCCGGGTTTTAGTAGGACCCGCCTGGGCACTAAACAACCCAAAATGTCTCTATGAAAACACTGCTGCGAAAACGTATTGAAGGTAACATAGACGAAGGGATTCGCACCAAAGTTGGTGACGCACAATGACCAGGCTAGCACTCACAGTGCGTTGAATTACTCCACGGGGAAATGCAATGAACCAAATCACAATGAACGGATAACAAATCAGTAACGTCACACAACAAATCCACAGAACTTGAATTCCTTTGAACAGAAGGGGCGGATGTGATAAACTAAATAATAATAATAATAATAATAATGAGTATTTATATAGCGCTTAATCTTACTCAAAAGCTCTAAGCGCTTTACAATCTGTACACAAAAATAAAAATACAATGACATATGCACATAACAAACAAAGCACAATGCCCGAACACACCACTTTTACAATAAACTAAACAACAATACATACATAATAATTTATATTCTAATTAACATTCAGTCTAAACAAGGAGAATTGCAGAACTACAACTAAGGCATCAAACACTGGCAGTTATTCAAAGTAAAGCTTGAAGAGGTGAGTTTTCAACGACCTCTTGAAGTCAGAGACAGACTCACTGTTTCTGACCTCAAGAGGAAGTGTATTCCATAACACTGGGGCTTGATAAACAAAAGTGCGCTGACCAAATGTTTTAGTTTGGACAGAAGGTACACACAACTTCCGTTTATCAGAAGAGGAGCGGAGCTCACGAGAGGGTGTATACACATGCAGCAAAGAGTGCCTGAAAGGCAGTTAAAACAGATTGACATAACTTTGTATTGAATACGTGAGGACACAGGTAGCCAGAGAAGGGACTTCAAGATGGGTGTGACATGCTCAGTCTTACGGACTCTCACAACAAGCCGGGCTGCATTGTTCTGAATTTTTTGGAGGCGATCAATGAGATACTGAGGGCAGTCACAAAGCAAAGAGTTACAATAATCTAGCTTGGACAGCACAAATGCACAAACTAGTGTTTTAGTGGCTTCCACGGTCAGCAGGTGACGAACTGAACTAATACGACGAAGTTCCAGATAAGCGGATCTACACACTGCACTGACATGCTGTGACATAGATAACTCGCTGTCAAGTGTAACACCCAGGTTTCTCACACTCGCAGAGAAGCCAATGAGTGTTCCATCCACAGACAATGATGACGGTAAAGGCAGGGACGAAGATAATCTTGGATTAGCTACCAACATTGCTTCAGTTTTGCCATCATTTAACATCAGTTTGTTGGTGGTCATCCATGATTTGACATGGTCAATGCACTGGCTTATACTTTGGACGGCATTCACAGCTCGCTCGACAGTATCACTTTTGTACATCTGCGTATCATCTGCAAATGCATGATGGGAAATGGAGCGACTACAAATCAGGTCGAACAGGGGCTGAACATACAGTAAAAACAATACAGGTCCTAGGACCGAGCCCTGGGGTACACCAAACCGAAGAGGTGATGGCTCAGAACGACAGCCGTCGACAGAAACAATCTGGGATCGTTCAGTCAGTTATGAACTAAACCATGCCAAGACTGTGCCTTCGATGCCAAATACAGATTGAAGACGGCACAGCAAAATTTCATGGTCAATAGTGTCGAACGCACTGGACAGGTCCAGCAAAGCAAGGACTGTGATCTTACGCTCGTCCAAAGCACAAGGCAGGTCATTGAATATCTTCAGCAAAGCTGTTTCAGTGCTACGATGGGGACGATATGCAGACTGGAATACACTGAACAGACTATTAGAGTTGACATGCTTTAAAGTTTGAACAAGGACAATTTTCTCAAGAATCTTTGATAGAAATGTAAGATTGGAAACTGGGCGATAGTTTTTCAGTACATTTGGGTCTAAAGATGGTTTTTTCAATAGGGGTTTTACAAGTGCAATCTTGAAGCTTTCAGGAAAAATACCAGTGGAGAGAGAGTTGTTGATGACTTGTGTAATGGCAGGCAACACTTCATCCAGGCACTCGTACAACAAGGGAGTGGGTATGGGGTCTAACTCACAAGTTTTGGGGGCAGTGTTTGTGATCACTTTTCTGACCTCATCCTCTAGCACAGGTTCGAAGGCTGAGAGAGGTTCTCCACTAAAGCGTTTTTCGGTGAACAAAACTGAAGTGGGCATGAGATCCAGAGAATCACGAATTTCGCGGACTTTATCAACGAAGTAATCTGCAAAAAGCTGAGGCAGCTGGCACGGGGGAAATGTAGTGGGAAGAGGTGATGGAGTCTTCTTCACCATAAGCTTATTGGTCACATTATACAATTCTTTGCTTGTTGTGCACTCACTGATCTTCCTGTTGTAAAACGAAGATTTTGCTCCATGAACAATCTCATTTACATGCTTCTTAGAACATGTGTATATCTGCTTGTGAACAGTCAACCTCTGTGGCGGTCAGGTTTGATCCACTGACGAGAGCAGAGCCTGTTTTTTTTAAAAAGTGAAACATGTTCGAAATACACAAAAGATTGAGTGACTACAACAAAATCGAGACCTGTGTCACAACACATTGTTCAGTTATATGCGGCCAAGCCAGAATCAGCCTGAAACTGGTGCGATGTGAGCACCGTTCAGTTTTTCCAACACTGATAGTTCTGCCATCAAGTGCACCACTTTATCTGGCAGGCCGCCCAAGAAAGATGCAATACACCGAGTGGCTAGATGTCACTGATATGTTCTGGTTCCACTGCAGATGATGATTGTTAAATTTCTTTACAGGGCTTCCGTTTGAGTGCGTCTGTGCGTCTATGACGCATTAAAACTCAAAATCATATACTGAAAATGTAACTAAGGGGTATAGTATAGTCAGACGCACTAAAATTCAGTGCATGAGTCTAACTGCGTCCGAGACGCATTATCCTTGCGCCACCGTGCGTACCAGAACAGAGGTCGGCGACAGTCGTTCAATTTTTAGTGATGAGTTGGTTCGTTTAGCCGCCGCTCGCTCAGTCGCGGATGAGGGAGTTCAGAATCGACCCGACTCCGGGTCCGTGCGCAACTGGGCGGGCAAACTGTTAGTTTATAATATGTGATGTCAGCATGTTATTACAAAGTGCGCGCTACATGTTGAACGCGTTAACTGCTGTGACGTGACCATACATACTATTATTAGATACGGCATCGCGCGTGCGTTTCACGATCTTGAACAGTTGTAGATGGCGGAGAAAAAGCAAAGGAAGCTGGAATGCTTCGGAGTTCTTCAATCCGGCACCGTCTGATCTTGATAATCGCTAAGATGCACTTCGACACCGCCGTCTTCATCGACAATCGACAGTACCAGAAATGATACCCCTGCCGTGTGTGGCATCGCCGCTGCGACGCAGTTTTCTGAGTTCATGGCTGCGTGTATTTCCATGGCTAAAGCACGACGGCACACGAATGTCATGCGCAATGTGGATTGAGGCAAACTCAAAAAGCAAGTCTAGAAATTTGAACAGAAATAAGTTTGTCAGTTTTTTGTTTTTTATCATGGTCGATCCATCTTTTGGTACACAGTTATTAGACAAAAATTGGAGAAACACGTCTTTCTGGTTAAATGGGTTGAAACAAACTCACAGTACATCACTGAGTTCACACACACACACACACACACACACACACACACACACACACACACAGTTTAGACAAGTCAGACTTTGGTTGTCAATCTGCATTCAGCAGAAAACGCTATATTCTCTGTTTACAATACATTATCAAACGATCATACAAATAAATATGTTTTTATGTGTGTGTGAGAGAGAGAGAGGGAGACAGGCTTTTGCACGATAGCTCACCAGTTAAAGAATCAGTATCATGGAAAGGACCTAGATGTGCAGACTTCAAGTTTGGCACAAAGTCAGTCTTTGTTAGCTGCACGCTGTGAGGACTTGAGTGCAGCATGATGCTTCACAAACATGTCTCTATGCACTGCAAGTCCACTACACCTCCACAGTCTCTCAGTGCTTCGGAGCTCGCGCTTGGCATCTTAAAGTTCCTTCGTTAGCCAAGGGGCCGAGGGACGTGAGGTTACGCGTCTGGTAGTGAGTGGCGCATGCTTGTTGAGAATGTCAGAGAGTGTGCAGTTGTAAGTGTCCAGCAGTTCTTGTACTGGGCAATCTGTGAATACACCGTCACAAGCCACCTTTACATCGGTGCTGAAAACATCCATGTCCAATACAACGAAGGTTTCTGGAAGTAATCAAGCATTTTGTGGGATGAGGCCGAGACGCAAGCACATGACAGAACAAACACTTTTATGATCCGACAACAGCGAATCACACACATGAACGTCCTGAACAAAAGAGGAGCTCTCCCCTGTGATCAGAAGGTCCAAGGTGTGACCATGTCAGTGAGTCGGCCCCAGCACATGCTGTCGCAAGCCATGGTCAGACAGAAGTGAACGCAGACGAAGTGCATCAGTATCAGATGGAACTTCAAAATGAAAATTAAAGTCTCCAATCATAACTAATTTGTGTCTGTTGCTGGAGGCTCTGTCCACATAATCTTGGAATTCACTGAAAATACGCTAGCGGTCAGTTTATTTTGTCTGCTTGGAGGCGGCCGGTATACTACAGTCAGAGTAACTGAGATGTCACTGATGATGCTAACTTCAACAGCTTCAAAAGAGTTGAAGGGCAAGCGCTTGAACGTGGTGCAGTTTTCTAAGGACTTCCTGACCAGTACTGCTATATCACCCCCTCGTCGTCCAACGTGAGGGAAAGCGGAAAATATCATGGAGGGGTCAACTCAGCTATGTATGATTTGTCACCCTCATCTTGAAGCCACTTTTCGGCCAGCAATAAGAAGTCTAGCTGATGATCAGTGATGTAATCACTTATCTCACTAGTTTTGTTCGTGCAAGACTGAGTGTTCAAGAAGGCTAATGACAGCCTGTTCTGGTCTGATTTCTGCACAGGTGAAGAACAGTCACAAACATCTGTACTCGGATAGGGACATAAATCAAGTTACCAGAGTCTCTTGACCGTCCAAAGTGCGTGCGTGCCTTACGTGAAGATGCGTAGGTTTGTGATGATGTTCAAGTGCAGTGATGCTCAGCTCCTGCCTGTGGGCACACAACCCTGGGTGGTGGGGCAGCATACCGGCCTGAGCATTAGAGATAGAGTCTGTTGGTGAAAAATCTTCAGGCATTGAATGCACTTCTGGGAGATGACGTAGTATGGTAGACGTCGCATGACAAGTCCGTAGATGTAGAACTTGTTGACTTGGGAAAACATATATAGTCCCTGGGAACTGGCTGACATTGGTAGTCCCGAGGTGCGGGGCAGAGTGGACTTTACGAGGGGTGATGATAAATAATAAAATGGGATAGGGCGTCCTTGCTTGCATCCTCCTCCTTGGTAAGGCCGCTTCCTCCTGGGTCTGTAGACACATGGCTGCACTGATGGAGGGCTGTGTAATCCAAGGAACCTTAGGTGTGCGTGCACACACATCAGGTGCAGGAGATAAATATACTGGGGCTCCTGAGAATCACATCTGTTGTATTGCCGAGCAGATACCCTAAAACTATTCAATTTTAATTACAAAAGCCAACAACTCTAACAGCTCTAACATAACCCCACCTCACTCGCACCAAAACCGTATTTTTAAATATACAGGGGCTCCTGAGAATCACATCTCCGGCCCTCATAGGCGTGCTATCAAAATAATGATTAATGATTATTGGCTTTCTTGTAATGCTGGCAAAAGCTTTTAATGTGTCTGATGCTGACAAAGCACCTGAATAATTGATTATAACACATTACAGTCCACTTGATCAAGTGGGAGCCAAGTGGAACTTGGTAACTTAAAGGTTACCTCTGCAGGTTCCTAAAAGTTAGTTGCCATAAGAACTTATTAATTACTTGTCATAAGAACTTATTAATTACTTACCCTAAGTTCTTATAAGTTTTTACAAGAACTTGACCCAAGACAACAACTTACTCGGACAGATTTACCAAGTTACAAGGACAACAAAATAATGTTTTTCAGTAGTATTCAGGTGGCGGAGCAGATGGGGTTAAATAAAATGGTATCGGCACTGTGTCATCTCTCTGTGAAGTGTATGATAGAAATAATGAACGATTACCAAAACTGATTTTTACTTGCTTAAAGGTCCTTGCACTTTTTTCATTGTTTCTTCTACTCCAATTATCTTCCCTTCCTCTAAAAACTTAGCCTTTAGTTCTTCAACATTCACGGGGGATTAACTACGCATCTTAATCTGAATTTCATACTTCTGTTGTTTGTAATTGGCCAAATCATCCTGCACTCTCTTAAATTCAAAATCGTCAATAAAATTGTCCTCTAAGGCTTTACTGGTAATAAGTTTTATACTACTCAGCTTTGCACCCTCAAGAGTACTCAACGCTTCATGCTTCTGCAACTTTGTATGAAATCTTTTGTTAAGGGCTTCCAAACCAAAGCATGCTAGACATGCAAAACCACTGACACCTTTGAGAGCAATTCCTATGACACTCCCCCCTCCAGTGGCAATCAGAGCAAAACCAAAAGAAGATAAACCACCTGAAACCGCATCCACAGCCATTGATGTGTTTTGTACAGAATTGAAAACTGTGCTATATCGTCTTTTGCACCTTTTATATTTCACCTCTTCTCCTTCCAAATACTTTAATGCGTCTGTAATATTTATTAATCAGAATGAGTCTGCCTGTAATGTTTTATCGGATGCAACCGGCACAATCGTCACAAGCGTCTCAGTCGGCACGGGTGTTAGTTGCGGATACAAGTTCACCATTTTTTATGACAAATATTTTTTTAAAATTTAATCAGCGATTACATTTTGCAACTCGTCAAAAGTATACAATTTGCTAGCGTAATAAAATGAAACAAGATCTATGTGTTCCATATGTAACTTAGAAAAACAAGAGTTGTTTTATCGACCACTATCTTGACAGCTTCCCGGGATACTGCTCGAAACTTCAACAACATCAACACCTTTTCTAATGGCAATAAAGACCTTTGTTGACTCTGCTACTGTGTCATCCCATGTAAGTTTGATTCCCTGTGCAACATCTGCTTCTTTGGCATCAGCCACAGATCTCATGATAATTTCAAATAGTATTGTCGCTTCTCTTGCTATGGTAAGTTTGCTAGCATAAACACAACAGAAGTATCTGATCTGCCCTTACTATGCATAAGAAGATACTGTCATTTCTCAAACTCTTGCACTTTTAGTTTTTTCTCTGCTATTGTTAACTTTTCTAAATACTAAGGCACCTTCATCATCAGTATATATATATATATATATATATATATATATATATATATATATATATATATATATATATATATATATATATATATATATATATATATATATATATATATAAGGACTAATAAATTCAAACTTTATGTCCCAGTCAATTACAGGCGCAATTACAGGCATAGGCGCAAGCGGAGCAAGAGTAACTACCTACTTATTATCCACATGTTTTAATATGTAGGGAACATTATTTGCAAGACTAGGCGGAGTAGGCACAGTGACATCACACAGTTGACCAAGTTTAGGAAATGGCCTTTCGGTGCCATCTTTCGTGTCATCGATTACTTTCCTCTTGTATATTCCAAAGGAATCAAGTTCAAAACAATACACTTAACCCACTCACCTTCTTTATCAAAATCCTGCACATCAGCCAAATCTTTCAACTCTGTTAGCGGACAGGCAACTGGTATAATTTTTGGCTTTGGACCAACACACATCTTTTATTCAGCAAAAATAACATTTATTTAACTGCCAAGACAACACTAAAATTATGCATCAGAACTGGTTTGCCATCCTGATTAGTTACAGATATACACAGTGATTTAAAGAAACTGGAACCTAATTTCTTAAACATCAAATTAGGAAATCTAACAACACACTTTCGCAATAGGGAGCAGTTCCAGTCGACACACATCTCAACAAAGTCGAAGGCTTTCCATTGTGTACATTTTAACTGTTTGAACTAACTGTTTGTCTGTCCAGCGCTGAGTGATTCCCCTTGGTTTGTGTACAATTCTGCCAGTGCTAGCCTCACCTATCTGGTTTGTGAGTATCTATAACTCGAGGCAAATTTGTATCGTTACATTGTTGTGTAATGTTCTGTGCATCTACTGTGGGAAATCAGGGTATTTACCCGACCACATATAGTAGTACACCTTCGTGTTTGTGTATGTATGTTTCTCCTGCCTACTTCCTAAGTTCCGGAGAAAGACATGGGTTATAAGCGAGACCTGATGCATCCTTTTTGAGGATGTAGATGTTCTATACCTGCGTATTTCTCTGTGGGCTGGTGATTGGGTGCCTGATAGGTGGGGGCAGGGGATCTAACTGTATGTCTGTCCAGCGTTGAGTGATTCCCCTTGGTTTGTGTACAATTCTGCCAGCGCTAGCCTCACCTATCTGGTTTGTGAGTTCATTTTCAGTCGTGTTTAGTTTTTTCAAATGAACATTAAATATTTTATGTACTGCTAAATTGACAGGATATCTTCCAATTACTTTTTGTTTATTTGGTGACAACAGACCTTCGTCTGATAATGGCCAATCCTCATCTGGATGTATTATTACTTGGCCTAAAAAACCAAGTAGCCTTACAAGCCTATCTGATAATGAATACCGACTACCTTTCGGAAATTCAATTGTAACAAGTAAGTTAGCTGGATTTAAAGTTGCTTTTATTTTAAATTCATTTTGTAGCCATTCAGCTAAAGTACAAAAGTCATAATACCCAGATCGTAAAGCATCACCCCTCTTTACACCATCAAGAGTTCCATATACAAAATAATTATCATCTGTTACATTAAACCACATTACAGTGTAGAACATTAAATGGATAGCTACAACCTTGCTACCATCTCGATTATCAATCCCATTAGTTAACCACACTGGTTTGCTTGTATCAAGATTTGTTAAATAATAAACATTTTTATTATCTCATAAAAAAGCACAATGGAATTTAAATCACCAACAATTGTTACTATAAACGCATTTCAATTTAACATAGATGCCAAGTACAATGTCGCACCGACTTATGACCAAAAAATAATTCAACTAAATCAGCTCGACATAGCTGTGTCCGAAGGAGATTTATTTCAAGCAAAAGTACAACCTTTTTGATCAATACCTAAACCCGCCAATAACAGATGATGCAACTGCAAGAAGGTGGACCTCAAGACCACTACAGATGTTTCAAAACCAGCTTACTTTTGCTAACTTGTGTTCAACTACAGGCTGCGGTGTTTCTTTTACAGACCATTAGAATCACTCAAACAAACTGATAAGGTCTGTGTATCGTTTCCACACATATTACCAGCTTAGAAGAATACTGTCAAAACTACATACCCCACTGCCCACTGAATCTACTTTCAACCATTTTAACAACCCCATGGATATGAAAGATTTTGAAAGCATCTGTAATGAATTTAACATCAGCCCAAAGTATGACTTCACACAAAAACTTGATGATCACCAAGGCATGGGTACATTGTATTATTCTATGAGTCGCACACAATACACTAAAGATTACTACCCTGGTTACACTTTATTCTCATCAAAATCACAAGTCTGGTTAGGCTCAATAGAACAGAAACACTCTAATCCCTGGACAACATTTGTCTTAGACAGGAGTGACGGGTTTACTCAAGCAGGGGTCAAACGCATTAATGAGTCTATCAGAACGTATGTGTGGTGTATACTAGGAGCACAATCGCTAACAAAATCAAACATCTTAAACGGGAGTGGCAAATTTGAAGCACAAAAACAGTTTCTTGCAAACCTGGAAGACTTTATTAATTCAACAGTAGATCTCCCATCAAGCATACTACGTTATCAAGATGTTCTCAGATATGCCAGATCAAAAGTTGACTTTGTAGTTGGCATTGGGTTAGACATGTTACCATCTGACCTTCAACTCCAAATGGGGACAATAAAAAATTATAATAATGAAATAATTGTTGCAGGTGTTGGTCAGAAATTAGGACTCAATCAATCAGTAAACTTGGGCCCAACAACCACACATCTACAGTCACAGGTTGTGCTAAAACCATTAATAACGCCAGTAAAGTTATCAATCCCGATACCAGTACAGCCCGTGGTAAACACACATGAGTCGGAGAGAACTGTATTGGTAATAGGCCTTACTGGATTAGGGATATTACTTCTTTACCTGTTTCATTAAATAACCCGCTATTAACTGTCTGCCATAAACCCGACTACCTTTCCTGCAGTATACATCACCACCAAAGATGAGCACAGCACTGTGGGCAAGAAAGCCCTGACACTGGCCATGCTCAAAGAAAAGTATCCCCAGGATACGGACATACACCGATGGATCAGCCACAGATGCAGTTCAGAATGGAGGGGCTGGGGTGTACATTCAGTACCCAAACGGAAAATGGCAGGCAGAGGCAGTATCAACAGGCCTTCACTGCACAAATTACAGAGCTGAGGTGGAAGCCCTGGTCCATGCTGCAAACACCCTTAGTGGCACTGCAGACCCTGATGCCCATATTGTCTTCCTGACTGATGCCATGTCTGTCCTTGAGGCAGCAACAGCAAGCAAACTGCCACGTCTACAAGAGGCACTGCAAAACATCAAGTGCACCAGACTGGTGCTGCAGTGGATCCCTTCACACTGTGGCATCTACGGCAATGAAGAAGCTGACAGAATGGCAAAAGTGGGTGCAGAGGAAGAACAAGACGAAAATGGAGTCAGCTTCACAGAGATGAAGACCATCATTAAGTCTGTATTAAGACCACCACAACGGCCCCTAGACAGTTACCATCAGCTGTCCAGAGAAGAGCAGGTGACCATCTTCCGTCTGAGGACCGGGCACAACCGACTCAATTTCCACCTGCACAGACGCTTTCTCCTCGTGCCATTTCCCCTGTGCCCTTATGGAGAAGCAGAGCAGACCACAGAGCACATCCTCCAGGACTGTGGGAACCACCAGCTGCTGAGGGAGGAGACATGGCAGAAGCCAGCCACTCTACAAGAGAAACTGTACGGGCCTGTGGAGGTGCTACAGAAGACCACAGATTTCATTTTGAGAGCCAAACTTGAAGTGTGATGGCGTTCGAGAAGAAGAAGATCAGCCAACTGACAACACTCCTTATTATGCCAGGCAAAGCATCCATTGCTTTCACAGTCAATTTCTTAAGCAAGTCTGATATATGTGACAACTGTTTCTTTACCCACGATTGCAAGTCTTTTGGGTCTGAAGGAACCGGAGGAGTAGGCCCACCGCTGATGCTACCACTACCCCCTGTTACAGCCATTACAACAGTACTGATAATAAATCCAAGAGCAGTAATTAAACTCGCAATTGTTGATTGATTGATTGTACATTGCTTAACGTCCTGACAGCAACAAGGCTTGCTCAGGACGTGCCTGCACTGCTTGTGAAAAAAAACTAAACAGAATATTGAATGTATGCCGCCAGCCGGTCAAATACGTTAAATAAACCTACGATAAGGGGCCTAAATAAGGCTAAGACCATTTAGCAACACACATCCAACATCAAGAGCTACAGGCAGTGCAGACAGTAGGGAGAGTTTAAAATAGGAATATACAGGTGAATGGACCACAGGTAGACAGAAACAGATGCCCCAGAATTGAGAGAAAAACCCACCCTGTGGGGCTGACCAGGGTGACCCTGGGAACTAAAAAGTAGTTAACCCCACCCAAGTCCTCCAGGACAGACCCGGGTGGGGGAAACTCGCAATTGTGATACCCTGCTCTCTGAAAAGTGTTTTCAATCTCTCAGCCAAAGTTGTGTCTTCGTGAAGTATTTTCTGAATAGTTTCTCTAATCCTGTTGACCTGTGTTTTCAGTTTTTCTTTTCCAATTTCAATTACTTCTAATCGCGCTGATCTTTCTATCTGCAAATCATTTAATCTGTGTTGTATTCTTTCTTTATTTCTGTGTCATAATTCTCCTCGTCTGCTGTAGCTAGTTTTTCCTTTTCTCTTTCTATTTGATTATCAAGCTCACCGAGTTTGGCTACATTATTTACCAGCTCACCTCTGATTGTCTGCAGCGATTTATCTAAGCCCATAATTTCCCGCATGGACAAAGGAGGGTCGCCTATTGTTCCCATAGCCTCATTTATTTGCCCTTTTGTAAATGAGGTTTCTTGTGTCACTTCGTTTGCTATTTCTGGCAGTATTTTTACCGCAGTCATTTCAATTTCTTGCCCCGTTGGCAACTTTGTTTGCACGTCATAAAGCGCAGTAACAATTTGAGGCAGTACCAGGACTGCCCCCAATACCAAGGTACCTTACCAAGCCAGAGTTACCACCGACTTCACCTTTAATTGTACTTAAAGCTCTAAACTTAGCAGGGTTGTTTTTATGAGTTAGATTCACTTTACCTCTATCTGTATTTACAAATAAGTGACCTTTATCATATTCAAACTGATTAGGGTCTAATATCTGGGCGGGCACCAACACTATCATAAAATGAGTTCACTTTGTCTTTTAACAGTTTGTGATACATACTAGAAGTATTCCCCATTCCTGTCATATCTGTTGTACTACCAAAGTCATCCATGACATCCATTTCATCATCATCATCATTAAATCCTCCCGCTGCCATTGTTTTATTAATTTTTTATTTTTGCACAGTAAAATGGCACAGTCTTACGGATCGAAGTTAGAGCTGTACAGAAAACTGCATGAACCTTGGGGTGTTGAGGGCATTAGGCAATCAATTGTTATCACAAACAATCCTAGCACTATTGATCAAAACCAAACTCTTACTGTCAAGTTTCCAAACCTAGGTCCCTGTGACGTTATTGTTCCCGGTACTGCACGCCTTGCTTTTAATATTGAACATTTATCAGAATCTGACGCAAACAGGACACTAGTTAACAACCTTGACAGAGCAATTATTAGAACCATTAAAGTAAAACTTGAAGGTCAGGAAGTGTTTAGTCTTGATCATGCTGATGTGTTTTACTGCTACAAAGATCTTTGGCTTACAGGAGAAGAAAGAGAAGACCGTGTCTACCAAGGCATACAGTCTGCTAATGTTGCCAAACTCAGAATCGATGCTGAAGACAAATCAACAACAGCAATTGAGGACGTTATATTAGCAGAAACATACGACAATAGCTTTTACATTCCACTCGAATTTGAAATCCTAACGGCGCATTTGCCTTATTACCAAGGAGCACTAAATGACCGTCTAAGCTTTGAACTAACTTTTAATGACTACTCCAAAGTTATTAGAAGAACTGACACAGACGCAACATATAAGATCTCTAACATCTCTTTGGAATATGAAATTGTCACAGAAACTGAAATAGCTAGGCTCATAAAAAATCAGTATGAGTGAAGACTTTCAATTTATTATGACCGTGTGATAAGACAGTTTAATGCACAAAGACAAAGGTGATCCAATGTGGAATATCAACCTGAATATGCCTGCCAGGTCACTAAAAGGTATACTTGTTTGTTGAACCGAAAAGTCCATTCAAAAGGGAGTCAGAAAAATTTTACAATCAAAAGATTACACATTTATCCTGTACAATCAAAGGGCGTCCTAATCAAGTCTACGCATCAGGAATGTTACCTTGTCAGCACTACGACGAGATCACAAAATGGGTAGGTGGAAGACCTAGAGAAAAACCGGTAAACATAACAAGCAAAGCTCTACATCTGTATGACGTAAGAATTGGTCAATACCTGACAAAAAGATATGCAACTCTGGCTAGACCTGCGTAGTACAGATGACGACTACTTACATGGGTCAGGTCGTACTGTCAAAAAAGGCAGTGACGGCATCTCAATCCAAATACAAAAAAGACTTTAACAGGAGGCGCAAGCGGAGCAATAAATATATATTTGTATCTAATTTATGATGCTCAACTCAATATCAAAGAAAGCAGGCTAAAGGGTGTCTTGTATTAAAATTATAATTAGTATTAAAATGAACTTGATGACACTCGACCCACACTGTGGTTTGTTTTGTGGTGCCACAGGCTGTGGAAAAACTGAATTTGTTCTTGACCTCCTACAAACAAGATACATCCACCATTTTGAAAACATTGTGATATTCTGTCCAACAATCAAACACAACAAAGCTTATCACAACCGTTTATTTATTTGGACTAATTACAACATTTATTTAGTCGACCCTGAGAAAAAAACTGAATGACTACCTGCAGTATTTTTACAAGCAATCTGAAGGACAGACAACTTTGTTTATGACTGCTCGGCAGAAAAAGATATTGTCAAGAAGAGAAATACTCTAGCAGAACTTGCTTTCAGTGGCAGACACGCAAATGTCAGTGTATGGATTTACGCTAAAAAATATAATGCACGGCTGTTTCAGTTTGGCCACTTAGTTTGTTCGAGGCGAGCTGAGAAACTGGGTCACAAGTCGTGCTCGCGCGCTGCCTCAGCCAGTCTCTCAGCTGTCAGGCTAGCTGATAAGTGGGCTTCCTGCTAGGCGCAGTACAGCAGGGAAAATGACTACCTTTTGTTTTTCATGACTTTCTTATTTACCGTTCAAGTGTGTGATGCAAAACTTTGTTTGTTTAAAAGCGGACATTCTGCTCAACACACTGATTGATTGATTGATTGTACATTGCTTAACGTCCCGACAGCAACAAGGCTTTCTCAGGACGTGCCTGCACTGCTTGTGAAAAAAAAAACTAAACAGAACATTGAATGTATGTCGCCAGCCGGTCAAATACATTAAATAAACCTAACACATGGGGCCTAAATAAAGCTAAGACCATTTAGCAACACACATCCAATATCAAGAGCTACAGGCAGTGCAGACAGTAGGGAGAGTTTTAAAAAGGCAAATACAGGAGAATGGACCTCGGGTAGACAGAAACACATGCCCCAGAATAGAGAGAAAAACTCACCCTGTGGGGCTGACCAGGGTGACCCTGGGAACTAAAAAGTACCTAACCCCACCCAAGTCCCCCAGGGCAGACCCGGGTCAACACACTGACACCAAACACACTATAGTTGTGACAAACCAGTAGCCAGCAGGATAAGGTGGAAATAAAGAGAACAAAAAACAGATTTTACTGTCTGTGTTGAGTTTTGTCACAAAATAGATGAAGTTCCAACATCAATAACACAAATACGATACAAACTACATCAAAACGGACTTGCATGTGCTAGAAGTAACATGCCTAGAGTAAGTATGACTTACCAGATCAGAGATACCGTGGAAGGGGTCGGAGAGCGGAGGGTGATAATGAGGTCACTGTTAGTGCCAGTACTCTCACAGGCACATAGCAGTAGCACGGATCTGTCAACGCTGGACACACAGTTCTTTGGCACTATTTCAGTTTTACTCCAACACCCTATAGCAGGAGATGGATCGACCATGGTATTTCAAGGGTAGGGCCAGATTAGCTTGGCGACAAGAACAAAGCTAATCTGGCACTACCCTTGAATTATCATGATCAATCCATCTACTACAACTGTTATTCAGTCGTTCAGTAGATGACACCTCCAAAATTTGGAAAATGCAGCCGTGGTATTAAACGGGTTAATGAAAACTGTTGTGTGGTAAACAAGATGATCTCACTCTTGGATAGTTTCTCAGGACGAAAATGTTTAATCTGGAAAAGTCTGCTTTGACTGAACATGAACGGACCACCACAGAATAAAGAAATTCAATACACCTATGCACATCAGCCTGTTTGGCACACCAAAACCTCCTCCGACAGCAACTTAGACCAACTTTGTGATTAAGAAATAAAAGATTAGCTTAATTGTCGGTAGAAATTCGATGGTGTGATATTAAAAAAAAACACTGCCGCGCGTGTGTGTAACGACAGCATAACAATCACATGCTTCGATTTACTCTTTTCTTTTCTTCACACGTGGCATGACTGAGTACAGCACAGGTGACACTAGTGCCTTCAGTGTGTTCTGTTATGAGTAATTTGAGATTCTCTGCCTCCGTTTGCAAGCCGTATGTCCTGCTCTTTAGAATGTTTATTGTTGCATGCGTCTCTTCGCCTCCCTGCTCACCATGGAGTGCCTGTCCAAAGCCACATTGTGCAATAAAGTCTGCACAGTGGCACTCAAGTATGTGTTGTTTTGGGATTATCTTTACTGCTGGAAAGTTGGTTCTAAAGAAGATCATGTAGTTGTCAATGCTGTTTTTGATTTCTTGGATGCTAACACCTGTTCTGATGATTGGTAGTTTATGTGAAACATTCTTGTGAACTTTGGAATACAGTTCATTAAGCGTTTTGAACTTGGAGGATATATCCTCTGCTTTTGCGTGTAGGTTGTGGTCATCTGTTATCTTTATTGTGTTGGTGAGAACACTGTCACTGGATATCACTGTACACATCAGGCCTCAGATAACGATGACAGTGTTTCCCAACAAAAGATCGCCCATGATAGGCCTGCACGTATAGGGCCTGTTTTTTGTTTACCTCCTTCCACATATTCGACACAGAGAATTGAGTCTATATTCATGGACACTGACAGAATGTGAGGTGTCCTCCATTTTCACAATCTACACAATTTAACTTTCAAACTTTCACATAAACATACGTTACGACTGATATTAGGTCCTATAGCTAGAAAGGGACTAAACAAAAAAGTCACGTTCATTTAGCAAGCACTCCGACGTCACAAAAGCAGAAAACGCACAAGAGAGTATGACATATTCCCGTGACTGCATGAATGTTTTTATCCCACTAAAAACCTTACAACAAGAATCTCTAGTTGTGGATGAAACTCAATGCTAATAGCAAGGAATGCGGCATCTTGGATACCACTTGACTTCTGGCTATCGTCTGTCAGTCTCCTCATTAATTCCATCTCTGCTCCCACGGGCCTCTCAGGCTCGTACAAACCAAACCAGACCATTAATTAATGTCAGTATGTCTGCAGTCTTGTTAACTTAACTATGTACAAAAAAATGTAATGTCTGACTAAATGCTTTGCTATAGAAGAACATTATAAAAAGACTTAATGAAGTACATGAAAGAAATGATAACATTGATCTGTACTACTGCTCCGTCCTGTCTGTGACTGAGAGTACTAGCACTAACAGTGACCTCATTATCACCCTCCGCTCTCCGGCCCCTTCCATGGTATCTCTGATCTGGTAAGACATACTTACTCTAGGCATGTTACTTCTAGCACATGCAAGTCCGTTTTGATGTAGTTTGTATCGTATTTGTGTTATTGATGTTGGAACTTCATCTATTTTGTGACAAAACTCAACACAGACAGTGAAATCTGTTTTTTTCTCTTTATTTCCACCTTATCCTGCTGGCTACTGGTTTGTCACAACTATAGTGTGTTTGGTGTCAGTGTGTTGGGCAGAATGTCCGCTTTTAAACAAACAAAGTTTTGCATCACACACTTGAAAGGTAAATAAGAAAGTCATGAAAAACAAAAGGTAGTCATTTTCCCTGCTGTAATGCGCCTAGCAGGAAGCCCGCTTATCAGCTAGCCTGACAGCTGAGAGACTCGCTGGCCTCATCGCGTGAGCACCACTTGTGACCCAGTTTCTCGGCTCGCCTGGAACAAACTAAAGGGCCACTTCTAGCATTGGGCCAAACAGCCGTGAATGCTGTACTAAAAGATTTTCGAGAGCAACTAAAGTTTATCTGTTTGTTTTACTGTAAGGATCATGACAGCTTTGAAGACTGTCTCAGAGAGAATGATGTTATACCCAATAAACACGAACGAGATATTGTGAAAAACAAACTGAAATCAACTAAGCATCTAAAGCTTATCTTAAAAACAGATCAGCCTACAGGGTATGGATTAGTAAATTAATTTATACTTTTGTTTTTGGCCAATAAAAATGACAGATGGACAAATGGAGCAGGCAGAGCAAGTGGAGCAAGTGGTCGATGTTACAGGCTGCTTCAGAAATATTTATCACTTTGATCGGACAAAAGCATATGTTGAGAATCCTCGCAATACACCGCTTGCGCTAATATCAACAGCCCCCGGCCCCACCAGCAGTGATATATGTGTCATATAATGTATCTTTGGAATATATTGATGGGCTACCATTTGTACAGTACTTGACTGTTGAAAATAAGACACTTTTTTTTAAAAAAGTAGATGATAGCTGGTTTGAGACAGTGTGTGATCACATACATGATCAACTGCGCAAACTAAATCTGTTTATTGTAGGTGTTACAGTCAATAAAGTGGTATTACACAAAGTGCGCCATTATTAATTTTTTTCTATTATTATTTTGTCAGACAAATAAAAATGATGGACGAAGCCCGTCAAGCCCTCCAAGCTTAAGAATTGTATTTCACACAACAGACTTGCCTATATCCAATAGTTACAATGTTTATGAATCAATAGAAAGATCTTTTTCTGTCATACAAGCTAATCTTCTTTCAGGCAGTGTAAAGATTCAGGTTGTTGCTAAAATAAAATTCAGCAGAGTAGATGGTGAAGTAATTGTCTCGTATATATCGACAAGACAACACACAGTTAATGAATGAAGAGAACTAGAAAACGTGTTTAGAGAAAGACTGTTGCCTGACTTCCTCGAAGCAATTGACAGAGCTAGAATGAAGGGGTCTGGTTGGCACGAAGTATATGTACATGAACTGCAACTGAAGCAGTCAAGATATCATCCTATAATTATTAGGCAAATCATGGTTGCCACTGCCAACTGAGGTTGCAAACAAAAAGGCTGTCGTCAATATTCAGAACAAAGATAATTTTTGTTTCATGTGGTGTGACTACACTTTGTAAAAACAAAACATGATTGCGTATCTAACTATACCAAATTTGTAAATGAACTCAACTTCAGTGGTGTAGATTTCCCTGTTAAGGTGGAGGATATAGACTTGTTTGAAAAACTAAATCCTGGTATTTCTGTGAATGTGCATGTGTGGGATAATGACTCTCCTAACAAGTTACAACCAATTAGAGTATCACCACTTGCTCCAACCTACGAGCAGCCAGAAAATAAGCATGTTCACATGTTATTAATAGGTGATGAAGATAACTTTAACTACACAATTATCAGAAATATGTCACAACTAATTCATGGGCATACAACAAAGCACAAATGTAAACAGGAAGTGTGTAATAGATGTTTACAAAGGTTTTCTTCTATTGAAGTAGCACACAAACACGTTAAACATTGTAGGTCAGCTGATGACATTCAAACAATACTAAAGTACCCAGATCCTGGTAGTCAGGTATATTTTAAGAACTATGGGAATCAGCAAAAGCTGCCGTTTGTTGACCCCACCCGGGTCTGCCCTGGGGGACTTGGGTGGGGTTAGGTATTTTTTAGTTCCCAGGGTCACCCTGGTCAGCCCCACAGGGTGGGTTTTTCTCTCTATTCTGGGGCATGTGTTTCTGTCTACCCTTTGTCCATTCACCTGTATTTGCCTTTTTAAAACTCTCCCTACTGTTTGCACTGCCTGTAGCTCTTGATATTGGATGTGTGTTGCTCAATGGTCTTAGCTTTATTTAGGCCCCATGTGTTAGGTTTATTTAACGTATTTGACCGGCTGGCGACATACATTCAATGTTCTGTTTTGTTGGGTTTTTTTTCACAAGCAGTGCAGGCACGTCCTGAGAAAGCCTTGTTGCTGTTGGGACGTTAAGCAATGTACAATCAATCAATCAAACTGCCGTTTGTTGTGTATGCTGATTATGAATCCTCACAAACCAGATAGGTGAGGCTAGCGCTGGCAGAAATGTACACATACCAAAGGGAATTACTCAGCATTGGACAGACAAACAGTTAGATCCCCTGCCCCCGCCTTTCAGGTACCCAATCGCCAGCCCACAGAGAAATACGCAGGTATAGAACAAGATGATCATCTACATCTCTGTGGGCTGGCGATTGGGTGCCTGATAGGCGGGGGCAGGGGATCTAACTGTTTGTCTGTCCAGCGCTGAGTAATTCCCCTTGGTATGTGTATGATTTTGAATCACTGGTTGTACCATAAGAGGGTCCTGTTCCAGAATCATTACCAAAGACTGTAAAGTTGAGTGACCATGTGGTGTGTTCTTTCGGATACATTCTTGTTAGGTCAGACGGCCAACATACAGAACCTGTTATCTACAGAGGTGAAAATGCAGCAGTTGAGTTTTTAACAGAAATGAGACAACTGCATAGTCAGGTAGTACAGTATCTGGAAAAGTGTCAGATGCCTCTGGTGATGACAGAAGAAGACAAATTAAAATTTGATGCAGCGGTGATGTGTTGGATATGTGAACAGCATCTACATGATAAAGTTTGTGACCATGACCACATAACTGGGCATTATAGAGGTGCTGCACATAACAATTGTAACTTGCTATTAAAAATAGATCCCAAGACATACAAACAGCCCATCTTTTTTCACAATGTCAAAGGGTATGATTCACATATTATCATGCGTGCTGTAGATGAGTCTTACAAAAAAAATTAGTTGTATTGCCCAGACAACTGAGAAGTACTTGACTTTTAGGCTAGACAACAAATTAGTGTTTTATGACTCAATGAAACATTTGTCTTTAGGGCTTGCTAGTCTGGCAGAAGGCCTGACTTCGTTTCCAATAACAAGTAAATATTTTGAGCCAGAGTTGATCAAGAAAGGAGTCTACCCCTATGAGTACATTGATCACTGGGTTGTGTTTGAGGAAAGGAGACTGCCTCCAAAAGAGGCATTTTATTTTACACTAAATGGTAAAGGAATTTATGACGCTGAATACCAGCGTGGTCTCGAAGCATGGGATAAACTAGGGTGTCAAACGATTGGTGACTACCATGACCAGTACTTGAAAGCTGACGTTTGTTTGCTAGCAGACGTATTTGAAAGTTATCGCGAAAAGGGTTTGTTGCACTATGGTCTTGACCCTGCTTGCTACACAACTAGTCCTGGCATGACATGGGATGCTTTTTTAAAATCCAGTAAGATATCTATAGACCTGTTGTATGATCGTACGATGGGTGAAATGATAGAACGTGGATTGAGGGGAGGCATAAGTATAGCTGAAAACAACTATGCCAAAGCTAACAACAAATATCTCGATGACCTGGACTTTGATGACCCCGACCTTGGGGGCCAAGGTCAAGTTCATTCATTACGTACCTTGAGGCTAATAATTTGTACGGCTTCACGATGTGTGAATTATTGCCCTTGAAAAACTTTTGTGTGCATGATTTGTCAAAGTTTGATATAACAGACTTAACAAACTATATTATGACTCATGAACCGGAATGATGCAAAGGATTAGATCTTTGAAGTCGACCTGGAGTACCCACACCATCTACATGATTACCACAATGATTATCCATTAGCTGTTGAGAAAATGACTGTGACCGGAAAAAAGAAGACACCAAACTTGTGCCAAATTTAAATGACAAATTTAATTACGTTTGTCACTATCGCTTACTACAGTTTTACATCAGACATGGGTTAGTACTAAAGAAAGTTCACAGAGGCATAAGCTTTGATCAGTGTGCTTTTATGAAAGATTACATAATGAAAAACACAGCCCTTCGTGCAAGAGATGGCAACACTGCATTTGACAAAGCCTGAACAATGCCTGTTTTGGCAAAACAATGGAAAATCCTCATCACCACAAAGATGTGAGACTGGTCACAACTGAATCAGGTGCAATTAAACTTACAGGCAAGCCACAGTACACAGGGTATAAAGAGTTTCATTCATCATTGTATGCAGTGTCACTCAAAAAAAAGATTGTTAAACTGGACAAGCCAGTATTCATTGGCATGGCAATACTTGAGTTATCAAAATTATTAATGCTTGAATTCTACTATGATTACTTTAAACCAAAGTATCCTGACTGTCAACTGTTATACACTGTCACCGACTCTATGATCATTGACGTGCCTACTAAAGACTTTTATGAAGACATGAAAACAGAACTACATATGTATGACACGTCAGATTATCCTAAGGATTACCCACTGTATAGCACACAAAACAAGAAAGTGCCTGGAAAGTTTAAAGACGAACTAAATGGTGTGCCTATAGTCGAGTACGTTGGACTGAGATCCAAAATGTATTCCATTCTATACCAAAAAGGCAGTCGGTCAAAAGCAAAAGGAATAAAAAAAACAGCGATAAAAAATAAAGAACAATAAAGAACATCATGAACATTACAAGCAAGAATTAAATGGAGAACTAATGCCTGATTATCCAAACAAGTCACTGAGATCAAACAGATACAATCTTGAAATGATCCAAACACATAAGAAATCACTTGCAGTAGGAGACACAAAACGAGTGTTTCACACTAAGGAGAAGGCTTATGCACCTTGTCATTACAGAATTAAGTTATCTGAAGAAATAGGCAATGATCTGCTTGATGAACTAATCAATGAGTTAGTTGATGAAATGACCCAAATGGTTAAAAATGCGCAACAGTGTCTGGGGGAATAATCTGTAATTCTTCTCTGACAAATGCCCTCTGTGGGGCAGGCTCATATAGATAATAAATTGATGGGTTACCAGAACTATTTTTTTTATATTGTAAACAGACAAATTGGATCAGTCGCCCTGCACCTTACATCATTCTCGGCCTCTCCAAGTTGATACAAATATCTTACTTTTTGGGTAAACAAGCTTGTGTCAGGAGGTGTTGTTTTTAGCCCCGTCTCTGGCCCCGGCCCTAACGGTATTGCTTTTAATTTAATAGCATCAGCAGGTTTTGGACGACCTTCGTTATTCATTGCTTTTATCACAGATGGTAATCGCTTAACCAACTCAGTGTTATGCGCGTCATGCATGAGTTCCTTAGAATACTGGTAACTGAAAAGTCTCTCTGATAATTGTTTGTTAAAGTTCTCAACAATTGCCTGTGATCTATGCACACCGGGTATTCCCCGCCGCACTAGCATGCCATGCTTTGCAAATAATTGATTAACTGCTCCTTTGAATTCACTCCCGTCATCGACTTGCACAAGCCTGGGGAATTTTAAAGGGCCTTGACTATAAAATGATAATGCTGAAGCAACAGTGGACACATTTTTGTCAGTTATGGGTTCGGCATCTTTGTACCTTGAAGCAATGTCGACAACAGTTAATGCATACTTGTATTGTTTCTTTCTTATTGTATCGTGTGGCAGGAACAAAAGATCCATTTGATGGGTGTCATTTAGGGTGACGTTTTCAAAATGTCTTGTTATTTATTTTTGGGAGCAGGAAGATATATTTGCGAAATTGCCTGTCTTTGCAGCCATTGTTTATTTGATCGAGTGTGAAATCGCCGCTCACAGCAGCATGTCACTCCTGTGAAATATACAAATGTCATGCCTACTAGAACAAAGATTATTTCGCCATTTCTTTGTTCTGGGCTTGGTTGGTAGTAATCGCTAAGTTTTGGCTATAGGGTGGACATGTCTTCGCCAGTAGCAAGAAAATATTCTCTGATTGTGTCACTGACATTTGAAAATGTATGCTGAGCGTGACATTCTGGCCTAAGTTTTTCATTGATGAAATCAAGTTTCTCTATTCTTTGCTTCTCATACTCTTGTTGGGCTTGTGCTAATTGACATGTAACCGGTGCCTGACAGGTCAGCGCTAGCCAATCAGAGTGCGCAAATGAGACACACCCGCGTGATGCCAAAAGCCGGCCATTTTTATCCGGCACTGAACCGAGGCTGTTGCCGAAGGTAACTGAGACTGAGAGAGGAAACAAATGATGAAAAAGTGTGCCTGGGGTCGTTCCAACAGCGATTCCAGATATCCTGAGCATCTAACAGGTGGTGTAAGGTTCATACCACTCCCAAAGCCCCGTCGTAGCCACGAAAAATGCATGCCGCCCGCGATGGATCAAATTGTGTGCCGGTAGGCCGCATGCTGAACGTCAGTAAAGTGGACATCTCTTCGTTTGCACAAAGGTCAGTTCATATTTATTTCTCTGAATTTGTTCATTATAAAAATGAAACCGGTAATGTCGGTTTGCACATGTGAAACTAGGCCCATGTAAATATCTGTAGTTAAGGAAGGTGTACTATCACTTAGTATAGCAAGTCCGGTGTTTCTCAGTCGCTGACTGAAAGCACAGTGTACGAGTGCGAGGGATAGCTCTGCTGAATGCTTCTTAACCCTCATCATTCGGAATACACCAGTGTGTGAAATACGCTTGACTGAGACAGTGCAAGGGTAGTGCCAGAATAGCTTGGCGCCTAGGCTATTCTGGCACCACCCTAGTTGAACTAAAGTCATTGGTCTGTATCCTTATCTGTAAGTACTATAATGTAGTGTACAGATTTGAAGATTTTAGCCTCAGTATGATATGGGTTAATTCATTTCACAGCATTTTGTCGATGACAAGCCGTCTGAAGCGTTTCCAGACCCACTGCCAGCATGCCCTGCTTTGCCTAGCAGTGGGACAAGTCACGCACGCAAACGACCACCTCCCCAAAAGCGACTGTTGACAGAGCCGCATCAGAAACGGTCATGCAAAACACTGGTTGCTCCAAGGTATGCACCGATTTGCATTTCACAATCTGTTTATGTCTAAGCTTACTCACAGTCCATTCCTTCACACACACAAACACACTCTTTCATGCATACTAGCACACTCTCATCTCATACACAAAAATATACATTGTACACATGCACACACTACAGGAACACAAACTGCCGTTTCCATGATGCAACTAATCTGTTTATTTTAGGCAAAAGATGTGGCTGCATAAAAGTGTGTTATATGCTACGAAACAAGCTCCTATGGTGGTAACACCCTTTGAGTTTAGAGCAATGAACACAATGAACACTATATATCACAATTAACTTCATGTTTGTAGCTGTAAACTTTGACAAAGGGTATACATACAATAACTACATAATAGTAATACAGATGTTGAGTATGAACAGGAAGAATACAGTGTCAATCATGTCTCTGTGCAACAAGTTTGTCCTCCCTGTTTGCTTTGCCTTTTTCGTTTAAAATGCTGTTCAATTCAGGGACTGTTTGTAACAAAGGTGTTGCTGTTGTTGTCAACAGCACAAGTGCAGCTACAAATGCAGAGTCCCTAACTGGCACACAGAAAAGCAGTGATGACATTGAAAGTTCCTCAGCACCACAAGGTAATCTGGTCTGCTTAATCTCATTTAATAAATAAACGTTCAGGTTTTGTTTTTGTATGCAGCCTCTTCAAAAGTCATATCCCTGACAGAATAAAGGCACTTTATTTCAAGAATTACTGTGCTGTTGTTGTCACAGACCTTTCCATCAGGGGAGGCACCAAGAAATGGAAAATCTGGATTGACAACAAGCCCACAGCTCTGCACATGTAGCTTACTCTTCTTGATGTACATTTGCCTAGCAATTCTTTCGTTTACTTCACCATAGCTAGTTGCAACTGAAAAGAAGGGCTTGCTGTCAAATATTTTTCGCAGAAATATGTCTGACACTGGATTCTTCCTGGTCATACAATGTCCGAAAACTGAGGCAGTGATGCGTTTCATCCGCTCTGTGTGCCATAAAGAGCAGGTTGCCTGTTCTTGGGTTGCTTTTTCCGAGTGCCCTAGCATCATCTAATGTCAGATTGAGGTGTGACTATTCGTGTTGTTGTTGGATCACAGTTGGTGGAATGGCAATGATTGGCATCTTGGGGAAATCGAAATCTCCACAAACATGTAGTCAAAGGCAACAGCTCCTGTTCCATAAGTGGTACCTGTAACATAGAATAAAATAAAATGTAACATTCTGTATTTATATCGCAGTTGATGACTACTTTCTAACTGTCATTACACTGACATACTGATTTCATTTGTTTCAGATTTGATCCTTCTAGCCCATGTTGCGGACAAAAAGCATCTCAGGGTGCAGCTTGAGGCAACACAAGCTCATGTGCAGAAACGTTAACATGCTGTGTGCCAGCCAAGCACTTCAAACTGTGGAGCTTCAGAGGCAAAAGCTGCAAAAAGCTCAGATGACAAACACGCCTACTGCCATGTACCAGGCTTCTTTAAATACTCCACAGGCTTCACCTATGAGGATTTCTTGAAATTTCTTTGACTTTCTAGTGCCTGATAACGAAACTCCTTTCACACTGCATAAGAATGTGAAAGGTTCAATACAGCTTTCCCTGCAGGAGTAGTTTCTCATGAAATTAAGGCTAAACTCTGACTTTAAACATCTTGCTCACTTGTTGTCTATAACTCAGACTGTGGAGTCGTTTTCAGAGCTTGGGTCAATTACATGTATTTTAGGTTTGGCAGCATTCCCCTGTGGCCTCACAGAGATGTATTGTCAACACAGATGCCTGCAAGATTTCGAGCAGAATTTAGATAATCCTTTTAACCCACTAAGCCATGATGCCCCCTTTGGCCCATGTTTACTTTGACAAAGGGTATACATACATTGTTTACATAGGCCAAATGAAGGCTGTAGGGCGCAATGGGTTACACTGTGAGACATACATATAACTAAAGTGTGGATATGCAGTTGTCGGAGCAGTTATCTCAATAAATATTAAACTGTGGGGTGTTTGAAACCATCAGGTCTTATTCATTTAAAGACTAAGAATAGAGTACTGCCTCCTTAGTTAACTGGTTATCATCCATGCTGAAGAATGACTCATGAGCTCCTACAACTGCAAGGACTCATAATGTGCTGTTTGTGGACAGTTCTAGGATGACATGTTTTTCATACTTTTCAATATGCTTTTATAAATAAAGCTTCCATATGTGATCAGCAGTCCTTTTTGCGCATGCAGAATGAGAGAGAGTGTGTGTAAATTAATTCTGTGCATACAGATTTACTTCCCAAACTCACTGTTCACCGTGCAAATGCACAGGGACAACACACACACACATGTATCTTGTAATGTTTACATACACACTTGTGTGAACATACAATTCTACATAACAGTATGTTCAAATTGCACAGTTTCAACCAGAATCTGCACACTGAACTGAAGTAAAACTTGCCTGTTGTCATCAAAGATTGCCATGATGGGCTTCCTTTTCTTGACGTTCCCAGGTTGTGAAATAATCATGCTGGAAACTGGCTCATGTGAAATTTTCTGTCCACGGGTCTGTCCCATTGCTGTCGTTAACTTGTACATGATGACTCTGCAGCGATGTCATTCAGGCCTGCCAGGATCCAGTTCCTCATGGTCCAAATTATGGCAAGCACATGAGCAAGTACAGCAAGTCTGAAAAAAAAAACAAAAAAAAAACTAAAACTTTAAAGCACAACACACACACGCTTAGGAAGTTTGTAAGTAAACCTGGTCATATGCAACAGTGTGCTTTTAGTACCTTCGCAGGCTTTATCAAAATCCTTGCATAAACGATTACACAAATTTAGTCTCTCCTTGTCACCGGCTGAGCGGAACATATGGCATCTCACAGTATAATACACTGTCAACTGCTAAAACTATGACAAGCACAGTCTATACTTTTAATGCATGATGTAGAATTGATACATACCCTGCTTTGCATGTGCAGAAAGCATCGGTGACCGTCTTCTTTGTTGGGTCAATAGACAGGTGCACTGAGTGTGGCTTTTCCAACTTGGCTTGACTGTGGAAGATTGTTGTTCCATGCACGTCAAAGCCAGACGAAGCACGAAAAATTCATACGCTTTGAATGTACTGCTCCCTGCTGAACAAATCGGCACGTTGTCTCTGCCTAAGGTTGATAGGATATGGCAAGTATTGCTCGAAAAATCGTCAGGAATGTCTGACAAGCGCGCACTTACAAACGTGGATGCAGAGCCATTTTTGCATCAGCTGTGGCATGTTTGTCGGAGATTCGGGTCAAGGTCGAATTCTGGGTCAGTGGGCGGAGTTATCTCTGAGCGGGCTACACGTCAATTTCTCAGACGCCTCGTAACATCTCATTTCTTCTGCAGATTCTTCTCTACTCACTTTTGAAAAGAGATAATTTGATCCACTGAAAGCAAGTGCGTTGACAACAGCCCCTCCCACGATAACAGCTAAAGTCGCTATATTTTTTTTATTTACATAGAAACATTTTTGGGAATAATTCCTTGCTTGACGAGAAAGTCTTTTGTAGCAATTGACGCTGTGACAACTGCTATTAATTTAGCGCTGTCTTTGAAGTCTAATCTACTCAAATCAGCAGATCTCCTTTTTAGAAGACTTTTTCCTAACATAGAGTAAGCAACGGTTAGTCCACTTATTACTGCAGAGTGATAGACAAGGTTCATTAAGTTTTTTGTTTCACTCATTTTCTTATGCAATAAAAATTAAAATAATAAATTTATTCTCTGCACGGAAAATGAGTAGAAGGGTTTTCGCTTTGCTGGTAATGTGGTGACTTTTGGTTTTATTTTTAGAGTTTCTAATATTTTGTTTGGTTTGTATTTTTTTCCATAGCCTGTACCCTACGTAAACAATTCCAACAACAATTTCGCCAATTATATATTTTGTTATTTCGGGTTTAGACTCAGTTGATAGTCTCTCACTTTGATGAGGGGGTGAGGGTGTTGGGGTTGATGGTAGTGTCACCGATGGGGATGTTGACGGCGGGTCAGTTACATGAGCCTTTTCTGTTAACGCCTGAAGCTGCAATTTGTTTTTGTCTGTTCCATTCCGCTAATCTTTTTCCAGCCTCAATTCTGCCAGGGTTTTTTTGGTTTAGTTATCGTTTGAATCTGAGTCAGGGCAGGGTCGGGGCTCATCTGTAGGGTTGTCTGATTCTCGTCCATTTTGTTCTGCAGTAAAATTTATTTTGGAGAAATCAATATTATTCGTTGTAGTGAGAAGCGTTATAAAAGGAGCCAGGTAATTGCCAAACTTGTAAAACATGCTAATTTGCCTATTGAAATTGAAAGTACTGGATTTGATTCCAAGTCGCTACTTAGACTTTCTTTTTCGACCAGGAGAAAGTGACTCACAGCTTTTGTATAAAGAGACATGAGAGATCGACTCAGATCACAAGTCATTAGTGAACCAATGTGGTTGTCATACTTTGCGTGTAACTTGATTAGGCTGAGAGTGATTGTTGTGTATTGTTTTCCGAGATATGCTTTTGATTTGCCTGAAACAACTACAGAGATAAGACGTTCCTGAACAGAGTAGATATCACTTAGGAGTAGTAGTTCATCCTGATTCATTTTATATTGTAATTTTTAAAAAAGTGAAACACAATTCTTGCACTTATCTTTGGGTTAGGCTGTTTCAGATAAATTATTAACACTTTAATCCTTGCTAGCGAAACACACAGGCCATCCTGCTTAATCATGTTTTCTCGAAAAAACTGGCACAGCGTACTGTAGGGTGATGCTTATAGAAGGCGTTTAAGATTAAAAGACAAGCCCTGGCATCTAACTCACAGAGAGATAAAACACCACTCATGCATGTCTATTTGACGCCCACAGAGCTGCAATCAATTACTGTGTCAACATCCGTGAGCAACTTTATTGATTGGCACCATGCATTGGCTCTTTATGCCCTCTCCAAGAATAAAACACAGGCATCTGATTTGCACAACTAGAGTGTTTACTGGAAAAAGTTATTATCATATCTGTTTTGTAAGTTTGTTATCTGGTGCCTCTGTATAGTGTAGAGTATGAGCTGATTGATTTTGACAAACAATTTCGCCACCTAACTCTTTTCACTATGCATGTCTTGTTAACTGTACCACTGGCTTAAAACAGGGCGGGTGATAGCATAGGTCTTTAGATCAGGTCTCTCTCTCGGTAAGGTAGCTAATGGGGTTGGCTGTTAATTTCTAAATGCGTCACGTTGTCCTTTATCCAATACCCTATTTGAAATCAAATTGCATACCCCGGGTTCACCTTGATCGCATTGTGCATACGGGTGATTGCTTGGGCATATTGTTCTCAGCTTAAGTGGTTTGTGTGCATATCCTTGTTGAGTGGTGCATATCCTTGTTGAGTGGTGCATATCCTTGTTGAGTGGTGCATATTTTTGTAAGCCGTGCATATTTAATTCAGTGCAGATGGGTCGTGTTCTTTCACATCCACTGACAGATGTGTAGCTGACAACGGAGCGTGTTTATATAGTTTTATAATACAGTCTGTCAGTTTGCTACGTATGGTCTCCAATCAGCACTGACTTGACTAAATGATGACTCTGGTTTCACTTGGCTCCACACAGTTACCTGCAACCTGTAAGTAATGTTGGCTCCCACTTGATCAGTGGACTGGAATGTGTTATAAATTAATTATTCAGGTGCTTTGTCAGCACCAGACACATTAAAAGCCAGCATTACAAGAAAGCCAATAATCATTAATCATTATTTTGATAGCACGCCTGTGAGGGCCTGAGATGTGATTCTCAGGAGCCCCAGTATGTTTAAATATACGGTTTTGGTGCGAGTGAGGTGGGGTTATGTTAGAGCTGTTAGAGTTGTTGGCTTTTGTAATTAAAATTGAATAGTTTTAGGGTATCTACTCGGCAATACAACAGATGTGATTCTCAGGAGCCCCAGTATATTTATCTCTGCAGGGGCACTGTTAATGGTACTCCTCCATAGTAGCAGTTGCTGTCTGTCATAACACAGTATGTGTGTACTGGTAGGCATATGCACAGTTGCTGAGGGAGGGCTACCAAGCACAATCGGGCTGAGTAAGAACTCAGCTGGCAAGCATGGCTGTACTGTAGAGTGCAGTACAGACGGTATCCACAAGGCCTCCACAAAAATGACAAGTCCAACTGCTCTCACTTCCACTGAAAAATGTCCATAAAAATTACACCAAAATGTCCAGGGATTCATCACGAAGAAGTCTGTGGTGATCAAAACATCCAAAAGACAATGAAAAACAGATGAAGAACAGAAGATGTCTAGGTGACTGAACAGTACTCACCCATCTTGCTGTGTTTTGCCTTTGAACAACTCACAAATTTGCAGAATGGAATGTGCTGTCTTGTTTTTATCCAGGTGACATGTGTGTGTGTGTGTGTGTGTGTGTGTGTGTGTGTGTGTGTGTGTGTGTGTGTGTGTGTGTTTATATGAATACATTTTAGTGACATTTCATAGCTGCCTTATTGTGATGCAAGTGCCTAAATTATGTGATATTTATGTGATATTGAATGCTATTTTAAAAATTAATTAGCTTACATATTTTATGTGATATGCCGTTAGAATGTGATGTGTATAGTGGTTGTATTCTTCATCGGTCTCATTTTAGATTATGTTCCTTACTAATCCTTTTACCTCTTTTTGTTAATGAGCTATGAGCTGTACAAGAATATCCCTTTTGGGACAATAAATATCTTGAATCTTGACAGTGTACCTCGGGTACAGTTTGACATCGGACAGTATACCTGAGTTACCGTGTCCTAAAAAGTATACTATAGTGACCACTACAGCTGTAAGTAACCCTCTGCTCCTCTTGCAATTTGTTCACGGTAAACTGCTTTGTCCTTGCCATTCTGAAGCATGCTTCTTTCTTTGGTGATTATTTCCTTGATTTTTTAACCCTTTGGCTGTCAGTAGCACTTTTTGTCATGATGATTTATGCAGAAATAAAAAGCACTACTTACAGCCAAAGGGTTAAGTCTAAGCTGTAACTCAAAAACATGCGAATGTCTGTGCCTACCTCAAGCGGCTCTCCCATGCGGTACCACTTGATGAAGGCACGAGGGTCGGACACAAAGCACTCCAGCATGCCAGTCTTCTTGCGCTTGACTTCGTACTGTTGAGGCAGCTTCTGGGTGAAGTAGTACTCAGGCTCCTTGGCTGTACACAAGCAACAGTAGCACATCAGCCAGTATGAAGTACAGTTTTGGGCTTATGGTATGGATGCATGATTATCCCTACACTGAAGTTGCAAAATGAAATGGAGGCAACTATACCAGCAAGAAGCACAGATTCTCACGACCCCAGCAACTTGCTTAGGCTCATGAAAATCTATGCTTCTTGCAAAGGGATTGGATTTTCTTGGCTGTTAACTTCTTTTGTGTGTGACCTTGTTTGCTGAACCATTAATATTCACACCCCTGTTCTAACTACTACTATGCAAATGATGTAAAGACTTCAATTAATCTTTTGGCTGTTAGTAGTGCTTTTTTATGCAATAATTCCCATAGGAATCATCAGGACAAAAAGTGCTGACACCCAAAGGGTTAAGAGAACACTGATTGTTGATTCTAGACAGGAAGCCTGGCCCAGATGGCTGCTTCACCAAAATCAAGAACCATAATTAAGGGATCTTAAAATAACAAACTATAGAGAAGAAATATTTAAAAAACTAGCTGGCTACACATCATTTACCTTGTAAATGTAATCGCCACTAGGCCAAATGTACACAAAATATTCTTAATGAAAAAAAAAAGAACTTGAGAAAATTGGCACAAACCCTCAACATAAAGCCAGGCAGAGGTGGTGACCCCATTGCACTCGCAGGTGAACTTGCCACCATCTTCAGGCTTGACCTGCGCAATGACCAGTTTGTACTCGGTGTCGTCATTAACAAAGTGGTACTTGTGGCCGTGGAAGATCTCCAGCTTGTTCTTGAACCAACGCAGCTTGGCATTGGGCTTGCAGAACTCGCAGGCGAATTCCACATGCTCCCCTTCCAGCACCTTGATGTCATCCAGTTCCTTCAGGAATTTGTCTGGCTCCTACAGGGATTGAGTTATAAAAAAAAGAAGATGAGATACAGAATATCAAGTCGATTTAAATAGCTTTATTTATCCAACTAAGATGGGTCCTTTAAAATAAATACATATGTACATAAAAGACTAACCAACCTCACAAAAACCAAAATCAGTAAGTGTTCTATATCACAACCGCATCAGCAATACCTCTTTGCTATATCCCTTGAATTAAACTGATAGTTACGACAAAATCACTATGAAAATTAACATTCAAAAACACAGTTTTAACAACAACCAAATTTGAGAAAGACCTGCAAATTCTGCTTTTGTGCAAATTCTAAGTTAGAATACTTGGTAAACTCCGCTTATAACAAAGTCGGATGTATCAAAAGTCAGGTATAACAATGCTTTTTGGGAGGTCCCAACCAAATGTGTTCTTTGTCTTTGTAAAATGAAATCGCTTATAACGAAGTCGGATATAACCAAATTTCAGTTACAACAAATCTTTTTTCCAGGTTCCACAGCGCTGTTGACTTCGCTTATACAAAAACTGTTACATTATAATCAACAAACAGGGGAATGCTTCATTTTCACATAATGTGCATGTTTTCATTTGTCTTGTTAAAACTGATGTGTATTGAAATACAGATATTCATGCATATCGCCTTTTTCTTGAGTAGAATGTTATGATCTTTAATTTTGCACTTTCACCTGCAGTTCCTGTATCTAGCGGTATGGGTCATTTTTATTGTGGTCTTTTACAAAGTTGGGCTGTGATCACATACAAACTGTATACAGTTCATATAATCTTTCTTTTGTGTTTTTTTTTTTCTCCGTCTTCCTTTTCTTCAAGATTTGTAGGCTACAATTACTGCCATGGCCTGGTACAACAGACAGAGGTAGACACAGTGACTAATTTCAAATGGCTTTCGTCCAACTTTTGTCAGCATACAGTATGAAAGTCAAATGAAATATTTGATACAGAAGTCAGTTTTTAAGTCCCTCTATTTATAGAAGGGACGTTTTAGGACGGGTAGTGGTGGGGCGAATTTAATAGCATATCCTTGATGTCAAAGGCGGGCAGGCTAAACCTCTAACAATTGAAGTAACAAGATAAAAATTCCATCATGTCTAGTTACGCTAACCTTGCTGCTGAACGTACATTTAGCGCGAAGCGCCATATGTGCATATGTATGTATGTGCGTATGTATGTATGTGCGTATGTATGTATGTATGTGCGTATGTATGTATGTGTGTGCATATGTATGTAAACAAGAGAATCTCCGATATTTCTGTACACACACGCTTGAAACTTGGCGAAATACTTTCTTAAGTGGGTGGCTAAGAGAGCCTCCGAGCATATTGTAACTGAATGTCTCATTGAAGACATAAACAACCGTTTATAGGAAGTCGGTTGGCCCAGATTAGAGTCTGTAATTTTGTCATATTTACTTGAACTTTTGCATATAGCTAGTTTGGAGAAAGACATTGGATGAGTTCATTAGCCAGCTTTGTATGATTTCAACTTTTTTAGTAACAAGAAAGGCAAATCCATTATGGCTCACGTGTAAGACCGATTTACATATGTGTGACCTTTGTGACAAGGGCTGGCTTCTGCAGAAGCAAAATCCATGTTTTCTGAATATGTAAGCATTTTTCACACATCTGTGAACCCCCCGTGACCCTTGGCCTTTGTGATGAGTTGACTAAATTAGTATGCATAGGAAGGTCTTATCATCAGCTATCTTTGTACAAATTTGGTTGAAAAAATTGCAAAACATTGGGAATACCTACAATTTTATCAAAAATCAGCATTTTACACACATTTGCCAGCCTCTTGTGACCCTTGACCTTCCCAAGGGGTCATCCAAGTTAGTATGCATAGATAGGTCTTACCATCAGGTATCTCTGTACCAAATTTGGGTTTTAAATTGTGAATAGTATTGGAGAAAAAAACATCTTTTGTCAAAATATGGCTATTTTAGACCTATTTCCTGAGCTCTTGTGACCCTTGACCTTTCCAAGGGATCAACCAAATTAGTGTGCATAGAAAGGTCTTCCATCAGGTATCTCTGTAGCAAGTTTGGATTTAAAGCTGTGAACAGTATTTGAGAAAAAACATCTTTTGTCAAAATATTGTTATTTCAGACCTATTTCCTGAGCCCTTGTGACCCTTGACCTTTCTGAGGGGTCATCCAAATTAGTATGCATAGATAGGTCACCATCAGGTATCTCTGTACAAAGTTTGGGTTTCAAGTTGTGAATAGTATTTGAGAAAAAAACAACATCTTTTGTCAAAATATGGCTATTTTTCACCTATTTCCTGAGCTCTTGTGACCCTTGACCTTTCCAAGGGATCAACCAAATTAGTACATATAGAAAGGTCTTACCATCAGGTATCTTTGTACCAAGTTTGGGTTTGAAGTTGTGAATAGTATTTGAGAAAAAATAATTTATGTCAAAATATAGCTATTTTTGACCTATTTCCTGATCCCCTGTGACCTTGACGTTTGTGAGAGGTCACTCAAATTGGTATGTTTAGAAAGGTCTTACCACAAAGTATCCTTGGGCCAAGCTTAAAGAATGTGGCTTGAATAGTCTCTGAGAAAACGCCAACGTTAAAGTTTACCATGGACGACGATCACTTGCCCAAAACATACTCACTTTTGCTTCGCACGTGAGCCCAAAATTAATTCTTTTCAAAAAAGAATTAAACACTAAAAAAAATTTACTTCTAGAGAAAGTGAGACAGTGGCGGTGACGTAAAAGAGGCAACTCCGTCACCACGCAGACACTGACATAATACTCTAAATATAACGTCGTTCTCTCTCGTGCGCGCGGCTCTCTCTCTCTCACACAAACATGTGCACATCTCCAGGAGGAATAGATCGTCATGCGCCCTCCAGCCTATGAAGCGAAAGTGAAACTCGTATCACGTAAAATATAAAATTACGTAAAAACTAAAACTTATGTCATGATAAATGACATTTGACAAATCAATGCCCTGTGCCCCTTATAGAACTCACCGACGCATTGGCAGATCTGCGAGATGTTTTCAATAGGAGATAATTCAACATCAGAATCGGGTCAAAGACAAAAGGTAGAGACCATCGACAGCAAGGACAGCTCTCATATAGAAGGGACTTTGTGGGTTATGGTTCATCCCATCTTGTTAAGTTTTTCGGGCCAGACAACAGTACCTAAGCATGATGTATATGTGAACAATAGGTTGTAACTTGATTAAGTAACTTGATTAAGGCCAAAAAGAATTTTAGTTCACAGTGTTTTCTGTTTAAAGGTTCTTAGTATATCTTACAATAATGCTGAACAAAATGACTAATGTAACATATTCAGTAAAATGAATACCGTTTCTGCTGTTAGTATGCATAGATAGATCTTACCATCAGGTATCTCTGTACAAAGTTTGGGTTTCAAGTTGTGAATAGTATTTGAGAAAAAAACATCTTTTGTCAAAATATGGCTATTTTTCACCTATTTCCTGAGCTCTTGTGACCCTTGACCTTTCCGAGGGATCAACCAAATTAGTACATATAGAAAGGTCTTACCATCAGGTATCTTTGTACCAAGTTTGGGTTTGAAGTTGTGAATAGTATTTGAGAAAAAATAAATTATGTCAAAATATAGCTATTTTTGACCTATTTCCTGATCCCTGTGACCTTTACCTTTGTGAGAGGTCACTCAAATTGGTATGTTTAGAAAGATCTTACCACAAAGTATTTTGGACCAAGTTTGAAGAATGTGGCTTGAATAGTCTAAAAGAAAATGCCAACATTAAAATTTACCACGGACTACGGACGGACGACGGCGGACGGACGACCACTGGCCCAAAACATAGACTCACTTTTGCTTCGCACGTGAGCCAAAAATAATTGTGAATTAAAAAATAAATCGTTCAAACTAAACCTGAATTGTGTTCACATCGACAAAATAGGACTCTCAGCTTCGCTCAGGAGTGAAAGCAAATCCACCCAAAAAACAGAAACAACAAAACCCTGAAGAAAGAGGTTAATAGTTACCAAAGATCATTTTATGATTTTTAAAACAGTGCAAAACATTGCAATCAATGGTTTCTACCTGAACAATGAATCTAATATATACTAGCCTTAATGCAGACATTTGTAGGTTGTTGTTTTTTAACACCTTAAACTTGATCCGCTGCTGAAAAGAAGCCTTCATCAATATTGCGAGATTATTACTTTAAAAAATCTGACAATTCGCTTATAACAAACTACGCTTATAAAAACAAAAAAAATCAATGTCCCCTGCGAATTTGTTATATACTGTGCATAGATAGGTAAAACCTGCAAAGTATTCCTATTTACAGCTCTCATTTTGAAGAATTACTGTCCAGATAGACTGCTAGGTTTGAAATCTTACAATCCTGCTTTCTCAGTACATGTAGATTTTCACAGGAATTGTCTCAACAAGAAACAAAATGGGACCCCAGCACAAAGTTGTTCCTATTTTCAATCTTATCCTTCTGATCCATCTCCTTTTGCCCTAACCCACCCTCTGATCCACACACACTGGCACACAGAAAAAAAGATGGACACATGGCGCTTCCCACCACTCGTAAGCTCTGTGGGCTGGTGTAGCGATAGCTATTCTGAAGAAGAATAATAGCACAAGCAGCGAAATGACGTAACTTCAAGCTTCATGTCAGGACATCAGTCCCACGATGCCGTGTTTTAAGTGACGACTTGATGTTATAGTTAGGTTACTTATGGCCATATCTTAACATGATCGGAACACGCTGGAGAAAAGCACCAAACTTTCTGAGGTACTTAATTAGGTCATATTCTTTTAGACGGGGCGCCCTTGCGTCCGAGCTCCAGGGTGAGGTCACATGACATTTTTAGAAGACAGCGTTAAAAAGACAATCGCACTGACTCGCAATGGCCGCATCTTGTTCTGCAACATTGAAACCTAGACTCTTTAAACTTGGCAGAGTTATTGCCCATTGGATAAACTTTCCAGAATTACCTGTCTGAATGGCCTCTGATAAAGGTCAAGGTTACAAAAGGTACGTAAATATGTAAAATGCCTGCTTTTTCACACTCCAAAAGGCTATTGCCTACTGGATGACCTTTCAGTACCTACCAGAATGACCTCTGATGAAGGTCAAGGTCAAATGGATAAGTGTATGTGTAAAATAGCTACTCGAGCTCTAACCTGTGACTGACAAAGCAAAGGAAGTCTGGCGAGATGACATGATCAGCAAGAGCCTGACATTTCAGTATTGAGATGTGATCCTCAGCCTTGAGCTTCTGGAGATAATCTTCCTTTGGGCACACCATGAAGCAGATTTACACATGTATGTCAACACTCTGAAAGCCCTTGCACCATGCTGCTTCTTGCTAGACCATAAATACGAAGCGTGATGTATCTGGTGCGCATGTCTTACGTGGAAACTTACCCTTAATCAGTCTCTGGAAGAGTTGTGTTTTTGTCCATGCCACTGGACCAGTGCAATAAGCAGTTTAATGGCATATTAAAAATGCTGGGGGTGCAATGACTGGGAAGTCATCCGCATTTTGCAGACAGATGCTTTCAGGACCAGACCAAGCGAAATGCTGTACAAATTTTGAGAAATGCTTCCCTAAATAGATCAAACACACTCTCACCACAAAGAACTCTGCTCAGGCAGACTTCAAACAGGTATTATTGAGCCTGGGGGGGATCTAGACCATCCAGAAAATGGGCACAAAAGACTTAAGGCTCTGGTGAAGGTTCAGTGACTCGTTTGTTGAAATCTTGCACAGTATCAAGGCACTTGTAAAGAAACAGTACAATGACTACTATGCGTCAGTACTGACCGACTGTCCCCCTGTCTATTCATGATCCAATCCAGAGGAATTCTCTATGACTTTTCGAGCCCTCTGGATCAAAACCAAAAATCAAACAAGCTGAAAAAGGCATTTTAGGGGCATGAGTGCCTTTTTAATGCGTGAACATCACAGGTATCCTCCAGCTCTCTCTGAAGGAGGCTGCCTGATTTGAAAAGAAATCTGACATTCTGAGTTGTCTTGAGCATGTACCAGAATTTCTGACTGTCCCGAAAATGCAAGTTCAAAATCCCTAAACAGATGCCATTGTATCTCTATGTACCACCCAAGAGCAGGCTATTGCGACAAACACTAGACAAAGACAGCAATAGTTTGAATGTCTCCCCTGAAGGGCTCACCTTTCTTGAACAACCAGCGAGTATAGACCCTCCAAGCTCACATGACACAAAGGTTCTAGATGGCACTGAAATCGTTACTTTTTTCCAATGAACGGTGTTGCAACATACGGGATAAGTATCTCTGCAACATATTCACAGCCAGCTGAGCAGCACAAGAAGTTAATGTGCTCCTGAGTGAATGCGTATTATCCCCTCAGCACGTTGAGGCTGAGTCTGCGTCAGAGAGGGAACTGAGTATGCGAATATGGAAGGATGCAACTGCGTATGGAACGCCGAATGACTGCGTACAAATGGGGAAATCTGAGTTTTGTTATATGTGCAGCATCTTGCATTGGAGCAAAAGAAAACCTCCCCAAGTGTCCTTGGCAAGGGAATTAAAGTTATCTGAATCTGAAAACTAAATATTATTTAGGACGATTACAGCAAGAGTAGTCCTCAGCAATATCCACATAAAAAGAAGACACAGGCATATGAGATGTTAACTTGTGGGTAAGATCAAACTTCCTACGAGGTAGTTAGACTTCACACATGACTTAGAAAACAAAAGGAGCTCTTCGCATTCATCACAGACAAAGTTGCAAGCTGCAACCAAACAATTTCAAGATATGAAAAAGGTGGTCATCCCATCTGGTCGGATTGTTGTGATCTGAAGAACAAATTGTAGGATGTCTGATAATGACCGCAAAGAAGCCAACACCAATATTGTGCACATTTACAGGATGCACTGCAGAATGGTTCAGCCTCGTGTCTCATCCACACTGTAGACACTGATGCAATTGTCATACTGTTTGGAATGTTCTACCAACTACTTGCCACGCGCCCTACAGTAGACAGATGAGTGACTTTTGAAGTAGACATGAGCTGAGCACATCTTAACATCCATACCACACAGGCTCTAGGAGAGGAAAGACCCGCCGCCTAACCCCTGATCCATAGTTTCACGGACTGCAATTCTCTGAGCTCGTTTCTCCGCATAGGAAGTCTGGACAACTGCTGCCAGTTGTAGGAAGCTTTTCCAGGCCAGTAACTGCCAATCAACTGTCCCGCCGCATTGCACCAAGATTTTTGTGTTGGGCTAAAAATAGCTCAAAACAAAACAGTTGGAACTATGACTGGCAATTGAAAATTACATGCAATGCGACCCTGATCCTTATGTTACTGAGGCATTTATCTGAGTGGTCAAAATTACTTTCTCTAAGTTGAACGTTGACACTGTAAGGCTTCTGAAACGGCTCACTGCCCTTGTCAGTGACAGAACGAGTCAGCACAGTTTTGTGACACAGTTTTTTTCTTGAAGACAACTCCTCTACAAACAAAGTAACACTATGAAAAGCCTACCAACAGCGCAAGGTGCATTGCTTCAAATTCAAAAATGCAGGCGAGATTCTGGACAACTGATCACCTCTGCTCAGCAGAGGGCACCGTGTCCAGAAGGATGGGGATAGAGATCTGACCTGTAACACCTGACCTAGCTGCCAGTTTGGACAACTCACAATAGCCTGTAAATCATTACAGAGCTTGGGAAACACGTCTGCAAGACTGAACATGGCTGTGGAAACAGGTGTGTCTGTAAGAAAGCAGGGTGGTGGTGCACAGAGCTGTGCAAGAGCAAGTGTCAACAACTTGAAGATACATGTTAAACTTTCTATGGCTGCTCCAAAGGAAACGCTTTAAGTTAAGTGAATGACTACTTTCATATAGGGTTGACAGCGATATAATTGATAAGATAAAGGAACGTGATATATAGACCCCTTAGAATTACAAGCACAAGGTTTGTTTTTTAAAAATGTTTATCCCTATTTGCGTCCTGGAGCTTTTGAATAAGTCCATGACACAGAACAAGTTTTATACTAGCTCTGTTGTCATGCAACCTGAATCTTCAGTACATTTAAAAACACTTCACCAAATACTAAACAGTCTTATTTGACCTTTATATGTGACCATGATCATTCATGATGTTTTATATTGAGAGTGACGAAGATATTTGAAGCCTGCGTTTACATTAACAGGTTTATGAAGCGTGAATAAAATATTTACTTTTCATAAAATATGATATATTTTGTGCCTTACTGTGACCTTGGCTTACATAAAACAGCTAAAATAACAAAACTATACAAACACAGCCTCATCCTTTGCTAACAATTTTTTACATTTTTATTAAACTATCCATTTTAGTATATGAAAACAAGAATAGAGTTAATACTCTAGTCTCTTACGGCAAATTTATACATGAATTGTGCATTTTGACGTTGTCTTTCCAACATTTTGCACAGTTGTAGTCCTCCATCCAATGAGCGTTTTTGACACCTGGGGCATCGAGGATTCAGTTTGGTTTCCATGGCAACCGCACTTCAATATAGTTGCTTAAAGGGACACGCCTGACCTTTTTTAAGGTATCAGTTCGCAAAAAGCTTTTACTGGGCTTCAGTATACATACCCACTTATACCCAAATGCTTTCTTTTGTCTGTTCAAAGTGAAAAGAGGCCCACCGGAATCTTCTGACGGATACGTAAAAAGATTGCTTCTGATAGGCGATGGTAGCTGATGTCATAACTATTCTATACGACCTTAGGTCATCTGCATAATTATAACCAATCAGTGACAATATGGCGGATGAACCAGTGAAGAAAAAAAGAAAGTATCATCGACTTGCGCTGACAATGACAGACTCGGAATTGAAGAGAAGAAAAAGGAAGAGAGACATGATACCCAAGTAGAATTGACATCGGACAAGGAAAATATGGACATGTGGCAACGCGTAAAGCAAGAGCTTGGCTTGACCGCCCACCAGAAATTTGTCGCTTTCCTGCTGAAGCAGTAAGTAATCTACGGTCTATGTCAATATTCCTATAGTTCCGCGAGCGCTAGTGATTTTCAGAATTCATGATCTTCAGTAGAATCGATCTCTTACTGATTTTGCAAGATTTTAAACTTGTTTTATCATATAGTTGTTATGAGTTAGTTATTACATTTTATGCTGCAAAGTTCTGAAAACTACGGTGTGTGTCCAAGTTGCACATCGCTTGTCATAACATGTTTTTGTCTGTGCGGGATTCAGAGAGGTAGTATTTCTGCTGCGATGGTGCATTTGTCATTTACAATGATGCTTTCAGTTATGTAGACTTCGATGTGTGAGATGTGAAATTAACTGCAGTGCAGAAAGTGGGTATAAATACCAATGTTCTGTTTCAATGATGGAAGACTGTGCGTGTTTCTGAGGGGTAAAGGATCAAAGGTCAAACTAGGCACCGTGGACACACACTTGCTTTGCGAATGAGAGTCAAACAAGCCACACCCTCGGTGCACGACACAGCACGATCATCACTAGTAAATACTAGCAGGTCGAGCGGAACCCACATTGTGATTCTGACAGCATTGCTGGTTTATTCTACTTTCTCGTGAAAATTACATCAAAGGGATACCGGAAAACATCAGTACACATGTACTCTGACAGTGTGTACACCACACCGATGACCTCGTGACCTGCAGTATTGCGATATACACTGATAGTCAGATGGGTTCTGCCTTGTGAGGTAGGCTTATAAATACGCATATTAATTCAAAACAAGGCCAACGCAGACGATAAATCCGCGACTCGGGTACAAAAACAATACTCCCTCCCAACGATGAATTTCAACATTTGGTATTGTACTTACATCATAAAGCTCTAAGACAGTTCACAAAGGACCCATACCGTCAGCAGTATCTGTTGCAGACAAGTCTTCTGTGTTGAGATGCTTGATCTTGGGGAATATAACTTTAAACCCTGTGAGATTTAGTTTTCTGAGGATACTGCACAAACAATTGAAAATATTTTATAAAGAATTTACAGAAGTTGTTGTTTAAGTGTTCATCTGAGACGGAGACTGTTATTTGCATAATTTATTACTTGTGCATTTGTTTGTTTGTTTGTTTGTACACATGGATATTTGCATTTCTGTGTGTGCTTGGTTTGTGGACTAGTCTGATAGGTCAAAGGAACAAGAGGTCAACACATATATAACAATGCCTGCTTTCAGACAAACTCTTAGTGATCTCAGGTATTTTAACCAAAGTTGTAATCAAATTTTACTTACAGATACATATAGCTTATGATAAGATATTTCAATGCGTACTACTTTGGTTGATCTCTCTGAAAGGTGAAGGGTCAACATTTGGGTCTGATTGAAATACCCAAGTTTATACAATGTATTTTTCCAGGTACCAGTGGTAGGCGATATCAATGAAACACATTCAAAGACTTGGCTCAATCACACATTTAAATTGTTTCAATCACACATTTAAATTGTTCCTTGTGAGGAATTGCTCTGCTTATGCAAAGTCTCCTGTTCTATTTGACTGATTTGCTTCAAATTTGGTGAAATGATAGATATTAAACACAGAAATGTTATATGCATCCGTCGCTGTAAGGTGAAGGTTGTGGTGCCATCTTTGTTTTCAATTTATGTATTCTTTTTAGGGCAATATCATTAAAACCATCAGACCAATAGGACTCAACCTTACAAGATGACAGTCTTTGATAAAGGAAAGTGCTTAACAAAATCAAGCCGTTGTAGTCTCTTCAAGCGAGATCTTTGAAAAATTTTGATTAATAAATTTATTCCAGACTTGACATACCAATACACTATAATAATGGAAATTGTTTTGTGCATGAGTGGCGCCCTTTCCATGAAGGTCAAGGTAATAGTCCTTGGTAACTTATAGTGTCACAATAAACAGTTAGATTACTGCATGCAAGGTCAAGGCTATTGTTGTCATATTTGTTTAAGATCCATTTAGACCATAATTATATCCAAAAGCGTTTGACCGGTTTGCTTCAGGTTTGGCATGGTAATAATTGTTATAGGTGTAAAGCGTTTGCTGCAAGAAATGTATCATTGTGATGTAGGGTCAGGGTCATTCCAGCCATTTTGTATTGCACTTTTTCCATTCCCTTTTTTTTTAAAATTGTTATTTAACATGTTTTGTAAAACTATCAGATTTTTTGTGTAGCCAACTCTCACTTCATACACTATTCGTATGAGCATCTGTACAATGTTTTGCCACATGGCCACAGCTCTCTTTTGGCTGTTGGCAGAAAGAGGTGAGGGAGTGTGTGAGCATGAAGCACTGCTAGACACAAACATATTGTCATAAACTTTTTTCTTTGTGTCATTGATCTTTATCAAAGAAAATATATGTAATACACATTGCTGTCTTCAATCAAATTTGGATTTAAAACTGACTTAAACCTTCTTTTGAAACTGTAATAAACAAAATGACAATATAAGTGTCATTGTTGTGACCTTGACCTTGAAGCAGAAGATGAAATGTTTGTTGAAACTAAACTTTGTATTAATGAGTCAATTCACACACAATCTTAAATAAAGCAGTCTAAATGTTACAAAGAAATCATTAAGAGAATCAACGGGAAACATAAATTGAAGATGACCTTGGCATCAATGTCAAGAACTTTATATATTTTACAAACTTGTTCTTGTTCAAGAATATCAATCCATAGTGTTTGTTTTAAATCGGTCAAACAGTTTTCAGGAAATTGTCTGAAAATACAATCAATGATGAAACCACTGTGACCTTGACCTTAAAGTAAATAACACTGGTATGACTTATCGTGTTCTTTCTTCTACAACAGTAATCGCTTGAAGCAGCAGAAAGCAGGTTTAAAGAGTGGTTTAGAGAAACTGTTGTTGAATCAGATTTAGTCCATATATTTAATAGAAACAGGCCATGACCTTGACCTTCACATTAAACATGCTGCTCTTAAATATCACAGGTCATCTGGCTAAGGACTATTTACCAACTACAATTCAAATTAATCAAGTATATTGATTTTAGAAAATAGTCTGTAAAACATTACAGTTGTTTCTGGGCATAAAAAAACACTAGTTGCCATGGAAACTACACTTGAAAAAGCTAAGCCGTGTTTTAATTTCCACTTTCCATTGTAACACATAAATATCTGAGTTATTTTTCATAAATTAGAACATTCAGACCATCCATTGTGATGCGTAAGCAGCCATTTTAAATCGCTATGTTACATGTAGTATTACAGAATTAGCAATGCATCAGCTGGCAATGATCAGGATCGAACTGTATGGTTTGTGCAAACCTCAGCTAGCCTAGAGGATGGTTTGGTCACAGTTTCCATATAATTTGACCCTTGAATGTAATAATACATATACAGATCTTTCTTGAGTTTAAATAATGGTTGTCATGGCAACCGTATGAAGTAAATACGCAGTCTGTACAAATTAACTTGTTCATCTTTTAAGCAGCTGTGTTTCTGCCAAGTAATGCAAATATACTGCTACCAATGAAGAGTCTGAGTTTCATAAGCACAACTCAAGCAACTTTAAAGTATATTCCGTTAACAAAGAGTAATAACGTATTCTCTGTCAACGGTGAGTAAGTGCCCACCAGTAATTTTGATTTTGTTTTCTATTTAAATGATGGACGACCTGAAATCCATGGTAAAGATTGCAAAATGTTATTTCTATCACCCAAAAAATCGGTATACTTAGGATATGGTAATGGTCATTTTTAGTATTGGTTGCCATGGTAACATTAAGCAAAATCTTTGATGCCCCAGGTGTGGAATTTTCTTCTATCAAGATTTTCTACCACCGTGCCGAATTTCAGAGCAATACATAATTCTGCCATAACAGATTGGACTATAAGCAAAAAGGCACATTTCTGCACAATCATTGCCCTTTTGTGCCCTCGACGTTCATCAAAGGTCCTTCAATCAGGTACTTCCAAAAAGGCCAACCTATGGGCATTAAACCTGCAAAGTTTAAGAGTCTAGGTTTGATAGTCGCAGAGCAAGACCCGACCAAATTGAGTCAGTGGGACTGTCCTTTTAACATTAACATCTAAAAAAAGAAAATGTCACGTGATGCAACTCAGACAGCCTCCAGAATTAAAGAGTATGACCTGATATAGTACCTCAGAAAGTTTGGTGCTTTTGTCAAGCGTGTCCCGATCCACTTGCTAAACACACCTAGCTATTATACCTCACTCATCGCAGTGCTAATATTTTATGTATTAGAGGATCAAACTGCAATTTTCTAGCTGATTTTCACACCTAAGGCTTACAGGTCACAATTTGACCTAATCCTACCCAAGAGCCAGGAAAAACAGCAGGCTTATGCAAACACTGTTTATGAAAAATCATGTGGGTATTAATGAGAAAATATTTTTTTGTAAAAGAAAAATCAAAGTTATGTTAGCTGTTTTAAAAATAACTCAAAAAAAGTGGTGCTGAAAATCACAATTTTATCCTATTCGTACCCGACAGCCAAGATAAACTGTAGGCTTATGCAAATACTGTTTTGAAAAATCATATGCTATTATTAATAAGATTGCTTTGTTCATAAAAAGATTCAATTGTTTTAAGAACAATCCCAAATAATTCCAGAAAAACGTGAGTTTCTTTTTTCCAAAAATATTTAATTATCACTCTAAAAGTTGAAAAGGTAAAATGCTGGTTAATGAACTCATTCAATGTAATTAATCTAGCTATATTCAAAATATCTAGTAAAAATAAGAAAAATTATGGACTCCAGTGTGAATCAACCAGCTTTTATGAAATGGCCATTTTCTTGCCAATGTGCATCTTAATAAAAAAAAAAAAAATATGAAAAAACGTGCCTTGAGATTATTCTTTTAGGGACAATATCATAAAATTTCAAGCTTGTCCATCTTCAAATGCGAGCTCGATCTAGTCACTGTCACACACACACACACACACACACACACACACACACACACACACACACACACACACACACACGGTGCTTTCCGCCAAAAGTACGTTTTCCAGCAAGGTTTGCGTTGCTAAACGTGACGCCATTTTCATCTTGTTACTTCTTTGCCAGAATTTCGGGCCGGCACACCAAAAGTATCATGTGCAAGCTCCGGAACGCGCTCCGACGAGCACCATTTCAAAGTTGTTCCTATTTAAGAATAGGAACAACAAAAAGTCAAAGAGTTAAACATGAGCACTTAATGACCCAGGTGGCTGCAATATCTTCACGAACACACGGTTAGGCAAACCAGCATGGGTTCGTGCAGTCTCACTCTGAAATGCAAGCGGTTTCATGCAAGCTTATTCACACACTTTCATCTTGCACTGTACAAATGGTATGTGTACTGTATAAAGACTCCATCCACTGATTGCGGTTGAGGCAGCACAAGGCACAGATCCTCATAAGCCCCTACAAACTAAAGGGGCTCATGATAATTTATGCCTTTTGCAAAAGGTGAGGCAACAACCGCAAAAGTAACTCATTCACTTCTGGAGACAGAATGTCTAAGTTGGGTGAATGAGACACAAGAAATACATATTAGTTTGTTGATGTAATTCACTAAATGATACACTTATGTTGTACAACATCTAAAACTCGTTATAGGAGAACAGAAAACAACAATGACTGCAAATCACAGAATTTTGTTAGTGTACATTAAGTTAAAGCGATCTGCTCCATGGTAGCTGAATTTTGATTGCTAAAATTTGCCAATACAATGGTTCATCAATGCTGCCTTGCCTCAGGTAAGACTTTTCTGCCCTTCTTTTCATAATCCATTTTAGTAAGCACACGCAACGGAGGTTTTACAATGCCCATTGTAATTAAGTAACGTAAAACCTATCATACACACAAAGAAGAAGAAGAGCAGACAAGTCTTCCATTTTACAACATTCAAACTTCATAATTGAGATGTAAATTATTAACCTTTTACTGAATGGAATACAGTAGGTCACTTTAATAATCGGCATATTAGACAAGACGTATTTTGTACACCAAGCATACATTTAAAGCAGTCAAAAATCAGGAAAAAAGAGACAATGAAAACAACAACACTTTTCATGTTACTGTTAGGCAACAACATGGACCAAACTGATGGAAATTAACCCCTTGACTGTCAGTAGTGCATTTTGTCGAGGTGATTCCAGCCAGAATCACCTGGACCCAAAAGTGCTACTGACAACCAAAAGGTTAACACTGCATGTTGATGATCATAAAATGACTGCAGAATATGCAGGATGCATCAAATGGTGGTTTACTCAGCTGGCTACCATTTCTTCTTGTCTGAACAACTGCTGAGGAAACTTTTGTCACAAAACAACAGCCACACTGTTAACCCCTTGACTGCTATTGACAATACCATTGAGCTAAAAGATGAGCAACCTGTCTTTTCCACCAAATGGTATCGTCAATAGCAGTCAAAGGGTTACCAACGATACTCTCTGTTGAGAAGGACGTGGCTTGAGTGTCTTTCCACTGAACGGTATCGTCAGTAACAGTCATGAGATTAAGGGTTTGAAACTGTATTCTCATCAAATACAACAGAAGTATAAGAAATACAGACCTAAAGAGCGACTGCTGAGCATGTACAATGAAAGGAAATGACCAACAAACCAAAAACAAACAAACAAAACAACAACAAAAAAGCTTCAGAATAACAAAGTAAAAAAGGTTTTGTCTTTGTTATTCTTAATTATGTTTCCTTCTTTGTTGGTTATTTCCTCAGAAGGATAAGAAAAAAAGGAAGCCAAGATGTTAATGATTGAAATTCTTTTTTAAAATGTCATCCAAAGTCACTGTACAACATCAACATCCACATTAATACTGCTAGAGAGTTTGATTTCATTCAACCATCAAAAAGCCACAACTACCATACAAAAGTAAAGGTGTTAACTCATTCAAAGCACACTGCATCAATAGCTGCTGAAGTGTTGTATAGCCTTGCCATCAGCAACGCTACAGGACACTTCCACAGCTATTAATGCAGTCGGGCTATGGAAAGAGTTAATACACAAATTTGGTTTAATGGTTGGTTCATCATCATCCACTGAAATTGAGGACATGTGTATGAGCATGTCAGTTGTGTTAGCACGCAATTGGGGCAGTAGTTATAAATGCGCCCACAAACTGACGTCAGCCTTAGCTGACATGCGCATAGCCATGTATGGGCCAGCTAAGGTTGATATCAACATGAGGACCATTTCGCATATCAGATATCAGCTTTGTGTTAGCTATTTCCGATGCAGCTTTGTGTTAGCAAATGGCAGCTCTGTGTTAAAAATTTTGTGAAGCACTTCTCTTGTACCTCCTTCTGGACTTCGCGTTTACGCAGCGAGGGCCAGTCAGGGATGACCTCAGCCAATGAAGCGCGACGGGCCTGCATGGATGAGCGTCGCTGCTGTTCCATGGCCTCCAACTTGTCAGCAGAGACTTTCATGACAGGGATCTCTGGTTCCAGGGACTGGCGGCGACTGCTGTCCTTCTGTTGACCACAGTCGACAACCTTACTGATCCTGAGTTCTAATGCTAGCTAACATGGACAAAGTACTATCCTCGCTGTCACAACATATCTCATCTCTCGCAGCTTTACTGACCAGCAAACAAAGGTCCTTGGGCCCACAATGGCCGCAGTGGACCCACTGTCATGGGCCTGAAGTTGTTTTGCTATTGGGGTTAATGCTAAATTTGACAAACTAAGCCTTCGGCTGTTAGTAGAACTTTTTGTCGAGGTGATTGTTTTCTCGCGGGTATCACCTCAACAAAATGTGCTACTGACAGTCAAAGGGCTAATATCCTCAATATCACAAAGTATCTCATCTCCTAGCCCCCCCCCCCCCCGCCCCCCCCCCCCCGCCCCCCCCCCCCCCATGGGGACCTTGTCAACAATTTGTCATTTCAATCACCAAGTATCTGTATATTTTACCTTATAACTCACCTCTTCTCAACCCCACCCTAGCACTGTACTTAATATTTAACACTGCGACTTCTAGTACTGACTTCTATTCTACAGAATGGATTTAGTCATTTAGTTCTGTGAGTCAAAGGGTTAATTATGTTTTACTCTGAAAACACAGTAGTACAATACTGGTACTCCAAGAACTTGTAGAACCATTGTTTTAACCTTTTGGGAGTCAGTAGTGACACCCAAAGGGTTAAAGAAACTCACTGCTACATTTCTTCTCAAGGTACACATTCATCACTATTTTCTTCACCCCCATGTCCATGTCTCCCCTTTCCTTTGTTTAGAGTACATCTTATGGCATCAATTAAATGTTAAAAGAAGTGTCCATTGTTAGGCTCTGTGTATGTTATATACCATGCCCAACATGCTCACAGAATTGAATTTTTTCTTACTCTAGACTACATGAACTTTATTAAAATTTCTTGTCTGTTCATAACTGACAGGAATTAGACATTAAATAAACAGTCATATTCGAGATTATCAGTTTAAATTACATTCTCATGAGGAAACGAAACCACATAAATATACATAATAGTAAGAACGAAGTAAAACAGACAAAGAAACAAAGATGGGTGGTTCTTGTTCAGTCCACTGTGTAACACATGTATAATACAATGTGTGCGTAGGATAAAATATAATAAAAATAGTAACCCCTTCAGTGGCAGTATGTGTCAGAAGTTAACAGAGAAAACCCAAGTTGGCCAAATGGGATAGATCTTTTTGAGCCCCTGCATCTCTGGAGGCACATGATGATCTATGCCTCTTGAAGTTGGTTGGTGTTTGATTTTCTCAGCAGTGAAAGGGTTTATTTGTCAACAAAAAAATCTGACAACATATTCTGACTTAAGTATATTAACCCATTACATCCCTAGGCTGATTTTCTTTTTATTTTGCTTATTGTCCTATGAAGGCCATATTGCAGATTAGGAGAGAGAACTACTGTTTTAGTTCAAAGGTTGTGCCAGAATAGCTTGGCGCCTCAGGCGCCAAGCTATTCTGGCACCACCCTTAAACTATCATAGTCAAATTTATTTCAAGCCAAAGTGTATCTGGATGAAAAGGGTTAACTTATTTTTCATATAAAGGAAAAAATTAAAGTATGGAAAAACAAGGAACAAATACATGTGAATGTATATATGAAATGAAGCAAAACATGTATATAAAACACAAGTGTAGTCAAACACCAAGTCACATGAGCATCAACTTGTGCTCCGGTCACAACACATGACCAACCCACCAAACACACATTCTCAGCTCACGGAAGAACAGACACAGCAGAGCCGGAAAAAAACACCCACAGAACCAGCTGTGTAACACCAATCATGACACAACTCCATGTCGTCTGACCCACTGGTCTCTGACGTGAAGACAGGGACGCATCAGAAACTAGCATCAACCTCTATCTACACTGAGTGCAGCTATCTACTGCAAGACTTGGCTATTCTCCTGCAAAATGCTGTTCACGCTATCTCTCGAGCAAGAAACCAGTTTTCAGAATCCCAAGTGTGAAAAACGCAAGGCACTGACTGCTGAACATTTTGTTCTCTGCAGTCTTATGTCAACAGAAAGACATGTTAGGTAAGGTTAACTGGAAACAGCTTTAGGGGAAACTATGAGACGCAAATGAAAATTGCTCATGTCAAGGTGCCAAAACTAAAGATTCAATCTGTCGTAGCAGACTCCCAATGCCTTGCATACTGAGCAAAATAACAATTGTTGATAAAATATGAGCAAACAGAACAGTCCTTTTTTAATGACAAGAAGCTAAAAGTTATGAAAGAAAACTGTACTGTTAAACAACAGATACAGTGTAAACATTTTCATGCTTGGGAGTCAGCTAGGATGGTTTCAAAATGTAAATTCTTAATATTAGAGTGTGTAGTGTATTACAGGCAGTAGTGATCGAGGCACACACATTGTGCGAAGCAAATCCTGAAGTTAGTTAACCCTTTATATGTTGGTAGCAGTTTCTGTTGCGATGATTCCTACAGGAAACATCGTTACAAAAAATGCTACTGACACGCAAAGGGATACATAAAATAAAGTGAGCAAAATATCTCTAACTCATCCAAACAGGTTGTAGCACCAACACATGTAAGTGTTTGTACAGTTTCAGATCATTCCTGATGTTCAAACTATTTTTTGCTCCTAATTTAATCTACCCTTCAGTAACTTTAACTCAAAGAAGCAAAACTGAGTTGTAAAAAAATGGAAGAAGTAGCAAGCAGCAAAATCAGATCCAGTTCCCGGTAAACTTAAGATCCTCATGCCAATGTCCCCAAAGTTGGCCGTGCACTGGCTAATCCAGGGTGTCATCGACCTGTGAAGCTTCTGCTCACCGGGAAACCCTGAGGTGACTAAACTAAAAAAGGAAACCAAACAGAAATGAAAGCGCAAGCAGCTGTGTTTTTGTTTCTTGCTACAAACAAAAATAGAAGTAAAAAATGACAAATTTATCTAATGATATCATAACTAGGCATATCATTATGAACTGTGCAGCCCCACAATGGGTGGATACTTATAACTTTGGTGTTTACCATTCTAGGCTTTACACAGCAAATGACTTTCACATATGCATCTGCCAATATTGAATGGATAAGTACTTTATGGATTTTTCTTTAAAAAAAAAGAAGAAAAAGTCAGCTGATTCCTAATTATCATGTATAGATTAGGTGCAAAATGCAAGCTCAGAGTTTTCCTAAATGTACGCTGGCCTGTGACTTTGGACCTTTCCACTCTTGAGCTGACTGGTCCAAAATCGAAGACGAGCACACAGCTTCAATCATTACACCTGCTATTTCCTGCGAATAAAAATACCCAGAACACATCAGAACTAGTCAATAAAAGCTACTCTACATCTACAAGCCCAAGTCAAGAAGCAAGTCCACACTACAAAGCACCAAGCCCTCGAAGTGCGCCGACGTGCCTTTTCCAAAGTCTGAGAACTCAAGTCACCAGCCGTGGCTTCCAGCTCAGCACGGCTTGTCTTGCGACCCTTAGTATACTCCCCCCGCTCTCTTTTGCGGTCCGACTAAAGAAGGGGTATGATGAAGAGAACATGACATCATTTTTTTAATCAGCATGCATGGAGGAAACAGTATACACATTCCATATCTTGGCTACATTTCAAATCAGCATGATGGAGGAAACAGCATTACATCCACTCTACAAGTAAAACTATTCCACATATTTCGACCACATTGTGTTTCCTACAAAATTCCAATATGATAGATTGTATGCTACCCATGAAAAAGTGGCAATGCATTTTTAAGCTAAAAATAAATTTAAAATCACATGACTTTCACCTGCAAAATCAAATAAACACTGTATTCCTTTTTAAAAATCTCATTAGGAATAAAGGATTTCATCAGCACTGAAAAGTGAAATTTCAACAAGAAAAAAAGAAAGAAAAAAGGATGATCTTAACCTGACAAAATTAAAAGGCTTACTTTCCAGTCAGCCTATGATCCTAAACAAATTCACCATTAACCCTCTTGCTTTTGGCAGCACTTTTTTGTTGTGCGATTCCTGCAGGAATCGCTTCAACAAAAGCACTACTGACAGCCAAAGGGTTAAGAAATCACAGTTTGGAGATGATCGATCAACCATAAAATAAAAGAAGGTCCCAGACTATCTTGGTGTCTCAAAACAATAAAAGGTGAAAAGCTTATGTGGCATTACCTTCATTAGCAATCACGGCTGATCCATCGCACAGTGAAAAGTTGTGAATGTCATTATTGGGTGTGAATTATCAAATTACTGGTAAAGTCAATGAGGTAACAATGTAACCACCTGTATCGAGAATATGAGAGATTTTCATGACAAGATGGCAAACAAAATCCCAAATAATATAATGTAAACCCTCATACACGTACCTTTTCATCTTCAGAGTCACTTCCTTCAGCTCTCTCTACTTTCTTAAGGTTCATTTTCATCAGTTCGATCTGTGACAGTCGTCGGCCTTTCTTGTCCACTATGCACAAAGTAAAGACATAAAAAATATGGTCAGAAAAATACAATTCTGTTTCACCACATCATGTGGAAGAGATCGGAATGGAACCTGTAGGAAAATCAAAGCTTTAAATGGCACAAGTATGTGTGTTGGTCTGTGCTTCTGGGGTGGGTTGCATATGCTTGCTTAGCACGCAAATTTATTGCTTAGCGCTAAGTTCACAAGCTTAGCTGAAAATGTGCGTTGCATGAGCGTGCTTATCTGCTGGAGCGAGCTTAGTGGCGTGCTTAATTCTAAGGACGGTCCCCCCCGTGCGTAGCGGCGTGCTTAGCTGAGGAAGAGTTCTTAGCTGCCATGTTAACGCGAGAACGGAAATGTGAATTCACTCTCTTAAACCTTGTGGCAGAAACAGCCTTCCATCTAGGATAGAGAAGGAAGAACACGATAAGTACGTGGGAACGCACGGACCCCCACCCAGCCTCGTCTCACGGACATCTGGGAATTATCGGTGAGGAGTCTGCATAACTGATTTCAACTGACCCTGCACACCGATGGGTATAACCCAACACCAGCCGTTGTCAGAGAAACATAGATCCTCATACTATGGGAGCCTACTACACGGTACTCCTTAACTAATGCACATCTACATTAGACTTGAGACATAGATCCTCATACCATGGGAGCCTACACGGTACTCCTTAACTAATGTACGTCTACATTAGACTGACAAGCAGGGTTGCCTGCACGAAAAATTTGCTATTCTTTCTCTCTTGACTTCTTGTTTTCCATCACCGCCATTTCACCGGCGTTTTGTCTACTTCGTTTCCGTTAGGTCAGAAGAAGCGAAAACCGTGCGTTTTTATTGGCCGATTTCTACAATCTATGATGACGTAGGGGAGAACCCCACCATAAGCTATAAATAACCTATCCCCGCTCGCTAAGAACTCGTTCGGAGCTACGCACATCGCTAAGTCGCTCCATGCAACAGAAAACACTCGCGCACTAAGCAAGAGCTTTACTAAGCAAGAAAGACCTTAAGTCAGCGAGCTTAACACACTATATTTAAAAACGCTACATGCAACCCACTCCTGGACCTTACAGCTGCAAGCCATAAGATCCAAAATTACTGATCAGCACATGTAAGTATATCATCAAAATGTCATTATCCTGAAACATTACAAAAATGAAATTTAATGAGAACAGGTTAAATGTAATACATATATATACTTCCGAAAAAGATATTTTTATAACAATTATTTTAAAAGAAAAAAAAACCGACAGTACTATGTGAAAAGAAATGGAAAACATGTATACAGTTGTGCAATGCTCGTTGTTGTGCAGTCACTCCATTTTCCGACACTGTGACTGGTCAGAACCTAAACCCCTGATTCACTGCCTACCTCCTAGAACCATTGCTGTACATGTAATTTAGCTGGCCAATCCGCAATTCTAGTATCGCGCACGAATCTCTTTGTTTGAGCGCTTAGATCAGGTCTGTCCGGCATCTTACTTCATAAATATATAGAAAACACAAAGATGAAATGGTGGTAGCCAATAGGGAAATAAAAGAAATGTACCTTTTTTTTGACATGATTCGAGCGGTGAGCACACTACACAAGTGCTACACAAATGTGTTGCAATTCAAACTCTAAACTGAGACAGCTAAAAAATTTACAGAGTGTGTGTCAACACTTATGCTGTTTTGATAGATGCAATCGTGCAGCAAAAGAAAAAAAGAAATAAATAAAGAAAATGTGACAAATATATGACAATTCTGTTTGTTGAAAAGAACGAGTCCTTGTTAAGATCAGTAGGCAAATGGTTGGCAAAAGATGCCAACAATACATGCTTCATATACGAGATCAGACCTACCGTTTATCCAGTCGCTTGCCATGCAGTACTGCGCTCACAATTTAGAAGTTCTATCATTTGTACCCAGTGAGAAAGCCCGCACATCCTTGCTACACATTTTGAAATTGACTGGCTACTTAGAAGCAGCACCGTTTGTAAACATTTGAAATTCCAGTGTAAAAAATCAAGCACATTTGCACGACTGGGCATAGCAGACTATACATAAAAGTTGCGTCCCCTGTGTATTTCTCATAAATAATTCAGTCTGATGTCAGAAATATGTGGTGTTACTCCTGATGTCAGACACAATGATGCTGTTTCAAATAGTCTGTGATGGTAACAGCATGACAATGGCATTGAACCATCTGTGTTGCGTTACTTCTCGGGTTACATCGTGGTTTGTAGACCTCTGAAGTTGATTATCAGACCTCCGCGCCTTTGGCACATCGGTCTGATAATCATCTTCATCATACCATCATACCACGATGAGACCCTCGAACTAACCCAACACAGTTTAATGCCTAATTGTACAGATGCAACTGTGTACATGTTCAACACATAGGTTTTGAAAATAAATACATGTAGCAAAACCTGTCAAATAAAAACAACAAATAAATAAACATTTAAATTCACACAAAAACCATAAAATAAAATAAACTACAGACTACTAAATTCAAATTCAAACATGTTATGCAGACAATACAGACAACTAAACATCTGTGACTTCTGAACCAGGTGTTGAAAACTTAAATACAAGTTAGATGACATTTTTAGATAAAAATCAAACTGTATACCAGTTAAGACCCGTTGTCACATTGACCAGTTTAACTTTTTTTTAGGAATAGAAAATAATAAAACACTATACTAAACACTTGAGAGTTAGGTGCCAATTGCAGGTGCCAAGACTGAAAATAACAAACATGTGCAAACTCTTACTACTAATACTATACAGTCTTGAGAATTATCAGGACACATAAATAGGTCTTCTAGTTCTAAACTATAAATATTGTGGCCTTTAGGAATTACTTACAGCAAACTACAAATTAGTATTGGTCGAAAAGCATTAATTCACTGCTTCTTCTATTTAAAAAAAAACAACATACATATGGAACATTGTTTTCAGTAAAGCTACAAATTATGGTGCATGTAGTAATCTGGGTATGCTTATGCTTCATACAATTAAACTAAGATCTACATGTCAGTATGGCTTCTGTTGTTCATTCCTAAGCTAACTAGCAAGAAATGGGAAAAAAATGCAGAAAATAAAATCACAAAGAGAAGCTAACTACAGAATTATGAGACAAACATTCCCAGAAGAGGTGTCTGAGAACTGTGCAACAAACAACTACAGCAGCGGAACACAAACACAATTAAGCTGCCATCACAAAAACATGTTTGACAAAACAGGACAAAAACAATGTCTATCTAATAGTGTTAATCAGTTTTCTGTCCTTTAACCCTTTTGCTGTCTGTATCACTTTTTGTTGGGGCAATTCCTAAATACATTCTCCAACCCTTTGGCTGTCCGTATCTCTTTTTGTTGAGGTGATACTGGCCTAAGAAATTGCCCCAACAAAAGGTGATATGGTATGGACAGCCAAGGGTTAAAAGCCCTGCGGTGATTTCACTTTCAGCTATACATGTACTTTAGAGACACGAGATTTAAAGAGGCACCAGATTCAAAGTGCCAACAGGATATGTCAACTGGGCCTAAGGAGAGGAATGCCAACCATTTCCCATTAATTCTTTTACAAATTACTACACAAACATAGGGGAATGGGGGCAGGGGACCTATAAATGTGTGCTGCTCTGTGATTTTGAACCTCAGCTCTCAGGCAAAATGACAGCTCTGCACCCAAAGATATGAACCTATAATTTCTAAATCTAGTCAACCATATTTATAATATAAATGGCAAAGTCTGCTATGTTAGAGCTAGACTATAAGTACAACAACAAAGAAAATTCCAATGAAGAAAGAAACACACTCTGAAAAGACAATTATAACACAAGTGTGTTGTAATTGTCTTTCCCAAGCATGTTTCTTTCTTCGATGGGATTATTCCTTGTACTTTACACGCTTGGCAGTCACCTTTTTGAATACTTGTACTACAGAACAGACATAACTTTGAACTTGCTGCAAACAACATACAGAGACCAAGACAACAAACAACCAGCAAAAACTGCACTCTGCTCCGAGCCTGACATAAATTAACCTTTACAATTAATCAGCAGTTCAACTTACACTACCCGGTACCCACCTTTATTTCTTAAATGTACCATAAATCCAGGCACTCACAGGGAAACAAACCCGCCATACCAACAAAAACACATATACATCTGCATTTCATTAAAAATCATTCAAAACATGTTGAAATTTACCCCAAAGTTCTGATCACTGGCTCTTATTACAGCATCTAGTGATTTGGGCAACATCATCAAACTGTCCACTAACTGTCAATTTCCTGTCCTGCTCCCAGCACCAATAGATCCATAATAAGATTTCTTTTTGGGTTATGAATCTATTTAATGTTGCTTCACTTCTGACTGATCTGTGCACACAAATGCATGGTTACTTGGCAGTGCTTGTACACGGTGCAAAATAGTCACTCAGTTAACAAAACTACAAATAAAAGTGTCACTGACAGGCTTGAAGCTTTTGTTGCTTGCTGGTGGAAAAAAACATACTGCAGCAAGCACTAGTAAATACAGCAGTAACATGAAACAAGTGCCAACAACAGGCACTAACAGTGTATTACACAACACCAACACACAACATGACTGGCATAGGACAAAGACAAATTAAGACACAAACGTGTGCTGCGCTACATGCGCATGACACACAACACCACATACCAGTCTCTGAAACAGAGAAAGAACACTAAAAATGCTGGAACCTGAGCAACAGTGCATAGTAAAACTGAAGGAGAAAAAGCAAAGTGAATGAACAAAACATGATAAACATCACAAGTGTCTCTAATACACAAGTCTGTTCACACCAGTACACTTTTCTAAAGCAGTCTACTGGTGAATCAAAGACAAGTAGAAAATCACTCTCACAAAGTGATGTGCATTCACACGCTTCCATCAACACATAATTTCTTAGCAAACGATAGTAGAATCTAGTTCAAATTAAATAGAAATAACAAAGAAATCCTACACAAGGAGAGTAAAACTGAATAAAAAGACAAGAAGCACACGATGTGTGTATGAAACAACAACAAAAATCTTTATTAAAAAACTTCACTGTTTCATAGTTCAAAATATCAACCACCACAAGCATCTGATATAATGACCAGGGGTCACACTTACACAGAAAACCTGCATTTTATACACCAAAAAATAAGGCCGTGTGCAATTTTCTGGTATGTATGCCTTCACTATATGCAAAACGGTGTCTTTGGTTAGAACAAAATACTTCTGACATTGCTAAAATATCTGGCTGGAATGATGACTAGCTTCAAAGCCGATCAACGGGAAATGTTTGGGAACACTAAACATGGTCAAAAGTGGTGATGGAAAGAGAGGTTTAATTAGCTATCATAACATACTGCCATTTAGCAAAGACAAAAACCAACACAGTAACTGTTATATTATTATGATCTTTTATCCTTTTCTTCCCGGAATAAACACATCATCTGTTGGGTAGATCAAGTTGCTTTCTGCTGAAGTTCCGATAACCAGCAATGTGTATAGGGAACTAAGACACTGTGACAAAGTTCGGGCACAATCGGTGATTCACGATTCATCGTGTGTGTGTGTGTGTGTGTGTGTGTGTGTGTGTGTGTGTGTGTGTGTGTGTGTGTGTGTGTGTGTGTGTGTGTGTGTGTGTGTGCTAAATAACACAGTTGCACATCTTCAGTCCAGCAGTTTGGGGGTCAGTGACCTTCAGTGACAACTAACATTGCTGAAACACGGGCATCTCTCTCTCTCTCACTCTCTCTCTTAAATGTTTGGGTTGAAACAGTTAGTTAGAACAGCAACCCGTATTCGTCAAACTTCCTCCACCCTTATCGACCACATCTACACGACCTGCAGTAAGTCAAGGGTGGTGGGAGTAGAAGTGCCCCAGGTAGGGATTAGCGATCACTACCCTGTGTGCAGCTGCTTGATCTTAAAATCGGATAATTCTTTCCGCAAGCACCAGCACACAACCATTAGATACAGATCGCTTAAACACTTTAACAAGGATGCTTTTCTTTATGATCTGAGTCACGTGCCATTTGATATGGCCTATCACCATAATGACCCTGACGACGCTTTGACTGAGTGGTACAGATTGTTCCTTGGTGCTCTAAATAAACATGCTCCGTTCAGACAGAAAAGGGTAAAGAACCTCCAACTTCCTGCCTGGTTAAGTAAGGAAATCAAGGTTGCTATGCAAGTCAGAAATGAATATAAACGAAATAAAGATTTTGCAGCTTTTCGGAAACACAGAAATTATGTAAAACATTTAGTAAGAAAAGCTCAGAGATCGCATTTTCATCGTCTTATGGACGGCAAAAAAGATATTGTGTCTGTGTGGTGTGCGCTCAATGCTTTTTCGAGGTCTAAAAATACCGCACAATGTACACAAATATCGCCTGATGTATTCAATCAGCATTTTCTCTCCACTGCCAGTAAATTACTTAAGAATACGTCCCCCAATCATTCACCTGTTGTGTCGAACAAGTTAAAGACGTTCTGCGCAGAAAGGCTCAGTCCTGACACCTCATTCACTGTTCCGCTCTTAACAGTTTATGACGTGGGGAAAAACATTTCATCATTAAAGAATAAAGATACGTCTGGCCATGATGGTATTAGTAGCGTTGTCTTAAAGATGGCCATACCATATATCACTGAGTCACTAACATACATATATAACCTTTGTATTCAGCAAGGGAAATTTCCGTCTAGTTTAAAGAAAGCTAAGGTAATTCCCCTGCCTAAAACAAAAGATCTCACTGATCCTAACATGTTCAGACCTATTTCCCTGTTGTCAACTGTATCCAAACCACTCGAAAAGCATATTCATACACACTTACATCAGTTCCTGGAAAAGCACAAGCTCTTTCATCCACTATAGTCTGGCTTTCGTCGGAAAAACTCATGTCATACAGCACTAATACACTTAGTTGACAGATGGCTGGCCGCCATAAATAGCGGACAAATAAATGGAGCTGTATTTTTGGACCTGTCAAAAGCGTTTGACCTAGTTAATCATGATAAACTGATTCAAAAACTTGCTGTTTATCAGTTAAGTGTTAGCACCCTTGCGTTTTTTACATCATATCTGCACGGACGTACACAATATGTGTATGTAAATGGAACAAACTCAGTAGAAGGGGTGATACAGCACGGGGTACCACAAGAGTCAATTCTTGGCCCATTATTGTTTTCTATTTTTATCAATGATCTTCCTTTACATATATCTGACCCCAATGTCATTTGCAGCCTCTTTGCTGACGATGGAACACTTGACCTTTCATCATCAAATGTAACCTGTATGACTCAGTCACTTGAACGATGTATCTGAATGGTGTAAAAACAATTCCATGATACCGAACCCTGATAAAACTAAATGTATGTTAATTACAACCAGGCAGAAACATCAGCTGAATCCATCTCGCCTTATGCTCTCGTTTAATGGCCAGCCTGTTGAATAAGTCAGAGAAGAGCGCGTGCTTGGTATCATAGACGACAAGTTGTGCTGGCCAAGTCACATAACTAAAGTATGTAAAACAGTATCTAAAAATTTATTCCTTTTATCAAAATTGAGATATTTCACTAATGAACCAACAAGGAAGCTTTTCTATTGTGCCCATATACAGCCACATTTAGATTACGTCTCCACTGCTTGGGACGGAGTACGGTGACGCAAACTTAAAAAGGCTGAACTCGCTCCACAGAAGGGCCATAAAACTAATTGTTGACAGATCTACAGAAGTCATAAGTACTGATGACAAATTCAAGGTGCTAGATATCCTGCCACTTGAGCAGCAATTTAGTTACAACAAGCTGATACTCGTGTACAAAATTACACGCTCGGAAACGCCAACCTATCTCACTAATATATTTCATTTCGCTCACAGGTCTAGTCGAGCACCAGGAAACAATCTGGTAGTGCCCATGCCACGTCTAGATATTTATAAGACATCCTTGTCTTATTCAGGAGCTAAGATTTGGAACACGATTCCCGCAGATATTAGAGCAGCCTCTTCAGTCAAAACGTTCAGGACACAACTGCTGAAATATATTAGAAGTAGATAAAATACTATTTCAGCTACGTGTTACATATGGTGTGTCATGTCTGGCGGGTGCGCATTGGTATACCAGTCTGCGCGTCGAACCCTTGCGTTCGTGTGTGTGTCGCGCTTTTGCTTTTGATTAGAATTATTATTTCATTTTATTCATGTACATATTAACTTTTTACCCCGATGTGTGTGTGTGTGTGTGTGTGTGTGTGTGTGTGTGTGTGTGTGTGTGTGTGTGTGTGTGTGTGTGTGTGTGGTGTATGCGTGAGCAAGGACATGATTGAAAACAGGTCTATGGCCTAATCATTTATCCTTGGAAAATAAAGTTTCATTTCAATAAATAAAGTTTCATTTCATTTCATTTTTCTCCCCCCCCCCCCCTCCCCCAGCGCTGTCTGTGTCTCCAGCCAATCATGTCAGCCAGTTAGATTGTCATCCATCAAGTTTGTTAGTTTGTTATCTAGCCATCCATCCATCCATCCGTACATCCACCCACCCATCCATCAACCCACCCATCCTTCCACATGTCCTAACATGCGGACCATCATCCATCCATGAACATGCATTTTTATTCACAATTTCTCATTCCCACATTCACTCTCCATTTCCCTCTCACTCTCCAGCCAGCCAGCCAGTTAGACTGTCCATCCAGACAATCCTATGCATCCATCCATATGCATTCTCTCTCTCTCCATCCATCCACCTATCCATGCACATGCATTCTCTATCTCTCTCTCTCTCTCTATTTCTCTCTCTCTCTCCAGCCGGCCAACCAGTCAGAATGTCACCCATCCATCCATGCATACATCCATCCATTCATCCAATTACATGCACCCTCTCTCCTTCTCTCCAGCCTGTCATCCATCCATCCATCCATTTACATGCATTTTTTTTCTCTCTCTCTTTCTCCCCCCCCCCCCCCCCCCAGCCGGCCAACCAGTTAGAATGTCATCCAGCCATCTGTGCATCCATCCATTTACATGCACCCCCTCTCCTTCTCTCCAGCTTGATCCATCCATCCATCCACATGCACCCTCTCTCCTTCTCTCCAGCCTGTCATCCATCCATCCATTTACATGCACCCTCTCTCCTTCTCTCGAGCCTGTCATCCATCCATACATTTACATGCATTCTCTCTCTCTCTCCCTGTCCGTCCATCCATCGTCTCCCTGTCCGTCCATCCACGCATGCACGTACACACACACACACACACACACACACACACACACACACACACACACACCCTCTCCTTCTCTCCAGCTTGATCCATCCATCCATCCACATGCACCCTCTCTCCTTCTCTCCAGCCTGTCATCCATCCATCCATTTACATGCACCCTCTCTCCTTCTCTCGAGCCTGTCATCCATCCATACATTTACATGCATTCTCTCTCTCTCTCTCCCTGTCCGTCCATCCATCGTCTCCCTGTCCGTCCATCCACGCATGCACATACACACACACACACACACATAGCCCTGTCATAGGAGAGAACTATTTCTTATGCCGTTTGCCAAATGACATCGTAAATGACGCAACATCAAGTTCAGAACTCTGTTAGTGTTATTGCTTCCAGAGAGTAATCAAGTTGTTGCTGATTATTATTATCTCTATTCTCGTCAGAAAAGTTGTTCTTATGCAAAGCCCCAAGTTTCACGCACAACCTCAATGGTGCGTAAGTTGACATCGTTAATGATTTTTTACTTTTATTTGATAGCTGGGTGCGATGAACTTTGTAAATTCTTCTTTTTTCGTTCTCATTGACTCTGTCTGAAGGTGAATTTGGACACTTCCTGTTACTGTTGTTTTCCGTGCTGTATAGCGTGCCTACTGTTGGCGTAGTGATGGTGAACTTTGTGGCAACGCTTCAGTGATGCTATGATTAATTTGCAATGTGATTTGTCGTAGATGATAGTTCTACTCGATTGTTGCCACAGTTAAACATGGCCGAGGAGGAAAATGGCTGGAAATGAGAAAGTGAGACAGACAGACAGACAAACAGACAGACTATTTGACATTAACATAAAAGTAAGCATGAATGGGATCAAAAATCTCAGAAATTAAATTATGTTTTCATGTTAAACTCGGTGTCTAATACATATGCATCTTTTAAAGTCTTCTCTATTGCGTCACTGGTGGGAAAGTGCAGTCTATGATGGCTATATTTCATGCAGTCCAAGAATGCACAGGTGAGTGGGGGCTAGGCTTGTCTCTGTAAAGACTGGCATAGTTGTGTCTTGAAACGTTTATAATGTTTACACTCTGAAAGGAAAGAAAATTAAGCTTCAGCATTACAACAGAAATGTGTGAACCTCTCTCTCTCTTATCTTACCTAAACAACATGTTATTTTTAAAAAAACACATTGAATAATACTTTAGATACATAATAATACAATTAATACATTATTTAGAAAATGTGTCCTTTTCGCATGTTTTACGTAAATAATCTATTATTTACCTTAATATTGTATTGTTTGTGCGGACCAGCTCTAGGGCGTCGTTACTGACATTTCCAACATGTACATACTCTCAGTACATTGTTCCTCAGTGTTTCAAAAGGTCCACCATCATTCCTGTTCCGAAAAAATCCAAGTGTCCTACCTAAACAACTATAGACCGGTTGCTCTGACCTCAGTTGTCATGAAGACGCTTGAGCGCCTGGTCCTCCGGTTTTTGAGAACACTTCCGGATCCTCTGCTGGATTGTTTACAATTCGCGTATCGCGAAAAACGTTCCATGGAGGATGTGGCATTTTATGTTTTACAACAACTTGAAATCCCAAACACCTATGCCAGAATTTTATTTGTTGATTACAGTTCTGCTTTTAACACCATTATTCCATCCAAACTGTACCAGAAGATCCAGCAAATCAGAGTTCCAGAGGCATTGTGCCTCTGGACCCTCGATTTCCTGTTGATGAGACCACAGGTCGTTAAAATTGGTGGAAATGTGTCATCCACCCTCATTTTATCCACGGGCACGCCTCAGGGGTGCATGCTCTCCCCTATGCTCTACTCCCTGTTTACTTATGACTGTGCTTCATGCCATGCCAGTACTAAAGTTCTAAAATTTGCAGATAACACCACAGTGGAAGGGTGCAGTACAAACTCAGACGAATCCGCCTACTGTAGTCAGGTTGAGACTCTAATTAGCTGGTGTAATAACAACCACCTTGAAACGATTGTGGACTTTAGAAAGAAACAGTCCCCTCCCCCTCTTGTGATCAATAGTGAATCATTGAAACAGTCCAGAACTTGAAGTTTCTTGGCACTACCCTGTCATTTGACCTTAAGTGGGAGGAAAACACTCGCCTCATCATCCAAAAAGCACAGCAGCGCTTGTTCTTCCTGCGACGTCTTAAAAGTTTTGGTCTCGGTGGCCACATGTTGATGCAATTTTACTGAGCTGTGATTGACAGCGTGCTTACCTTTTCGATAACGGTTTGGTATGGTTCCATCATGGCCAAAGAGAAAATTAGACTGAGTAGGGTGGTAAAAAATCATAGGCAGAAATCTTCCTAGCCTGGACTCACTGCACCAGCAGCGTCTCTTATGTAGAGAAAGTCTTATCTCCAGTGATTCCACGCACCCCGGCAATGAGCTTTTCCAAATTTTACCACCAGGGTGCAGGTACAGGTCCATCAGTACCAGGACCATCAGATTCCGCAACAGTTTTTCCCCTCTGGCTGTTCGCGCTCTCTCTGATCAACCAGACTGATTGGAGAAAGCGTGAGTGGCGAGTGAGAACGAATGTGTACATTCAGTTTTAACTGAATCAGTGAGGCGTGCCTGTTCGCCATGTTTAAGACTGGTATTTGCTTAGTATTTAGCATGAAAATCATATTTTAGAGGTTATTGTGTGTGTGTGTGTGTGTGTGTGTGTGTGTGTGTGTGTGTGTGTGTGTGTGTGTGTGTGTGTGTGTGTGTGTGTGCGATTTCAGTCTTAGTAACTGACATCAAGACAAAATTCCAATGTTTTTATTGTTTTGTACATGGAAACATATGGCAATAAACTATCTTATCTTATCTATCTATCTTATCTTTAGAACAGCACTTTTTATTACTTTAGGGGATTGATGGAAACACATCAAATGTGTAAGTTTATGTGTTGCCCGATCGAAAAAAAGAACAATGACCATGCCGTGGTTTGTTGATTTCAAAATTAATTAAAATGTGAATAGTTTTAACTTAGTTTTTGATCATGAGTGAAACGCATGTTTGTACGAAACTGACACAGTGTGACTCAGTCCCTTTTTAAAAAGTTTTTAACCACCCACACACCTCCTCCCCCCCCCCCCCTCCACCCATATCTTCTCCCATGTGCAGTTTTAGTGTACATGGCAGTTGTAGATCAAAAACTGCAGACACCTTCTGTTGCCCATTAGCCAGTGTGATCGTACACTAAACAGTGAATGCTCCCCTCTCCAATGACCGAGTCATACTACGGCAGTTTCGTCTCTCTTCTCTCTTGGCTGGACTTCGCGAACGAAGATTTTATAGGAGTTGCCCACGACGTCTGCAGGCTTGTTCGTGGCTGCGGAGGCCAATCCGGGACAGGCAGGTTCGACCGCAGTGGCTGCAGGGGAAGGTATGGCCAGAGTTCTGAGTTGCGGCATCTCTGTTCTTTCTCCTGAGCCGCTTGTCCTTAAGGCTAGCTCTGCGAGAGTCCTCAAAGGAGACAGCTGCCTTGTAAATAGTGGAGCGCCAGGTGTCACGGTCCACAGCAAGCGAAGACCACTGGTGGTGGTCGATTTGGCAGGCACTAAGTGACTTCTTGAGACAGTCTTTGTATCTCTTCTTTGGTGCCCCTCTGTCACGGTGTCCAGTAGCAAGCTCGCCGAACAGGGTGATCTTTGGTAGGCGATGATCCTCCATCCTGGAGACATGCCCCGCCCAGCGGAGCTGTGTCCGCAGCAGCAAAGCCTCGATGCTCACGGTTTCAGCCTGTTCAAGGACCTCGACATTGGTGACATAGTCACTCCAGTGAATGCCCAGGATGGTACGCAGGCAGCGCTGGTGGAAGCGTTCGAGGAGTCGTAGTTGGCTGCGGTAGAGGGCCCAGGACTCGGAACCATACAGCAGGGTGGTGAGGACCACAGCTCTGTACACGCTGATCTTGGTGCCTGTTTTCAGCTGTTGATTGTGCCACACCCGCTTGAAAAGTCGCCCGAAAGCGCTGTTCGCTTTTGCCAGCCTGCTGTCAAGCTCCTTGTCCAGCTTGGCGTCCGACGTGATAATGCAGCCAAGGTAAGTAAACTGGTGCACTGACTTTAGTTCAGACTCGCCGATGGTGATGTGAGGAGGGCGATACACTGTCTTGGGTGCCGGCTGATGGAGGACCTCTGTCTTTTTCAGACTGACCTCGAGTCCAAAGAGCTGGGCAGCGTCTGCGAAGCAGGACGTGATGCGCTGCAGGGCTCTCTCTGTGTGTGCAACGAGGGCAGCATCATCAGCAAAAAGCAGCTCACGGATCAGTTGGTCTAGGGTTTTCGTGTGGGCCTGCAGTCGTCTGAGGTTGAACAGGCTGCCATCGAGACGATACCTGATGTACACTGCATCGTCATCATCGAGGTCCACTGTGGCCTGCTTCAACATCATGCTAAAAAAGATGGTGAAGAGGGTCGGTGCCAGCACGCAGCCCTGCTTTACGCCGTTGAGAATGGGGAATGGTTCTGAGAGGTCATTGTTGAGTCTGACCTGACCTTGCTGGTCCTCGTGTAGCTGGACAATCATGTTGAGGAACTTTGGGGGACAGCCAAGTCGCTCCAGGATCTGCCACATGCCTTGCCTGCTCACAGTGTCGAACGCTTTTGTTAGGTCGACAAACGTTACGTACAGCCCTTTGTTCTGCTCGCGGCACTTCTCCTGTAGCTGTCTCAGCACAAAGACCATATCGGTGGTGCTCCTGTTTGCTCTGAAGCCACACTGGCCCTCTGGGAGTTGGTCTTCAGCGATGGCAGGTACCAGCCGATTCAGGAGCAGCCTTGCAAGGATTTTTCCAGCAATGGACAGCAGTGTAATTCCCCGATAGTTGGAACAGTCAGACTTCTCACCTTTGTTCTTGTACAGGGTGATAACGACTGCATCACGGAGATCCTTTGGTAGTGTTCCTTCCTCCCAGCAGCAGAGAAAGAGGTCATGGAGCTTGTTGTGCAGTGCTGTGCCTCCATGTTTCCAGATCTCTGGCGGTATTCCATCAATGCCTGCTGCTTTGCCACTCTTGAGCTGGTGGATGGCTGTGAGGGTCTCTTCAGCGGTGGGCGGTTCGTCCAATTCAACTTTTACTGGGAGCTGTGGGATTTGTAGGACGACTGCTTCTTGAACAGTGCGCTCAGCGCTGAAGAGGCTCTGAAAGTATTCCGACCAGCGGTTCAAGATGGAGGTATTATCTGTGAGGAGTGCCTGGCCATTCGCGCTTCGCAGGGGACTTTGTACCAGGTGCCTGGGGCCATACACTGCTTTCAATGCTTCGTAGAAGCCCCTGTAGTCACCATTGTCTGCGCAAAGCTGGGTCCTCTGTGCAAGTCTGGTCCACCACTCATTCTGGAGATCTCTGAGCTTGCGCTGGAGACTGCTGCAGACGAGGCGGAAGGCAGACTTCTTCACAGGGCAGGAAGGCTGGGCTAGGTGGGCCTGATGGGCGGCTCTTTTTTTTGCTAGGTGTTCCTGGATCTCTACATCGTTTTCGTCAAACCAGTCTTTGTTCCTCTTTCTAGCGAAACCCAAGACTTCTGCAGAGGATTTTGCAATAGCAGTTTTCAGTTCTTCCCAAAGTGTTTCAGGGGAGGAGTCTGCTGGGTCCGCTGTGTCTTTGAGCCTGCGCTGTAAATCTGTCTGAAAGGCAGCTTTCACGTCGTCACGCTGAAGGCTCGCAACATCAAGCTTTTTCTCGGGGGGCCCCCATTTCTTGGGTTTTGGCTTGAAGTGGAGCCTGAGTTTGCAGCGGACAAGGCGGTGGTCAGTGTGGCACTCTGCGCTGGGCATCACTCTGGTGAGGAGGACGTCACTGCGGTCCCTCTGACGCACTAGGACATAGTCGATAAGGTGCCAGTGCTTGGAGCGAGGATGCATCCAGGTGGTCTTTCGACTGTCCTTTTGCTGAAAAGTAGTGTTGGTGATGACCAGTTGCTGCTCTGCACAGAACTCCAACAGTAGGCGGCCATTGTCATTGCAGTTCCCCACGCCATGCTTGCCGAGGACTCCTTTCCAGGCTTCAGAGTCCTGGCCCACTCTGGCGTTGAAGTCGCCAAGGATGATGACTTTGTCGTCTGCAGGGGTGCTCTGTATGAGGCTGCGCAGGTCAGTGTAAAACTTGTCCTTTTCAGCAGGCTCTGCCAAGAGGGTTGGGGAGTACACACTGAGAAGGGTGACGTGTTGCTGGTGTCTCAGTGGGAGGCGCATGGACATGATGCGGTCTGAATGACCCGTTGGTAGGTTTTCCAGCTTAGTCGCAATGGAGGTCTTGACCATGAAACCCACGCCTGAGAGCCGTCTTTCTGATGCAGGCCTGCCTGACCAGTAGAGGGTGTACCCAGCGCCAAGTTCTTGGAGGCTGCCTTCGTCCGGAAGGCGTACTTCGCTGAGCAGTTTCGTACAAACATGCATTTAGCATGCTTCAGAAAGTTAAAACCATTCACATTTTAATTTCTTTTTGAAATCAACAAACCACTCGATATTCATTTCTTTTACTTTCTTTTTTAATCGGGCAACACAAAACTTACCTATTTCAGGTGTTTCCTTCAATGCCCTAAATAATGAAAAGTGCTGCTCTACACAATCAATGGTTATGTAAACAATGAAAAAAGGACACAGACTATAAATAATGTATTATAGGTGGGTCAAATGGTGGTTGTGATGCGTCTAGTGTGGTAGTGTAGCGTCTGTGCTTGTCGCTCTCGCTTTCAGCTCCCACCGCTGGCTAGCAGTTTTGCGAAAAGGGGAGCAGAGTATGTCAGTCTCTCCCTGCCAGTACACAGCCTCTCCAACAAGCCTCATGTAGTGTCGCCTCACGGTAACCGAGCACCTTACAGACTTGGGGTGAACTACAGAGGACTCGGAGGAGGTCTGGCCCCCAGATATGCAGCACGCAGGCCCATCGATATGTGGACAAGCCCTGATGCCCATGAACCAGATCCCCAGCTATGGGTAAATAGCCCCACTGCCTTGTGGGTGCCTTGGGAGAGGCAAAGGCTAGGGGAGTAAACCCTATACAAATCCGGGCAGGGATGCTCGATAGCCTTGGTTGGCAGATCTCCTTCGAGAAGGAAAACTCCGAGGAAAAACCTGAATAGATGGGACTCGTAAGACTTGGTCAGCAACCCATCTAGGAGGACACTCCAAAGCCAAACCATCCTGTGCTCCCAGGAAAGGCCTTTTGACCAGGAGTTAAGGGTGGGGTAACCCCGACAGAAACCCTGAGTGCTGAAGACGGAGGTACTGGGCTGCACAGCGCACTCTAATAAACCACAGTACCATGCATATACAGCCATATGACACTTGGAGATGGATTCAACAGAAATGGTGCTCGCCCTGTGGAGTCTCACCAGGCAGGTGCAGTACCGGGCTCTGCGCCTCTTCGGAGCCCACCCCCAGCGACTGGAGGACCTTCCCGACCGTCTCGAGGAGCCTGGGGATGGGGAAGTAGAGCGACTGGCCATCGAAAAAACAAGACCAGAGACAAAGAAAAAGCCAATGTGAACATCATGCACTGGAATGCAGAAGGGGTTACCAACAAGAAAACAGAACTAGATAACTTTCTGTACGAAAACAGCTTAAACATCTGCTGTATACAAGAGACACACCTGCAAGAAGGAAACCCCTTTAAGGTCAGAGGATACCATGGCGGCGGCCGCTAATTGTGATCTTTGGCGACGGGATACCCTTCTGCATCTCTGCGCGGATCTCCCGAAGTCAGTGAAGAACCAGCTTCGACAGGCCCCCCCTAGGTGGATCTCAGGTTTTCGGGGACATGTGGCAGTCAGTTAAGGACTCGTCCAAGGACCTTTGGCCCAGACCTGTCTCCACTCCTGCAGCGACTCGCTTTCGCGGCCCCCGCCCAGCCGGGGGTCGTGCCCGGCGGTCTTCTAGACCCTCCTTGCTTCCAGTCGGTTCGGCCAGAGGTAGGGCTCGCCCTCCTCAGGCCCCTCAGCCCTTCCCCGCCTCCCGCCCCTCTTGGTCCCGCGGCGCCCGTAGGTCCGGGCGCAGCCGGGCCTGCTGACTTGCCTCCTCTCTCGCCCCCGTCGGCAGTTCCTGGGTCTCCAGTCGGCGGGCGGCTGTCTCTTTACAGCGACCATTGGAGGTCGCTGTTCCCAGACGACCCCTGGATCCTTTCCACGGTTTCTACAGGCCTCCAGCTTTCTTTCCGGTCCCCTCCGCCTCTTCGCAGGTTCCCCTTGTGGACCCAGTCTCCACTCGACACCTTTCAGGCGGACGCTCTGCGCAGAGAAGTTTCGGCTCTCCTCGACAAAGCAGCGACGGAGGTGGTATCGCGTCAGGACTCACCAGCATTTTGCAGCCGCCTCTTTCTCGTTCCCAAACCAGGAGGCAAGTGGCGCCCAGTCATCGACTTGTCGGCGCTAAACAAGTTCATTTCGGCCCCTCGGTTCCGGATGGAGACAGCCAGGATCCTCCGAGCGGCCGTCCGACCGATGGACTTCACGATCAGCCTCGATCTGTCCGATGCCTATCTTCACGTCCCGATTCATCCATCGTCTCGCAGGTACCTGCGGTTTGCCTTTGGGGGAGTCGTTGACCAGTTTTGCGCCCTTCCCTTCGGCCTCAACATCAGTCCGTGGGTTTTTATGAGGATCCTCGACACGGTGATGGCCTACTTCCGCCAACGATCCCTGAGCCCGGCCTCCAATTACTTGGATGACCTACTACTGCGAAATCTGATAGCCTCGGCGCTCCAAGAGGACAGAGACACCTTGCTTTTCCTCCTGCGTCGTCTCGGGTTTCTTCTCAATCTGGGCAAATCGGATCTTACCCCCTCTCAGCGTTTTCTACATCTGGGGATGGAATTCCTGACCGATCTCAATCTAGTCTGCCTGCCTCTGGCCCGGCGGCAGAAGATCGTCGATCTAGCGCTTTCGATGGAGGTAGGGTCCTCCTTCTCAGCCAGGGTCTGGCTTCAACTTCTGGGCCTACTCAGTGCGGCTGCGGACTTGCTTCCCTTGGGCAGGCTTTATGCCTGCCCGTTGCAGCTACATCTCCTACTACACTGGCGTCCTTCATCGGGTTCCCTTGCGGATCTTGTACCAGTTACGCCTCTGGCTCGTCCACACCTCCAGAGGTGGGCGGACATCGATTGGCTGGCTACGGGCGTGCCTCTTCACTCACCTCCGCCCTGGTGGTCTCTCTGCACCGACGCGAGTCAGGCCGGCTGGGGCGCGCATCTGTTACCGGACTTTGTCTCGGCCTTGGGCCTTTGGCCGCGGGGTTTGGAGGACAAACACATCAACTGGCTGGAGCTGAAGGCAGTTTGGCTGGCCCTCAGTTTCTGGCAGGAGACCTTAACCAACCAGGACGTTCTCGTTCTCTCAGACAACTCGACGGTGGTGGCTTACATACAGAACCAGGGGGGCACTCACTCGCCCTCCCTGTGCATTCTCCTTTACCATCTCCTCCTCTGGTGCAGGGACCGGGGCATTACTCTACGGGCTCGCCACATTCCCGGCCACCTGAACGTGATCGCGGATGCCCTGTCCCGCCGCGGACAGCTGCTCCACACGGAGTGGTCCCTACGCCCGGACATCTTTCGCCTGATCTGCTCCCGGTGGGAAACTCCTTTAGTGGACTTGTTTGCCACCAGGTGGAACAAACAGCTCCCGGTCTACGTCTCACCAGTCCCGGACCCGCTCACCTGGGCGGTAGACATGCTTTCCATCCCCTGGGACGGTCTGATCGCTTACGCGATCGCTTACGTCAGTCCTCGTTCCAAAGGTTCTGCGGAAGCTTCTGGGTTGCTCCGCAGTCCTCCTTCTGGTGGCCCCCTTCAACTGGACCAAGAGCTGGACCACGGACCTACTCGAGCTAGCGACGGACCCGCCGCTGGAGCTTCCTACACCTCCTACGATGCTCAAGCAGCCCCCGCCAGCAGCTTTTCCATCCGTGCCCGGAGCGCCTCCTCCTTCACGCCTGGAGGTTGTCCGGCAAGCCCTCGCCGCTAGAGGTTTCTCGGATGCGGCGGTGGCGGCTATTGCCACAGCCCGCAGACGGTCTACGCGGCAGGTATATGAGAGCAAGTGGAGGGTCCTTCAGGCCTGGTGCGCCTCCAGAAGTCTCCCTCCCCCACATCTAGCCACCCCGGAGCTGGCGGAGTTCTTCCTGTGGCTTTTTGACGAACAAGGCTTAGCACCCGTTACCATCAAAGGTTATCGCTCCATGATCGCGGACACTTACCGCCACCTGGGCCGGCCAGACCCAGGCGCTTGCAAGGATCTGACGGACTTGCTGGCACATTTTGAGCTCCGACGACCAGTTTCTCGGTCCCTAGTGCCTCGGTGGGATCTCGCCTGCGTACTAACGTGGCTGAACACGGACCGCTTTGAACCTCTGCATTTAGCTAGTTTCTCAGATTTGACCAGGAAGGCATGTTTTCTGCTGGCTCTCGCCACGGCGTCCTGAGTGAGCGAGCTTCACGCTCTCTCGGTACTTCCCTCCTGTTGCAGTTTCGCTCGGATGGTTCGGCACAGCTTCTCACCGACCCATCCTTTTTGGCCAAGAACCGCCGCCCTGCGGCGGCCCCTCAGATGCTGACCGTAAGGCCTCTCCGTGGAACGGACATGGCCCCTGAGTCGCGTCAACAGGACCCAGTGCGGGCGCTTCGGATTTACCTGCGTTGCTCGAAGCCGCGACGCCGGGGGCGCTCTCGCCTCTTCCTCCCACTGTCCGCAGGCAGGCCAGATATTTCGGCCCAGACAGTGTCGTCCTGGCTGCGGTGGGTGATTAAGTCGGCCTACCAGGACCTCTCCCCGGACGGCGATAGGCTTCTTACATCCGGGCGCATGAAGTAAAAGCAGTGGCCACCAGTCTTGCCCTGGACCGCAACTGCTCGGTCAAAGATATTGTTACGGCGGTTGGCTGGCGAGCTGACTCCACATTCGCCCGCTTTTATCTCAGAGACCTATCCGGCCAACGTGACTCCCTGGCACGGGTGGGTGACATTTCCGCGGCCCAGCACTCCCTCCGCGTGCTCCTGGCGTCTTAGGTACGTCATAGCTGAAATCTTCGGGAGCGCTCTCTCTCTCTCTCTCTCTCTGGGCCAACGGGTGGTTGGGTTTGCGGTTATGGGAACGACACCCTCCGCCTGTTCGACATTCTTCCAGATAGTAATGCCATCGGTAATGTATTTTGAAAAAACAAATGAATTTTTTTTCTAAAATGTATTTTTTTGAAAAATACTTACTGATGGCATTACTCAGACTGCCCTCCCGCCTGCCCCGCTTGCCTCTTTTTGCTATGTGTAAAACTGACGGGGTCGCCCTACGAATGCCGGGATAGGGTAGTAAGGGGAGGCCACCCGGGGCCCCGGTGTGTGGATCCCTGGTGTCTCCTCCCCAGTTGTGTGGGTTACACAACTTTTTGGCTGAAATCTATAGGCAATTGAGTGTATTCCAGATAGTAATGCCATCGGTAAGTATTTTTCCAAAAAATACATATTAGAAAAAAAATTCATTTTTCAGATGCTACTGTTTTCACTACTGATGGCAAGTGAATACAAGACACTGCAAATCATAACATCTAACTGCACCAGGATAGAGACACAACAGTGCTGCCTCCAACATGACGTTTATGGCTACTTCACCATGTGCTTCATCCACTTTCAACGTTTACATTTTTACTGATACAGTAGGACAAATTCCTGATTGCTGTTTTTCTGCTGACGAGTTCCTTTGGTTTTCTGTACATTTATTTCCAGAAAACTGTCTTTGCACCATGATTTTAATACTCCTGTCTGTGCAAAGTACTCAGCCAGACTGTGATACAAAGTTTGAATCTCAGTGAGTGTGAAAGACATGAAGAAAAAAGAAAGTATATATTTACTGTTATAAATGATCAAGAATAATTAAACACAATTTGTCATATTTACAGTTTTATGTTTGGTTTGTTTGCAATTGTTACATTTTTCTTCAGACTGTTCTTTTCATGACAGTATCTGTCAAGCGTCAGTTAGACTACGTAGACATTTTGTCCAAAGAGTCATTTGTAATGCATATTACAGTGTGTCTCTTTGTAGAAGAATGCTGAATGTTTGACTCAAGCTTGACTCGTAATAATTTTACGCATGCAAATATAATTTGAGGAGCAAAGAAGGGTGGGGTCACAATGAAACCCAAATGCGACCATCCTGTGACGGTCTTTGTGAGTCCTTACTGCGACTCTACGGCGACCGTCACAAAGAAGACCTAAAAGCGACCATATTGCGACTGTCACAAATGAAACCTAAATGTGACCATGATGCGACTGTCACATCTCCACATTCTTTTTGGTTGCTGGAAGGGCTCCTGTGACCAAAAAATCATAGTCACCGGACCGTCCTGTGCTGGTGGAAAGAAGCGAAAATGCAATCAAAAAAGTGAGTCCGAAATGTGACATAACCGTTCCACTTCATGCTGATAGGGGTGTTTTCACTTTTGCTTTCACATCACAAAATGTAATTAATTCCCCAGTGTAAAAACACTTTTGCAGTCCATATTTCTTCAATCATTTGCACCTAGACTTTATTTTATGCCAGCACTTTTTAAAAATTTATTTATTTTTTATTTTTTTAATACTAAATCTGTCCGAAGAATTATTATAAGACCTAAAATCTTGCTCTGTTTTGTCTTGACGCAGTAGATTTCTGAGACTGTCTTACACTTCTTTTGATGTCGATCAACATAACTGTGCAGTCTGTAGTCAGCAGGCAAAAGACAGCAAGTCCACGTTTGTGAAAAGCTATATTTCATTGTAAATGCAATGAAATTATCACTTTTCACAAAATGGCACTTGATGTCTTTTGTCTTGCCTCCGTTTTACTCAGCAAAAAAGCAGGCAAAACACAGCAAGTGCATGTTTGTGTAAAATGAAATTTTCATTGTCACACACACACACACACACACACACACAAAAATTCCCTTTCACAAAACATGCATTTGTTTTCCTGTACCTTTCTAGATTAAAATTCAGCAAAAAGCAGGCAAAAAACAGCAAGTCCAGACAAAGAACAGAATGTTGCAATTATACTTCATTTTGCTTGCCTTTTCGACCATCAGTATCACATGGAAAAAAAAAACAGGCAGAAAACAGCAACTGTTTTTGGGATCTTTTATTGTTACAAACGAAAAACAAAATAAGAACAAAAATGATACTGGCAGTGTGTTTTTATGGGTACTTTGAAACAGCATTTAAAAATTTGCCATATTTTAAAAGGACAGTTTGCTAAACATAAAAATCCCGGGTTTTTTTAGAAACTGTTTTGTGCACTTGCTGTGTTTTGCCTGCATACGGCACAAATGATGTTCATCTTATGTTGAACTAGAAATCGAAAATGATTGAGAGAAATGTCACCAGAAATGCTGTTCATATTTTTTTTTAAAGCCAGCACAGTAATTTCAGGCACCCACTCAACAGCCCCCCCCCCCCCCCCCACTCCCCTTGTCAGTTTTGAAATGATCATACCTCATGGCCAAATCCTGCAAGGACATGTCCGCTGATATTGCTACAACTGAACATGAGCTGGATTTTGGCAAGAATCCCTTATAAGCAAACTCGCACCCTTACTATTGGAGTTGTGTAGCACAGTATGGTGTGTGTGTGGGTGTGTGTGTGTGTGTGTGTGTGTGTGTGTGTGTGTGTGTGTGTGTGTGTGTGTGTGTGTGTGTGTGAGAGAGAGAGAGAGAGAGAGAGAGAGAGAGAGAGAGAGAGAGAGAGAGAGAGAGAGAGAGGACTGATAATTTCTGATGCAGACAGACCGGTAGCAGCCTCACAAAGGCAGCTAGCTCTCAGTGAAGATGTCGTCTCAGACGATTTCAGACTCTCATTGGCCCAGCACTGTCTTGCAAAATCATTCAATACATAAGATTTTTTTAGTGAGGCTACTTATCATATGCAACTTTTCGGCAGAATTGCGTTTGGCATATGCAGGTTTAGAAAAGTGAGCGTGACCCCTGAAGACGGAGTCTGGCGAAAAAAAAGCCCGCAAAATTCAACACCACTAGTCATGAATACAGCAGACTGTATTCTTGTAAAAGTATTATATATTGAAGACTTCTTCATTTCATTTCTAAATGGTACGATGTACAGTAGATGAATTTTCATAAGTCACTTCAAACATGGACTTTCCAGAGTTACAGCTACTAGAGAGTGAAAGAAGGAAAAATGCCAAACATAGTTGTGAAAAGCATGGAAATTGGCAAATGGAATGTGGCACAGAAAGAGAAGTATATCCTCTTCCTCAATGAATTTATGAAAGAAAATAATTTTCATCATTTCAAAACAAGTTCAAACATTAACTTACTAAAACCAATACGAAATGAAGCTACAGCAAGCCACAAGTCAAAGAGAAAAAAAATCACCCTACAATCAGTCTCCGGTTTCTATGAAATACAAATACAGCATCCATCTCCAAGCAGTCCTCACCTGGCTTTAGAGAGCCCCAGTCAATGTCTTCATCCTCTTGGTTTTTCTGTTTCTGCTCTCTGAAAACCCACACAGAAGACAGCAAAAATATTCCAAATGGACCAAATAAATAACAGCCAATTATAATATAAACTATAACTAAACCTGCAGCATACACAATGGCAAACTGCTTGAACATGGGGACGTAGCTTAGTGGATAAGACACTGTGCTGGCAGTCGTAAGATCCCAGGTTCAAATCCCCTGGTGGTTGCCTGTCTCGCCTTCGTGTGTACAGCACGCATAATCATCAAGTGCGCACGTTAAAAATCCCATTACCACTATTTGAAAAGAGAAGGCCCGGTAGGGCCGGTGAAATGGAAACAGAAATATATCACATGCACTGAAGTTAATAGTAAGGTGGAGGTTTGCACATAAAGTAGCGCTTAGTAGCAGCAGGCTTTCAAAGCTTCAGCTTCCATCCCTACGGCGCCTTGCGCATCTTTAATTAGGTGGATATGTGCGCCTCGGAGACACCATACCATACCATACCATCCCTTTTAAGCAGCACCATTAACCCCTTCTCTGCCACTGGACATATACTTTCTTCCTGTAATCTCTGCTTATATATTCAACAACCAAAAGTCACAATAACCGTCCAAGGAATATGGATGCAAATTTGTCTCAGCAAGAGGCATAGATCCTCATGAGCCCCCACAGTCATGGGGACTCATGAGAATCTACACTCTTGCAACTGGATCCTGTTCACTTTTTTTGGGCAGAGAAGGGGTTAATTAGGGTGGCCTAGCTGTCAGTGATTCACTCTCCAGGTAATGCGATATTCTTCTTACCCTCTACTTTGGTAATGACTTTAGCCCACCTGATTGACTTCCAAATGTATGCAATCAAAAATAAAAACAAGATGATGATATCATCGCAAAGCCTACCATATTCTTTTGAGCTCACACACGATTTTCTTTTTGGAACATTCAGAGTTGTTCCTATTTTTAAGCTTATCCGGCTGTTCATCTCTCTCCACCCTAACCCACAATAACCCCCGATCCGCACAATGGTACAAACAAACACTGACAGACACACAGCGCTTTGTGCCAGTTATACATTCCGTGGGCTGGGATAGCCACAGCCGTTCTGAAGAAGAACTAGATGGGATGAGCCATCTCCCCAAAACCTCTTCTATATGAGCTTGCATGCAGTTTCCCACTTTTCCCACAATACGTTAACTTAGAGAGACCGTCTTTCTAAATCAGATTGTCAGAGATGGAGAGCATTGTGTCAACTCATACACATGTATAACACTGACGTCCTGGTGCTTTGCGTCAGTTAGAAACACTATAAAACACTGACATGTTTGGTACTTTTACATCACTGTCATTGAGCCTTCTCCTGAAATCAAGGATTCTTACTTTTTACTATTTTTTTCTGCAATGAATTGTTATTTTCGAAAACGTTGAAGAGGTACAAAGCTGGTAACAAACTCATCTAATGTCTTTCTCCAAACTATAGCTATATCAAAAATTTAAAGTGAATATATTCAGATAGCGCGCTGTTGGAATAAAAAGCATGCGAAGCGTGCCAGCCGTGACCGAAAGGCACGCAATGGTCTCTTCCATGCAGCCTCTTCCAGGGCTGACTGGTAGGAGTGAAATGTGGTTCCAAAACTTGCAAAACTGAATTAATTATCATTCAAAGCTGCGGAGGTACAATGCTGGCTAATGAGCTCATTCAATGTCTTCCTTTAATCTGGCTATATGCAAAATATCTAGTAAGAATAAGAAAAATTACGGACTAAAATGTGGATCAACCGGTTTTTGTGAAACGGTCATTTTCTCATCAATGTGTATTCTAATGAAAAAATATTTAAAAAAACACTTCATATTTTAAATAAGTTAGACAAATATCTCTATATGCTTGTCATTATGTGTGAGTGAATGAGTGTGTTTCATGCAAGTCTGACTGTTGAGCTTGGCTCACGGTGCTTTGCATCCATTCAAGAATTTATGTGGAAAAAATGCAATGCAAATTTTTTTGGAAAAGAAGTACCCAACGGAGAAAGAAACACGCTTAGAAAAGACTCTTGCCACATTCCTTCTGCCAATGAAGATAAGTAGCGGCTAATCTCTCTGTTTGTTTGTTTATTTTGACAAAGGGTATTAATTTTACCCGAAATATTAATAAATTGTGTTGTACCCATCTTTTCTAAGCGTGTTTCTTTTTCCGTTGGGTATTTCTTTGCATATTACACGCTTGGAGGTCACCTTTTTGGTCTGGATTATTTTTTTAATTTTTTGGGGTTATTTTCTTACTACACAAGGAAAAAAAAAAGTGCAGACAAATGCAACCAACCTGTGTTTCAAAAGAGCCCTGAAGTCAAGATTTGAATCTTTGGGGTCTGAAACCAAAAAGAGAAAAACTTTGAAGCATTCCTGCATGCTAATCCACAACAGCTCTGAATCAAACAGCACAAGATTATTACAAATGTGAAGATAAAAGCTCAGCAGGATCACAGGAAAAGGAATCGGTAAAGGTGAGTCAAATTAGACACGCAGACAAACAAAGTATACATAAAACATTATGTACATTGACATGAATGGTACACTGACCTACCACGACTGATGAATATAATTTAAAGATTAATATGACAAAAACTGCAACTGTTCAGAACAGATAACTTAGATGCATGCAACTGCAAAGCGATGATATCAGCAACTGTGTTACATCCACGTGCTTCTGGTGCTCATGTTAACCCTTTGTGTGTTGGTAGTGGTTTTTGTTGCAATGATTTCTATTCCTACAGGAATCATTGCGACAAAAAAACCTACTGACATGCAAAGGGTTAACAACTTGGACACTTAGATGCGTAAACTGTACAAATATACATTCAATCCCTGTTACACTGAATATCACTGTGTGTTTTATGCCTAGAAGCTAAAACAACAACAAAATACCCCCCCCCCCCCCCCCCCCCCCTCCAAAATAAAATAAAAAATGGATGGGTCATATCTGAGCAGAATTGACATTTAGTGCATGGTACTGATTAGAAATAATCAGGGACACATGTAATTGCAATCAGCATTGGAAAAGCGCAGTTTCAGAGCAGGGAAAATATGCTAGTGGAGCCATTAGAAGGCTTTCAAGGTTCTTATTCATCAAAGTATTTGCTTTGCAAGAGGACCATGGCCTGAGTGAGGGCAAAGGGCAGCGCAGGTCATTGTGGCTGCAGTGTAGACGCAGGGAGGCTGGAACACCATTACATTACAGGTGGAGACAAATTAGCGATCGCAAGGTGCACTCAGGGTCACTCAGGGCTCAGTGAAGAGCGCTCACTGGCTTACCTGGCAAAGGTATGTCTCCTGGTCGCAGCAGCAACTAAACAAATCCCGCTTCACACTGATTTGATTCACATGTCTCCACTAAAGCAATCGCAGCCTGATGCCGATGATTGGTTCATCATAAGATCGCATATACTATCATGGATTTACGCAAAACCCCTAAATATATTTGGCCAATTTAAAATTTTCATAAAAATTTTAATTAAATTTTGTACATGCAGGAAAACAAAACAAACAAACAAAACATAAAAAATAAACATAACAAAAAATGTACCTTGATACAGGACTTATAGTATGCAGACACACACAGCTACAAAAAGATGACTTTCAAAGTAAACATGACAAGGAAAAAAAATGTGAACTTAAATTTTTAGTCTTTTGTTTAAACAACTTAACTGCACCAAGGCTGACAAAAAAGAATCCAAAAGGACAAACACCAAATTGTGCAGGTCGGTGATTATGGATATTATAGTTCCATACTGAAAGGTCAAAAATCAAAGACCAGCAGAAAAATGTGAAGCTGAAAATGTTTTAACCTTTTGGCTGTCAGTAGCGGTTTTTGTCGTGATGATTCCTGCAGGAATCACCGCAACAAAAGTCACTACCGTCATATTCTGCATCACGACAAAAATCGCTACCAACAGCCGAGAAGTGAAACTGAAACAAATAAATATCAAACACAGAAACAAAGATAACCAAATGTGAAAAACCACAGTCCAACACAGCAAACCAAGAAAGCTTTTGCTGCCAAAACCACCACAGATGCAACACACTTTGCTGAATTACTGGAATATACTCAGATACTGAGCAGTTACAATGACAACAAAACATGCTTGCTTTTGCTGCATCAAAACAGGATGATAAATTTCAGGTTACCTCTAAATCAGAAGTAGGGTAGAAAATGCATGAAGTCTGCCCTTTTGGTGGCTTCAGCCATAGGGGCCTGACGATAGTGCTTTGACTAATCTGCTGTGCCAACATGCACGCACGCCACCGCGTGCAGGCCACCGCGTCACAGCTCAATTCAGGATACATGGGAGAAAACGAAACAAAATTCTAGTTGTGGCCGGAAATACCCCGGACCACTTTCTCAACATCTAGAGTTCAGCGTTAAACCCTTTAGTAGAGTTCTGTAAAAGAGGCCACTCTGTACTGCTTTGCATCCATTGTTTTCTGCCGTGTTTACTCTAAAGTCAAAGCGAATTACTCAAGAAGATATTGACAACTGTGCAGTGTTTTAACCAGTCTCCACTAAAGTAGAGCTTTTCGGGGCAAATATGTACCTAAAGCGATTGCTGCGTGCACGTTCACATCGACAGTAGATCATGCACTCTTGTTTTAATTTCATTGGATATGCTAATTTACATAAACCAATGAAAAATGAGCATGACGCATATTTCTGGCCACATCTAAAACCTAACAAATGGATGCCTTCTAAATTGATGCAAAAAGCCTTGATACTAAACTATCAGTTTTGATCGGCGGACAAGATTGGTATAGATCTGTGGCAAAATATCTACTGAGATTGTTCAGTTCGAGGTTTTAGGCAGATGGTTGCTCTGAGGGTTGAAAACTGCTCTGGAATCACAAAACATTGCCACTTCGCGTGCCCTTCGTTTCCTGCCTTGTATTCTGAATTGAGCTAGAGACGCGGTGGCGCGCACATAGTGGCGCGCACATGGTGGCGCAGCGGATTAGTCAAAGCACCATCGTCAGGTCCCTATGGCTTCAGCCAACCGGTTCCATTTGCAAGAGATACTTACTGTCATGAGAACCTGTAGCTGCCTGTGCTTAAGAGAGTTTATGCATAGAGTTGGAAAGGGGTGGCCTCACTTACATCCCCAAGTTAACCCATTTAACCCTAAGGCCACATTAGGTGTCACCTAACAACTTTGTACCAGTTGCAGAAGATGAGTCATGATAATTCAAGGCTAGTGCCAGATTAGCTTGGTGCCTTATGTAGTCTCTTGGCTTGACTTCGCGAACGAAGATTCTATAGGGGTTGCCCACGACGTCTGCAGGCATGTTCATGGCTGCGAAGGCCAATCCAGGACGGGCAGGTTCGACCGAAGTGGCTGCAGGGGAAGGTCTGGCCAGGGTTCTGAGTTTCGACATCTCTGTTTTTTCTCCTGAGCCACTTGTCCTTAAGGCAAGAGTCCTCAAAGGAGCGCCAGGTGTTGTGGTCCGCAGCAAGCGAAGACCACTGGCGGTGGTCGATTTGGCAGGCACTAAGTGAGACCGTCCTTGTATCTCTCCTATGGTGCCCCTCTGTCTCGGTGTCTAGTGGCGAGCTCGCCGAACAGGGTGATCTTGGCTAGGCGATGATCCTCCATCTTGGAGACGTGCCCCGCCCAGCGAAGCTGTGTCTGCAGCAGCAAAGCCTCGATGCTCACAGTTTCCGCCTGTTCAAGGACCTCGACGTTGGTGACATAGTCACTCCAGTGAATGTCGAGGACGGTACGCAGGCAGTACAGGTGGAAGCGTTCGAGGAGTCGTAGTTGGCTGCGGTAGAGGGTCCAGGACTCGGAACCATACAGCAGGGTGGTGAGGACGACAACTCTGCACACGCTGATCTTGGTGCCTTTTTTCAGCTGTTGATTGTGCCACACCTGCTTGAATAGTCGCCCGAAAGCACTGTTCGCTTTTGCCAGCCTGTTGTCTAGCTCCTTGTCCAGCTTGGCGTCTGATGTCATGATGCAGCCAAGGTAGGTAAATTGGTGTAAAGACTTTAGTTCGGTTCGGACTCGCCGATGGTGATGTGGGGGGGGGGGGGGGGGGCAATGCTCTTCCTTGGGTGCTGGCTGATGAAGGACCAGTCTTTTTCAGACTGACCTCAAGTCCAAAGAGCTGGGCAGCATCTGCGAAGTAGGACGTGATGCGCTGCAAGGCTCTCTCTGTGTGTGCAACAAGGGCAGCGTCATCAGCAAAGAGCAGCTCACGAATCAGTCGGTCTAGGGTTTTTTGGTGTGGGCCTGCAGTCGTCTGAGGTTGAACAGGCTGCCATCAAGACGATACCTGATGTACACTGCATCGTCATCGTCGAGGTCCACTGTGGCCTGCTTCAACATCATGCTAAAGAAGATGGTAAAGAGGGTGGGAGGCAGCACGCAGCCCTGCTTCACACCATTGAGAATCGGGGATGGTTCTGAGAGGTCACTGTTGAGTCTGACCTGGCCTTGCTGGTCCTCGTGGAGTTGGACGATCATGCTGAGGAACTTTGGGGGACAGCCAAGTCGCTCCAGGATCTGCCACATGCCTTGCCTGCTCACAGTGTCAAACGCTTTTGTTAGGTCGACAAACGTTACGTACAGCCCTTTGTTCTGCTCGCGGCACTTCTCCTGAAGCTGTCTCAGCACAAAGACCATGTCGGTGGTACTCCTGTTGGCTCTGAAGCCACACTGGCCCTCTGGAAGGTGGTCTTCAGCGATGGCAGGTACCTGCCGATTCAGGAGCAGCCTTGCGAGAATTTTCCCGGCAATGGACAGCAGGGTAATTCCATGATAATTAGAGCAGGCAGACTTCTCTCCTTTGTTCTTGTACAGGGTGATGATGACTGCATCACGGAGATGCTTTGGTAGCATTCCTTTCTCCCAGCAGCAGAGAAAGAGGTCGTGGAGCTTGTTGTGCAGTGCTGGGCCTCCATGTTTCCAGATCTCTGGCGGGATTCCTTCAATGCCTGCTGCTTTGCCACTCTTGAGCTGGTGGATGGCCTTGAGGGTCTCTTCAGTGGTGGGCGGTTCGTCCAATTCAACCTTTATTGGGAGGTGTGGGATTTGGAAAATGACTGCTTCTTGAACAGTGCGCCCAGCGCTGAAGAGGTCCTGAAAGTATTCCGACCAGCGGTTGAAGATGGACGTACTATCTGTGAGGAGTGCCTGTCAGTCAGCGCTTCACAGGGGACTTTGAACCAGGTGCCTGGTGCCATACACTGCTTTCAGTGCTTCGTAGAATTCCCTGTAGTCACCGTTGTCAGCGCAAAGCTGGGTCCTCTGTGCGAGTCTGGACCACCACTCGTTCTGGAGCTCTCTAAGCTTGCGCTGGAGACTGCTGCAGATGAGGCGGAAGGCAGACTTTTTCACAGGGCAGGAAGGCTGGGCTAGGTGGGCCTGGTGAGCAGTTCTTTTTTTGGCTAGAAGTTCCTGAATCTCTACGTCGTTTTCGTCAAACCAGTCTTTCTAGCAAAGCCCAAGACTTCCGCAGAGGATTTTGCAATAGCAGTTTTCAGTTGTTTTCAGAGTGTTTCAGGGGAGGAGTCTGCTGGATCAGCTGTGTCTTTGAGCATGCGCTGCAAATCTGTCTGAAAGGCAGCTTTCACATCGTCACGCTTTCACAAAGGCAGCTTTCACATTGTCGCCCCCTCATCGCCAACTGTATCGAAACCATCTTAGACAAACTTGGAAAGTATGCCTCCAGTATGCATGTGCTAACTGCTGTGTAGAGTGAAAGTTAGTGGACGATAAAGGAATGCAGCAGTTGTTATACGCACTCAGTTCCTTGCATTCAACTGCAAGGTGAACTCAAATATGCACTCGGTGGCACAGACAATGAATGGATGCAGATTGTGAATTCATGACGCACTGCAAACTCCGTTGCTAGAGAATAGTAAGCCTTCGTCCCTGTAGGCATTATGAGGGGTATGAAGAGATTGCGTTGGTGGTGCGGGTAGTGGGGAACTCTTACAGCACCTCCCCCAGGATCCCCCTAGTCTAGGGCCTCTTGGCTTTTGTGAGGCACCCTCGTGTGTAATCCCTCCGGACTAGCATAGCATCCCTCTATCCCAAGACCGCCCGTGCGTGGTCCTTGGCCACATCCTCTCCGAGGTGACCCAAAAACCTGGGCAGCACTAGCCCCCAGGCTAAACATGGCTTACATCAGAGCTACTGTGAATGCAGCCAACAATACTGTTTACAGTACTGGTGGTTGCATGCACAAGGGGGTTAAGTCAATATTGTGCACGAATAAAGGGCAAAGCCTGAAATTTGTTTTGATACTAACTGTTTTTATGTGACTTAAGTAGTTTACAAATGGCAGCCCAACTATCATTACTTTCTGATTATACCTCGTACAATGATCGCACTGTCTTTGCACTGAGGAACTCTACCTACTGTCTTTGACCTGATTCTGATTTAAGAGTAACCCCTGCTGTTAAGTCCACCCATCTGCAAAATACAGTTGCTCAAATGCCATCAAAGAATTAAGAAACTGCATCATCTTCTGGAAAAAAAGAAGACAAAAACAATGAATGCTTGCTCCATCAGCATAACAGAAACCCAAAATAGAAGATCTGCCACTGTCCCAATGCTGGAAGCTAACAGGAGCAAATAACTCTGTTTTCAAATAAAGAGTTGTAAAACTGAATGCAAAACATACCATAGTGAGAAATTAGGAACAATACATGAGTGCAGCAAAGACAATGGTACTGTCCAGCTGCGGGGCAGTCAGCAGATTTCACCATCCATCCACCAGTAACTACCAAGGACTCACCTTTGATAAAGACACTGAAGGTGGCAGAGTCGGTGACCACACCGTTGTTCTCCAGGGTGACGGTATACTTGGCCTCATCAGTCAGGCGAGTCTTCTTGATCTCCAGTGTGGCCTTGCCGGGAGCGGAAGAGATGGAAATGCGTGAATCCTCACGAAGCTCACGTCCCGCACGCAGGAAGTGAACGCTAGGCATGGGTTTGCCATTTAGATCAATGTCAACGTCCATTTTCATGTTCTGACCTAGAATCCACAATGCACAGTCTATATGTGCTAGTCTCTGACTTTGGACCTTATGTTTTCGAGTCATAAGGTCTAAAATCACACAGCAACACACACAAAATGAATTTTTCTCTAAATGTATTTTTTCAAAAAATACTTACCGATGACATTACTAATAGGAATGCCTCTTAGCTAGCACAATTTCAGCCAAAATTTGGTTGTGTACCTATAGGGCAGGGGAGGCAACCTAGGGGTGTCTACCGAAACCCAGTACCCTGAGTAGCCTCCCGCCCATACCCATCTGGTCACGCGCCTAGCACGCCAGTCTGTTTGCTTAGCTGACTAGCGGCAAGCGGGGCAGGTGGGAGGGTTCTTCGAGTAATGTCATCGGTAAGTATTTTTTGAAAAAATACATTTTAAAGAAAAATTCATTTGTTTCCTCAAAAAACATTACCGATGACATTACTAATAGGAAGAATAGCAAATAGGAGGTGGGTGCCACATAAAACGCCCGTAAGCCCCGAATACTGCTAACGAGACCCGCCCTCCCTGGTGCAACCTCCCGACAATTTCAGCTAAGAATTACCGACGGCACCTGGGGTGCTGGGAGTGAGTGTTGCGCCACAGCGATGTCTCCCACCAGCAATAGGTTTTCGCGCTGGCCAGAGAGGTCCCTCAGGTAGAACCGGGCCAAAGTCAACTCTGCTCGCCAGCCCACAGCCGCCATAATGTCTTTGACGGCGCAGTTGCGGTCGAGCGAAGTTTGCGGCCATGGCTCTAACCTCGTGCGCCCTGAAGTTCATACGCTTAGCAGCATCAGGGGAGACCCATCAGAGCCAGGAGGATATCTTCTGGGCCGAGATGTCAGTTCTACCTGGAGACAGAGGGGGAAATAGGCGGAAGCGTCCCCTGCGTATCGGCTTGGTCCGGCGCAGGTAAACTCGTAAGGCTCTCACCAGGTCCTGCTGTCTGGTGTCTCGTGCCAGGCTTGGCTCCCACAATGGCCGAATGGTGATCACCTGTGGGGCGGTCAACGGCGACCGGGTCTGGGCCAGGAAGGCAGGATCGGTCAGTAGGTGCACGGAGCCATCTGTTCTGAACTGCAAGCAGGCTGGGCTTGTGGAGAGTGCGTGCAGTTCGCTGACCCTGGAGGCAGTGGTGAGGGCCAGGAGAAAGCAACTCTTTCACGTCACGTCGGCCAACCGCGTCGAGGGGAGCGGTTCAAAGCGGTCCAAGTTGAGCCACGATAGGTCCCATCACGGAATCAGCGAGCGGACGGCAGGTCGCTGGAGGCCAAAGTGTTCCATCAGGTCGGCTAGGTCTTTCCAGCCACCAGGGTCCTGCTGGCCCAAATGGCGGTATGTGTCAGCGATCATGGCCAGGTACCCTCTGATGGTGATCGGAGCCAAGTGCTGCTTGGCGAAAAGCCAGAGGAAGAACTCAGCCAGCTAGGGGGTAGTCAGATCTGTGGGTGAGAGGTGTCGGTCATCGCACCAAGACCACAGGACTTGCAACTTTCCCTCGTAGACTCGTAGGGTCGAGGGCCTGCGGGCTGTAGCGATAGCTTCCACTGCCGCACCTGAGAAGCCTCCATCACAGCAGGTGCGCGCCCCAGCCGGAGAGACTTGCGTCGACGCAGAGAGACAGCTGAGGTGGGGGCGAGTAGAGGGGAACTCCCGTCGCGAGCCAGAAGGGAACCGCCCAGCATAGAAGATGAAGACGGAGCATCGGAAGCACTGGAACCAGACACTAGAGGTCGCCAGCCAGTGGAGAAGCAGGTGCAGATGAAGCTGGCGGTAGTAGAGACGTCCGAGGTGAAGGAGGTCCACTGCCGCGCTCATCAGACCCAGGAGCTGAAGCCACACTCTGGCGGAGACCACTTCCTCTTGAGACACCTGTCATGCTAGGTTCGCCAACTTCTGAATCCATTGCTCCGGAAGCCTCACCTCTTTGAGATCGGCGCGAAATTCCATCCCCAGGTGAACGAAGCGGCGGGACGGTGCGAGGTCGGACTTGCCCACGATGACCAGGAAGCCCAGCCGGTCGAGCAGATCTAGTAGTGCATCTTGGTCTGTCTCCAAGGAGGCCTCCGACTGGTTCCGCAAGAGAAGATCATCCAGGTAGTTCGACGTGGGGCTCGAAGATGTCCGTCTGGCCCTGGCGATGACGGCGTTCATGATGCAGGTAAACACCCAGGGGCTGAGGTTGAGGCCGAAGGATAGCGCATGAAACTGGTAGACCATACCGCCGAAGGCGAAACGTAGGTGACATCTGGAGGCGAGGTGCATGGGGACGTGCAGATACACATCCGACAAGTCTAGGCTGACGGCAAGTCCAAAGGTGAACTGCGGCCCGTAGAGCTAGGGCGGTCTCCATGCGGAAGGGCGGGGTGGTGATGAACTTGTTCAGCGCGTAGAAGTCAATGATGGGGAGCCACTTGCCGTCGGCTGGGGCCTGAGAACCAAGCATCGCTGCAGAGCTTCCTTTGCCAGAAAGCGGGCGGGAGTGGAGCGGCTGGGCCAGAGGTCCTTGTTCACGTCCTTCACTGCCTGCCAAGCCGGGCCGAAGTAGTGACCCGCCGAGGGGTGCCTGCTGGAGCTGCTTCTTCAGTTGGTCGGCCAGTTGCAGCAGCGCAGAAAAGCATTCCGACGCACCAGGTCACAATAGCGGCAGCGGTCATGATGTTGACAGAGGTGTGGTACGCCGCGCAGGTGGCAGGGACCACCAGAGCCAGGATGTCCTCCAAGAGCAGTGAGAGCGAAGGGTGCCAAGCATCCTCGACGCGTCGAACCATAGCTTGCATGACCAGGTCCAGGAACCCCACCGAGGCGAGGGCATCGCTCATGTGAGTAGACGTCCTGTCCACGCCGAGGGGGAGAAGATGCAGTCGAGCTAACCGCCCGAGACTGCGCTGGAGTAACCACCGCCGGGAGAGGGCAGGTGAAGGCTTGCGAGTGACCGGCGTACCATTCCTGGCGGAAGACAATGTCTACGTCTGCAGGCCCCCTGGAGTCGGAGAAGAATCCTGAGTCGCCCAAAGAGCCCTGCAGCAGATGAGTGGAGAACACGTCGCACAGGTCCTGGAATCCAGGAAGCTGGCGAAGAGACTTGCATCGCTCGGTCCGCCGAGAGGCATCCAACAAGGTTGACGCCTCCTCATGAGCGGGGGCGAAGGCGGCAGCCCTCCGGGGGAAGGCACGCAGCGATGAGACGCGCCGCCTCGCCCAGGGCCCAGAGAGTCTCCATCTTATGCCCAGGGGAGCCGGTTGTGACGCCGAGTCATCCAGAGAGCGCGAGCGCCTGCAAGCTGTGGAGCTGTCATCAAGGGGGAGTGCCGACCAGACTCTTCCGGGGTCAAGCTGTGAGCGTCACCATCGTCAGGGCGTGTGGGTGAGAGGCGGGGGGGGGGGGGGGCGGGGGGGGGGGGGGCAACTCTTCCCTACATCGGAGAGCGGAGGTCTCGCTAGCTGCATCCTGTCATGTGACAGTCGCACTGGGGGGGAGGGGGGGGGGACCTTCTCACCTGTGCGCGGCGCCGCGAGGAGTGAGCAGAGGCGGAGACGCGAAGTTCTCTGCTACGAGACTGCAGGCTGCGATGCGAGGACCGGCGGCCATGCGGAGAGTGGCTGTGTTGGGGGGGACTCAGTAGCTCGGCGCTGGTGTCGAGTCAGGGAGGACAAACGTCTAGGCCGGTGGGGCAAGTTGCGCCACAGCGGGCGAGGCACAGGTCCAGGCTCCGAGAGCTGCGCCGTGGTTGGGCGAATAATGGGGGCAGCGTCAGTCCTGGATGAAGGCCTAGCGTGTCGACAGTGTCTCGGGTTGCGGGAAGCAGTCCGCAGGTGTGGAGGCCTGTCCTGTGAGCGCGAACGAGGTCAAGGCACAGGTGTCCGCTCAGAACTTCTATCACCATGTATCCTGTCCGATCGGGAGGGTAGGCGGGGCGAGCAAGCTCGCTGTGGGCCGGGCTCATTTACTCTTCCTTTATCCCACAAGCGGGCGCACACTGGACCAGCAGTCTCGTCCGTCCGAGGGCACTTGTCACTGACCTTGGGCTGGAACGCCGTACGTCTGTGCTGGACTTGTCCCGAGGATATGGAGGGCCGTACCCCAGAAGCCGCGTCAGGACCCGAGCTTTCTTCTTTTCTTAGCGCGGGCCGTGAGGCGGGTCGTGCATGCACGTTGCGGGCCAGACTCATACTGGATACTCTCAGTACTTACGAGCTGGCGCACAATCCGGCCGATGTCCTAGGATTGGTAACCCGTTCTGTGGCCAGGCTCGTTGTTCTTTCTTTATTTGGCGAGCGGGCGCACACTGGTCCAGCTGTCTCGTCCGGCCAAAGGTACTTGTCACTGACCATGGGTGGGACGCCATACATCTGTGCTGGACTAGTTCCAAGGGTTTGGAGGGCCATACTCCAGAAGCCGCGATGAGCCCCGAGCCAGCTGAGATGGGAATGCGGGTCGTGCAAGCACGCTGTGGGCCCCGCTCATAATGGATACTCTCATTACTATGCGAGCGGGGTCACAAACCGGCTGAAGTCCTAGGATCGGTAAGGCCTGGCGTAGCCCGTGCGGTCCGAGTCTCCACATCCGGGGGGATACGTCCTGTCACATCCGCGGAGGTGGTATCGGCAGTAGCAGGCGCCTGATCTCGGACTGGTGGCGGCCGTACACGGCGATATAAGCCCCAAAGCTGAGCCACTGCTCTTCCAGCCAGGGGATGCAGACACCGCACGGGTCAGTGGAGGCACAGCCGAAAAAGGTTAGGCACACGGCAAGCTCATCACTCGGCCAAAGGAAGTCCCCACAGCGCGTGCCGGTGCGGACTTGAAAACTGCAAAACATAGTCAACAGTGAGAGGCTAGCGAGTGTGGCTCTCCGAGGCCACGCAAACGAGCGTGAATTTCGTATACAACGCCAATTCCACGGCCAGTGCCGTCGCCCAGTGCTCCTCTCTCTCTTCCCTGAGTGCCGGTCACAGGCAACAACCGAGGTTTTACCTTGCCATGGTGGAGAGGCCGGCGCCAGACTAAAGGCTGTAGGGGACCAACCGTGTCACAGAGGCAAAGCCCCGCGCCACCAACCGGTAGAGACACCACAAAGTCCCCACACGTAACACCAATGAAGGTAACTCCAAGCTAGCACCGTGAACACATTAATCCAAGGCTAGCACAGTGAACACGGTAAGCAAGGCCGAGGTCACAAGCACCCCAAGTCCAGCGGAAGCCCCCTCACGTAAACCAATGCAGGTAAACTCCAAGCTAGCACAGTGAACACTGTAATCCAAGGCTAGCCCAGTGAACACGGTAAGCAATTCCAAAGTCACAAGACGACCGGTCACACCGTACACAGCCAAGACGCAGGAGAGTAGGTACACAACCGTTCACGGCTAGCTCAGAGAACAGACTGGCACGCTAGGCGCAGGGCTTGAAATTAGCGGGGGCCCGGGGCCAAAAACCCGCAAAGTTGATTTCGGGCTCGGAAAGTTGAAAAACGAAGGGCCCGCTTGGCCCGCAAAATAATTCGTCTGCTACAGCTACCTCTACTTGGCAGTTTTGTATTTGGGCCAAGGGAAGCAACCCACACCGGTGCCCTCACTCACAGTAATAGTATTGTGTTCTTTTCTTTTTTTTTTTGTTATTGTATTTTTAGTTTACTTCTGTTAACTCAAGTGCACATAAGTGTAATATGAATAGATGATTGAAAAAAAAAAAAAAAGGCAAAATCTGTTTAACTTTAGTTTATCAGGAAGAGTACTGTTAAGTTTAGTTCCCTTTCATGGTTTTGTTTTGAACTTTTGTGCATTGAGGTCAGATTTTTTGTTAGGTAACTCATATTAAAAAATTAATGATGTGTATTGTGCAATACTCAGTCACAAAACTGAAAAGTATTATACAAGAGACTCACTTGATTTTTTTCTATTTTGTTTAATGGCCATTTCAGGCTCACTAGTCACTGGAATATGTGTGTCACTGAATGTGTGTGTGTGTGTTTTTTCCCCTTCTTTGTTGGTAATGTTTGAAAGTGAAAGAAAAGGCAAATAAAAATGACATCACTCAGCAAAATTGGAAATTCAATTGTTTTTATTTTAGATTATCAAACAAATTGTACTTTCTACTTATTATATTGTCAATAATTCTTTTGTTTTTTGTTTGCATTATTTCTCAAAGTTGGGCCCCGAAAGTTGCTTGTGGGCCCTCAAATTTTTCAATCAAGGGGCCCGGTGGCCCCCAAAGAAAAAAGTTAATTTCTAGCCCTGCTAGGCGCGTGACCGGATGGGTATGGGCGGGAGGCTACTCAGGGTACTTGGTTTCGGTAGATGCCCCTAGGTTGCCTCCCCTGCCCTATAGGTACACAACCAAATTTTGGCTGAAATTGTGCTAGCTAAGAGGCATTCCTATTAGTAATGTCATCGGTAATGTGTTTGAGGAAACCAATTTAACTCTTAAACTCCCAGAACTAAATGATTTCCATTCTGTTGAATGGAAGTCATTAAGTTCTGGGAGTTTAGCAAAACGCCAGCAGACCCAAACTTTATTGTTGTTATATCCAACGTTTGTTATAAGCAGAAGTGGAAGTCGAAAAGTAAAAAAGGACTGTGGTAAGGACCTCAGAAAACAAACGTTACATCTAACTTTTGTTTAATCATTCCTTGTTACAACAAGAATGGCAAAAGCCCTTAAGGCTCATGTGCATGACCATCCACATAATTAATCTAACCTTTGTGACCTTGACCTGTCCGACAGGTCACTGAAATACACAAGTGTACAAACATACGGAAAGGGTTGACTTTTCTACCAAAAAATCTGGGTTTCTCAAAAATTTACTCAATTTTCACTTTTGAACCTCCCATGACCCTTGATCTTATCGAGTAGGGAATCAAATTAGTATGTATAGAAAGGTCTTATCATCAGATAACTTTCTGCTAAATTTGGTTGAAATGTCGCAAAAATCCTGATAAAAACTAAAATTCTACAAAAAAAATAAACACTTTTCACATCATTTGCTGATATCTTGTGACCCATGACCTTTTCCGAGGGCTCCCCCCAAATTAGCAGGCATAGGAAGGTCTTTTTACCATCAGATATCTCTGTATCAAATTTGGGATGGAAGTTGTGAGTAGTATTTGAGAAAAAAACATCTTTTGTCAAAATATGGCTTTTTTGGACCTATTTCATCATCTCCTGTTACCCTTGAGCTTTCCAAGTGGTCAATCAAATTAGTATGCCTAGAAAGGTCTTACCACCAGTTATCTTTGTACCATGTTTGGATTTGAACTTGGGATATTCTGTCAAAATATGGCTATGTTTTACCCATTTCCAGAGCCCATGACCTTCCCCTTTGAAAGAGGTCATTCAAATTGGTATGTTTAGAAAGGTCTTGCCATAAAGTATCGTTGGCCCAAGTTTGAAGACTGTGGCTTGAATAGTTTCCAAGAAAATGCTAACGTTGAAGTTTACCACGGACAGCCCATGGCTGATGGACGACCACTGACCCAGAAAGTACTCACTTTGCTTCGCATGTGAGCCAATAAATAAGCGAAGCCACCATAACTGTCTGAACATGTCTGCTCTATTTTTAAATCTCTTTTGCATATTGTGCAGAAAATCTTTTCAATTTCATGACGGAGAAGATTCAAGGTCAAAGAGTTGAAGCAGTATGAATATTTGCATATATATTTGAATATTTACTATAAAGTAAATCTCACCTTCAATGACAACCTGGTTTTGAGGCTTGGCCTTGAGGAATGGTCCGTCTCCTGTTGGCTTGGCCATCAATCCTGCTGGTGCTCCCTACAACAGAAGCATTTCATCAGACAATGACATTATCCCAAGTGATCATTATTAATCCGTGGTCCTTCTATCCATTTCTATCTGCAAGAGGTGTCAATTCTCAGCTGCAGGGGCTCATGAAAATTTATACCTCTTTCTAGCAAGCAGTGGCCTCATTTACACCCTGTACTCTTTGGGGGTCAAAACTACAACTGCTCTGTGAATGTGCTGTCTGAATTAATCAAATTTTGAAAGTGTTTCCTTAATGCCTCCTACACCTGACTGTGTTCATTTGTAAAAAATAATTCACGCCAGCTGCAGATTCAAAAATTAACATAGAGTGTTCATATTCTGGTAAGCCTACGGTAGTTTGGGCAATGTACTGTTAAATCCAGTGCATACTCTGAAAGTCCTGATTTTGCCTGAGAACTTGTCCATCTTCAGCCAAGTATGCAACATTTTTCTTTAGAACGGCTACTCCACTACACCCAGTAGCTACCAGCCATCTCTTTTTTCAGATAAATAAGCCCCTTCACTGCCAGTGGCTGAAATGATTTCACTGAAACTACTGAAAACAGATAGCCTGATAGATAAAAATAGCCATCTGAGGAACATGGACATGAAAGGAGCCAGCAAGAGGCAGATATATCCTTGTGAACCACATGTGCTGACAAATTCCAGCCCCATTTGCATCCCAGCAACAACTATTAAGAAAGCATGACGGGTTAACTGATGAGGGCATTGCCCCTTTAACCAAGGGTGGCATAGAAATAGTAACAGAGAGGCCTTCTAACATCTCTTTCTTTTGATTACAGACCTGACGTTTCTCTGTGGGGGAGTATAAGATAAAACCCTCTCTCTCCACACAAAACAGCTCACTTCTTTACACTTGTATGCATGCTGAGCACTATAAGCATAAAGTGTCACAGACAAATCGACTGGGATGGGTCCAACAGGGTTACGTGCCTTGGATCAGCCCTGGAGCATCTCACTTGGCACATTGCACTATCGTTGACAATGAAGACTGACTGCCCTTGCTGGAGCGTTAAGAAGATGACTGCACCTGTGATCTGTATGCACAAATGACAGTAAGACCATTTTTAGCAGGGCGAGTGGTTGTGGAAGGTATACGCAATGTGGTTCAGTATCGTTATACCAATTGGGTATAAGTATTGGAATGTATCGAACTATTATATATGGTAACCGTACTGGCCTTCACTTTACAGTCCATAAAACAGGACAGTGGGGTTCCAGAATATGTAGCACCCCTGCAATCATAATTTGGTATGTGTGAGATTGGAGTCTAATGAACATCCGAGCTATGTGAATAGGTGTGCACCCAACGCTGTGTGAGGAGCTAACTTTGGGTGAAAACCCTTGTATACAGGAGGATTGGGTAAATCGAAACACTTGTAACTATTATTTATTGGTCGAAAATGACATCTATAAATTAGAAACTTGGAGTATGTGACTTACTTAGTGTTACAAGTCCTACCAGGCTTATACATAAGCGTGTGTAGTGGTAGGTCCAACAAATTGCCCATTAACATCTGCCCCACAAGCGGGCATCTGGATAATTCAGCATGTATCCTTGTATAGGGAAAAAGCTTAACAACATATTTGGAAAAACCACTCCTTACTTCTGTCTACCGGTCTTGTAAAAATACAAGTGTAAGCTCAACTTGTTAGGCAAAAACTTCAATTTACTGGTCATCTTGTCGACCGGAGTCTCAACGTGGGGCACACCTGGCTAATGTTTACGCTTTCACAATTGGCTTAAGGGGTATTTTGTTATATAGGTCTCTGCTAAGAAACACAAACCTCAAAAAGAAATTGGCGTTGTGGTCTTGCGCAACATGCATATAAACCTTGGAGGTTGATTAATGATATCAAATCCGGTCTAAATAATAGAACAATTACTGAATCACATATAAAGCATTCTTGTTCATCGAGTGTAACGATCTACTCCCCAAATCCATTGACGCGCCGCCCCCAACCCCAACAACAACGACAACCAGAGAGCGATTCTACTGTGAGAGGTACCTCCCAGAATCAGCAAGACACAGCACTATCTTGTCCTATGTGGATTTTATAGAAAAGCCAGTTTGTAAGCTGGTGTGAGACTTGCTGCAACGTTCGCGTACTTTCACACCAATGTAGATAATTATCTTAATATTGACATTACCAGGTATACATTGGATCGGCTGATATTCACAGTGTTATTATTTGGCACCAACTATCGATGTATGGCGGGGAGGGGATTCTCAACGGCACCTATATATTTTGGGTTTACTGCGATTTGATACCGGAAGTCAACAATGTAAGGTGGTAAAAGAAACTTCCGGGATAGGCATTGAATATCCTCATACTCTTGTACTCATCGAAGCAGGGAAAGAATAAATGGCTGACAGCTCTGCATACAGATACTAATCAGAAAGGATCAATACTCTATGTCAGTATAAATACCCCGAGGCCCTGAAGAACAATCACGAACTTGCGAACAGTTGCGGGACGACATTGATCATGGTACTTGCAAGGAAATATGGAAAAAGTGACTCTGTTCAGCCTGGCCGAAGTCGCCGGGGACTGTTATGCCATTGATTAAGGAGGGTGGGGAAATACAGTCCTGCAGAGAAGGATCCAATACAACTGTTGCAACAAACATAACACCAGTGGCCCACATTAGCGCACATGACACATCCACCCTAGACTTTGGAAAATAATCTCGAACCACATCATAGATTGGAAAGCCAAAAAACTAGCAAAAACCCACCACACAACCCAGTTCTAGAACAATAAAAATTAAATACACTACGGTTAAGTGAGCCCAACTCCCTTACACCCTTGTACAGAGGAGGACCAGGCAGGCACGGGATCACACACCCAACCCCCCACACGGTTATCCTAAAGTCTCCACCCATTTGACGGGTATGGGAGTTTGAAAAAAACGCAAACTGAAGTGGTATGGGCATGTCACATGTTCAGCAGGGCTTGCCAAAACAATCCTGCAAGGGACTGTGCAAGGAGGACGAAGGAGAGGAAGACAGAGGAAATGATGGGAGGAGAATATCTCAGAGTGGACAGGACTGAGGCTGGGTGATACGCTAAGAATGGCAGAGAACAGAGAGGAATGGAGGGAGCTGGTTGCCAAGTCATCAGTGGTGCCCCAACGGTCGGCAAGACTACGGGATATAGATAGATAGATAGACAGATAGTGTTTATGTGCCAATGTAAATGCAGACACTTCACCATTGAATGTAACTCCCACAGTGGCAATGGAATTAAATATTTTCTGAAGTCAGAAAAAAATGGTAGACTCCTTGAGCATGAAGAATACAGATGCAAAAGCTTCCAACAGGAAGCATAAATCCTCAAAAGCCCTGCAACTTGTACCAGCTTGCATTAGCCACAGGGGTGAGCAGCATCATGTGCTTGGAAAGGAAATTAAGATATGCCATGAAAGATTACTGTAAGAGTGGCAGTTACATGCACAGGGGTGGGGTGGGGGGGGGGGGTGGGGGTGGGGGCGGGATCAACTTTTTTGTTTGGGAACTTCAATCTGACACGAAAAGCCCAAAGATGCCAGACCTTGCTTCCCCAGTCACCGAAAAAAAAAGGGGCGGGGGTGGGTGGTTGGGGTGGGACGCACGCTAAGCAAGCGTTGGTGGCACCTACACCTTCTGCCGCTTCTCCTCATCAACCACCAAAATACAGAAGAGTAGAAGGAGAAGGGGGGTCCTGGACCCCCCCCCCCCCACCCACCCACCTCTGTTTGAGACTGACATACAAGGAGGTCGAAAGAAAGTGGAAAAAAAAATAAAACAGTGGACGAAAGATGTAAAAATTAGAGTAAAAACAGCAACTTACCGCTTTGTCTGTGCTCATCTTGCCTGAAAATTGAAACAATACACCATGAAAAAAAATCTCATATAAATTAGCACATTCTACCAGTCCCGAGCTCTATCAAATTGCACAGGTCAATTTTTGGAAAAGCGGTGTTATTACAAACTACTGTCAGAACTATGAGTTAATTTCTTGAACTCATGATGAGTTAGACTTGCTTCGAGTTAGACTTATTATGATCTATATTCAATAACATTCAGCAATTGCCAGTTTCAGTGAGTAACAGTTTTAGAAAGACAATGACATACTACATAGTATCTACAAATGAGAATTAAATACATGTTAATGTTTCAGGCTCTACATGTTTAGCCCTTTGGCTGTCCATAACACTTTTAGCAGAGGTGATTCCTGCAGGAACCACCTCAGCAAAAAGCGTTATGGACAGCCAAAGGGATAGTTAGCCTTCATAAAGTAACAACATAATATAAAATAAGTAAATACAAAACACAGAATACATGTAAGCAATTCAGCTCACAGAGAGAGAAATCAGTCAAGCTCTGCTACACTGAATCTATGCCAGTAAAAGAAAAATATAATAAAAATTGCATCTGGTGTTTCATCAATTCCCTTAAAATTTCTGATTGTTCTGAAAATGTGTCCTGTAATCTGTAATTTTCAGACCTTATGTGTCTCGAGCTGTAAGGTTTAATGTAACAGACCAGGACAACAAATTTTTTTCAAAGAAAGCTGATCAATATTATATCAACTTTCCCTGGATTTAACGCTTTGACTGTCAGTAGCAACTTCGTGTGACAAAAAGTCACTAAAGACAGCCATGCAGAAATCATCATGACAAAAGTCAACAACCGACAGCCAAAGGGTTAATAAAAACATCTGACCATTATGTGGTAAGCAGTATCATGAATTTATTCTTTTTCCATCCTTTCCTATAGTACTTTCCACCTGTAAAGCTGAAATGAAAGTCTGTTGCGGGAGATTCAAACTCTAGAATGTGGTGTCAGAAGTCAGGCAAATTTTCTGCAAAGTATGCAGCCAACTCTTGACCCCCATGTGCATGCAGCCACCAGTGCTGTTTAGAAGGGGGTTAACCCCTTCACTGCTACTGATGATACTGCTTGGCGGAAGACACATCGTCTTTTCCGCTGTGTGAAGCAATGCTAAACTTTTCAACATAAGTTGATTTCAGTGTACAAAACTGACCCTTCAGGCATAGGAACCGGGGTAATTTATACTCCTTACACTATACTATAAAGTGCATGCAAAAAATATATCACTAACTACAGGTTGACTAATGACATGCTTGCATTATTAACATATCAAAAATCACTAAGCTGCAAAAGAAAATACCAGTGGCCAGTATATATGTACACGTAAATCATTCATCTGAAAATTAAGTGACAAGATAAATGAAGGATGATAGCAATAGCAGTTACAAACTCGTAACAAGAACCAAATTACTTACACCAGTTATTCACAAATAAAAAATTACAACACCAGGGAGGGATCCGTCAACTGCAGTAACATTAGACAATGGCACATATGATAATGAAGATATCAATATATGTATATAAAATACACCTTGTAGTGTACATTTACTGTTTATTGCTAAAACAGCGCTTACACACCCTCTTTTGTTCTAACTATACCTCCCTCCCCATAAAAACTTAAGGTAATGTATTGCTCAGTTTAAATAAAAATCCATGAATTAAAGTGTATGTGCAAAAATATGTACAGTATGAAAAGCAATTAAGTATATGTACACACATAAAATTATAAAAGTTGTATTAACTTAAAGTACTTACTGTCGCTGAGTGCAATTTCAGACTTTTCTTCTTCTCATTAGTACATTACAACCTGACAACCGGTAACTATACAACTCTATTGCTCAGCTTAACTGAACACTTGAACCATGCTGTTTTCACGTTTTGGTCCATTTAAAAGGAAAAAGGTCAAAACTGCAAACAACAGTAGCTTTGACTAATATAAAGTACAGTGTAGGTATTACTAGACCTATTAGTGTTTCATTTTTACTAGACCTATTAGTGTTTCATTTTCATTAAACTGGCATGACTGCCACAGAAAAATATTAACAGCTGCTGCCTTTGTCTGCCAGTAGTGCTTTCTGTCGAGGTTATTCCTGCAAGAATCATCTCGGCAAAAAGCGCTACAACAGCCAAAAGGTTCAATGCGACTTTGTTTACTGGAAGAAACTAGCCTCCGCCATTACACGAAGTTAATGTTTTTTATTCAGTGAAATCAGCATAGTGAAGTAGTAACCAATTGAGCGCGAGTCAACATGACGCGCTCACTTACCTTCGTCAGACCAATAGTCATCATCTCCGACGACCCCCTGGGGAGTGGTTAAGGCATCTGTATCGGCCTCATACCCGTCCTCCTCATCGTCCACCTTGTGTTCTTCCTCCGCTGACCACAGTGACAGTGGTCATTACAGACTGGGCAGTACACAGCCTACGTACCCTAACTCGTCCAGACAACCATGACAAATGCTCTCCCACATAGTTTCTGAACTTGTTTAATGTCAGTCTATGCCTCTACCAAATCCTGACTAAAAAGATTAACTCCCAAGAGCTTAAAATGCATAGGAATAACCAGTGAAGACACACACTTGGACAAAAACTATGTCCTTGTTCTTCGGAAGTGTGTCTCATCTTCGTTGGTTAGTACTATGCATTGACAATGCACTGTCATTTAACCCCCTTATGCATGCAACAACTGGTACCATAAACAGTGCAGACGCTGCATGCACAAGGGAGTTAATATTTGACACATCTCTGTAACCTGATTCAGCTTTACAAGTGTTTTATTCATCCCCACAGCAGGAAATTAGTTTTTCGACCCAAAACAAAATGTGAAATTCAAACACATTACAATGATCACTTTTCTTTTTCTGACACGTTTACAACCATATACCTGTGCTAGGGTGAATCCTATTTCTTCCCAAGTTATAATTCAGTAAATTTGTCTGATACAAATTTTGTAAAGTTGTGTCCACAAAGGTAGCATTTCTGATAGTATATGTAGACTTTTTAAAACTGTGTGGGAGATGTCCGCCATGGTTTTCCCACTATGAACTAAAGCATGCACTGTGTTCACTTGTGTGGTGTTAACCAGATTACACTAACGATATGTTATTATTTGAGCATCTTCAAGATGCCTGATACATATTTACACTACATTTCCATTACAATGGTGCCATTCTGTACAATTTTTAGGAGTATTCGCCAGATAGACCACTCGGGGAGTAAACTAAAGGTAAACTTCAATTCAAATGAGATGCAAAGGCATCTCATTTGAATAAAAGTGTACACGTGGCATACTCCCAAAGCGGGGCTATCTGGGGAGTACTCCAGCAAACAGCATGAGATGACAGCAACTGATGAACTGCTGAATGAATGGGACGGGCAATACAACAATACTTGTCCACAGCATTTTTTAACCTAAAACAAACTGACTCATATGATCAGTAATTTGTTTGTTCGTCTCTGACAAATGTCTTAACTTCAACAAATTTGGTGAAATACTCTTAAACGATCAACACATTTTTTCCACAATAGTGTCAGTTGTCACATTGTTACAGGTTAGATCTTGGCTTAGTTTTTCAGTTGCTTTGTTAGATCCTGGCACAGTTTTCTGTTGCTTAGTCGACTCCACCGCTAGGCAAGATAGCTTTTCAAAGAGTGTGTCAAAATATTACAGAACTTGTAAGCCAAATCAAGTTTGTAATTTTTCATCTTTGTTTTGTTATCACCATGTGATATGTTTAGAAGTCAATCCCTGAGACACAAAATGCCTTTCAAAGCTCTAAGAAATTACAAATACTATATCTTTTCCTTCATGTCTTTATTCAAAATCAGCCAATGCTCCAAATTTCTGAGGAATTCTAGCCACCAATACTGCTGATGGCTACGTGAACATAGAAACAAGCTTTCAATAGTTTCACAATTCTAAATTTTCACTGAATGTCATTGATTTTCAGTGATACATTTTGGCACACCCTTCCATGAACAATTAATGACAAATTATACTTTTAGTGAATCATACAATCTGCAATACATTTATTAATTATTACACGGCTACTGCAAAAGCTGCCAAAACCACTGTTATTTATTTTGAGTCACCCAAAGCCAAATTATCACAGAGATACTGATCATTACACTAATGGGTTTAAACCATGTTATGCCATGTACAGTTGTGAATGATTTTATGAGTCAGTACAGGGGTATTGAATACTCAGCACATTTTAGCAGACACGACTACTGTGCCCCTTAGTAGAGGGAGGAATCAAAATAATATGGAGTGTACGACCATATGATCACATCAACTTCATGAGGCTTTGACTGGTAGGTTGGTGAATTGGTCAGTGACAGTGTGCACCAGCATTTAGTGCTCGTTAGATACGGACATGTATAGGTGGGTCACCACTGGTAAAAGGTGGTAAATTCAGGTTAAACACCACATTGGAGTAAAGTGTGACACAGTGCTAGTGTTAGGCGGTCAACTCCTCTGCAACAATTCTCATCCCATATTATCCCATCCGTCTACCTTAACCCTTTGGCTGTCAAAAACACTCTTATTTTGTGGAGATTCCTGCAGGAATCACCTCGACAAAAAGCGCCAACAACAGCCAAACATTTCTGATCATTGGAAACATATTGATTATACCTCAATATAAGACAAAATATGAGACAAATTACACCCAAAGTCAGCCAAAATGGTGGAGATTCCACATATCTGAGAGTGACTCCAAAATTTTTTACACTTTGTTGCAGACGGGTTGACGCAGGCTATGGTACTACATTGCAGTGTCTATGAAGCCAGCGGGCTCTGAGTTGTGTGAGTTCAACACTAAGTGCAAGAAGACATCAAAAACAACTAAATTTCTTACCTCTCCTGCAGACAAGCATAAGAAGAATGCCGAAGACATTAGCCCTTTGACTGTCAATAGTGCTTTTTGTCCAGGTGATTCTTGCAAGAATCACCTCGACAAAAAGTGATATTGACAGTCAAAGGGTGAGATGTTCATGAGCAACACACGCTGCACAGCTCATGAGGATCTACCATTTGATGCCTCCTGATTGTGTACATCTGAGATTGTTTGACCATATACCATCAGAAGTTTCTGTCAGTGAAAGCCGTGAGACTATCACTCTTTTAATGACAGATAATCTTTCCCTTTTCTACTCTTGTTGATGCCTTCTTGCAAACTGTTTGAGGTTTCAATAAGTTACCACAGCTTTTTTAAATTCAGGTAAAAAAGTACAATGTATAGCTATGCTGTTACAATGGAAAAAAAGAAAAAGAAAAATAGCAGTCGTAGCTGTCATGTTCAAACAAAAATCGTGACAAGAAACCTCAAACAGTTATAAGTGTACTAATATATAGGCCAACAAAGTGTACACACCTTCTCACCAAATTGCTATATAAATTTGCAAATTTGACTCTGTGCACAAAGGTGTGGGTGGCAAATAAAATAAGCTAGCAAGGTTTAGTCAGCGGCTAGATTCAAAGGCAACCGTCATGTGAGTGTTGATGTGATACAACAATGCAGTTTCTTCGAGTGAATCCTTGCAAGCCAGGCACGCAGAGTGCACTCAAAGAAACCACAATATTGTACTATAGCATGTGGGGATTAAGGTGAACTGAAGAATCGCAATAATGTATCACATCAACACAATCATGTGATGGGTATCTTTGGCTAGATTAGAACGACACCTGTGGTGCTACAACATCTAATCCTTACCTTCCTCCAAGATGGTGGTGGGCTTTTTGGCGTAAGGCTTTTGGTTCTTACTGCGATTGACGGCCCCCTTGTCCTTAGGGTTGCCCGAGCGGCTGTCGCCATTGACAACCGAATCCTCGGGAGAGGAGGAGTGTTCCCTGACTGGCCCTTGTTTGCCCCCCGCACCCTTTTTCTTGCCAAGTTTACCTTCATCTTTTTTCTCGTCGTCCACCACGATGGAGGGGGCTGGTTGTTTGGTTGGCTCCTCTTTCTTCTTTGGCTCCTCCTTCTTCTGAGCTGGGGGCTCCTCTTTCTTTTTGGGTTCTTCCTTCTTCTGAGCAGGGGGTTCTTCCTTCTTTTTGGGCTCTTCTTTCTTCTGCACGGAAGGCTCTTCCACCTCTTTGGGCTCTTCCTTCTTCTGCGCTGGGGGTTCCTCTTTTTTCTTTGGCTCTTCCTTCTTCTGCCCTGGGGGTTCTTCCTTCTTTTGGGGCTCCTCCTTAGGTGCTAATGCTGCCGGCGGGGGAGCTGCATCTTTTTTCATGGGTTCTTCAACAGGTTTGGGTTCTTCTGGCTCTTTCTTGGGGGGCTCAGGTTGTTTCTGTGCTGCCTGTTTGCTCTGTGCCTGGATCTCCAGCTCTGCTGCTTGCTGCTCAGCTGTGGACCAAAGCAGGGGGTGGGGGGGGGGGGGGGACAAGGGGAAGGAGGACAGATGTTCAGGGTTCAAATCTCAAGCAGGAGAGACTACAGCTAACGCTAAAAACTAGCATATATTTTTTATTTTCCAGTGTAAACTCTTTCAGTTACACAGCTATGTCCTTCAGACATTAGTGTCTTATAATTCTTCTACATTCCGATTCCACAAATTTAAACAAATTTAAAAAAACATTAAACGTTTAGGGCTTAACGTCTTTTGTCCATCACAAAGGTGATTTAAAAGACAGGGCACTGAAAAGAGGTCTGTACAAATCTTGACCCCAGCTGGGTTCCAACCCATGACCTTTTGGTCGAGAGTCAAATGTACTACCAACTGAGCTACCTAGCTCCCAGAAGAAAAAAAAAAGAAAAAAAAAATGCCACTATTATAGGTCAGCCTCAGCATATAGCAGTACCTGGGAGTTAAACCATGTTATTTGCGATCACGTTACTGTAGTGCTGAATTTACATAAGCCATGATCCCGCTGTATACTGCAGCATGTAATACTGAGGCTGACCTTTAGTGTTATCTTTTTCTTCTGAAAGTAGGAAATGCAGTTCCTAGTGTTAGGAAACACAGAAGAAAAGGAACAGACTTGCTTCTGAAGGACATAGCCCCATAGTTAAAAGGGTATGTAAAGAAAAAAGAGTTAGGAGCACGGAAAATACAAAATCGTTTTTACATAGAAAAGATAACTGTAAACCATATCACTCACTAGCAACTAAAGCTACCATACATCTACTGAGTAGGGAACTATATCTGTGGGGGAAAAATGCACCATTCATGATCAGGATATTTTTAACAGGCATGGAGAATATGGAAGCAGTCAAAGCCTGCTTCAAAACTTTTACCAAAAGAAAATATAATTTTGGCCTGTGCTTTTATCATACTCAAGGATAAGAAACAAATCATACTTAGGGACAATGTGCAAAGCATTCTGAATTTTTCAAAGCAAAAAATGCTAATAGATCTGCATAGATTCAGGAACCTGTGACCAATTTTGTTCTTCAAGAAAGGGGTGCATAATGCATCCTGCAATCAAAATGCTGGGAATGATAAAATCTGTGCATGGCGCAGAGGGTCATCTGGCTGATGTCAACCTGGGCTGGCTTTTGCACATTTGTGACACGAGACATGCTCCAACCATGAGAAAAAGTCCGCTGGCCAACACTGAACTGAGATGGCCGGTGCACAGGCTATCTCAGCCTGATGTTGGCCAGTGAACTTTTTTCTCAATGGTGCAGTCTGTCTCAGTAAACATGATACCAAGTTGCAATAGAAGTGCATCTAAAAATCTGATATCACCAGTTCATCAGACCTCATCGCACATTAATCTCATACCTGTCAAGTCTCCCAATTTCAGCGGGAGACTCTTGACTTTACAACCCATCTACCGCTTTCTCCTGACCTCCCGATTTCTCCCACTTCCATGACTTTTCCTCGCGATTCTCCCAACTTGAGAAAATTTGAAAACTTTGAATGCGTATAGGGCTCGGGAAGTTCCCTGCGTTGCCTAGAAGCGTCGGGCGCCATCTTAAGAGGATACGATAATCTTCAGACAGTAACGAAGTAGTGTTTCAACACGTTTTTCTTCATGTTTCTTCCTCTTTGAAAACAAACAAAAACAGATTCTGGTTAGCGGTTTCCTACGGAGATGGCAAGACTTGCTGTTGTTGCCTATAGCACGTCAGTACTTTCCTGACATTGTCCTGACAGCGATTTCTCTATGAGCGCCTTAGTTGCATATCCTCTCAAGATGACGACGACGACTAGCGTGATGACGTCAGCTTCCCAAGCCCTATTCGTCGGCAGTTTTATTTTCTTTCAGCCATTTTGAAACGAAGGGAGATCACCCATGTGCTCCCATTATTTCTGGTACTTCCGGTTTTAATTGAGCAAAGAAACTGTCTGCTATTCCTCAAAAGACAAAGGCAAAATGTGGATAGATCTAGCAAAAGGGAATGGCGATTTAAAAAATTGTGGACAGTTACTATCAGATTTTACTAAGTAAAACGTGTGAAAGGCTTTTCAACAAAATATGCAGGACAAATTACCCAACAGCATGTCTTACTACAGGCATTTTTCTTTGTCTTTGGTCTTGTGGAGAGCCTATCCGAATGCAGGTAGCAGCAGGCAGACATATAAACTGCATGCATGTCTGTTCCAATCAGTTTAGAAGAATTTGAATGTCATGAATATAGGAAAATCGTTTCTAGTCTCAATATTGACATTTTCTGGGAAGAGTACCATAATTACCCTAAATATTCAACCGCTCCAAATATTTTACCATAGCCCATTTTCACAAATTTTCACCTAAACAAATCTTAAATATCTGATCACCACCCAAAATGCCATGTCCTCAAATATTTGACCACCACCCAAATTGCGCCTAAAATATTCATCTAACGCCCTTAAAAAATGAGGTTTAAAAATAAAAATGTCCGCTCGTGAAAGGCTGATTTCAGAATGATTACTGTAAATACAAGCCTGTCAACGAATCCTTGCATTCACGCCGCGCGAGCCCAGCATCACACAGTACGCAGATGTAGCCCGAAACCCATACCACGGAACTATTATTCATAGATTTAAATGTAGCCAAGGGTCGGCATACACTGTCATGATTTATTGCCAGTGCAGCGCAGTGCTTGAGATTTTCACGACAGCGGCACATTAACCGCAGGAAACTGAAGAGTAATGTGTCGCACTTTGCATCACAAAACGAATGTGTAGTGGCCCTGCGTCCTTACAACTGTGTTCTAAGAACCAAGTCGCAGTCCTGATTTTGAATGGCACAGTTCTATACAATGCTCAGGATGAAAATCTTACAATTAGGTCAGATTCACGGTGATAGGCCACACGAAGTCCCCTCCACCTATCATCATCATCATCAGTCCCTTGCCCGAACTGGGCGTTGGGGGGACTGAAAGGCAGCAGCAACAGACAGTGCTCTCCACTGAGTTCTATTTTGGGCGGTGGCAAGCAAGTCTGGCATCTCGAGTTCGGTCCATTCTTTTATGTTTGCGACCCAACTCTTTCTCTGACGACCTCGCCGACGACTTCCTTCGAGAGTGCCTTGGAGGATACTCTTGGACAAGGTGTTGTGTCGGGTCACGTGGCCAAACCAAGCAAGCTTGCGCCGTTTCACGGTTGCCAGAAGGGGTTCATGTGGGCCCACCAGGGAAGTGACGATGCTCCGTACATATTCGTTGGTCTTGTGCTCGCGGTACGAGATGCGGAGCAACTTCCTCAGGCACTTGTTCTCAAAGGCCTGGATTTTCTTTTCTGAGTCTGCAAGCAGTGTCCAAGTCTCACAGCCGTAGAGTAGAATAGACACTACGAGGGACTTGTAAAGCCTGTACTTGATGGTGAAGCTGATGGAGTTACTTCGCCATATCCTGTCCAGCCTGGCCATTGCGGATGTTGCTGTACCTATCCTGATACGGATCTCTGCTATGCAACTACCGCTCTCTTGGACAGGGTGGCTCCCAAGTACTTGAAGCTATTGACCTCTTCTAGCTTCTGGCCGTTCATGTGAATGTTGCTGCTGCTGTCGCTTGTGGTGTTGATCATCACTTTGCTTTTATCCGTACTGATCTCCATGCCATAAGACCCTGCGCTACTTGAAAGTTTGTCTGTCAGGTTTTGGAGCTCACTATTGCTGCCTGCCATGAGGTCAATGTCGTCTGCGAATCGAAGATTGCACAGGGATCTGCCACCAATAGAGATTGAAGTATGGTGGTCGTGGAGGGTTTCCTGCATGATCTTCTCCAGGAATATGTTGAAAAGGACAGGAGAGAGCAGGCATCCTTGACGGACACCGATCGTCGTCCTGAAGAACTCGCCTGACTGATTGTTCAGTAGAACCGCGCTGCAGGCGTTCTTGTAAAGCGCTTCTATCATTTGGATCAGTCCCTCCTCTATGTTGAACGATCTCATGACTTGCCAGAGTCCGTCGTGCCAGACGCGATCAAATGCTTTCCTGAAATCAATGAAGTTGTGGTAGAGTTCGCGCTGATGCCTGCGCAGATGTTTCTCGATCAGGACGCGGCAGTTGAAAATCTGCTCTACAGTGCTTCTTCCAACTCTGAAGCCAGCCTGTTCTTCTGCCAGCAGTTCCTCGGCGAAAGTTTTGAGGCGGTTGAGAATGATTCTAAGCATTACTTTGCTAGGGTGACTTATCAGACTGATAGTTCTGTAGTTCTGGCACTGTTTCAGGTTTCCTTTCTTGGGGAGCGGGATCACTAGAGACTGTGTCCATTCTACTGGCCATTTCTTTTGCTCCCAGATCTTTTGACAGAGTGTAGTGAGGACCTTCGTTGTTACTTCTCCTCCATGTTTCAACAGTTCAGCAGGTACGTTGTCTACACCTGGAGACTTTCCTCCCTTCAGGCCGCGTACGGCTGCTTCCACCTCTTCAGCTAACACTGGCAGGTCTTCAGCCTTCCTGGCCCCAGCCTGGTTGTTTTGGAGGATGCTGGTGTCTGGCTCAGCCTTGTAGTTATACAAGTCTCGGCAGTACTCAGTCCATCTGTTTAGTACAGCAGTGTTTTCCGTAAGGAGTTGGCCGGGCCGCTGCTGTCTTCGATGACTGTGGCTGTTCGCTGTTGAGTCTTAGTGAGGGTCCTTAGCGTTTCATAAGCCTTCTTGCTGTTGCCGTTTGCCATGCCCTCTTCCACGCTACAACACTGGTCTTCAATCCAATCTTCTTTGGCTTCTTTCATCCTCTTCCTGATCTTCTTGTTGACAAGTCTGTACTTGTTTGCTGATGTGAGGTCTTGGCCTCTCTTTTTCTTCCAGGCTCTCCTCTCATCACAGAGATCGAGGATGTCATCGGTGACCCAGGGCTGTTTGCGCTTCCTCTGCTTCCCCAGCACTTCTTCTGCTGTAGAAAGTAACACCTCTTTTATATTTCCAGCAAGGGTGTCTACGTCACAGTCCAAAGTAGCCAAGGCTGCAAATCTGCCTCCCACCTGGGCTTGGAAGAGCTCTTCTACTTCCGGGTCTTTTAGCTTCTGGAGGTCGAATCTGATGCGAGGGCTCTTGCTATCTCGTTTCAATGCCAGCTTCAACTTGAGGCTAGTAAGGACGAGGTTGTGGTCGCTGCCAATATCAGCGCCAGGCGGAAGGACCTCGTTTGTGCTTTGTTAATGCTGGATTTGAATCGTCGAGGCAGCAAGATGAAGTCAATCTGGTTATGGACCAGGCCTCCTGGCGATTGCCATGTCACTGTTCTTGACTTCTTGTGTGGATGGAGGGTATTAGCAACGGTGAGACGGTGACTCTGTGCGAACTCTAAAAGTCGCAGGCCTCTGTCGTTTGTTTCTCCAAGGCCAAACTTGCCAGCTGTTCCTGCCCATTGTTGGTAGGCGTCAGGGCCGATCTTTGCATTCCAGTCACCGAGGACAGTCAGAATGTCTTTCTTAGGTGTTTTCTTGATGATGTTGTCCAGTTGTTCGTAAAATTCTTCTAATTCTTCATCATCATGATCTGCTGTTGGAGCGTATACTTGAATGATAGTGATGTTGTGCGGTCGGGCGGAGATGCGGATGGAGATTAGTCTGCTTGACACGGGAGTGCAGCTGATGACAGTTCCAGCCACCTCTTTCCTTACGATAAAAGCTACGCCATGTTCGTGCTTGGTTTCTTTTCCGCTGAACCAGATTTTATGGCCTATACATGGCAGGTAATCGAGTATCATAGTCAACCTGTGTAACATAGAGCCATTAGGACATCAAGTTCCTATGAGCCCCTGCACTTTACAGATGCACCGCTGGACAATCTATGATTCATGGAGATGATGGGCAGTTCGCCTGTAGACTCTCGTGCCAAGAACTCAAGTGGGTGGCGGGGGTGGAAGGTGAAGACGGGGTCATGGCTGAATTGATTTTCCACAGGGGCAGGATGGCACATGATGTGACATAGCCTCTTATGTTACGCAGATAACGTTTGAACTATGCAAATTTAAAGAAAACGGTAAGAACAAGGTGATCATCACTCTTGGACTTAATTTATTTTAATTTTTTGTGGGTGTATAAATAATGATTTAGCTACTAAAATCGGGATCTGATTTAAACACACCCTCCCCCTTAGGGTACTACCATTTGGGACGAATAACGGCTGTTGGTGTTTGAACTCAAACAATGTAAAAACATGAACGAGTTGATCGGCGTGCCTGTGCATGGTAAAATTAGTGCCTCAAAATTTCGACCACGCCATCTCTCAGGTAATCAACTTTGTCAAAACTCCTAAATATTCGACCAGAGCTGAAAAATCGGAAAAAAGTGGTAGAATATTTAGAGTAATTAATTACAGTATCAGTGTTACTGGAGATGTGCTCTTTTTCTGCATGTTCTAGTTTTACTGTGTGCACATCAGATTCAGAATTAATTCAAACAAAATCACACTATTTTTATGGATTTCATCAAAAAATGAAATATTTAATGGTGTTGTGTGCATTCATTGTAAAAATGCAACAAACACACATATATACAAGTAATAATCTGAATATGTTTGCACACTTTTTATGCGACAGTTATTGCCAGCTGTAAGAAAACGCTGTGACGCCGCGAGAAAAAAAAGGCTGCAAAAAAATCAAGATTTCCCAATTTCAAAACTTGACAGGTATGCTAATGTCATAAAGACATGAAATTTGTATGTACACTTTTTCCATACAAAAACTCACAAGAGTACAAACCAGACTACAATTTCTAAATTTCTTCAGGACAATTAAGGTGCAAAGACTGACATCACAAGCAACTGAACTTACGTGTCACAACTTCCATCTTAGTCTGAAATGAGACAAGCAAGAAAAGAACATTTGAGGCACATGAACACAATCTATACAATGGAACAAACACATGCAGTTACTGCTGAAAATAGCTAATGAAACATTTTTGACAGAGCATGTATCCATAACATTTCGTGTAGTCAATTAATTATTTATTTACTTTTATAACTATCAAATGAACATACATGAACTCCATGAATAAGAGTTTGTACCAGTTTCTCCTTACCTTAGACTGCATGGAAATTTCCATTTCGGTTTTGCCTACTTGTTTGGTATCCTGCTTTGGCTCATCTTTAGGTTCTGCAGAAGAAAAATAAACACATGCATACATTCTTAAACTCTTCACTGCCAGGATGCAGCAACTCAACATCCAAATGCAAGAAGCTATACATACTAATGAGCCCCCGCATTTGCAGGGGCTCATGAGGATCTTTGCCTCTTGTTGGTCTTGTTCAAATTTGACAGATGGACTTTTTCTAGCAGCAAATTGTGATGGTTTTAGAGACATATTATAATTACTAGATCTATGCTAGCAATGAAGTCATTAAATGAACAAAATTGCTGTAGAGCAATCATGGGCACTTATTTGTAGCTTACAGATCTGGATCCATCACAAACACACGTACACACCTCTAGTGATTCATGTTTGAAATAAACTATATGCTCAACAGAGCTGCATGAACTCAAACACATGCAGACATACACACACAGCAATGTACAAAGGCAGAAAATGCAAAATAGATGAAAAAAAAGACAAAACCCTTAAGGCTCATGTGCATGTACAATCCACTTCTAACGCAAGTAAAAGGTTTGAAATCCATGTTTTCTGAAAATTCATGCATTTTTCACACTTTTGTCAATCTTTCATGACTGCTGACCTTTTTCGAGTATTGAACCAAAATTGTATGTATAGTCTTATCAGCTTCTGCCAAATTTGGCTGACAAGTTTTCCAAAAGAGCTGATAAGAGCTAAAATTAAACTTTTTTCATATCATTTACTGATCTCTTGTGACCTTTGACCTTTTCGAGGGGTCAACCAAATTAATATGCATAGGAAGGTCTTACCATCAGGTATCTCTGAACCAAGTTTGGGTCCGAAGTATTTGAGAAAAAAATCATCTTTTGTCAAAATATGGCTATTTGCTTACTATTTCCTGATCTCTTGTGACCCTTGACCCTTGCAAGGGGTCATCCAGATTAGTATGTATAGAAAGATCTTACCATCATGTATCTCTGTACCAAGTTTGGGTTTGAGGTTGTGAATAGTATTTGAGAAAAAACAAATGCTGTCAAAATGAAGCTATTTCCTGATCCCCTGTGACCTTGACCTTTGATTCAGATTCAGACAACTTTATTATCCAAACAAAAGAAATTATTTTGTGGTGGTCATTGTAAACAGACCAATAAACGGTAAAAGAGAGAAACAATATCACAACTTTAAAGTGCTACAATAAGATATATGACTGCTTTTCAAATTTGCACGAAATTTCAGACAGAAAGTTTAAAAACCATTCTATTCAAAATTTGTTGGAAACACTTTTATATGAATCCTAAAACACAGCAGCATGTATTATTTAAATATCCAACCTTAATGACTTGTAGTTTGGGAAATTAACAAATATATAAAAGATTCAGACAACTTTATTATCCAAACAAAAGAAATTATTTTGTGGTGGTCATTGTAAACAGACCAATAAACGGTAAAAGAGAGAAACAATATCACAACTTTAAAGTGCTACAATAAGATATATGACTGCTTTCAATGTTACATATTTTAAACATGATTTCCCCACAGAAACAGGAATCATATCTTGTTTGAAGTACTTGCAGTGCAACTAGTAGGTATGACATTTCAAAATGCCCAAACAAAAATTAACATTTGAAGTAAAGCAAATATGATTTTTAGGTAAATAACATGTATTATGTAAAATAAATTATATTTGGAAAACAGCAAAACTGGTAAAAACATAAATATGTGACTAACTGTTCTGCAGCATTTTTTTTAATGGTGAACTGATGTAAGATGATTTAAAGCATAAAAATATGTTGGGAATATATTGTATTTTCGTCCGAGTGAAAAGGTAAGATTTGTCCGTAACACGACCGACAGTCTAGTAACACAACTGACAGTCATCTTTGTCAGTCGTGTTGCAATTTACATCTGGTTCAATACATCACAATAAAGATACAGAATATCTTGTTGTTTCATAGCTTGCAACCTGTTCAGCTTAATTTACATCATCTTTAGGTGAAGCTTGCAGCGTGACCATTAGAAAACAAAGAATGAGCATACCCAAAGCTCTTCGTGTCGATGTGACATGACTAACATCAGCTGTTATTCGCATTACCATAGTTACTTACGGCTATAAAAACAAGCAAAGTTTGTAAATCCAACCGTATTTCTTCTTCGTCTTCTTTTTGTGGGAATATTCTGCCCGGAACTCGTCCTGAAGAACTCGCCTGGCTGATTGTTAAGTAGAACCGCGCTGCAGGCGTTCTTGTAAAGCGCTTCTATCATTTGGATCAGTCCCTCCTCTATGTTGAACGATCTCATGACTTGCCAGAGTCCGTCGTGCCAGACGCGATCAAATGCTTATGGCATGGAGATCAGTACGGATAAAAGCAAAGTGATGATCAACACCACAAGCGACAGCAGCAGCAATATTCACATGAATGGCCAGAAGCTAGAAGAGGTCAATAGCTTCAAGTACTTGGGAGCCACCCTGTCCAAAGACGGTAGTTGCATAGCAGAGATCCGTATCAGGATAGGTACAGCAACATCCGCAATGGCCAGGCTGGACAGGATATGGCGAAGTAACTCCATCAGCTTCACCATCAAGTACAGGCTTTACAAGTCCCTCGTAGTGTCTATTCTACTCTACGGCTGTGAGACTTGGACACTGCTTGCAGACTCAGAAAAGAAAATCCAGGCCTTTGAGAACAAGTGCCTGAGGAAGTTGCTCCGCATCTCGTACCGCGAGCACAAGACCAACGAATATGTACGGAGCATCGTCACTTCCCTGGTGGGCCCACATGAACCCCTTCTGGCAACTGTGAAACGGCGCAAGCTTGCTTGGTTTGGCCACGTGACCCGACACAACACCTTGTCCAAGACTATCCTCCAAGGCACTCTCGAAGGAAGTCGTCGGCGAGGTCGTCAGAGAAAGAGTTGGGTCGCAAACATAAAAGAATGGACCGAACTCGAGATGCCAGACTTGCTTGCCACCGCCCAAAATAGAACTCAGTGGAGAGCACTGTCTGTTGCTGCTGCCTTTCAGTCCCCCCAACGCCCAGTTTGGGCAAGGGACTGATGATGATGATGATGATGATTCTGCCCGGATTGAAGTGGTCCACCATGCACTTCTTGGTTCATGTGCGACAGCAAAGTAAGTCTATGAAATGGGCCAGTGGTCGTTTGTCCATCTTCTGTCATAAACTTTAATGATGGTATTTTCCATTCAAGCCACAGACTTTAAACTTGGCCGAAGCCAGACCTTTCTAAACGTACCAATTTTAGTGGCCTCTCTCAAAGGTCAGGGTCACATGGGATCAGGAAATACGTCAAAACTAGCAATATTTTGACAAAAGACCTTTTTGTCTCAAATACTACTTAGTACAAAGATACCTGATAGTAAGACCCTTCTATGCATACTAATTTGAATGACCCATCGGAAAGTTAATGGTAAAAGAGATCAAGAAATAGGTCATTTCTGACCAAAAAAAGTTTTTCTCAAATACTATTTTCAACTTCCATTCCAAACCTGGTACAGACATCCTGATGGTAGGATCCGTGTATGCATGCTAATTTGCATGATCCCTTGGAAAGGTCAAGGGTCACAAGAGATATACAAATGATGTGAAATTATTTTTTTTAACATTATAAGCATTTTTGCAAACATTTGTAGCCATATTTGGCCAAAAAGGGAGCTGATGATAAAAACTTTCTATGTATACTAATTTGGTTAACTGATTTTAAAGGTCAAGGGTAATGGGAGGTTGTCAAGAGTGTGCACAAAGTTGTTTTTTTTTCCGCAGGTTCAAAAGTCAGCCCTTTACTTAAAACAAGGTCACAAGGCCAAATAATTATGTGGATCGGGCATGCATGTGAGCCTTAAGGACTTTCATGTTTAATTTTTTAAGACCCCCTTGGCTGATTCGCAAATTGCAGGATCCAGAGTAAACTGGCTTGAGAAGCAGGCTTCAGTGAGATCAGTGCAAGAATTTTCTATTGTTCATACCAACAAATGTATCTGAACTTTTGGGGTGAAAAAGAAAGTTCCTGTCCTTTACTACTGCATGTGGAAGTAACTTTTCCTCCATCACTTTGGGTGCCTGGTGCAGTATTTCAGGCACAACATTATTGGGAATCCAGTTTTTATCTGTCATATTGCTTCTTGTTGACGTCCATATAATATCATATTGACTACTTATATAGCGCTTATCCTAAAGTAAGCTTTATGCACTTTACAAATAAAGGGTGGGGGTGGAGGGGGTCACAAAGCCAGAGAAACAAAGGATTCTACAATAAACATGCACACACACAGGCATGCACAAACACACACAAGTACATAATCATGAAAAACTAAGCTGCATTGGGGTATCGAACAGTTGGGTCTTAAGCACAGATTTAAAGGCATTGAATAGGGAAGAATATCTAAAGTCTATGGGTAGAGAGGTCCAGACAACTGGTCCAACGTGCGCAAAACAATGGTCACCTCTGGTTTTGTATTTTCAGAGCAGGACTCTGAGAAGGCACATGTCACTACTTGAATGGAGGGAGTGTGATGGAGTGTATATATAGTTTGAGTGTATAGGTATTCATTTTTGTTATTGTCATTACTTCCCTCTCATATAATATGTCATTATTTCTTTGTTCAAGGGCGTCAGAATACATGGCAAAGTTGTATAAGATCCTGGCTTGCGTTGTTTGTTGGTTTGGAAACCTTTTATCAAATGGTCTTCATTTAGACAGTAATCATATCAGAGTGAAGAGCAAGTTCATGTATGATCCGTGCTCTTATTTCTGCTGGCCTCTTATCGTGGCTGAACGCATAGACACCGCCACATGCAGGCAGGCAGTTTCCATATGCTTCTACTGACAAAGGGTATATCACATCTATAACTGGAATGTGCAACCGGAATATTGTTAAACTTTTATTCTCAACAGACAGCTAGGTTGTCCTGTTGAATGTTTCCAGGGACATCAGTAATGCCAACTCCAAGATCAATGTTCCTACACATTGGCAGTCTGCAAAACATCTCAGTGGTCTAAAAACTGCTGTTTCCTTGTAATATGTACTTGTGCTAAACGCCCAATCTCTTTTTCAATATTTGATCACGTAGGGTTGATTACTGTTTTGTCTTTCACGTCATCATCTTTCGTCTTCCGTTTGCATCTTTTATGTGCTAAAAAGAAATCACACAAGTCATGGTCAAAGCAGTCGTTTTGTGCACACGGGCAGTGAATATCTCTGCAGTTAATGTGTTCTGGTGTAACCGCAAGTATTTGGTGAAGTTTCATAGTGCAAGGAACTGTTCAAAACTGCCATTCATGTTCTCTGATAGTACGAGCTCTAAAGTAAAAAGAGTACTATCGTGATTGGAAATAGTTTGGGATCTATGAAACTCTAAATTTGTGAAAATGGTCGCTAGAGTCATTGTATCACATAAAAGGAACTTCATCAACCAGGCCAAAGTCAGTGACAAGCCTTTTCTGTCAGTCATGTTACGGTCCTGTCAGTCGTGCTATGAATTCCTCCTTAACACGACTGACTGTAACATGACTGACAAAAATCAGTTTAGGAACGAATGATTACTCGCCACATTGAGAGCAAAAGGAAAGTCTTGATCCATTTAACCCATATCATTCGGAATATACCAGTGTGTGAAATAAGTTTGACTAAAATGATTCAGGGGTAATGCCAGAATAGCTTGGTGCCTCTACACGCCAAGCTATTCTGGCATCACCCTTGAACTAAAGCCATGGTCTATATCCTTATCTGTAAGTACTATAATGTAGCTTGCATATGGCAGTGTACAAATTTGAAGCTTTAGCCTCAGTATGATATGGGTTAGCACTGAACCCCCAAACAGTTGCTGTCAAAATATTATTTGAAAATGTCAGGCCATTTACAAACAGAAATACAACGTAACACGACTGACATGCTTCCTTTGGACAATTGCAGCAGTCAAAAGATCAATAAATCTGTCTGTGATTTTGGCTGCACAAGTTGATGCAGAGGGAAAGTAGGTGACTCCTGGCAGAATTTCTTTTAGAAACAAGGGATCAATCATTATTTATATCTGATTTACTGTCATCGTAACATGACTGACAAAACAGTTACGGACATCAAAAAGTCTAAATTCAAAGTCCCTTCGTGACGCAAGGTTAATCTAAAAGCAGGAAATAAATTCACAAAGCAATTTTTTTCATATTTTGGGAATGATCTAATTCCATTTTGTTTGTTTTGAGAAGTATTGGAAACTTTAGGTACTTCCAAGAAGACAAGTGAACTTATTTCATTCAAAATCTACTGAAATAAAAGAAACATTTATCCAAGCTTTTTAGTAAGTTATTCCTAATATGTGAAAGAAAATACGAATTTTTGGTACAAGTAGAAGAGTGATAATGGCTGTAACATCCTTTTGAATTGTAAAGACAACTTTTTCACGCATTTTTGAAAAACAGCCATATAATAAATACTAGATCTCTCTACAATAATATAAACACACGCGCGAGGACACACACATGCACATACTCTCTCTCACACACACACGCACACACACACAAACACCTGTGCTGATTGCACGTTAAAACTGTACAGTCAATGAAAGTAGTTTACTGTTTAGAAAGGTCTTGCCAAAAAGTACCTGTGAGTGAATTTTGAAGATTGTGGCTTGAATAGTCTCCGGGAAAATGCTAATGATAAAGTTTACCATTGACGACGGCAGACAACGGACGGACAACCACTGGCCCAGAACATACTCATTTTTGTTTCGCACATGAGCCAAAAAAAGAGACTAACCTTTGATCTGCAGACTTGCCATGGATGAGGTGTTACCCCACTGGTTTTTCACAGTCACAGTGTAGTTACCAGCGTCCTCCGGAAACACCTCTGCAACAGAAACATTAACAAAGATTTGAATTTGCTGGAGAGGACAACTTGAAGACTGATGAAAAATATAGTTGATTTACATAAAAAGGATAACTTAACCACTTAACTGCTACCAATAATACCACTCAGTAGAAAAGATGCGTAGTTATACGTCTTTTTCACCAGACAGTATTATCTGTAACAGTCAACGGGTGAACAACATTTAAATCATGTAATTTCAAGCAAGTAAAAAAAAGCGAAAGCTCCTTGGGATGGTTCCTGCATTAGTTGGCTCGTATACGGCTGTGCATACTGTATGAAGACTCAATGTGTGATTTCAAATGTGTCAACAGTTTATTAACGAAAGCTCCTTAAGTTGATGCCAGCCTTAGCTGGCCTGCACAACAGCTGTGCACAGGCCAGTAAAGGCAGGCATCAGCTAAAGTACCTATTGTTCACTAGAGACAACTGCAGTTTCTCACCTGGAATGTAGAGGCGGCAGGTGCCTTTGTCATAGCTGATGCTGTAGATGTCAGAGGGTGTGATGGCTTTTCCGTCCTTGGTCCAGGACACCTCAACAGGCTCTGTCCCTGTTACCTTGGCCACAAAGTCCACCGCATCTCCGTCGTTTACATTCTAAGGTAAAGTGCAAAATAAATTTGTTTTATTATAGTGGTGTTTCAGTAGAGTTGATAGCTACATGAGATGCCTCTTGTATTTGAAACATTTACTCAGGGCATCTGAAAGATATTGTATGTACAATGTGCCAAACAAAACAAAGATTTTTCTTAACACATTAAGATCTGGCACACTATAAGAAATATGGAACATCATGACAGTTGGTGCCTGGATAGTTTGGTGCCTCAAGGCTGATCTGTACTCTGCTATTTACACACCACCTTTTGACTTTCATGAACCATGTCTCTCCTGAACAGCTCCCAAATTTCCATACCCCTATGTCTGCCTCCCCCCTTCACATGCTAATTAGTCAATAATGCAATTTTAGCCCCATCATTGCAATCTTTGTTACTTTAATGCCAAAACGCATAAGCCATCCAAGTAACATGCAAACAAAGTGATGCTGGCAAGAGGCATAGATCTTCATTAGCCCCCACAACTGGGGGTGCTCAGTGGTGACGGGGTTAAACCATGTACACTGACCTGTGGGTTCAACTTCTGCGTGATCTTCGGCCCCTCTCCTTTTGGTTTGGGCTTCAGAGCTGTAAACAGATGAACATTAGACTCTACATTTAAACAAATAAAATAACATTTGCATTTCGTTTCAGGATATCATTTTGGCACTCCCAATTTCACATGTGTTGATCTTCAGGCTGAAGGCCAGCCGTAAGATTCAAAGGCACAGGGCAGCACACATTTTGGATCTCCTAGTTTCATTTTTGTCTGTGACTACAAACACATTATTAGAGATATGATTTTGAAAATGGCAATGGACTCAGTTGTAAGGTCATGCACCCATAAAGATTCAACATTTAACCATTTAGCATTATTATTTCATTCCTATCCCAGCATGGTGGACAGATATTGCTGAGAGCTGACAATTTCTCACAAACATAATTCAAACCTGCGACGTTGAGCGTTGCCATGGAAGTTGTTTCTCCACCATTGTTCTTGATGATCAGCTTATAGGTACCAGAATCAGCATCTGTGAACTGCACATTCAACAAGCAACATTAACAACAACAATCGAGGTTATCTCTAAGTCAGAAGTGGACTATGAAGGACTAACACTTTGGCTGTCTGTAGCACTTTATCTCACGATGATTCCTGCAGGAATCATCATGACAAAGAGTGCTACAGACAGCCAAAGTTTTCACTCCCCCACAAGGACAATCATCTTGAGTCTGAGGATACAAACTGAGCAATCATATCTCATCAGCCAAAAAAACCCCTCTATTCCGCAAATACACAAACATGCACACACAATATTTACCATATTATGTATGCCGCCTTTAAGTAAGCCAGTAAATTTTGAGAGAAGTGAGATCTTCATTGCATTACAATGAAAACAATGCTTTTCTTAAAAATCGGCATAATTTGCCAAATCACAGCAGTTTGCTGGTCTGTTATTTCAGACCTTATGGCTTACAGTTACATGGCTCTAGGCCACAAAATTCCTAAATCAGAGACCAGCAAACATACATGTGCATGTATATGAATCCCAGCATTGGTGATCACCAACATCAGTTCATCACACAACCAGAACTCTTTGCAAATATTTCTTATTTACATAATATTTCTATAACATTTGCACAGCAATATTGGCTTACTGTTATAAGCTAACCATGCCAACATATCATCAATATGGTGCTGGATTTTGTATGTCCAACAATTATTACTTACATTTGGTATTTTGAGAGTAAGGTAGTACATTCCGCCCTCTGGCACCATCTCAATCTTCATGCGGCCACCCTCAGGAATGGGTTGGTTTCCAAAGTACCAGGCTCCAATGGGTGGAGATATGGAGGACACACACTGCTGGATGATGATCATGCCCCCATTGTCCTCCAGGCGAATGACTGGTTTACCTTGCGGCTGCGGTGGTGTTTCTTTAGGACTGAAAAACAGAAGAGAAAGCTGAAAACGTTTTGTTTGTAAAGACAAACTGTATTGATTGTGTGTTTGTGTGTGTGTTAGTTAGGGTTGGGTTTAAAGATACACATCTTTATGTTGCTTATCCGGATGTGACATGCCTTGAATGAGTTAACAGTACATTTAGCTCTTAAATTCTGGAACACAACAACGAAGCCAATGATGAAAAAGAGTGTTACAACTGATTTAAATTAGCTATGACTTATGCCAGGGGACGCAAATTATGCTATGAAATCTTTGTTAATTCAACACCAAAGAGCTCCAGCTCTGCAAGGGACATAGAAACAAAGTTGTGTCAGCAAGAAACATAGATGCTCATGAGCCCCAACAACTGCAGGAGCTCATGACTCTATGTCCCAGAACTAAATGACTTCCATTCTATGAATGAGTGAATTTTGGGGGCTTCAGAGTCAATCCCCAAACACATGTATGATACATGTATTACATTTCACTGATGCACTTAGAACATTTGCTAAACTCACGGCTCCAGGTTGATGGTGATGTTTGCATTGCCCTCTCCAAAGTCATTCTTGGCTGTCACCTTGTACTGACCTCCGTCATCCTTTGTGCAGTTCTGGAACATAACAATGAAGCCAATGATGAAAAAGTGTTACAACTGATTTTATTTGCTATGACTTATACCAGTGGATGCAGATTATGCTATGAAATCTTTGTTAATTCAACACCAAAGAGCCCCAGCTCTGCAAGGAACATAGAAACAAAGTTGTGTCAGCAAGAAGCATAGATGCTCATGAGCCCCCACATATGTCTCTTGCAGCTGGATTGTGTTCACTTTTTCTCGGCATTGAAGGCATCTGCTGTTTTCAAATTAAAACATCAGTGTACTCACCAAGATCTTGAGCTTGAGAGTGTAGTTGTCTCCCTCCTCGATGACAGAGGGGATGACACGGGAGGAGGCCTGGATTGGTGTAGTGCCCTTTATCCAGGTGATGGTGGGCTTGGGCTTGGCCGTACATTTACACACGATGATGATGCTCTTGCCCCCAGCATCCTGCGACACTTTGGGCTTCTCCGTGAATGTTGGAGCGATGCCGTCTCCCTTGGGCTTTTCTCCACCTAATAAAGATTTGAAATGAGAGAAAATTTTAAACACACAAATTCAAATTTTCCGAATTGCCAAGAAAATTAAACAAGAAAGGCAAAGCCCTTATGGCTCATGTGTGTGACCAATCCACATAATAAGTGTGACCTTTGTGACCTTGACCTTTCCAACAGGTCACAGAAATAAGCAAGTGCTCAAGTGTCTAAACAGAAGGAAAGGGTTAGCTTTTGTACCAGCAAAATCCAAGTTATCTCCAAATGTGTGAATTTGTCACAATTCTGTCAACCTAAATCCCTCTGTGACCCTTGACCTTTGTGAGGGGTTGACTAAATTAGTATGCATGGCATACGTTTATGCCAAATTTGATTGAAACGTTTACAAAAACTTTGATAAAAACTATATTTTTATCCAAAAAAAAGTCATTGATTTCTCACACACTTACTGACCTGCTGTGACCCTTGACCTTGCCTAGGGGTCATCCAAATTAGTATGCATAGAAAAGCCTTAACATCAGGGATCCCAATGCCAAGTTTGGGTTTGAAGTTGAAAATAGTACTTGAAAAAACTCAGTTTGTTTCAAAATATGGCTATTTTTTACCTATTTCAACCACTGACCTTTGTGAGGGGGCCACTAAATTAGTATGCATAAAAAGGTCTTATCATCAACTACCTTTGTGCCAAATCTAACTACCTTTGTGCCAAATCTGACTGAAAAGTTGGCTAAAACTGATAAAAACTACAATTCTATGAAAAAGTGGCATTTTTCACACATCTGCCAACCTCTTGTGACCTTTGAACTTTCCGAGAGGTCATCCAAATTAGTATGCATAGAAAGGTCTTACCATCAGGTATCTCTGTACCAAGTTTGGGTTTGAAGTTGAAAATAGTATTTGAGGAGTAACAATTTGTGTGAAAATATGGCTATTTTTACCCCTTTTTCTGGACTCCCTGTGACCTTGACCTTTGAGAGGTCATTGAAATTGGTATGTACAGAAAGGTTTTGCCACAAGGTGTCCATGGGCCAAGTTTTAAGTCTGTGGCTTAAATAGTCTCCGAGAAAATGCCAATGATAAAATTGACCAGGGATACCGGATAGACGCCGGATGGCCCATTAAATAGACTCACTTTTGCTATCACACTTGAGCAAAAAATAACAAGATGAGGATTTGATCCCAAAGTCTACCATATTGTTTGGAACTCAGATGCTTTTATCTTAGGAACATTCAGAGTTGTTCATATATTTAGGCTTATAATGCTGATCCATTTTCCTCCTCTCTAAGCCAACCTCTGATCAACACTGACACACGTCGGCGCACACAAATAAAGATGGTAACACAGCACGGCGCATTCTGTGGACTCGTGTCAATAGCGACAGGAATCCATCTCATTCTACTCTAACCCACCCTCTGATCCACACACACTAGACACACGGCGATTCCTTCCATTCATAAGCTCTGTGGTCTGGCGTAGCATAACTATTCTGAAGAAGAATAATAGCACGAGCAGTAAAATGACGTCACTTCAAGCTTCACGTCATGACATCATTAGTCCCACGACGCCATGTTCATAGTGATGACTCGATGTTATACGTCACACATTGCAGTACTAACATTTGACATATCAGAGGATCAACTTTGCAATTTTCTTGCTGATTTTAACCACTAGAGTACAGGTCACAATTTGACCTAACCCTACCCAATGGCCAGCACAAATAGCAGGCTTATGCAAACACTGTTTATGAAAAATCAGGTGGGTATTAATGAGAAGATAGCTTTTTTCATAAAAGAAAAATTAAGGTTATGTTAGCTGTTTTGACTTTGAAAAAGTGCTGCAAAAAAATTGTCTGATTTTCACACCTAGGGCATACAGGTCATAATTGACCTAATCATACCCGACAGCCGAGACAAACTGTAGGCTTATATGAAAAATTATGCGATTATTAATGGGAAGATTGTTTTTTAAGTCCCTTCTATTTACAGAAGATACTTTTTAGGATGGGTCAGGTGGGGCGAATTTAATAGCATGTCCATGATGTCAAAGGCGGGCAGGCTAAACCTCTAACAATTGAAGTAACAAGATAAAAATTACGTCATGTCTAGTTACGCTATCCTCGCTGCTGAACGTATAGTCCACAAGCTAGGAAGGTCTACCGTGCACCCCCCCCCCCCCCCCCAGTACTCAATAAGATGGGTTTCAAAGTGTTCCTTAGTATGTCCTGAGATGTTTAAGCCATGTTCCCCGAAAATCCTTAGGAACACACCAGAGATATAACCGATGGCGCAAGGGTACCCCCATTCACGCTCTTCGCATGTGCTAAAATGAGATTGAGAAACATTTTCCTCTAAATAAATCAGAATTCATTCCAGAAACCCACATCAGGCAATATTATGTCAAGGCACACCTTCTGCATCCTCTGCAAGAAACAGAATGAAAGAATATTGAATCTCTGGCTCACAGTTAAGGTATTTGTGCACCCAGTAAACGACCATTTCCGCGAAATCGCAAAAAAAGACAAAAATAATGTGTCAGATGCCTTCAGATATTTTCTATAGCACTGACAGTCCATTTTCAGGTTTACATCATTAAAACTGGATGTCACAATTATTATAAACTTGACTAGGTGATGCTGTGATCACTGTGAGTGCCACAGTGGTTGATTTTGTATCCCTACCCCCAAGTTGTAAAAATACACAAAATTAATTAGAAAAAATTGCTTACGTTATTCCATTTTATTTTGACCTCTCTTTACCTATTAAGTTTCAATAATGTGAGCATAAAGTGCAAGAAAATAAGTAAAGTCGGCATCCTTTACGGTACGTTCGTGGTGAATGATAACTTTTTCCCATTTAAAATTGCCGAATTGGGAAACGTACGTTGTTTCCGGTGCCCACAGAAATTTTGTACACAACCGATAGGTCTTTGTTAGGTTTTATTGGTTAGGATAGAGTACCACAGTTACTCCCAACCTGATTTTGTGATGCTATGATGCATTTAGGGGCCACAGTGGCTGAATCTGCTGCCCTACCCCCATTTTACCAGTACGCAAAGTAACGCAAAATAATCATAAAAATTGCTTACGTCATACTCCTCTGTTTAAATATTTTTTGTTGCCAGTTTTTTTTAAAGTATGTATATTGAGCATAACAAGTTGTGATCATTTCATTAATTTCAATGTAACCCATCAATTTAATTGTAACTATTTTTAACTGGCTGATCTTTTATGTGATATTTTACCTAGTGTAAGGCGGGTCTAGTAAGGTCTCCCCTTTTCCTTTCATTTATTTTCATCTAGAAATGTGTAAATATGAATGCGTAATAAAGTTTCATGGTTCCTAATAGCCAAAACAATGTTATCAAAATACTTAGTTTCCACATGTCGACCACGAGATCTCCACTTCCACCTTCTGCAACGTTCAATTTTTTATGGCCGTCTTTAAATATTATATTGTTCTGGATGCCAATAAGTGAGCTGTCAAGAAAAAGAAAAACAGAAGATAGTGGTAGAAAACCCTTTAAAATAGAAACAAATAACAACGTTTCGGATCAAAGATCCTTCCTCATTCATTCATTCATTCATTCAGTCCTCTCTGCGCCGTCTGGTGCTTGAGGCGACGGCAAGGGGATCCTTCCTCAGGTGACATGGAAACAAACGTAGAACAGAAAAGAACACCAGAAAGAAAAGACGTCATCCTGTATAGAGAGAATTTAGAATGACGTAAAAAAAAAAAAAAAAAAAAAAAAAAAAAAAATCGTTCGATCCGCCTCGGATACAACAACCAGGTTGGACGTCATTTCAACGAACCGCCTCATAGCCTCACACATTTCAGCATACGCATCCTTTGGCAAAATACATCCCACTTCATCCGCCGCAAAATGACAGAATCCTTTTTCGCGGACAGGCTTGGCACTTACCATCCGCGCGGCTTGAACATTCGCCCCTAGGGATGTATGCTCGGCCTGATGGGTAGTTGGTGCCAGGCTTGACCTCACTGTTGATACTGGATGCTACCTTTGAGTGTGTGTGTATGTGTGTGTGTGTGTGTGTGTGTGTGTGTGTGTGTGTGTGTGTGTGTGTGTGTGTGTGTGTGTGTGCATGTGCGTGAGCTGCAGTAGGCACGAGTGCATGCGAATGTATGCAGTGACGTGTATGTATATAGACGTAAGTTTTGTGCTACGTGTTTTGTGCATGTGTATTTGCGTCATTATGTGTGTGTGTGTGTGTGTGTGTGGGTTTTTTTTTTTTTTTTTTTTTTTTTTTTTACGTCATTCTAAATTCTCTCTATACAGGATGACGTCTTTTCTTTCTGGTGTTCTTTTCTGTTCTACGTTTGTTTCCATGTCACCTGAGGAAGGATCTTTGATCCGAAACGTTGTTATTTGTTTCTATTTTAAAGGGTTTTCTACCACTATCTTCTGTTTTTCTTTCACGTGAAACCCTAGCGGCAACAGTTTTACTACATGAGCTGTCAAGAGCTAGGCAGCATGTTTTCAGAGTTTGGTGTATAGGGGTGTGTCTTCTGGTCAGAACTGCCAGCAGACCGCTTCTGTGTATGGACATGTTTGGAGAATGTGCTAAGGAGACTGATTTTCTACGCCAAATTCGCATAGGGCTGTTTCCACATGACCCAATCCTTCGAGGTGAGTCCAGCAGGGTCCTTACGGTCTGTGAACATTTGTGAAAGTTGTTAAAAAATGACAAGGCTTTTTCAGGGCCCTGGAAAAGTCTGTCAATTTCAGTCCTTTTCCTTAAAGTCTGTGAAAGTTTGTACAGAATTACAACGTGCTGGCAGACTTTTGTCTACTTCTTTTTTTTCTTTCTCTCCCCCAATTTGTGACTATTCCATTGCGAACGATCATGCTGACGCTTGTTGCAAGTGATCTATATTTAGCTCTGATCATAAAGTGACTGCATGGCCTTTCTGCCGAACATTCTGATTGGTTGTTTACGCTTCTACCGAAGTCCGCCATTCGCTAAGCGTTCTTTTATTTTGGTATCTCTTCATGCATTAGGTATGGAAGCTTCAAATAATTGCTGATACAGAGTGATCTGATTAAAGTGTGTAAACCTTCAGGCTTCATTTTGGGTTTGTGAAACGTTCCTGCTTTTCTGTATGGACCCAGTCCAGAGTAATCAGTGCGTAGATGAAAGATGGTGGCCTGGCTCTCCCTGTTCAGCTTGTTGATGTCATCTGCCCACGGGCTGCAGCCGCCATGCTGCTGTTGCCAATCACTTTGTTGTTGTAGTGTCTCCATTCCCAGCTAGTCCAGAATGCACTGGAATCCACTGCAGCACTATTTTGTGGACATGGCATCCAGTCTATCTTGATCCTGGTGAGATCAGTGGATCAAGCTGCTGCCTTTCCCTAGCTAGTGCTCTGCTGCTGTGTTGAGCACCTGCAGATCTGTACGATAGTTGGAGCTGGTGCCACCAGCTGGTAAGGAAAGGGAGGTAGTAGTGCGGTCTGCACAACAGATTACACGCCACTTCCTTCATTCCGCACGGCATCTTGTGTGGTATCACAGCTGCTGTGAGGGTAGCACTTGTGCACAACCTCCAGCAAGATGGCTTTATGCAGTGCCGCGACCTTTGGCAAAGAGTCCTGGAACATTGTTTATGTTGTCTTGAAGGCTCTTTCGAGATGTCCAGGTATCTGAAGGGAGCTGTTCACACATCTTTGGGCTTGGTTCCAGGACGTCAGTGTTAGCCCTTTGCAGGACCTTCAGTTGGCGGTTCAGATTTGGGCGGTTCAGATTTGGACATTTCTGACGGTTCTTGGTCTGCTCCTGTAGTCCTCCATGCTGTCGGTGTTTAGTAAGTTTCTTCATCGTGTGTGCTGTTCTGCATTCCAGTGGCTCCAATGTCCTCCATTTCCTAAATTGGGGTGCTCCAGATGGCTCTAAGAATGTCACCGCATCATGAGAATGACCCATGTTCTGCATCTTGTCAAGCCTGGCTTTTTGGGTTTTGCAGGCAGTGTTTCATGTTGTCGATGTATCTTGGTACCGCACGACTGGTCTGACCGAGCAGGTGTTTGCTTGTGCCAGGATGCTGTAATTTGCGCCAATGTGGTCCCCACCAGTTTCTTCATCAGAGACTTTTTTGTTTTTTTTTGCAGCTCTAGCTTCCATGGCTTCAATGTGAGGCCTCCACATGAATCCAGGAATTTATTTGTTGCCAGTAAAGTTGGCCTGTCTGTCTTTGGTACTCGAAGGTCTCCAGTTTTGAGGTGACCTCTTCCGTCTGATTGAAAGAGATGGTCTAGCTCAGTTTGAGTGGCCTCTTTCAGTCCAGCTGCTGACTCTATAGTCAGCATCCTGGATTCTGGAGGATGCTATTTCTTTATGTTTTCTGGAGGATGCTATTTCTTTATGTTCTGCTGCGCTCCACACTGCAAAGTCATCCGCATGGAGGATGTTCGAGACGAACCTTGGTACTGTTGTACTGATGTCATTAATGTAGACCAAAAACAGCATTAGACACAACATCTCCCTGAGGTACACCTTCCCCGAGTTTGACAAGAGTGCTGAATGTGCAGACGATAGAAGCTTCAGCGGCAGCCCCTGTTAAGCATGCCTTAAATAAAAAGAATTACAATTAAATTGATGGGTCACATTGAAATTAATGAAATTATCACAAATGTTTATGCTCAATATGCATATTTTGTTAAGAAAACTGGCAACAAACATATTTAATCAGAGGAGCAATTGTTATGATCATTTTTCGTTCCTTTGCATACAGGTAAAATGGGGGTAGGGCAGCAGATTCAGCCACTGTGGCCCCTAAATGCATCACAGCATCATACAATCAGGTTGGGAGTAACTGTGGTACTCTTTCCTAAAAAATAAAACCTAAAAAAGACCTATCAGTTATATACAAAATTTCTGAGGGCATCGGAAACAACGTACGTTTCCCAATTCGGCAATTTTAAATGGGAAAAAGCTATCATTCACCACGAACATACCGTAAAGGATGCCGACTTTCCTTATTTTCTTGCACTTTATGCTCACATTATTGAAACTTAATAGGTAAAGAGAGGTCAAAATAAAATGGAATAACGTAAGCAATTTTTTCTAATTAATTTTGTGTATTTTTACAACTTGGGGGTAGGGATACAAAATAACCACTGTGGCACTCACAGTGATCACAGCATCACCTAGTCAAGTTTATAATAATTGTGACATCCTGTTTTAATGATGTAAACCTGAAAATGGATTGTCAGTGCTATAGAAAATGTCTGAAGGCATCTGACACATTATTTTTGTCTTTTTTTGCGATTTCGCGGAAATGGTCGTTTACTGGGTGCACAAATATCTTCACTGTGAGCCAGAGATTCAATATGTTTTCATTCTGTTTTTTGCAGAGGATGCAGAAGGTGTGCCTTGACATAATATTGCCTGATTTGGGTTTCTGGAATGAATTCTGATTTATTTAGAGGAAAATGTTTCTCAACCTCATTTTAGCACCTGCGAAGAGCGTGAATGGGGGTACCCTTGCGCCATCGGCTATATCTCTGGTGTGTTCCTAAGGATTTTCGGGGAACATGGCTTAAACATCTCAGGACATACTAAGGAACACTTTGAAACCCATCTTATTGAGTACTGGGGGGGGGGGGGGTGGGGGGGGGGGTGCACGGTAGACCTTCCTAGCTTATGGACTAGTACATTTGGCGCGAAGCGCCATATGTGCGTATGTATGTATATGCGTATGTAGGTGCATGCGTATATATGTAAACAAGAGAATCTCCGATATTTCTGTACACACAAGCTTGAAACTTGGCGAAATACTTTCTTAAGGTTGTAGGACACACCTGTTTCGCGCATCTTTTCTGCGCATTTAGATACCGCTATCTTGCGTCTGCCGTGACCTGAGACTAGAGGTCACCGAAAAAAAAACGCCGTACGGCAAGTCGTATTGCAAACAAGCTCAATTTATCGATAATTGACAAAAGATATATACTGTCTGAAATAGGTGTGTAAGCTGACTGTTTCTATGCATAAAATGTTGTGTTTCCTCAGAAATAAGATACTTTTGCATAAGTTGCGACAAGTCATCGAGCGTCAGTAGTAACGCATAACCATTTCTCAGAAGAAGAAAAAAAAAAAATGAACGGGCCGTATACGTGGCAGCCAGGAACACAACAAAATCTCCAGACAAGGTAAACTAAAGTAGAAAAAAGTTTTATGCACCGCCGTGAGATGTCACCTGCACGGCGTAAAACCCCAATAGCTAACTGTCCTTTTATGCATGGACATTCAGTTACAGCCTACCTGCAATGAAGAAGACTACATTTTATTGTGGGTTGACAGGGGCATGCATTCCATGTATGTCAGTCACCACCTAGAAGTAGAACATTTCCATACATTCTCAGAGAGCCTTTACTAATACGGTGGAAGGAATGTAGTCCACATTGTAGTGATATTAAACCAGTGCCAGTGCTTATTATTTAGGAAAACATACTGTGTGTAGTAAAAAGTCCTGCTAAGGGAGAATTTTGCATTACTAACTCAGTAACTGCTTTCAGTACTTAGTAACTTAGTTTTCTCATCCATTCTCTGTCTTATGAAGGCTATATTACAGATTAGGAGATAGGTCCAGCATTTTTTTAGTTCAAGGATGGTGCCCGAATAGCTTGGCGGATGAGACGCCAATGATTCATGTATCGACATGATTTATTATTAGCTCCGCATTCGTACTTGACATGCATACAAAACCTTCTGTTCAAGTGCCATAATGATCAACACGATTGATTGTGGGCGTATACGGCAAGACAAGACAAGACCACCCTTGAACTATCATAGTCACATTTATTTCAAGCAGTGGGTGTATCAGGATTAAAAGGGTTACCTAGTAAAACGCTACTTTGACTGAAACCCTAATATTTGTTAACTACCATTTTGGATGACCGTAGAATGTGTGAAAAATACAAATTTGACTAGTACAAAAGCAAGCCTTTATCATATATGTTGAGACTCGTGACACTTATTTCAGCTACCTCAACTTTTGGAAAGTTCACACAGGTTGTGAATCAGTTATGCGCATGAGGCGTACAGATGTGACTTTGCCATTGTTGTTTGTTCTTTGCGGTTTACACAGTTTTTGTCGCATTTATTTTGAAAGTAATAATCTGCCCCTGCATTTCATTCACGCAAAGTGAAATTGTCATGCTGCCGAACAACACAGTAATAATCATGTATTTCATTTCAGGCTAATACTGCTGTTGACCTCTCGCTGTGGAGTCTCAGTACTTTCACCCAGAGTACATACTTGCAAACAAGCGCAGAAGTATGACGTCTACACCAACTGACCAAGGTCACACTCACAGCGCAAGTGAAGTGAGGAAAGGTGACACTTATTCTCCTGGACTCAAGGTAAATCATACCAGTAGATCTGTGATGAGAATCAGGTGCAGAACACAACACAACTATGGTGTGAATGAACACATCATACTGTAATGCCTTCTTTCATTGGCTCATGTGCGAAGCAAGTGTAAGGCTATGTTCTGGGCCATTGGTCGTCCATGGTAAACTTTAATGTTGGCATTTTCTCGGAGACTATTCAAACCACAGTCTTCAAACGTAGCCGAAGGATACTTTGTGGCAAGACCTTTCTTACTCTTAGCCTACCAGTTTGAGTTCAGGCCAAGGGTCATGAGAAATCAAGAAATAGGTAAAAAAAAATAAAGACATATTTTGACAAAAGATATTTTTTCTCCAATACTATTCACAACTGTACATAAGCCAGCCCTTTACTTATGCTTAGACGCATGGCACTTAAATTTCAGTCACCTTTTGGAAAGGTCACACAGTTCAGATTAAGAAAATGATCAGTTTTAAATGCACACGAGCGATCCAGGCTTCACCATTCTTGTTTGTGGTGTTCACAGTTTATTTCACATTAGTTTGAAGGTAGTAATGTGTAAACTAAATGTAGGGACGAATTGGGGGGGGGGGGGGGGGGGGGGCCCCCCCCCCCCCCCCCCCCACCGGCCCCGAATTGTGCATGGCCCCACGAGCTCCTTAGCATCCGCGTTATCGCGGAATTGTTTATATTACAGCATTCTAAATGAACTTTAGAATTTTTTAGTGTGTGTACGGGTCCCGCATTTTTTGGGAAACAATAGGCGCACAGGCCTCTTTTCGTGTTTGTCCTTGCTAAACTACAACATTCTCAGAGAGAAAAAGAGAGATGAAATGAAACTTTATATTAAGAGAGAGAGAAAACAACAGCCTAGTGATAATAATGTGTAAAATGGTTATAACTAAATAGTGTATACACGGCCAAGTGAAGACACAGTCGTACTATCCGTGAACTGAAAAACTCGAAAAGCTTTTGGTCAGGGAGTCGCAGGAGCAAAAAAGGAGGGGAGGAAATACGGTCCCGGCTGGTTTGATATGTGCCAGATATCTCTCACGACAGCTTGATGATAACTGACTCGCACTCATACTTGCCGGAATTCAGGGACTTTTTTTTTCTCTGTCCGTTGAGTTATAGACTGTATAACAAAGTCCCTGTTTGTGGAGTTTGGAACCGACCCACCCTGAAATAAGATCAGAAGTGAAATTGCCATGCTGCCGAATAACACGATAATAAACATGTATTTCATTTCAGGTCAGTGCTGCTGTTGACGTCTCACTGCAGAGTCACGCCCAGAGGGTATACTTGCAAACAAGCACAGAAGTATGATGCCTACACCAAGAAGAGTCAAGAGCTAGTCAGGTCATGTTTGCTCAAAGGAGAAGGCCACAGCTAAAAGCAGGCAATTCCAGTTCCAGCGGATCAACTAAAGTGAGAGAAGGCACCACTTATTGTCCTGGACTCGAGGTAAAGCATACCGACTGATTTGTGAATAGAATCAGGTTCATAACAAAACACAACTGGTTGGGATAAACACATCACACTGTAATGCTTTCTTTTATGTTGAAGATGGTGTAGTAGTAGTACCAGCATTCTCAACAACACCGAATGCTAAAATCACTTGCTGTCAACAAGTGGCACCATATTGCATTTGATTTAAAAACTAGAGGGTTGGGCAAGTCTCTAAATACTGTCGTTTTCTTTAATAAGCACTTAGTGCATACAAAAAGACTAGAAATATCTGAATACTACCCATTTGGTCCAGTGTGTGCTGTTGCTAAACAGCAATGCGTTGTGTCCTGTTTGAGACAATTTCTGCAAGTTACACTTTGAATATTGATGCTGATTCTAGATATATGTATACACCCTTTGTGGTCATTTCAAGCTCAATGGCGTCTAATTTTTGGCGCAAGTGTGATAGCAAAAGTAAGTGTTTGTAATGGGTCGTCCGTCAACTGTCTGTTACCTGTGGGCAACTTTAACATTGGCATTTCCTCGAAGACTATGCAAGCCTCAGACTTCAAACTTGGCACAAGGGTACTTTGTGGTAAAATAATTCTAAACATACCAATTTCTGTGACCTTTCAAAGGTCATCTCAAGTAGTATTTTCAACTTCAAACTCAAACTTGCTATGGAGATACCACATGATAAGGGTGACAAAAGTTAGTTTCGGGTAGAGTTGTAGTTTTTATCAATGTTTTTGCAAACTTTTCAATAAAATTTGGCATGATGATAACACTTTTCTGTGCTACTAATGTAATCAGCCCCTCACAAAGGTCAAGGGTCACAGAGGGTTGACAAATGTGTGAAAAATGAAGGGATTTGGAAAAATACTCATGTTTCACTGACAAAATCCAGCCCTATACTTATGTTTAGACATTTTCAGAGACCTGTTGGAGGAGTCAAGCCAAGGTAAAAAAGGACAGACATATTATGTGGATTGGTCATACACGTGAACCATAAGGACATTGCCTTTCTTGTTCATGTTCTGACTACTGTCATATTATGCATGTATGTACTTTGTATAAATACTTGCAAATATGCACGCAATATGTGCATGTCAGAACTTTTTTTGATACAAAATTATCTTTTGCAGGTTGCGAAAGATGAGGGAATAAGAGTTCAGCGGGTACATCTCTCCGCGATGGCCAACCGACGAGAAGGCAAAGGCAGTGAACTGATTGTCCTGTGTAGGAGGGCAGACGTCCTGTTATTTTGATGTCCATCCACCAGGCTGGCCACTATGTCAAGGTTTTGGACAGTCACATCATTCGCAATGCAGCAAAAGCCTGTGCCTTACTGCCTGAGCTGGTGCATAGCCATATATTAGGAGCAGGGCAAGCAGGCTTTAGGCCTGGCTATTCAACTGCAGACACAACAGCAGTGGGGCAGTGACAACAAAGTGACAATGACAAAACTCGAGAAAATAGAAATAAAGAGGGAGTGTTTCCATAAGCCCGACATAGAAGCAGCGGGGCGACAAAATTGTAACGTGCAGTCGAGCAGTTCAGGGGCTATTGTACAGTGATGGGGGTGTGCTTTGTGTGTTTTCATATAACAATGTGACAAAGCGATTTGACACCCATGTTGTAATTTGTAGTGCAGTAAAAAGGTGAAAAATATCTGTATTTTGACCAAAAAGATGTTTTCTCAAGTATACACAACTTCAAACCCAGACTTGGTACAAGGTGGTAAGAACTTTTCATGCATACTAATTTCGTATGCATGAAAGGTCAGAAAGGTCAAGGGTCACAAGAAATCGGGAAATAGGTACAACATATCCATATATTGCCCAAAGATTTTTTTTCTCAAGTATTCCTAACTGTAACCCTAAACTTGGTAAAGAGATACCTGATGGTAAGACCTTCCTATGCATATTTATTTGGATGACCCCCTCAGAAAAGTTACTTTTTGTCACTCTCCTGTCATGTCGCGATTTGGAAATGCAGCTTAATATGTATTAGTTTTTGATTATCCAAAGAAAACCCCTTTACTGACAATGTGTTCATTTTTCGAAGACATTTCATCATATGAACAGGTCTTTATTGTGACAAGTTCCTAAATGCTGGCATACATCAGTCATTCAAAATATGTACTCCACAGCTGACACTTATGGGGTAGGAAACAGTGGTACAGATAGATTTTGTGCAGCATCGGTGTGAGACAAGGAGAAAACTTATCACTGCTCCGCTTTGCATGATTCCAAATGATATACAGGGCTCATTCTGAAAATGGTCAGTGGCCTCAGAGTATAAAACCCACGGGTCCTTTCTGAAGAGGGGATGTGCGGAAATATAGAAACGTGGGGATGTATATTTATGTCATTAAACCCTCAGCTTAAAATGTTGTGCAAATGTGGACTTGCTCAATGAAAAACGCAATACTTCTCAAGAGTGAGTTGACCATGCAGTTTTTGCATTACCCTCCAGCTGTCACAGCAGATTTAAGTGGTTGTTTGATAACTGATCATAGGCATATGATATGTACTGTACTTTGTGTTTGTTTTATTTTTTCTTCCACTGTCAATCTTTGACTTTACGCTGTGTGGCTTTACTTATCGTATCAGAATTGCTAACCACATGGTTCATTTCACAAGTTTTACAGATGTACTGTACATGACACACGCCTGCAAACAGAATGATCTGACTATGATCCGTGTCCATTTGTGATTGCTAAGGAACATGCGTACAGTGTAGTAATAAGGATAATATTTCATTTCTGAGCACATTCATGTAAGTTCTTTTGTGATATTTTTCATGCCCCAGCGGGTCCAAAATTAAATAAAGTAAACTGATGCCAACATTGTGTACAGGGTGCTATGCAGCAATCAGTTGTGACATGATAGCCTGCACCATGTTGAGTTTTTGGAGAGCAGCAATGGTATTGCTTGGATTACGGGCCAGCATGGTGCAGACTCTGTTGTAGACACTTTGCCAGCGTTATATGGTCGATTTTGTATCAAGAGCAGTACAGGTATTGTTTGGTGTGGATGCCTATATTATGCAGACTAGGTGACACAGTGCATTGTACCCTTGTTATTCAGTTGTTATGGTATTTTGTGTTGACATCAGCATTGTGCAGTGCAAGTTATGGGGCTTGAGACTGCATTTCACTTTGTTGTGCTGCAATTGGACACAGTGTGGTACTGGTAACAGTATTGTTTGATTTTCATGCCAACATTGTGCACAGTATCTGTGTAATGTAGTTTGGTACTGCATTTCACTGTTATTATGTTGTGGGATGTGCAATGTTGAATTATATCAGGACTACAGTGATGGTACATGGTCTCTCTCTCTCTCCCCCTCCCTCTCTCTATATAGTATATGAGCAAAATAATATATGTAGTGGAAGGCTCTAAATGATAAGTCTGTCATTCCTTCTCTCCTATCCCCCTTCTTTTATATACTGTGCAGTTGGCTCCCAAATAAATACCTCATGAGCAAGTGGTTGCCGGTGTCGGTCTCCGTTGGCATGCATACAACTAAAAATGACATCAGCTCCACTTTTCTCCCAAATAGCTTGTATACAGTCAGCACTTTGTCAATGTAAATGTGAATAATGTTACATGTAGTTGAAATATGTTCTGCAGTAAAGCTGTATTTTGAGGGGGAGCTGGGTGGCTCGGTGGTAGTGTAGTGTTTTTGTTTCCTTATAATTTGTAACCAAAAACTGCTGGGAAACTGAGATTCAGCTAGAGAGATAGGTACATCCACTACCAATCTGTTTACAAACATCTTTCAACCAGAGATGTTCATCGAGCTGCTTTCACGGAGACACCAAAGGAGCATGTAGCATTTCTTGCAGCAGGTATATTAAAACAAATTCACATCAATTAATATTTGTAGATGATGCCAGTAAAAATTATAAAAAAAAACTGTCTGTGACAACACTCTTTGGTGTGCTTTTTCATCAGTGAAGCTGTGAATGATTGAATGAATGTAAACATGCTCACACAATGCCTGGCTGAAAAAAATGAATGAACAAATGTACCGAGGTAACCAGTGTGCATTTTTATCCAAAACTGAATCCGGTTGTTTGGTTTATGGTTTAACATTCACATTACCACAGTGATGATAATCGCATATTTAAAAAAAAAAAAATAAAAAATAATGCGTTAATTTTTTTTTTTTATTTTTTTTTTTTTTTGCTTAGCGAAGTAGAAACTGTATGGGTTTCAAATGTGAGCAGGAAAAAAAAAAATATCGCCATCTACGGGACTCGAACCCTGGTCACTGCGTGGCAAAGAAAAATCCCTTACCACTGCACTAACTAAATTACTGAGAAACAGCTCGTGCATTTAATTACTTATAGATAAACGTTTTCATCCCGTATCTGCCGTTCTTGTTTGTTCCAGTTTACTGTCACAAATAGTAATCGAGGACTAGCAGTTTGGGCGTAGTTTGCAACAGTTTGGGCTTAGGTTTTCCCTTGTAAGTTTGGCATAGTCGTTTTCCCTTACCGGCTACGGCGGAGATATGATCTGCCGGAAGTCAGACATCGCTTGTATCCCTTATTGAATACGCACTCGAAAACGACCCAAAGTGCCCAATTTTGTGCGGGACCCCATATTTTCTTCATAATCAATGTGATAGTTATAACATAAAGTACGACTTTATCGAATAAAAAGGGCCTGAGCAATTGCCCAACATTGCAAACACTTGTAATGTTATTGATAACATCCGGGCAATTTGCGAATTTACAACATACATTTTTTTAGATTTCACTTAGAATTCCAATTATCAGAACACACTTTTTTTACGAGAAAATACTAACATACTTTATGAAGTGACCGAAATGTTTCTTTATCATTTTAACACACTATTCGATAAATTTTTATTGTGTTCTGAAATCGGCTATTTGCGTGTTTTTTCCTGTGGGGTACCTCAGAAAAACGGCTGTAACTTACAAATATGCCCGGGACCATGGGTCTTTCAGGGTGGCAATAGCCTCCAGACTCAATAAGGCTCTCAAAAAACCCTATAAGCGGCAGTTTTCAATTAAAAAATGTAGGTATAGTATACAACCTTAACCGGGTGGCCAAGAGAGCCTCCGAGCATATTGTAATTGAATGTCTCATTGAAGACATAAGAACAACCGTTTATAGGGAGTCGATTGACCCAGGTCAGAGTCCGTAATTTTTGTCATATTTACTTGAACTTTTGCATATACTATGAGCTAGTTTGGAGAAAGACACTGGACGAGTTCGTTAGCCAGCTTTGTATCCTTTGAACTTCTTTAGTAAAAATAATTCTTTTCATTAAAGAATTAAAACACTAAAAAAAAACTTCTAGAAAAAGTCAGACAGTGGCGGTGATGTAAAAAAGGCAACTCCATCACCACGCAGACACTGACATAACTCTAAATATGACGTCATTCTCTCTCGCAGCGCATGGCTCTCTCTCTCTCTCTCCTCTCTCTCTCTCTCTCTCTCTCTCTCTCTCTCTCTCTCTCTCTCTCTCTCTCTCTCTCTCTCTCTCTCTCTCTCTCTCTCACAAACATGCACGCATCTCCAGGAGGAATAGATCCTCATGCGCCCTCCATTTTCTCGCCAATGAGCATCTTAATAAAAAAAAATTTAAAAGGTCTCAAGATAATTCTTTTAGGGACAATATCATTCCTAGAATTTCAAGCTTGTCCGTCCTCAAACACGGGCTCTAGTCGCTGTCAAACACACACACACACACACACACACACACACACACACACACACACACACACACACACACACACACACACGTCAAAATTTAATCAGTTTAATCAGACATCTGTGAAACCCCCGTGACCTTGACCCGTGAGTTGACTAAATTAGTATACACAGGAAGGTCTTAATATCAGCTACCTTTGTGCCAAATTTGATTGAAAAGTTTCCAAAAATGTTGATAATAATTACAATTCTATCCAAAACTGACATTTTACACACATTTGCTGACCTCTTGTAACCCTTGACTTTTCTGAGGGGTCATCCAATTTAGCATGCATAGATAGGTCTTACCATGTACTAAGTTTGGGTTTGAAGTTGTAAATAGTAATTGAGAAAAAACATTTCTTGTCAAAATATGGCTATTTATGACCTATTTCCTGAGCTCTTGTGACCCTTGACCTTTATGATGGGTCATTCAAATTAGTATGCATCATCAGGTATCTCTGTACCAAGTTTGGGCTTGAAGTTGTGAATAGTATTTGAGAAAAAAACATCTTTGTCAAAATATGGCTATTTTTGACCCATTTCCTGAGCTCTTGTGATCCTTGACGTTTTCTAGGGATCAACCAAATTAGTATGCATAGAAAGGTCTTACCATCAAGTATTTTGTACCATGTTTGGGTTTGAAGTTGTGAATAGTATTTGAGAAAAAATAAATTATGTCAAAATATAGCTATTTTTTATATATTTCCTGATCCTGTGACCTTGACTTTTGTGAGAGGTCACTAAAATTGGTATGTTTAGGAAGGTCTTGCCACAAAGTATCCTTGGACCAAGTCTGTGGCTTGAATAGTCTCGGAGAAAATGCCAACATTAAAGTTTACCATGGACGATGGCGGACGGACGATAGATGATGGGCAGATGACCACTGGCCCAGAACATAGACTCACTTTTCCTTCACATGTGAGCCCAAAAATCAGGAGAAAATATAAAAAAAAGAATTGTTTATTCAAATTTTGCAGGTTGAAGAAAAATTTGAAAAATATTTGAGGGATGAAGGGATAATATAATAAAAATCAAATACAGCCCCAAACTGGGAGTGGTGTATTTAAATAACAAGGGGATCTTTCCCCATCTATTCAGATCTAACACACAACAAGATAATGGCCGACACTGATAGTTTCAGGGTGGAGCCAGTAAACTTGGTGTCTCAGCAACACCCTTGAATTACTATGGTCTTTCCAGCTCCTGAACCAATGTGAAACCATATACACTGTCATGCTTAATGCAGTCTCATGCCCTAACATGTGTTCTTCAAAATATTTTATGGTCATTAGCACTGTGATTAAAAAATAAAATAAAAAAAAAAATCATACAGGGGCCCAAATGACATTTTCTTTAGTATTGTCATCGTTCTAGTAATGCTTTCTGCACCCTTCATGTTGAGTTTTTTTTTTTTTTTTTTTTTATCTCAGTGCTAATGACCATAAAATATTATGAATAACAAATGTTATGGCATGAGGCTGCATTTAGTGTAATCAAGACCCGCGAGCACAGATCAGTCTCAGTTTGACTGTTTGGTGCAAAAATGGCTGCGTGGCCCTTCCAAATCTATGACCGTTTGTAACCCTTCAAACACGCACTTGGTTTTAAGGATGCAGATAAGAGAGACTATTTTGTCAAAACACAAAAATATGTATGCATACTTACATACTTTAAACGATAATAAGAAATGTTAGGAGAGCTTAGGCAGAGAAGGCATTTTGTCTAGTGAAGGGCTGGGACACTAGGGAGCGTAAAGAATTCATTGCTAACGCATTTTCATAGATTTGAAATTGCAGTGCATGCGAGTACTTCGACCTTAAGAATAAAATACCTGAGAAGTTGAGAGTGATGTTAGCATTGGATTCGCCAAGGTCGTTGGCTGCTGTGCACTTGTACGTCCCTCCGTCCTCTGGCTTGGGGTCCTACAACAAGAATATGTTGGAAAGTCAGTCTCCATAAGATCATTCTGTAATAACAATAAAAATCTTCATTCATATGACACATGGCACAATAGAGCATTAATTGCACAAAACATGCACTGGCCTGTGTTACTGCCCTGCCTTTGCTTTGAAAAGTGCATCTGCTAACCAGGGTGATAGCAGGTGGAATACGGAACAGAAAGTACTAAACCCTTTAGCTGTTGGTAGCGCTTTTTGTTGAGCTGATTCCTACACAAGAAAAATATTGACAAAAAGTGGTAATGACAGCCAAAGGGTTAAGTTTAAGATGAATCAATGTGATACAGGTTGCACTGGGCTCTCACATATTATAATAATTCAACCTACCTTGATCTGCAAAACGGCAGAGTAGAGATCGGCCCCGCCGGCATCTCGCTGCAGGGTGATGGTGTAGCGGCCTCCCGCCCCCACCTCTGTGGTGTCGCGGAACCAGCGGATCTGGGGTGTGGGGTTAGCCTCCAGCAGGCAGGTCATGATCAGCAGGTTCTGCTGCTGCTTGATGGTGGGCTTCTGGGTGAAGTGGGGCGCCTTGCCTTGTTGGAGTCTGAAAAGTGTTACAGTGGGTGATAACATTTTTAACAAATTAAACAACAAGGGTGATGAAAGCCTAAAAAATAGCCAGTGAAGCTGCCAAGATTCAAAAGTTAGTAGCCCGAGACAAAGTTCAGTTGACTGTCAAATCAAAATGTTCTGAGCTCAACATTTTGAGACCACCCATCAGGTTGCTGTTTACTGAGTTTCAAGTCAACTGAAGCACTTCTGAGTACCATGGACGACCCTTTACAGCACCCTTGAAAAGGCATACAAATCAATCAGAAAACAATATGTGCTTTTAGAGTCTTTGACAAAAGGAACAAGGATGCAAATAAAAAGAACATGTAAGGTATAAGAGAAAAATAAAGAGAGATACATTATGTGTAAGTTTATCATTTCGTGAATGCACGAAGGCAAAACAGTACCCACACCTTCATGCACAAGAGGGCTAATACATGTGTGCTGATCTGTGATTTTGGACCCTACAGCCTGAGGCAGCACTCACTACGAATCCTTAATTACCATTTTTACTTAAATCATGTATGATGTACAAAATTTAGAATGCAAGCCAACCTTCTTAGTGTAAGCAGTACCACCATGAAAAGTGCACTATCCTGCAAACTTATGGGCACCAAATTTCGGACACAGCTAGCCGTCAATACCCTATTGGTAAAACCAGTCGGATGTCTTCAAGATTTCGCCATGGAACCATTAAAAAAAAAATCGTTTGTGACGTCATCTTTTGAATGACCATTTTACCCCCATTACTTTTCGACCACAGCTAAATTGTGTCATTTGGAAATTACGGACACCTTTTGATTAGTTTGATTATAGTGAAAATTGACTGTGATTGCTGACATGAATACTAATGACGCATGGCCGCCATTTTCAAGATGGCTCCCACACACCTTATGTTTTTTTATAGTTTGGGTTAGTTATTTGGGTTTAACGCCGAGCAAGCAACTAAGGCCATCTCACGGCGGGAAGGGTAAAAATCTGGTCAGCCAGACTAAAAGAAAGGTCTTAAGACATGATGTAAATATATACCTTAAAAATATGTCAGGCTAAAATGTCGCACAAGTCTTTAAAGAAAACGTCGAAAGACTCTCAAAAAGGTCAAAATAATAGAAACATCATAATCTATAAACGCTCAAATCTTATTAAAAAATATGGCACTCCCTCAGAAAACTGAAGATCTTGTCCGGGGGCACATCCCGGAACAAAACCTACAAGGAGTCTGCCGTGAAATGTTTATACCTTGTGTCAATTAGATCAGCACAAGACAACAAAAAGTGTTGAACAGAGTACTGCTCGTCGCAGGCATAACACCATGGACGCTCCTCCTGTTTAAGTAAATAAGAGTGCGTAACATACGTGTGGCCGATGTGGAGCCGAGCCAGGACAGTCTTCTCACGGCGGCTGCCGCAGCGATAAGGTAGACCGTCGGACAACTTAGGAAGGGCTTCATGCAGCTTGTTAGCTTCCTCTTTGTCCCACTCGGACTGCCACTCACGGGCTATGTACGCACTAGCCACATGTCTAAAATCACTATAAACAGTCTGTGTGTCAGGGACAGGGTCATTGCGGGCATCGTTGGCAGCAGAATCTGCGATCCTGTTGCCTTCGATGCCCACGCACCCAAATAAAAATGATGTCATAATATTCCTTCATCAAGTCCGCATGGAGCTCTCTGATCTGCACCAGCAGTGGGTGGTCATTTCCCGTGCCCTGAAGGGCCTGCAGGGCAGAAAGAGAGTCAGACAGAATCAGGAAGTTCCTTTCTCTAGATCGATAAGCATGCCTGAGTGCCAGCAGAACAGCCTGCAGTTCCGCACTAAATACAGATCTGGGAGGCGGTGCTTAAATGGGCGTCTAGGATGGCGAGAGGACACTGCGGCCGCAGCCACTCTCCCATCCTCAGACTTTGACCCATCGGTATAGATACAACAATAGCCAGGAAAAATTCAAAGCAGTTCATTGAGGCTCTGTTGGTATATGGCTGGTGGAGTAGAGTCTTTCTTGTGGGCAGTCAAGTCCAGCAAGATCTCAGGAACTGGTAAGAGCCAAGGTGGAGTGATGTGTTGCAGGGATTCCGAAACTCTGTCCAGGTCCAATCCGGCCGCCTGCTGATGAGGTCGGACACGGAAAGAAAGTGGACGGACAACTCCCGGATGGGTATCGTAAATCTCTGCAAACGATGGTTTAAAAACACAATCATAGGCAGGATTGTCTGGATGGGCCTTCAGTTTCAAAACGTAGCTGAGCATGAGGCGGATGCGGCGGAGCTTGAGAGAAGGCTCCCCTGCCTCGGCATACAGACTAGGAACTGGAGACGTCCTGAAGGCCCCAAGACCTATCCGCAGACCCTGATGGTGAATTGTGTTCAGACGCTGTAGCACAGACTTGGAAGCCGTAATCAATTTGGACCGAACAAGGGCCCGGTACAGACGAAGAAAGACAGTACGGTCCGCACCCCAGTCAGTACGACCGACGACACGAAGAATGTCGAGAGCCTTCTGACAAGAGGTTCTAAGGTAATTAATATGGTTGCGGAAGGTAAGTCTTTTGTAAAAAAAATGACCCCCAGAAACTTTGCCTCCTCGGCCACCTTAATTGGCACTCCAGCAATGCTCAGGCTAGGTTCTGGAAAAAATTTCGTCTGGTTAGTAAAATGCACACAGACAGTCTTGGAGGGCGAGAACTTGAATCCATTGAGAGACACCCACCGCTGGATGCGATCAACGCACAGCTGCAAGCGCCTCTCAAGGGACGCAAGTCCTCGACCACGTGCGCACAAAGCAAAGTCGTCAACAAACAAAGAGCATTCAGAATCATCCTTGACGGCCTTTACAATGTTATTAATTTTAATACTAAATAGAACAGGAGATAGAATGCTGCCCTGTGGGACACCCATCTCCTGTTCAAAGGAGTCGGAAAGGGAGGAGCCCACACGGACATGGAACGACCGGTTAGTAAAAAAATTGTGAATAAAAACGGGCAGGTGCCCTTTAAAACCCATGTCCAACAAGTCAGACATTATGCCATACTTCCAGGTAGTGTCATATGCCTTCTCAAGATCGAAGAAAATTGCATAGACATGCTGCTTGTTGACAAAAGCATCTCGAATAAATGATTCAAAGCGGACTAAATGGTCAGTTGTACTACGGAAGCGCCGGAAACCGCACTGGAGGTCTGTGAGGAGACCCTGTGACTCAAGATGCCACACCAGGCAGGCGTTGACCAGGCGCTCCATAGTTTTACATAAACATGATGTCAAAGCGATAGGCCTGTAGTTGCCCGGGTCGGAAGGATCCTTACCCGGCTTGGGGATCGGTACAACCACAGCCTGGCGCAAAGACGGCGGAAATGACCAGTTCTCCAGATATGGTTAAAGGCCTTGAGAAGTACAAGGAGTGACCTCTCAGGCAGATGCGTTAGGAATTGATAGTGGATGGTATCTAAGCCAGCAGCAGAGTCATTACATTTCTGCAAGGCTTGCTGCAATTCTGATAATGTAAAAGGGGAATTATAGTCTTCTGAGTTATCAGACTTAAAATCACAAATACGGGACTCTCGCTTCTCCTTCTCTCTCTGGAAGAAGGGCGAATAATGCTCTGTTGAAGAATTATGGGCAATGGTGGAGGCAAGCAAATTGGCCACAGCTTTTTTATCTGTGACCAAGCTGGCACCATCTCTAAGATGGCCGACAGAAGCCGAGCAACCCCTGCCCCTAATTCCTCGAACAGCCCTCCATACTTTCTGGGACGGAGTCCGAGAAGTTAAAGATGAGACGAAGCGTCTCCAGGAAAAACGGCGTTCACGTTTAAAAATGTAACAGGCTTTCGCCCTCTGTCTTTTAAAGGTTAAAATATTCACTTGCGACGGAGTACGGAAAGCACGTCGCTGAGCAGATTTGCGCGCTTTTTGGGCCTTGCGGCACTCCTCATTGAACCATGGTACTCTCGGCTTCCGAGGGACTGATGCGGAAGTTTTAGGGATGGTTTCACCCGCTACGTCCAACAAAATAGTAGTAAAAGAAGAAACAGGTTCTTCAGCTGACATGACCACCTCCTCTGTAATACGAGACTGACAGAGGGAGGCGAACAGAGGCCAGTTAGTTTTCTTGATATTCCAGCGCCCCACCGGCGGATCCTCCTCACAGCTGACCGATGACAGGACTACTGGGAAGTGGTCACTACCACACAGGTCGTCGTGAACCTTCCAGTCAAAGTCCAGCATGAGAGAAGGATCGCACACAGTGAGGTCTAGAACAGAACTAGATCCTGAACCTGAGTTAGAGTATGTAGGTGAGCCATCGTTAAAGACACATAGGTTAAGTTGAGAAAAAACATCTTCTAACATCTGACCTCTGCCATCATAGTGGTCACTACCCCAAAGGTGAGCGTGACCGTTAAAATCCCCCATGAGAATAAAGGGAGGGGGCAGTTGATCTACTAAATTAAAAAAATCATTATTACAGACCCGCAGGGATGGTGGCAGGTAAATACTGCATATGGTTATGGTCTTCTTCAAGGTAACCCGAGCTGCGACAGCCTGAAGACAGGTGTCGATGCTACATAAAATTTGGCTACTAATGAGAAGAGCCACTCCACCCGAGCGCCTCTCCGAATCAGAGCCTTTATGTATAACGTTAAAACCATTAAAGGACACAGGATCAGAAGTCTTCAGGTAAGTCTCCTGAAGAGATATTACTGAGGGGTTATAGCACTTGACTAAAAGACATAATTCCTCAAAGTTAGCTTGAAAACCACGACAATTCCACTGAAGCAGAGAGTCCATGATTATGTTTTATCTGGGGGTGCGGAGTTTTTCCCCCCTTTTTCCTTTGCCTTGGAAGGAGTTGGAGAAACAGAGGGGGGCCGGCTCCCGGGCCTCCTCTGGTTCTTAGGAGATGAAGGGGGTGGAGCTGCCGCAGCATCGGCAACGACAACTTCCACTCCCTCCATCTGCTCCTCCAATGCAGCATATTTGTTTTGAAGGGGGACATAAGTGTTCCCCTTCTGGGCCCGTGCGCACGGCGGTCCCATAGATTTCTTAGACTTCTGGTCCTGGGCAGCGGTCCTGCCGCTAGAGTTAGCGGCCTTAGAAGGCTGACCAGAGCCAGAAACCTTTGGCGTTGACAAACTAGCAGGTTTGGGTGGGGGCTGAGGCTTAGGAGCAGCAGAAGGCGGTGCCACCGGACCGGTAGCGTCCGCCCTCTGCGCTCCCTGGCTCCTCGTCACCACCGGAGGAGGGTTACTCTCCAGGGGCGAGAGGATCCGAGGCTCCGCCCCCAACCAAGAAGTTGGGGTTTGACAAGAGAAGTCTTAGGTGGGGCGCTTGCCTGCCACCGCAGCACTGAAAGTATACACAAAGTTGTTATATGAGTTTGGCGCAGCCTCAGCTGCACCAGGGCCATCAACCAGTTTTTTGGCGTCCGCAAAGGACAGCCCCTTCTCCACACGCACCTGCTGAATCCTGCACTCGGAGATCCAACGAGGGCACTTCTTGTCCGAAGCCATATGCGCCCCCTGGCAATTCACACACAGGGGGATGGCTGTGCAGGACTCAGCAGAGTGGCCGGGCTTAGTGCAACGGGCGCATAGAGCCTCTGCCTGGCGGCATGTCTTCTGCCCATGGCCATACTTTTGGCACTTAAAGCACCGGAGGGGGAGAGGGACGTACTTTTTCACTTTTAGGGAGTAGTAACCTCCCCAGATGGTAGTAGGAGCTGTGGGGGTGCCAAACGTCAGGATGATGGTAGGGAGACGGATCTCCCTACCACCTCGTTTGGAAATGAAGCGCCTGACGTAGGTCACCCCCTGTGACTTAAGGTTCCGTACAAGTTCATCTTCAGATAGTTCGGCCAATGCTTGATCTTTAATCACTCCTCTAGAGGAATTCATTGTTTTGTGGGGAGTGACTTCCACTGGAGTGTCTCCGATGGAGGAGAGCTTCAGTAGCCCATTGGAGTGTGCCCGGGTACGGCACTCTACCAGCAAGTCACCAGACCTGAGGCGCTGGGCCTCAGGCCTGCCAACACGGCTCCTGAGGGTCTCCCCTACCAGGAAAGGGTGCAGCTTGGAAACAGGCTTCTCTTTGACTTTGCTGTGGATAATGAGAAAGCGAGGCCAGGCGGCTGATGCCTGAGGTGTCGCTTCCTCACAGTCAGAGTCACTATCGTTCTCAATGACAATGTCAGCGGCTATGTGCCGCTTTTTGGTGCCAGTTTTGTTTTTTTGATATTTTCCATATTATAGTATGATAGATATTCATCCCCCAGGGGTCCCCGCCCGCCACCGAGCCCAACAAGGGAAAGTGCAATTGTCGGCGGGTCTCCAGCCGACGCACAATGGAGACTGCCCGAAAGATATACTCAAGGGGGTAAACCCGATTGAACCGTTTGAGCCACCGCCTTCTATCACACTGTTGAATGCAGGGGAATACTGGCGTAAAGCACCTAATCAGCATCAGAGGCTATAGCATGGTGCTCCGTATAACAACCCGCATGTCAACAGGGGGATAAGGCTCGACGTGACAAGAGCCGATTGACTAGGCCGGTACGACTAGCCTCCCGTTTAGGCAGAAGTCAAGGCCAAAGTGGAGTGTTTCAGCCACCAGGATCCTCTTCTCCCCCGACACGGGTCTCCAAGCACGGCAAACACTTGGGATCCAAAGGACCAAAAGCTCACGCGTATTTTTAAGGACCAATCCAACATCCTTAAAAACCGGACCAGTGAAAAAGACTGAACAACATATCTGCTGACATCAAGTCCTAATCCTGGACAAAGATGGCACCCCTCTGCTAGCCCACTCAGTCAGGGACTGAAGAGACTACCCACCCACGCCACGTGGAGGCCGGTGCCCAGTGGGCTTTATAGTTTGGGGGTGGTAAACAATAAAGGGTACCAGGCTGCTGAAATTAACATAAGCTATAAAATAAAGATATCTTTGGATAGCCAAATAATTGGTCTTTTCCAGACCAGTAGGATGTTTTTCAAAAGTGTACACGTTTTGCATGAAAATTATCTATTTCTTGTCCAATTTTTCGTCAGTCTCTTGTTTAAAATTATTCCTTATTCTATATTTGAGACTACAGTAAATGAAAATGTATGTGTTGAGAGACAAATTTTGGAGGAATGAAACTAGACGGTAGATTTAATATAATAAACCTAGCTGTCATTTTCAAAATGGCCACCTATCACACATCTGTTGCCTTAGGAAATAGGTTTCTGTTTAAATACATGTTTTGTGTCGCCAACAGCAAGTGGCTTCTTATGTGTTTGGATTATTTCAAGATTATGTTTATTCGACCTCAGTGTCTTGTTTGGATTATCAGGCATTAGTTCTCCATCTAAAACTTGATTATAGTGTTCATGACGGATATCTTTATTTTTTTTTATTGCTGTTTTTTTTTTAATACCCTTTGCTTTAGACTGACTGCCTTTCTGGTGCAGTATGGAATAAATTTTTTACCTCAGTCCAACGTACTCAAGTAGTGGCACTCCATTCAGTTCATCTTTAAACTTCCCAGGCACTTTCTTGTTTTGTGTGCTGTATAGTGGTGATCCTTAGGATAATCAGACGTGTCATATATATGCAACTCTGTTTTCATGTCTTCATAAAAATCTTCAGTAGGCACATCTATGATCATAGAGTCTGTATCAGTGTATAACAGCCAACAGTCAGGATACTTCTTTTTAAAGTAATCATAGTAGAATTCAAGCATCAACAGCTTTGACAATTCAAGTATTTAATTACCATACCAATGAATACTGGCTTCTTGAGATCAACAAAAAAATTTTTTTTTGGAGTGTCACCACATACAGTGACTGATGAAACTCTTTATACCCTGTGTATTGTGGCTTGCCTGTCAGTTTAACGGCACCTGATTCAGTTGTAAATAGACTCACATCTTTATGGCGATGTGGATTTTCCATTGTCTTGCTGAAACAGGCATTGTTCATAAGCTTAAAGAAGTCTTTGTCAAATGCAGTGTTACCTTCCCTTGCACGAAGATGGGTGTTCTTCATTATGTAATCTTTCATAAAAGCACACTGATCAAATTCAATGCCTCTGTGAACTTTCTTAAGTATTAGACCATGCCTGAGGTAAAACTGCAGTAGGTGATAGTGACAAACATAATTAAATTTATCATTTAAATTTGGCACAAGTTTTGTGTCTTCTTTTTTTCCTGTCAAAGACATTTTTTCAACTGCTAATGGATAATCATTGTGGTAATCATGTAGGTAATGCGGGTACTCCAGGTCGACTACAAAAATCCAATCTTTTTCGTGATTTTGATCATGAGTCATAATAATCTGTTAAGTATGTTATATCATACTGTGACAAATCATGCAGTTGAAAGTTTTTCAAGGGCAATAACTCAGTCAGCGCCCATCCATAAAGGTTATTAGCATCTAATTACAGGGGATATTTGTTGTTAGTGTTGGCATAATTAATGCTGACTCTCAAACCACGTTCCATCATGTGATCAGAGAGCATGTCTATTTGTATTTTGCTGGATTTAAAAATGCATTCTATGTCATGCTAGGACTAGTTATGTAGCTAGCTGGGTCAAGACTGTAGTATAACAGACCTTTTTCACCACAACTTTCAAATGTCTGCTAGCAAGCAAACATCAGCTTTTAAGTACTGGTCGTGGTAGTCACCAATCGTTTGACACCCTAATTTATCCCAACCATCAAGGCCATGCTGGTATTCAGAGTCAGAAATTTTTTTACCATTAAGTGTAGAATAAAAATTTTTTTTGGGAGGCAGAGATGTTTCCTCAAAACAAACTAGTCATTAATGTACTCATAGAGATAGACTCCTTTCTTGATTAACTCTGGCTCAAAATATTTACTTGTTATTGGAAACAATGTCAGTCCTTCTGCCAGACTAGCAAGTCCTGAGGACAAATATTGCATGGAGTCGATAACATAAGTTTGTTGTCTAACCTAAAAGTCAAGTACTTTTCAGTTGTCTGGGCAATACACCTAATGTTCTTGTAAGACTCATCTACAGCCTGCATAATAATGTGTGAATCATACCCTTTGAGACTGTGGAAAAAGATACGCAATTTATATATTTTGGGTTCTATTTTTAGTTTTAAGTTACATTCACTATGAGCAGCACCTCTGTAACGTCCAGTTATGTGATCGTGGTCGTGAACTTTATTACCCCACAGGAGTTGTTCACAAATCCAACATACCTCTGCTGTATTAAAATTCAGTTCATCCTCTTGTGTCATCACCATAGGCATCTGACAGTTTTCCAGATAATATACTACATTACTGTACAGTTGTCTAATTTCTGTTAAAAACACACCTGCTGCATTTTCACCTCTGTAATTAACAGGTTCTGTATGCTCACTGTCTGACCCAACAAGAATGTAGCTGAAGGAGCATACCACTTGGTCACTTAATTTTACAGTCTTTGGTAGTGCTTATGGCACAACCAGTGATTCAAAATCAGCATACACTACAAATGGCAGCTTTTGCTGATTTTTATAGTTCTTGAAAAATACCTTGCTACCAGGATCTGGATACCTAAGTATTGTTTGCATGCTATCAGCTGACCTGCAATGTTGAGCATGTTTGTGTGCTAACTCAATGGAAGAAAACCTTTGCAAGCATTTTCTACAAAATTCCTGTTTTTCTTTGTGTTTTGTTGTAGGCCCATGAATTAGCCGTGACATATTTCTGATAATTGTGTAGTGACCACCACCATCACCATCTCTTATTAGTAACATGTCAACATGTTTATTTTCTGGCTGTCCTTAGGTTGGGGCAAGTGGTGATATTCTAATTGGTTGTAACTTGTTAACAGACTCAGTATCTCATATATATACCAGGATATACCAGGATATAGTTTTTCAAACAATTCTATGTCCTCCTCCTTAACAGGAAAATCTATACCATTTAAGTTGAGTTTGTTTACAAATTTGATGTAGTTGGATACACACTCAGGCTTTTTTTTTTTTTACAAAGTGCAGTTTGGCAAGCACACACCACATAAAACAGCGATTGTCATTGTCCTGAATATTAATGACAGCTTTTTTGTTTGCGACCTCAGTTGGTAGTGGCAGCCATGCTTTGCCTAAAATAGGATGATATCTTGACTGCCTTAGTTGTAGTTCATGTACATACCCTTCATGCTAACCAGACCCCTTCATTTTGGCTCTATCAATTGCTGATAAGTCAGGCAACATTTTGTTTCTAAACACATTCTCCAGTTCCCTTTTTGTGTTAACTGTATGTTGACTCTTTGAGATACACGGTAATAACACTTCACTGTCTACCCTGTTAAATTCTATTTTAGCAACAACCTGAATCTTTACACTACCATTAAGAAGATTATCTCTTATTACGGTAAAATATTTTTCTATTGATTCAGAAACATTGTGAACATTAAATATAGGCAAGTATGTTGTGTGTAATACGTTTTGCAAGATTTGCATGTTGTGGGTCATTTTGTATTGTCCGACAAAATAATAATATAAAAATATAACTATGTGTAATACCATTTTATTAACTGTAACACCTACAATATAAAGATTTGGTTTGCGTAGTTGTTTGAATATGTGATTACACACTGTCTCAAACCAGTTACAGTTGGCATCATTAGCTTTACAGGTATGTGTCTTAAGATTAACAGCCATGTACTCTACAAATGGTCGCCCCTCAATAAATTCCAAAGTCATAATATGTCATGTGCATCACCGCTGGTACTGAGAGTCTTATGTCAGGCTGTTTGGAAGGCGTTCTTAACTGTTCAAAGTGCTGAAGGTTTCTGAAGTAGTCTGTAATATCAACTTGTCTGTCCGTCGTCTTAAAAGAACTTATGTCAACTAACTTATAAGAACTTGCAAAGTTACTTGCAGGTTGTAGGTAACTTTGAAAATTTGTTACCAAGTGCCTGTAGATAACTTTGAAAATTTGTTATCAAGTGCCTGTAAGTTACCTGACAGCAAGTTCATTGATTGCTGCGTGCCATTGTCATGCTAATGCACGGCCCCCTGCCAGGCTATTGTCGATCAATAAGAGTTGAAAGCCGCCCACCTGTAATACTTACTTACTTACGCCTGTCACCCCTACCTGGGTATAGGCCGTCGACGAGAGACCTCCAGCGACTCCTGTCCTGTGCTTCTCCTTCGATTATACTCTAGGTGGTTCCCAGTCTCTTGATGTCTGCTTGGAGGTCTCGTCACCAGGAGTTTCTCGGCCTACCTCTTTTCCTCTTTCCCTGGGGGTTCCATGACAATGCCTGCCTAGTGATACTGGAAGCTGGCTTTCTCAGACTGAGACCAATCCCCATCTTCTTCGCCCAATTTCATTCTCTGCTGTTATCTGCTCTGTTCTCTCCCAGAGTCTGACATTGCTGATCTTCTCTGGCCAGTGGATTTTCAAAATTCTTCTAAGGCAACTGTTTATGAAGATCTGTACTCTGTTGACTGTGGTTTTTGTCAGTCTCCAAGTCTCTGCTCCATATAGGAGAACTGCTTTTATGTTGGAGTTGAAAATCCGGACTTTGGTGTGTTGTGACAGCTCTCTGGAACTCCACACTTTTTTCAACTGGAGAAAGGCTGCTCTGGCTTTACCGATTCGTGCTCCGACATCTGCATCAGTGCCGCCTTTTTTGTCTATGATGCTCCCGAGATAGGTGAAGGCCTCCACCTCCTCCAACAGGGTGCCAGCAAGCAAGACTGGTTCTTCCCTGGTTGCGTTCAGCCTCATTGTCTTTGTTTTCTGTTTGTGGATGGTGAGGCCCACTTGGGACGAGATTCAGTAAGCCTCGTGGTCTTGTCCTGCATTTGTTGATGAGTGTGGGACAGTAATGCCAAGTCATCTGCAAAATCGAGGTCGTCAAGATGTGTCCACAGTGTCCACTGTATTCCACTTCGTCTGTGCTCTGTGGTCCTCTTCATGACCCAGTCTATGGCCAGTAGGAAGAGTAACGGAGACAGCAGACACCCCTGCCTGACACCGGTTCTGACCTGGAGCTCCCTGGTGAACTGCCCTTCGTGGATCACGCGACATGTCATGCCATCGTAGCTGCTCTTGATCAGGCGGACGAGCTTTGTGGGTACACCGTAGTGTCATAGGAGTTTCCACAGAGTCTCTCGGTCCACGCTGTCAAATGCTTTCTCGTAATCCACAAAGTTGACGTACAGTGGGGAGCTCCACTCCAGAGACTGTTCCACGATGATGCGGAGAGTGGCGATCTGGTCTGTACATGATCGGTTTTTCCTGAATCCTGCTTGCTGGTCTCTCAGCTGGGGGTCAACGGAGCTCTTCATTCTTTCCAGGATGATCCTGTTGAAGACCTTTCCTGGTACTGACAGCAAGGTGATTCCTCTGTAGTTGGAACACTTGCTGAGGTCGCCTTTCTTGGGAAGCTTGATTAGGTACCCCTCCTTCCAGTCAGCCGGCATCACCTCCTCTTCCCAGATCTTTCCAAACAGTGGGTACAGCATCTCTACTGTTGTCTCTAGGTCTGCTTTCAGACACTCCGCTGGGATGCCATCTGGCCCTGCTGCTTTGCCGTTCTTCAAAAATGCCACTGCTCTTCTGATCTCTTCCCGGCTGGGTCTGTCACAGCTGATGGGTAGGTCGGTCTCTGCTGACTGGATGTCTGGGGGCTCGGGTGGGCTGGGTCTGTTCAGTAACTCTTCGAAATACTCGGCCCATCTGTCGAGTTGGTCTGCTCTGTCTTTGTCTTTTACTGGTCTTTCTGTATGGCCATACTTGCCCGACAATCTTCTGGTAATGTTGTAGAGCTGTTTCATGTTGCCGCTGCCTGCTGCCTTTTCTGCCTCTGCTGCCAGGCTGTCTGTGTAGGCCCTCTTGTCTGCCCTGATACTCCTCTTCACCTTGTGGTTGGCTTCCGAGTATTCCTCCTGTGCCCTTGTTTTGGCTGTTTTCGTGTGACTGTTGTTGACAACTGCTTTCTTCTGCTTCCTCACTTCTATCTTCTTCAAGGCCTGTGCCGACAGCCAGTCCTTGTGATGGTGTTTCCTGAACCCTACAGTGTCTTTGCAGGTTGAGTTCAGCGCCTCTCTAACTGCCTTCCACTGCTGCTCTGTGGTGACCGCCTCCTCTTCATTTACTAGCTCCTGTAGCGCTTGAAACCGGTTGGACAACACCAGTTTAAACTCTTCTCTCACTCTAGTCTCTTTCAGGAGGCCTACATTACAGCGCTGTCTTCTTGTTGTCTCTGTGCGGCTTTTCTTTAACTTGAGCTTTATTCTTAAGTTAAGCAGATGGTGGTCTGAGGCGACATCTGCTCCCCTCCTCACTCGAACATGTTGAAGGGATCTTCTAAATTTCTTGCTAATGCAGATATGGTCTATTTGGTTCTCTGTAGTATGGCCAGGTCAGACCCAAGTTGCTTTGTGTATTCTTCTGTGTGGGAATATGCTGCCTCCAATGACAAGTCTGTTTAGAGCACAAAAGTCTACAAACCTCTCCCCGTTCTCACTAATCTCCCCTAGTCCCTGTCTCCCCATCACCTCTTCGTATCCGGTGTTGTCCTCCCCTATTTTGGCATTAAAATGACCCATGACCAGAGATGTTTACCCCCCAAAAAAAATGGAGAAAGAGTAATCTTGGGTAAAAAGAGTAATGCTTTCTGTCAGCACATTTGATCGTTCTCAAGCGCAATCTCACTCAACAAGTTCTTACAAAGCCTTGCAGTTTTTATTTGCACTCGAAATGAGATACAAGTGAAAAGAAAAAAAAAATCACTGTGTTAATTCAGGCATGCTTACCCTCAATTTGAAGTTTCAGTATTAGCTATTTGAAATTTCAGTAATACTATTAAAATTTCAGTAATACTATTACTATTGTTACCTATTATTTCTGCACTGTTTTTTATATTGTGCCTTTTATATTAGCACGTGCGCAAAAATAAAAATGACACACACACACACATCACTGACCAGGACACATATAGTTTGCACATCTCTGTAATGGGTTAAATAATGGTTGGGCGCCCCCCCCCCCCTCCTCCACTTAATTTTTTAAATTTTTTTTAAAACTTGCACATTGCAAAATTTTCTGATCATTGCACTTAGGGCCAACCAAGGGAAAGCAGACACTGACAGGTTGGTTTAAGTAAAGGGACGTAATCGAGCAAATTGTCCTAGTGTGATTACTCCCCTTGTTATTGTTTTAATTTGAATAACTCCTACATTTACTTTATTTCTAGATTTAAAAGGCAACTAATATTAATGATAAATTAGGAAATCATATAAATTATTATTTTATGTACTACTGTTGGATCTGGTCATGGACCCAGTTATGTTTTGAAGTAGGATTTTGTTTGATCACTTTCTAAGAAAAAAAGCAGATTGGAATATGATTTCAAAAATCGTAGTTTTTGTTTTAAATAATCGTAATAGTGTGAAAAAAATCGTAGTGGCGTAATCTATGCCAAAAATCGTAAGAAATTACTCCAAAATCGTAAGGGTAAACATCTCTGCATGACGATGGTGATGTCTCGCTCCACACATTTGTCCGCGGCACGGCTCTGGAGTCGGTCGTAGAACTCTTGTTTCTCTTCCTCGTCACTGTCATTAGTGGGCGCATAACACTGGATGACGTTCAGCTTGAGCTTTTTCTTGATTCTAAAGGCTGCTTTGATAATTCTTGGCCCAAGAGGTTCCCAGCCCATCAGCGCTCTCTGTGACACTGGTGACAGCACGAATGCTACTCCTTCCGTATGGGGGGGGGGTGGGGGGGTGGGGGGGCATTCTCCTCTTCATGACCTGAATACAGAATCATCTCCCTACTTAACAGCCTTTTCTGGCTAGACTGCGTCCATCTGGCTTCACTGATACCTAGCAGGGAAAGGTTGTACTTTTGCATTTCCGCTGCTATCTGGGCGGCCTTGCCGCTCTGGTACATGGTCTTGACGTTCCATGCGCCCATGGTTGTGTCTCTGGATAGAGAGAGGCGGCTCGGTCCTGTGGCTTCCGAAGACTTCCGGCTTTCACCACAGGACGTCATAAATCTTCTGGTAGAAGAACCTTCCTCCGCAAGGAAAGGAATTACTGTTTGTCTTTTCGTCAGCGTTTTTGTAGATATTTCCTTTTTTGGCAGGGTGGGGAAGCTACCCAGCGCCCAACCCCCTTACTAGGAGGACCAGTTTTTTTTTGTCGGGGTCACCTTCCCTTAGACCATGTTGGTTCACGGCACCTTATTTCATTCGGTGCACCCCTCTCACGAGGGACCCCCTATCCACCACCCAGGGGACGCGCCTCAACGCCATATGGTCCCAGCGCGAGGGCCCACCTGTAATGCACTGGAAATTACCTGCCTAGTTGTTAGATCAATCACCGCAGTCCCCGGGTCCGGCCTCAGTATGGCACTGATGGAAATGTATGCATTTCACAGACGGCTAGGACTGAAAAGCGAGGCATCTTGCCACCCTGAGAAAGCCGTCCGTTAAATGCATAAACTCACATTGTATGGGGAAAAATATCCGTAGTCTGCCGCGAGCAAAAAATATTTTTTATGTAACAATGCCATTAGTGTATGTAAATAAATCTTAATGGGTAGATGAGGTCGGCCAGTCTGCTGGCTGGCGTCTGCCAGCTGGCCAGTTGTACTGCATGCGGTATTGATTTTTCTTGCAGATTTAAATAATCTCTCACAAACACTTGTTGTGTGAGTTGAGACAGGGTTTTGTGAGAGTTGACTTGGTGATGTTCAAAATATCTATATTTAGACATGGGCTCGGTAAAATTTGGTGTGTGTCTTTGGAGACATATCCGCATTTGAGTCCATATATTTTTTGCTATTCTTACTAGATACTTTGTATAAAGCTAGATTAAAGGGAGATATTGAATGAGTTCATAATCCAGTGTTGTACCTCGTGATCTTTGAAAAATAATTAATTCACTTTTGCAAGTTTTGAAGCCACTATATATTCCCATTAAAGTCAGCCCTGGAAGAGGCTGTGTGGAAGAAAACAGTCAGCCCTGGAGCCTTTCGGATGAGTGACAGCTTCAGAAGAATTCACATAGGGAAAATATCCTAAAGTTTTAAGCTTGTCTGTCCATGCTCTAGTCTCTGTCACATACACACACACATACACAAACACACATATGGCGTTTGGCGCCAAATATACGTTCTCTAGCTGCAAGGTTTGCGTTGCTAGACGTGACGTAATTTTTTATCTTGTTACTTCTTTGCCAGAATTCCGGGTCCACCAGGCCAGCACATCGTGTGCATTATACGGAACACGCTCTGACCAGCCCTATTTCAAAGTCTACAGTATTTTCAATAAGGTATAAAAAAAATATTTAAATTAAAAAAAAAAAAAAAACACTGAAGAAACGTATGACAGATTGGGAGGCGTGTGCATTGGCCTTTTCAAGCACAGAGAACCCACCTTGATTAAATTAAACTGAATGACCTGTCCTTTCACTAGGGACATGATCAAATCTATGATCAAATCAAGTTTCTGTCCAGTCAAAATATAAGCAGCTTCAGAGATATTACTTGCAATACTACACAGTGTGAAACTAACATGGCTGCTAGGTCCTTGACCTTTAATGTAGTGACATAGTTCTTTCACGAAATGCCTTTTTTTCATTAAATACCATTACGCATCAATCTGAAGACACATTTCAGCACCATCCATGTTTGTTATGCCTTGCTGACACACCTAATGAACTTTAACAGTAGTTTGGACATGCAGCAAAAGCACACACGTAATCACACTTATTTGTTCTGTGCCGCCATTAGCGTGTCAGTCTATTTTTAGCAGTTCTCGTGATGAAAGCATTGTATTTATTGAACGGAGTGGAGTCATTGTCAGGTTACTTGACATAAAGACAACGTGTGCTAAACTGGATTGTCCTGTGTCTAAATGAACCATAACAGACCTGTGTGCAGTGTTTTGTAACTATCTGTTACAGAAGTGCATCTTTGAACAGTTACAGCGGGTAGTGGGCTTTCAATATCTCACATCATACCAAATTTAAAGCAAATCAATAATCTAGTCTGGGAGATATCTCTTTAAGAAATATAGAATGGTCGCTATCTTACATTCTGCACTGTTATCAATTTAAGTTTGAACCAAATCAGTCTGATAATTTCAAATATATTGCCTGGAGTAGAATATATTACTTATAATGACACATGACCACAACAACGTTGACCTTCAAGATAGGACATCATTTGAGCATAAAACACACTCCTTTTAACATTCCTATTAACCCTCACATTTGATTCAGACTGATTATGTCATTTCACAGATGTCAAATACAAAGACCAAGAGCAAATTAATATGATTTCCATGACCTTGACCTCAGAGGAAGCAACATAATTCTTGTCTGTGACACTTCGCCTAATGTAACGATTTTCATCAGCTAAAGTTTTGAGACAAATCCGTCTGATGGTTTCAGAAATATCTGAAAGGAGATCTGCACCCCTTGAAACAAAACATGACTGCTGTGCCCATGCCCATGACCTTCAACCAGGAAGGTAGTGTCAGAATGTTTGTACATAAAAATTTATTTTATTATCACCTATCAACTTACACCATTTGAAACAAATCAGTGAAGAAATTTCTGAGATTTTACATAAAAGACAGAAAAACAAATATGGCCACTGTGACCTTGACCTTAGCAATAGCAACTTTATCTGTTTGAATGACACGTTACTTAACAAAGGACTATCAGCAGTTTAGCATTGAGCTAAACTGATCTCATGAGTGAGAAAAGAAAAAGGTATGGACAGAAAACAACAAGAATGGCAAAGCCCTGAAGGCTCACATGCATGACCGATCCACATAATGAATTACCTTTGCAACCTTGATCTTCCAACAGGCCACTGAAATAAGCAAGTGTTCAAGTGTTCTAACATAACATAAGGAAAGGGTTGGCATTTGTATCCGCACAATCCATGTTTTCTCAAAATTTACACATTTTTCATTTTTGTCAACCTCCCATGACCCTTGACCTTTTTGAGTATCGGTAGTGAACCAAACTAGTATGCATAGAAAGGTCTTATCATCAGCTATCTTTCTGCCAAATTTGGTTGAAAAGTTTTGCAAAAATCCTGATAAAAACAAAAATTCTTTAAAAAATAGACATTTTACATCATTTGCTGATCTCTTGTGACCTTTGACCTTTCCAAGTCATCATCCAAGTTAGCATGCATAGGAAGGTCTTACCAACAGGTATCTCTGAACCAGGTTTGAGATGGAAGTTGTAAATAGTATTTGAGAAAAACGGGTCATCCAAATTAGTATGCATAGGAAGGTCTTACTATCAGGTATATCTGTACCAAGTTTGGGTTTGAAGTTGTGAATAGCATTTGAGATTTTTTTTTTTGGTCAAAATATGCCTATTTTTTACCTATTTCCTGATCTCTTGACCTTTTCGATGGGTCAATGCATTGATCATCATGTATCTTTGTACCAATTTTGGGTTTGAAGTTGTGAATAGTATTTGAGAAAAAAAATAATTATATCAAAATATGGCAAATTTTTTTTACCTATTTCCTGACCTGTGACCTTGACCTTAAGGGAGATCACTCAAATTGGTATGTTTAGAAAGGTCTTGCCACAAAGTATCCTTGGGCTAAGTTTGAAGGCTGTGGCTTGAATAGTCTCTGAGAAAATGTCAACATTAAAGTTTACCATGGACGATGGCGGAGGGACAAAGGAAGGGCAACCGCTGGCCCAGAACATAGATTCACTTTTGCTTCGCACATAAGCCAAAAAGGAAGAATACAAAATCGCAAAATTTCAGACATGTCAAATCTAGTATATACTCTTCTCACCCTATGTAACAAGGTCATCCATAAGTTGAGATGTCTACCAGTATTGTCAACAAGAATACATGCACCACCTCTGGCTGTAAAGTGTCAAACATTAAAGTCAGAGAAAGATATTTTTTTTTAAATATCATTTATCACTCTTACTGGCCTTTTCTGACATTAGACCTTTTTTCAAAGGTCACTAAAGCATGGAAGGTAATCTAATAAACTTTCTGTATGTCTAGCTAGACTTAACCATTTGCCAAAATGATCAAGATTATGGCACATTTATCTAAAGTATGTGGTGATGTGCCGTACAGCAATTAATAATAATAATACATGGTATTTATATGGCGCATTTCTTATATTTATAACATGACTCAATGTGCAGACGAAAACCACACACACACACACACACACACACACACACACACACACACACACACACACACACACACACACACACACACACAGAGTCTGCAGGGGGATTGTACAGAAAAAAAACTGTAGAGATTACACAAAAGTCTGCGATAAAAAGTAAGTTTTTAATTGACCTCTTGGCCCTGGAGGTCATTCCGTTTGGGACATTTAGGCAGGTCTTACCGTTGACTATCACCATGTCAAATTCAAAGTATGTGGTTGAACCAGTCTCAGATAAAACATCTGAATTAACATGAAATAAATTTGACTATGATAGCTCAAGGGTGGTGCCAAAATAGCTTGCACCTGTGATGCCAAGCTACTCCGGCACCACCCTTGAAGTGAAATATTTGATCTGTCTCCTAATCTGTAATGTAGCATTCATAGGACAATAAACAAATCTGTAAAAAGTCATCCTCAGGATGTAATGGGTTAATAACGGCCGGTACTGAACTGACAGGCACTGAACTGACAGGCCGACGTACAAACAAAATAAACATGTGTACCATTTACATACACTCACTTCTAGCAAACTCATTTTCATTCTATGTAATATGCATTGGCTGCAATCCTGATATAACTAAGATATGTCTGTAAGAGTTATCTTCCCTTATTTTAACGGCCGCAGAAAAGTAAATGTTACCAATCGAAACTGCTTTAAAAAATGTACATAACTGCCAAATTTCATACGTCTGGGACAATTTTGCAGTATAGCTGGCGGTATTGCCTAGACTATCTGAAGTTTTACACAAGTATCCCTTTAGCTGTCGTGCTGTGGTGCTTTCTTCTCAAGGGGATTCCTGCTGGACTCACCTTGAGAAAAAGCACCCCGACAGCCAAAGGGTTATAGGAATCAAGAAATCAGTACTTACTCAGGCTTCTTGGCACCTGAAAACATCAGAGAATAACATAAATGTGGAGACTTACATAATACATGATGAGCATTAACTTTAAATTGTAATCCCTTTCTTCATGCAGCCACCAGCACTGTAAATGGTTCGGTGGCTGCAGGCACAAAGGGGGCTAAATTAACCTGTAGGCTGTCCATAGCACTTTTGTCAAGGTTTGTCATGTGACAAGAAGTGCTATGGACAGCCAAAGGGTTTACTGAAGAACATTAATGCTTTTGCTGCCAAAGTAATTGGATTTCATGGCTGAAACCACAGCACCCTGACCAACAGTCGCATGAACAACACAAATGAAATGGAAACAAAAATTTGTGACTGCGGGGGCTCATGAGGATTTATGTCTCTTGCAGTTGGGTAGCATTTACCTTGCCCCAGCAGTCATGGGGTTAACTTCAAAGTTTACATAAGCTGTATCATGACCTATGCAACAATCACTGCCCACAAGGATCCACACACACACACAAGCTATGCAAAAAGGTACAGTTGCATTAAACAGCCATTCTCATTTTTCTTTCCATTATTATTTCTGGGACAGTAAAAATCTTGAAAACTGTGAGAAAGCTGGTTCATATTGTGTTTTTATGATAGACCAGCATGGGTTACGCCTGTCTCAGGTGCAAAAGCTGTATACAATGTTTACATTTTAAATCTGCATGTCCGCTGCCCCAGTTACTGTCGAAACCATATCTCTAGGAAAAAAGCATACTAGAGCAGGGGAAAAATACCTCCTTTTCCTGATAGAAAACATGTTAGCAGTTCATATTTTAAAGTCTTTACATGCTGGACATTGGCTCATTTAGGAGCTGTGCGTTCATGTGCACATGTCCGGAATTTTTAGTAACATGCAGGAGGCTGTCTTTGGTGGCATCCAGTGACCAAACTACATCGGTCTGACCCATCAAACTAACATTATTTAAGAGGCCCTTGTGTTTACTTTATGTGTGCAAAGCAGTTTGGGTGTACCTTTGAAAACAAGAAAACCAGAATAACTTAAGTGACCAAAACTAGAATTGGACCACATGATCGAATGTAACATACGGATGTCTGTGCTGGAGTAAAATCCTTTGACTTCAAGTCAGAAAAAACGGCAGTTATTTGTCGTATGCAGCACAGGTTGTTCACAGCTGCATTATTATTGAATCAGCGATCAATTTTGTTACCTGTTCCATAACCTACGGATTTCCCGTAGATTACAGCACATTTGTAATTAAGCCCCTTTTGGGGGAGCTACGTCCGATCCGAGCGCCAAATGTACGACAGAGAACTTCAAAATGGTGATTTGTATTGATAATTTTGTTGTATGAACGCACGATAGTAGTATATTTAAGTGTGCACATCATACCTCGGTGTGAAACAATTTGGTGTCAGTATGAGAATTACTAATTACTTAAAGTGTTTGATTATGAAACTGTTCCTTTGGCTATGGTAAGCATGTAGCATTGGGTTCTGCTACAGCTTCCACTTCAAGGGAGAATAGCATGGAAATAGCAGAATCCCTTTCCAGCACGCAGAGAGCAGATGTGAAGAATTTCTTGAGACGAGATGATAACTCGTCTCAGCTTCCGGGTAAACGCGACACAACAGGGACTGATGGGCGCCGAAAATTAATATAAAAACGTTTTGAAAACGACTACGTCTACAACATACATGAAAAGTATTTGTATGTCAGAAAATCCCGGGTGCAACATTTCTCTGGCTTCATTCTATTGCTGTCGACCAAGCGACATAGCTATTTGCAGTTTTGTTTGCCGTTTGCCCTGTCTTTGTCAGCGCCATCAAAATAGGGCCCTCAAACTGAAAGCGCTGAAGACGTTGGGTCTTCAGGTCTCAGCAAATCCACACACATTTGCTGGGACAGACAGACTATTTCTAACATACTTGCAAGCATGCAGAACAGCGATAGTCTTCGTGTCTCCTTCAAGTCTTGGAAACGTGTTATTTTGGAGCAATTTTAACATGTTTCCACGGGAAATTACAAGATTGCAAGACTAACGAGGACGTTTAAAGTGTGCTATGTTAGTGTTTAAGATGTTGCTGACTTCTTTGCCTACTCTAAGTATTATCTGTCATTGACTTCCTATTTGCGACGAGTGCTGACTGTGTCGAGAAGAAATCAGTACAGGACCTGTCTTCAAGAGTCTCGACCACAAAAGGAACAATACACATTCATCAAGTTGTTGGAGTTGCAAAGGGCTTTGTTGAGGTAAAGCAAACATCATGTTTCTGTGATTAATGTTTTGCCGTTGGAGAAGGCCATGAGACTGGCGTCTTCTTGTGTCGATGTGAAGGATGGTCAGAACATCAATTTCAAACAGAGAAGATGATCAGTACAACCCCGGCGTCCGTGACACCAGCACAAGATGACGCCTGTCGGTGATAAACATTAATCAGCTCGAGAAACCAACGGAACCGCTCAAAGAAGCGTAGTTTGTCATCGCTCTGTATGACAACGAATGGTTCATTGTTAAAATACTTGAATTTGACCCTTGACGGTGACGCGTACATCATTTTTCTCACACAAAAAAAAAACAACAACAACACAAAATCGAGTCGTTCAAATGGTCTTCAAAGGCAGACAGGGTGGATAAAAATTCTACTGAAAATCGATGAGCTGACAGAGGAAAGAATCGGGTGGTGTACACGATTCCCAAATTGTGTGATTTGATCGAACAGCGTGTGTCCTCAGCGTAAAAGTGAGATTCTCCTTTGCCACCTTGATTGATATCAGGGGCGGATCCAGGGGGGTCCTGACGGGGGGGGGGGGGGGTGGTGGCCCAAATTCACCGCCTCCGATCTCCCCCACTCCGTCGCCGACACCCCCCCCCCCTCACCCCGTCGCCGACCCACCCCACCACGATGGACGTCATTCAAACTCCTTACTGTTATAAATTTACATTGGTTGGTTACTGTTATAAAATAAGTCATTAAACTATATATACTGAAGCTATGTACACACACACACACACACACACACACACACACACACACACACACACACACACACACACACACACACACACGTTTTACAACCATGGAAGTTTCTTTTTTAATGCACAAAGGGACAAAATAGCAGAAAGAGACTACAACACTAAAACACCTTTTAACTCATAAAGGCCAGACATGCTATGAGAGGATGTGTATCGATTATGACAGTTTAAGGGCGGTGTAAGAATAGCTTGGCGCACATAGGCGCTAAGCTCTTCCGACATCACATTTGAAGTATCACAGTCGACATGTCTCTAGACCTATGATTTAGAACTCTGGGTGGAACCATAACAGCTTACCTGCATTAACAGGTGACTCACAATCTGTCGCCAGTCACTGAAGTAAGCTAATCTACTTTTTTTCCTCCGCAAACAAAAAGGACGGGAGGAGAATCTTGCGAGGCTGCTTGATCGCAAAGTCCCTAGCAATGTCGGTTGCGTTTACATTAATGTCCCGATGTGGACTACTTAATCGCACAGAGCTCTTTTTTGTGTGTGTGATGTTTTATTTCTTCGGATTTAGCGATCGTCGCTACCTATGAGCCTAATTCATTGCAGTAATACAATTACAATGTGATTGTCAGCGCTAGAGAAGATTCACGTTAACATCAAAAGACTAAACTAACTTAAACCGGAATCGACATAAAGACGTGAGACTGTTGTGAAAGGCATCGCCGCGGACAAAGACGGCCGGTGAAGTTCAATGATCCGTAACCAGACTCCGCTGTATCAGCAGTCGGGGACAATTATCTGATTAACAGGTGACACCAGATGGTCTACCCGCAGCCATAAAGCCGACCTCTCGCTTTTTAATTGGACAATTGCCTCAGCCGGGCGTGTCATCAGTCGTAGGCATATACTCAGATGACTGCCTCAGTCTGAGGATGGTACATGTGTATAGCACATCAAGATATATAGCTTTTCAGGAACCCCTTTGCCTGCAGGGATCCATGAAACTCTATGGTTCTACTGAGGAGTCGTATATCAGCAGGGACTGAATTCTCACCCATAATTGGGGTGGACCAACACTCAAGTACTTACATCATATGGCTGACTCGGAGTGAGGAAGCGATGCTGATGATATCGCACAGTGAGAGACACAACTTTTCATGAGCCCCTTTGATTGCGGGGGCACTTGACACTCTGTTCTGGCTGAAAGACTTTGTCGGGGTGCAGGCGTTTAGTGCGAACTGAGGTTATTTGACTAGTCTCGACACATTAGGCCCACCCACTGATTCAGTTCGTAAGAGAGGACAAAAATGGTTAAGAAGACTGCGTACCATGATAAAAAGAAATCTCACCAACCAACCAACCAACAAAACACCACAACAACAAAAATCCATTAAAAAAAATATTAGCCAACCTCCACCACCTTAAAGAACGAAAAATTGCCAGGACTGACAGGGTGGGGTGGGGGGCAGGGCCCCCTAGGCCCCCCCTCCCCCCTAGATCCGCCACTGGATGGTTTGGTAATTTATTAATTCATAAATCTCGGGTTGTTAATAATGAAGGTTTCATATGCATATTACAGTATTTCGAAGAAAAAAGTTTCAAATTGTTGACCCTTTAAACCGTTGTAAATCCCATAAATCACATGTAATCTACGGGATATTTTTAACTCTTTACTTTCGGCATGATTGAACCGTCAGTCCCTTTCTTATTAATTCAGTCCTTATTTTGTAGCTTTGTGCAACAAAATAAAGTGGAAGAACAGGGCAAGGTGGATGTTTGCTGACTTACACCTTTTTCTGTAGATTACAGGTAACATACCGGAAACTATAAATGGACTTCTGGCTCAAGAAGGAGTTTTGTCCTTCAACTTTTTATTGTTATTTCTCAAAGGGGATGCCACTAAGATTATTTTTTGTTGTCGTGGTTTAAATTTCATTGATGTGTCCTCACTTAATATCGCCTTTGTTTACTTTGATTTTTTCTCACAAATTATAATGACAAAGGAAAAAGGCAGCAAGCCCTCCCATGTCATTTTTCTTTCACACATTTACTCTTCAAGCATTTTGTTAAACAAAACAACAGACCACTATTGGTTTCTTTCATTACTTATTTAATCACAGGGAAATAACCCAACGTACTGCATTTTTACTGTGCGTAATCTACGGGTGCATTTTCTAGAAGGCTTCTGTGAAATGTTCAGAAGACCTAGATACTGATTGTTGACTGAATTGTTTAGCCATCATGTTGGTATTACTTATCATGGAAATCGTTTTTGTCTTGTTGTTCACGTTTCAGTTACATGAAAACTTTACTGTAAATGTTTGAAATGTGTTCAGTTATTTTTAATAAAAATCATGCATTTGATCCTGTCATTTTTGTGTCTTAAAACAGGTGAATGTTTTATGCATTGTGGGTGAAAAAGAATCCACCAGGGCCTAACAGGATTCTAAATTTGTCTTTTTTCTGCGGAGGGTTAATATTTGGTGAAACAATATGTGCAGTTCCCGTAGATTACAATTTAAAATGAGGGTAGATGTAAACATCGGTCTGCAGTTAAGGATAGGAACGCTAGACAGGTGGGCCTTTCTTTGTTTTGAACTGTGGGATTGTGCACCATAGCAAAAACACCAACAGCAGAGGGCTGTGTTAAGTTTCATTTTTCGGCAGTGTAAAAGTGGAAACTGGAAAGAAAAATGAGAATGGCTGTAAAGCAGTCAAGCCTGACAAACTACAAGAAAATACGAACTGGCAATTATAGTGAAAGGGGGTGCACCATCCTTAAGCTATAGCTGACTACACAACTGCAATTTCAACTTCAGAAAATGATACTGAAATTTGAGAATTTTTCCCACAGGACTGAATGTGTCAACAAAAAACACATACACGAGATAACTAACGTTCATCCGAGCAGTCTCAACAAACTGTGGAACGTGTACACAATGTCAACACACACACACACACACACACACACACACACACACACACACACACACACACACACACACACACACACACACACACACACAAACAAAAAACACGATTTTCAATATGCAAAAGATTAAAATGTCTAAAAACTAATCAGAATAACTATTGAACCAGGCATAAAAATGCAAGCAAGAAATGATTTAAAATAATCAAACACAAAATCAACCCTGAGAGTAAAAAGCCCTTGTGCCCACATCGATCTTAGTTGCCCTACATACAGCTGTGTGCTGGTCAACAAAGCAAGACGTAAGCCAAGGACCCTTGCTTACTATAACATGCTCATCTGAAACAAAAGTAACTAAACACAACAACAAGAAAAAAGTAAAGCATATAATAAGCAAAACCTTCACGCACAAGTTATTCCTTTGTGTGTCAGTAGCGATTTTTGTCGTGATGATTCATGTAGGAATTATCGTGTCAAAAACCACTACCAACACACCATTGGCTGACAGTAGCGCTTTTGATTGAGGTCATACCTGCGAGAATTACCTCAACAAAGTTGATACTAAGAGTGAAAACATTAGGAAGAGGAGACAGGTTAGTAATGTCTATCCTGAATAACAATCCAGAATATATTAGCCAGTGAGTTTGTGCGAGCGTGCACATACGCACAAACGTACCTTTGTCGGTAAACGCTGTGTGTGTGTGTGTGTGTGTGTGTGTGTGTGTGTGTGTGTGTGTGTGTGTGTGTGTGTGTGTGTGTGTGTGTGAGATTGTATTTGTGTGTGTGTGATTGTGTGTGTAATATATAGAGAGAGAGAGGTCAGGTCTAGAGTATTGCGTCAGTGTCTATGTGAAAAAAGTTGAAAAGATACAAAGCTGGCTAACGAACTCATCCAATGTCTTTCTCCAAGCTAGCGGTATTCAAAATTTCTAGTGAACATAACAAACATTATGGACTGTAATGTGGGTCAATCGACTTCCTAGAAACGGTCATTTAACTCTGCAATAACGCTTTAAATTAGAATATCCTCAGAGGATCTCTTAGGCACGGTTTGAACATGTTATGTTCTAAATTTTCAAGCTTGTAAGGGTTCAAACATCAGTGATATGTGTGGTCACATACATACGCACACACACACACACACACAGCGTTTCCCGACAAATGTACGTTTAGCAGTGAGGGTAGCTTAACTAGACATGATGTAATTTTTATCTTGTTATTTTAGTTGTCATAGTTTGAGGCATGCCCACATATGAAATCATTAACATGCTTTGCAGTTTGCTCCACATGACCTATCCTGACAAGAAAGGCAAAGCCCTTATGGCTCCCATGAATGATCGACAATAAGTAAGGGGCAGGCCTATGCATCAGCAAAATTCTCGTTTTCTCAAATTAATGCATTTCTCACACGTCAACCCCCATGGCCCTTGACCTTTGTGATTGGTCGATTAAATTAGTACGCATAGAGATCTCTTCCCATCAGCAACCTTTATGCCAAAATTGATTGCAAAGTTTGCAAAAACTTTGATATAAACTACAACTCTAAAAAAAAAAAAGGCATTTTCACACATTTACCGACCTCTTGTGACCCTTTATCTTTCTGAGGGGTCAGTTTAGTTTAGTTTAGTTATTTGGGTTTAACGCCAAGCAGTTCTGAGGGATCATCCAAATTAGTACGCATAGATAGGTCTTACCATCAGGTATCTCTGTACTAAGCTTGGTTTTGAAGTTGAAAATAGTGATTTAAGAAAAGAATTTTTTTGTCAAAATATGTCTAGTTTTGACGTATTTTGGGATCTTCCCATGACCCTTGACGTTTGTGATGGGTCAACTAAATTAGTATGCATAGGAAGGTCTTATCATCAGCTACCTTTGTCCCAAAGTGGCTATTTTTTACCTATTTCCTGATCTCCTGTGATCCTTGACCTTTCTGAGGGGTCAACCAAATTAGTATGCATAGGAAGGTCTTATTATGTGCCAATTTTGATTGAAAAGTTTGTAAAAATGTTGATAAAAACTACAATTCTATTAGAACTTGGCATTTTACACACATTTTACACACATCTAAATTAGTATGCATAGACAGATCTTACCATCAGGTATCTTTGTACAAAAACATCTTTTGTCAAAATATGGCTATGTTTTTACTTATTTCCTGATCTCCTGTGACCCTTGACCTTTCTGAGGCGTCAACCAAATTAGTATGCATATGAAGGTATCTTTGTACCAAGTTTAGGTTTGAAGTTGTGATTAGTATTTGCGAAAAAATAAATATTGTCAAAATATGGCTATTTTTGACCAAGTTCCTGATCCCCTGTGACCTTGACCTTTAAGTATTGATATGTTTACAAAGGTCTTGCTGCAAAGTATAATTAGGCCAAGTTTCAAGAGTGTGGCTTAACTAGTCTCCGAGAAAATGTAAATGTTAAAGTTTATGACAGCGGACGGACGACAGATGGACGACCGCTGGCCCAGAACATAGACTCACTGTTGCTTCGGATGTGATCAAAAAGTCCCTTTTATAAATTGAAGTGACTTAAAAAGGTATGGGGGAATTTCAAAGAGCGGGACAGAGATCAAGGGAGTCTTCTTCACTCCAATCTGGATGGTGGTTTCAATGCTGGTGTTTACGAATATGTGGGAAACCAGGGTCCAGCAAACCCCAAAGTGCATACAGCCACCAGTTCCATGGCTGCATGCACAAAGGGTTTAAGTCCATGACATATGCATTCTAGGCACTCCTCGACAGGTTGCTGCAACCTGCCCCTCACCTTCAAAGTTGAGCGTGATAGTGGCCGTGGCTTCACCCAGCTCATTCTTGGCATGAGCGCTATACACACCAGCATCTGACATCGACACTTTGGCGATCTCCAGGATCAGAGTGTGGCTGGCCCCCGTGGACACCACCTTGGGGGTCAATCGACTGCCCGGTGCAAACGAAACTGGCTGGTTGTTCAGGAACCAGCCCACTGTTGGCTTGGGGTCTGCCGTCAGCTTGCACTCCAAAACAATCTTATCATCCTCTTGCCGAATGACCGGCTTTTGCAAAAACACTGGTCGGGAGCCTTTGATCTGAGAGACCTCAGATGCTGTTGGTTTGACGAAATAAAAAGAAGGTTTGGGGATAATCAGGACACTATTTGTGTTACAACTCTTCCTGCAGTACTTAGGACTTCAGTTTGCCAGCTTGAACGTCTCTCAAGGTTAGTCATTAACATGTTAATAACAGAAAAGAGGCAGAAAGATCACAAAAATTATGCTACTGGTAATTCATGAGTAAACTAGGAACTACACATTTACAGAAAACTTGGACTGCACAATTCTCACATTTGTTATTAAACCAGATTTTGAAATTAGTTCAACAATAAATCCTATCAAAACTCTAGCTACCAATACAACATAAAAGCATAAAAGTTATGATATCTTATCCCATTCAGCCCTGACGCACCACAGCAGGTGCATAGTCGTTAGATGATGCCTCCAAAATTTGGGAAATACATGCGCCGGGCTGAATGAGTTAATGAAACTAAAGAAATAAATGCTGGCAGTAAAGAAACAAACAAAAAAGAATTAAAAGTCACTGGAGCAAGTTCCCCCACATGTAGACCAACTTTAAAAAAGCAACTGAGGAAACACTTGAAAGCGTTAAGGTCAAAGCACTCATTTGCACTGTGATTTCACATCCATGAAAATGCTTTAGGAATGACTTCTTTACGTTCCCTAGGGTCCCAGCCCTTCACTAGACTCAATGCCTACTCTGCCCAAGCTCTCTTAACATTCATTATTATTGTTTAAAGTATGTAAGTATGCATTCATATTTTTGGTGTTTTGACAAGATAGTCTCTCTTGTCTGCATCCGTAAAACCAAGCACATATTTGAAGGTTACAAACAGCAACGGATTTGGAAAGGCCAGCCATTTTTGCACTGAACAGTCAAACTGATACTGATCTGCGTTCGTCGGTTTTGATTATACACCATCACACTAAATGCAGACTCAAGCCATAACATTTGTTCTTCTAAATATTTTACGGTCATTAGCACCCAGATAAAAAAAATAACAAAACTGGCATGCATGGGCTCAAATGACATTTTCTTTAGTATTTTTGTCATCTTTTTGGTAATGTTTTCTGTACCCATAATTGAACAGCCAAGCTCTGCCTTTGTAGCTAGCCTGTTCTAACTGACTAGTAGGCATTCCTAGTTTTGTGGGCAGGCTCACAAAATTCACTATATGGCTAACTCTCAAAAGGTGCCCTGGATGACCCTCTACTCACATAACAGACCATAACTACTTTATACGACCGATATCTAACAAACAAGTGTGTAATATTGATGTAAAATGTTTGGTGAGAAAAATAAAAGTGGTTTTTATACCTAAATGGATGATGAATGATCTTTTTTACTCTTTCTTGTGGCAGAATCAGCGTAAAATGGCCGTGAAAAACGCATTTCACTTGTGTAGGTCACTTCTCAATACAACTGTCAGCATACAACTCGCTTCTGATATCGAAACGTCAGGAAGAATGATAAGAAAGGAATTGCTCCTTAATACTACAATGCCTGCCTGCATGACTCTCGCAGGGCGTTTTATGCCACTGCAGTGTATGCAAAGATCGTCTGTCACTCGATCGTTACATGTGGTATCACAATTGACATGTGCACATTACCGTAACTGCTGCCTGGCTGAAAAATGGAATTAGCACAAAACAAACGATTTAAAAAGAAGAGAGAAAAATTAATCAGTCTTGGTGAAAACAGGTAATGTTGATTAATTCTGACCTGGTGTTGAGCGTGCTAAAATTGTGGAGTAACAAAGTCACATGGAAAACGCCAAAGCAGTGAAAAAACAAGAAAGGCAAAGCCATTATGGCTCATGTGTATGACCGATTTTTCATTTGTGACAAGGGCTGGCTTCTGCAGCAGCAAAATCCATGTTTTCTGAAAATGTAAGAATTTTCACAAATCTGTCAACCCCCTGTGACCCTTGACCTTTGTGATGAGTCATCTAAATTAGTATGCATAGGAAGGTCTTATCATCAGCTATCTTTGTACCAAATTTGGTTGAAAAATTTGCAAACATTTGGAAATACCTACAATTTTATCAAAAATCAGCATTTTACACACACTTGCCAGCCTCTTGTGACCCTTGACCCTTCCAAGGGGTCATCCAAATTAGTATGCATAGATAGGTCTTACCATCAGGTATCTCTGTACCAAATTCGGGTTTTAAGTTGTGAATAGTATTTGAGAAAAAACATCTTTTGTCAAAATATGGCTATTTCAGACCTATTTCCTGAGCCCTTGTGACCCTTGACCTTTCCGAGAGATCAACCAAATTAGTACCTATAGAAAGGTCTTACCATCAGGTATCTTTGTACCAAGTTTGGGTTTGATGTTGTGAATAGTATTTGAGAAAAAATAAATTATGTCAAAATATAGGTTTGTTTTTTTTTAACCTATTTCCTGATCCCGTGACCTTGACCTTGAGAGAGGTCACTCAAATTGGTATGTTTAGAAAGGTCTTACCACAAAGTATCCTTGGGTCAAGTTTGAAGAATGTGGCTTGAATATTCTCCAAGAAAATGCCAACGTTAAAGTTTACCATGGACAACGACGGACGACAGACGACGGATGACGGATGGACGACCACTGGCCCAAAACATAGACTCACTTTTGCTTCGCACGTGAGCCAAAAAGGGCTCTCATTGCACCAATCTGCATTTTTGCAATCCAGAAAGACGGCGGCACACACCCATGTTGCTTTTTCCCGGGAAGATCATGGCAGTTTTACACAGTGGTAATTTGTTTATCAGCGTCACGCAAAAACATTCTGTCGCAAGTAACACAATATTGATATGTAAAACAAGAAAATTACATTCTTAGATCAAAATGGTAGTAGTTGCTGTTCTTTTTGGATTGGATTCTTGCAGTATATAATGAGTTCAAATTCTTGAACGTTGCTTTTGGTGACTCAAGCACTGACTTATGGGATGAATAGAAGAAAAAAAATGACATGACACAAATTTCATTTATGTCCCTGTCACAAGAAACATGATTTTATGAATCCATCTGACCCACAAGGTACACTGCAACTATTTGTCTGATCTCTCTTTTGTGCTAAAAACCAAAAAAGTGTTTTAAGCATATTACATCTGACTGAAATTTTTCAGTTTTAGCAGCGTTGATGGCGCAGTGGACTGAAGGCAAGACCTGTCAGGTGGGTGATTTTGTTTAAGTCTTAAGATCTGGAAGGTGCAGTGCTGCAGAGTGGCGCCACACCTTCCATGATCTCATACATTTCCATTATAAACTACTAAACAAGGCAAGCTTGATTCTTAATCAATTCACTGTAATGGAACTGCGTAGGATGAAGGTTCACTATGTAGTGCCAGACTATATTGGGTCCCGAATTGTCAATTAATCTTTCAGGATTCTAAAAAAGAGACTGGCAAGTGTTCCTAACAAAAAATCACAGTGAACAGGGCTAACAGAGTACAATATTAGTGCTGCTTTCCAACGGTTTGTCAGCTGTCAGACTGCTCTCAGAGATACTGGACAGGTTGAATATAATCAGCTGTCATGTAAAAGATTGATTTGCATTACCAGGGGTGACAGTTTTCAGTCCTGTAAACTATAAACTGTTTCAGCTATTTCTAAATTTCAAAAAAGCTGAATTTTGGCTTTTATGTTCATACAGAACAGTCCTTCAGCCAGCCTGTTCCATCTGCAAGAGGCATAAATTCTCATGTGCCCATGCGTTCGCAGGGGCTCATGAGAATTCATGTCTCTTGCATGCCATGAATCATGGGTCATAGTTAGTCCATGGACCGTTTTCAGTCATTTTGGGCTGTCATCCATGCATCACATATATTACATTTCAAAGAATACAGTGTGACCTCTTTTGAGTGACTACATATTTAGCCGAAAGAAAGGGGTTTGAAAAGACAACTGGACTGTCATGAGTATTGCGAAGGACACTTGGTTTCTCTTGTCATTCAAGACCATCATTCAGGTGGTTAAAGTCAACTGAATGATGGTCTTGAATGACGGATGAGCTGTTATGAGGATGGCTGCTCAAAAGAGGTTCACTGTAATATTCGGTAAAATATTTTTGTTCTGTCTGTTTTGGTGGGTGAAAGCGACTGATGACATGCTAGGACTGGTACATGTCAGCTTTATGAAGCATAGTGGGGAGCTGTACGGTTGGCCTTCCAGTCCAGATACTTCTTGGGTACCAGCAGTCTTACTCAAGGAACCACCAGTGCAGCTGGCCACTGATGAAGCTCAATGCAAAGAAAACAATATTTTTGTGTGGTTAACACTACCTTTGGTTTGCTGAAATGTATTTCACACTATATCATTTACGACGTTCTTGACAGGAGATCCATGGTTTACTTACAAGGTACTTTCTGACTGCATCTTGCGGTCTTCATCAGCCTACCGTTGGAACATACAGCAAAAAAAAAAAAAAAAAAAAAAACACCACCTTTTTAATCGTAAAATAAAATTCAAAGCAAATTCGACTTGTCTTTTTTCTTCTTCTTGTGGTGGTGGTGGTGGTGGTGCTACTGCTGTCATTTCTCACAAAGTTTTCTGCTACTGTGAGTAATCTTGTATCCTGAATAACTTAATGTACTTTGGATAACAGCTAAAACAGAAATGAAATACTATTTCAAAACAAAACCCAGCAAGTGGAGACATGCTGTGTTTCCTGTGACAAGCAAAAACTAACTTTACTGTCATTGCTCAAATGAGTCACGAGTGACATTACTATATCATATCTACTCATGATCGTTTTGTTCACATCTACACTGAAACTTTTTTGTCATTTTGCATTAGTATTGCACAATGAATTCGTTCCAATGAGTTCAAAATATTTGGTTTGATCCAGTTTTGTTGGGTCTTGCATATTACTTGTGACACGTGACGAGTCAGCTTTTGTCGCACATCATCTTTTGTCACAAGTAACAAAATATGCAGGTATAGAACAAGTCCATCATATACATCCCATTGTATACGATGTATATGATGGCATTGTTCTATACCTGCTTATTTTTCTATGGGCTGGCGACTGGGTGCCTGATAGGCGGGGGCAGGGGATCTAACTGTTTGTCTGTCCAGCGCTGAGTAATTCTCCTTGGTATGTGTACCTAGAGGAATGGTTTGAATCAAATTATAGTTATCATCTAGTTTAGGAAAAATGAAAGAATGTATCATCACGTGTCACAAGAGACACATTTTAACTTCTAACTTTAAATCTCAGTTTCTCATTAACCACTCATAATATTTTTTTAAAACTCAACAGAACTGAGAAGCCAAATGGAAAACAAACTCAGAAAATAATATTTTGGTTGTCTGCATTGCACCTTTTGAGAGCGAGTCATATGTATCTTGAAACTGTACTGGGATGATTTATTTCCACTATAATTGGTTAATTTACATCACCATTTCATGCAATAATTGTAAAATCAGTATGTAGATACACGTCCATGCTAGCTTTTTCATAAAGAATATAATAGCGAGTCAGTTTAGCTTGTGTAAGCCATCATGGATGCCCAAATAAGGGGAATTAAGGTACTCTGAACTTTCTTAATTTGCAAGACACACTCAAAATCTGCAGAGGTACTCACAGACTGGACACGTCTTACTCCAAACAAAGCACAAGGGACAGATTTTCCCTTCAGTATTGTTTTTTATATAATGCAACATAACATTGTTAGTGGTGTTTTTGATTACTTTTTTATTATTGCATCACTGCATAACGTCATGTAATTTTGCAAAGAAAGTGTGGACTAATTTTTTTCATTACTTTGGCATCCCTGATGACTTAAGATGGCTAAATTGCCTCACTATTACATTCTTTATGAAAAGGTTAGCGTGGGCATGTATCCACAACCTGATTTTACAATTATTCCATGAAACGGCGATGTAAATTAACAAATTATAGTGGAATAAATCATATCAGTACAGTTTCAAGATACATATAGTGAATATTGTGAGCTTGTCCACAAAACTAGGAATGCCTACTACAGTCATTTAGAGCAGGCTAGCTGAAAACACAGAGTTTGGATGTTCAACAATTATGGGGGCAGAAAGCATTACCAGAACGATGACAATACTAAAGAAAATGTTATTAGGGCCCTTGCATATTTTTAAAATATTTTTTTAATTTTTTTTTTATAAATCTCAGTGCTAATGACTAAAAGATTTTGAAGAACAAAAGCTATGGCATGAGGCTACATTTAGAGTGACAGTGTATAATCAAAACCCGCGAGCACAGATCAGTCTCAATTTGACTGTTCGATGCAAAAGTGGCTGGGTCCAAATCCGTGGCTGTTTGTAACCCGTCAAACATTCACTTGGTTTTAAAGATGCAGACAAGAGAGACTATCTTGTCAAAACACAAAAAAAAAAACGTATGCATACGTATACTTTAACCTATTGTAACAAATGTTAGGAAAGCTTGGGCAGGGTATAGCATTGTATCTAGTGAAGGGCTGGGACCCTAGAGAACATAAAGAAGTCATTCCTAAAGCATTTCATGATCCTGAAATCACAGTGCATGTTAGTGCTTTGACATTAAGAAAAGCTCACACAACACATTTAGAACAAAATGCTTTACATAAAATGTCTCATGACATAACAAAATCAGTACAAACATGTACAGTTATGCAATGTCAGCAAAAATATCAACAAAAGACAATATCTACTCTGGTCTGTGATTTTAGATATTACAGCTTTAGACTGCAAGGCCCACAATCACAGACCACCACACATACAATGTACAAATCACAGACACAACACAAACAAGAATGGCAAAGCCCTTAAGGCTCACGTGCATGAACTATCCAGTTCTAATGTAAGTAAATTGTTGGCTTTTGTACCTGCAATGTTTTCTAAAAATGTATGCATTTTTCACACTTTTGTCAATCTCCCATGACCTTTGACCGTTGCAAATAGTGAACCACAATAGTATGCATAAAAAGGTCTTGTCAGCTACCTTTATGCCAAATTTGGTTGAAAAGTTTTGCAAGTGCTGATTAAAGCTAAAATTCTACGTTTTCACATCATTTGCCGATCTCTTATGACCCTTGACCTTTCCAAGGGGGTCATCCAAATTAGCATGCATACAAAGGTCTTACCATAACATATAGGCCATCAGATAGGAAGTGAACCTCCCTTCCCCCTCCCTCCTTCCCCCCCCCCATCCTCCCCCTTCTCCCCCCCCCCTTAACCCCCCGCCCTCCCCCCCCCCCCGCACCCACCCCTCCCCCCCCCGCAGGGGATTGGAGACCACATTTTTTTCGGAAGCCTATCACATAATATGAAGACGAACCACAGGTGTTTGCTCAAAATAAGAACCATATTGAATATAGGCGGTCATGTACTTAGGTCATATTTTCGTTCATTGGGCACTTTGTTTTGCTTTTGGGGGTTGAGTTGGTGTTAAAAAAGCATGCAGAACTAAATGACTAGTATCTTTGGAAACAGAATACATTTACCTACTATTTACAATGATTTAATGTCTGAAAAGCAAAATGGTGATGTCATCGTGGTGCCATCCTATTTACCTTTTATGACAGTGAAATAGCTTTCTTGGGAGAAGAATAGGTGTCCAATCTTTCACATACTATGATGAAAACATATATACCAATATTATGACAAATCATAAATAAAAGTGTAAGCCATTCAATGTTTTCAACTGGTGACCTTGACATGTGTTATTTAAGGTCAAGTCACCTAAAGTTGTACTTTATGAAAAACAAGAACATATTTTTGAAAACATGATAACATCAAATTACTAAAAGTGATAACATGTAAGGAATTGCTATGAATAGTTGATAAGATTAGATGTGACCTTCATGAAGGTCAAGGTTGCAGTTTACGAAGAGTTCATAAGAATATTCAGTTTACGATAGGGGCCAAACATTTGCTCTGATGTTAGGAAGACCTGCTCACAACATAAAAGATCTCTTACTACTAAATCATATTCTGTTGAGTTGAGATGATCAGGAACATTATAATATATATACCCTTTATAATTAAGATCAAGGTCACAATATGTACAATTGTGCACTCAATCTTAGAACCCAAGATGATACTCTATTAGATGTGTGTCAAATGGAATAAGTTAACTGCTCCATGGTCCTGAAATTCTCTCTCTCTCTCTCTCTCTCTCTCTCTCTCTCACACACACACACACACACACACACACACACAACACACACACACACACACAAATAAATAATCTTATATAGGTTGGAGAAAGAAAAGGATCTCCTTTATTGTTTATGTACGATCCATTTGGTAAGTATAGAACTTCTGCAGAGCCTGTAGCCATGGCAAATAATATGCAAGTCATGGATCAGTTGCTTAAACAAGCTATAAGATAACAACTATAGTAGTCATGTAGTTTCTCCCCCCACCTCCCCCCACCTCACGCCACCTCCGCAAGAAACACTTGAACTGGAAATAACATTGAAACATTAAGTTATCTGGATTGTTCACACTACCATCAAGTCAGCTAGTGCATAGTTTGATGAAACAAAAAGCTCACTCTTTTACAAGAATGTTCAAGCATGTTGTGAGTGTTCACAAAGAATGTATGTGTTAGTTTGAAACATGGTGCCTGCAAACAGATTGAGGTTTACTGGTCTTGTGAGAAAAGACGTTTCTTAGACCACTGGAAATCAATCCAAAGTTAATTTTTTGCTTTGTTGTTGTTGGTGGTGGTGTTTGTCTGTGTGTGTGTGTGTTTTTTCAAACACCCAAATAGCGCACACAGGTGTTTTGATGGGGAAATGTTAACAATCTATGATACCGTACACACTGAATATAAAAAAGCACCATAGTTTAAGGTGCTCCTGACTTAGACGGTCACAAACGTTGTCTCGTGCATATGGCTGTTTGGGCTTACTGGATGGTCTGCCTGGCTGTTGGCCCACCACTTTGGATATTTGAAAAAGGGCTAAATGCCCTTTAGCACAGTAATAGCACTGTTTTTACCGACACTGTTTGTGTGGTTATTTTTTTTGTGTATGACTAGTCTTGAATTGTGCCATCTATCAGGATGTTATACACTGCTATCATCTAGTATATTTTTTATTAGGATCATAAATAGCTCAGTTCACTACTGATATATTCTAGATGTAAACTTCGGAATACATCTAGGCAAGGTGGGCATTTTATGTGTTGCCTCTCATGATCATAACAGAAAAGACACATCACTAAACTTTTGTTTCGATTCCATATGCCCACATTTTTAATCGCAAACCCTTACTTCAACCACCCATTCTTTAACAGCACGACACACTGACATGCACACGCATGCACCATGGCACAAACACACACACACACACACACACACACACACACACACTGATCAACAAAATGATCCCAACATTAGAACTGCTATTGCTTGGAACTGGCATTAGAATCCCCTCATTCATCCGCTGGTTTGTCACCGACGTAAGGTAGATAGATGTTTTGTGCAGCTTGTATTACAGGCTTATTCTTTCATTTTATTCTGATTTGGGCAGCAATGCTGCCGTCAGACTTAAGTGTAGCCTCAGTATTAAACTAATTAGAAACATACTGCACGCTCTGTGTGTGTGTGTGTGTGTTTATTGCCCCTTGCAGCTCACCGACCCCCCCCCCCCAACCCCCCCCCCCCCATTGTGATCCACACGCCTCTATTTTTTAAATGTATGTCCAGCATAGATGTAGTAATCACACTCTCAGCATAAACTGACTAATTTCCCCCACACTTCAAAGCCTACAAAAATACAAAAACTTTAGTTATAAAAATTTGTATTCTGGAAATGTAATGAAAATCCATCCATTGTAAGCTCTGATTATATGATGTCATCAGATTTTACAAAGTGTGTACATGTCAATATGAAGTGCACATATATTACTGTAAGCATTTCAGCAACTGAAAAGTCTTTTGTGTGCATTTAATTTCACTAATCACGGAAGAAGTGCATCAGAACACTGCACCTAAAAAATGGTGCCTTATTCATAGGGTCCAAATATGGAATGCTGTGACATCATCAGGTATAAAAAAAAGAATATAATAAACTTTATTATTTTCTGAATGCCTGATAATGCCAAACCCAAAACCCCAACATGCTGATACCAAATAATAAGTATTTTCTTGTAGTTATCATAGCTTTACTGTCCATCTAGTACCCCTACCCCCAAAAGTTTGACCCATTTGGAGTGTGGCTTTGATCAAATTCCTCGCGCTGGGACCATATGGCATTGAGGCACGTCCCCTGGGTGGTGGATAGGGAGTCCCTCGTGAGAGGGGTGCACCGAATGAAATAAGGTGCCGTGAACCAACATGGTCTAAAGGAAGGTGACCCTGACAGAAAACCCCTGGTCCTCCTAGTAAGGGGGTTGGGCGTGAGGGTAGCTTCCCCACCCTGCAAATAAGGAAATAGCTACAAAAACGCTGACGAAAAGACAAACAGCAATTCCTTTCCTGGAGGAGGAAGGTTCTTCTACCAGAAGATTTATGACGTCCCGTGGTGAAAGCCGGAAGTCTTCGGAAGCCACAGGACCGAGCCGCCTCTCTCTATCCAGGGACACAACCATGGGCACATGGAATGTCAAGACCATGTACCAGAGCGGCAAGGCCGCCCAGATAGCAGCGGAAATGCAAAAGTACAACCTTTCCCTGCTAGGTATCAGTGAAGCCAGATGGACGCAGCGTCTGGCCAGAAAAGGATTTAAGTGGGGAGATGATTCTGTATTCAGGTCATGAAGAGGAGAACGCCCCACATACAAAAGGAGTAGCATTCATCTTGTCACCAGTGTCACAGAGAGCGCTGATGGGCTGGGAACCTCTTGGGCCAGGACAGCAGCCTTTAGAACCAAGAAAAAGATCAAGCTGAACGTCATCCAGTGTTATGCGCCTACTAATGACAGTGACGAGGAAAAGAAACAATAGTTCTACGACCGACTCCAGAGTGCTGTGGACAAATGTGCGGAGCGAGACATCACCATTCCCGTCATGGGCGATTTTAATGCCAAAATAGGGGAGGACACACCGGATACGAAGAGGTGATGGGGAGACAGAGACTGGGGGAGATGAGTGAGAATGGGGAGAGGTTTGTAGACTTTTGTGCTCTAAACAGACTTGTCATTGGAGGCAGCATCTTCCCACACAGAAGAATACACAAAGCAACGTGGGTCTCACCTGACCATACTACAGAGAACCAAATAGACCATATCTGCATTAGCAAGAAATTTAGAAGATCCCTTCAACATGTTCGAGTGAGGAGGGGAGCAGATGTCGCCTCAGACCACCATCTGCTTAACTTAAGAATAAAGCTCAAGTTAAAGAAAAGCCGCACAGAGACAACAAGAAGACAGCGCTATAATGTAGGCCTCCTGAAAGAGACTAGAGTGAGAGAAGAGTTTAAACTGGTGCTGTCCAACCGGTTTCAAGCGCTACAGGAGCTAGTAAATGAAGAGGAGGCGGTCACCACAGAGCAGCAGTGGAAGGCAGTTAGAGAGGCGCTGAACTCAACCCGCAAAGACACTGTAGGGTTCAGGAAACACCATCACAAGAACTGGCTGTCGGCACAGACATTGAAGAAGATAGAAGTGAGGAAGCAGCAGAAAGCAGTTGTCAACAACAGTCGCACGAGAGCAGCCAAAGCAAGGGCACAGGAGGAATACTCGGAAGCCAACCGCGAGGTGAAGAGGAGTATCAGGGCAGACAAGAGGGCCTACACAGACAGCCTGGCAGCAGAAGCATAAAAGGCAGCAGGCAGCGGCAACATGAAACAGCTCTACGACATTACCAGAAGATTGTCGGGCAAGTATAGCCATACAGAAAGACCAGTAAAAGACAAAGAAGGCAAACCTATGCAGACAGAGCAGACCAACTCGACAGATGGGCCGAGTATTTTGAAGAGTTACTGAACAGACCGAGCCCACCCGACCCCCCAGACATCCAGCCAGCAGAGACCGACCTACCCATCAGCTGTGACAGACCCAGCCGGGAAGAGATCAGAAGAGCAGTGGCATTTTGAAGAACGGCAAAGCAGCAGGGCCAGATGGCATCCCAGCGGAGTCTCTGAAAGCAGACCTAGAGACAACAGTAGAGATGCTGTACCCACTGTTTGGAAAGATCTGGGAAGAGGAGGTGATGCCGGCTGACTGGAAGGAGGGGTACCTAATCAAGCTTCCCAAGAAAGGCGACCTCAGCAAGTGTTCCAACTATAGAGGAATCACCTTGCTGTCAGTACCAGGAAAGGTCTTCAACAGGATCATCCTGGAGAGAATGAAGAGCTCCGTTGACCCCCAGCTGAGAGACCAGCAAGCAGGATTCAGGAAAAAACGATCATGTACAGACCAGATCGCCACTCTCCGCATCATCGTGGAACAGTCTCTGGAGTGGAGCTCCCCGCTGTACGTCAACTTTGTGGACTACAAGAAAGCATTTGACAGCGTGGACCGAGAGACTCTGTGGAAACTCCTACGACACTACGTTGTACCCACAAAGCTCATCTGCCTGATCAAGAGCAGCTACGATGGCATGACATGTCGCGTGATCCACGAAGGGCAGTTCACCAGGGAGCTCCAGGTCAGAACCGGTGTCAGGCAGGGGTGTTTGCTGTCTCCGTTCCTCTTCCTACTGGCCATAGACTGGGTCATGAAGAGGACCACAGAGCACAGATGAAGTGGAATACAGTGGACACTGTGGACACAGCTTGACAACCTCGATTTTGCAGACGACTTGGCTTTACTGTCCCACACTCATCAACAAATGCAGGACAAGACCACAAGGCTTGCTGACATCTCGTCCCAAGTGGGCCTCACCATCCACAAACAGAAAACAAAGACAATGAGGCTGAACGCAACCAGGAAAGAACCAGTCTTGCTTGCTGGCACCCCGTTGGAGGAGGTGGAGTCCTTCACCTATCTCGGGAGCATCATAGACAAAAAAGGCGGCACTGATGCAGATGTCAAAGCACGAATCGGTAAAGCCAGAGAAGCCTTTCTCCAGTTGAAAAAAGTGTGGAGTTCCAGAGAGCTGTCACAACACACCAAAGTCCGGATTTTCAACTCCAACGTAAAAGCAGTTCTCCTATATGGAGCAGAGACTTGGAGATTGACAAAAACCACAGTCAACAGAGTACAGATCTTCATAAACAGTTGCCTTAGAAGAATTTGGAAAATCCACCGGACAGAGAAGATCAGCAACGTCAGACTCTGGGAGAGAACACAGCAGATAACAGCAGAGAATGAAATTGGGCGAAGAAGATGGGGATGGATTGGTCACAGTCTGAGAAAACCAGCTTCCAGTATCACTAGGCAGGCATTGTCATGGAACTCCCAGGGAAAGAGGAAAAGAGGCAGGCCGAGAAACACCTGGCCTCGAGACCTCCAAGCAGACATCAAGAGGCTGGGAACCACCTGGAGTAAAATCGAAGGAGAAGCACAGGACAGGAGTCGATGGAGGTCTCTCGTCGACGGCCTATACCCGGGGAGGGGTGACAGGCATAAGTTCAAGTAAGTTCGATCAAATTCTATGGTATCTTCAATACGGTGTTATTTTGTTAATTTGGGCAAACACCTAGGAAGCAATGTTGTTTTGGATAGAGTTTCAGAAAAACCGTAGTCTCCAATCCCCCTCAGGAGGGGGAGGGGGTGAGGAGGGGGGAGGAGGGGGGAGGGGGGCGACGGACGGCCAAAGGTCTAATATCACCTAATATCTCTGGACCAAGTTTGGGTTTGAAATTGTAAATAGTATTCAAGAAAATTTTTTTTTCAAGAAATAGCTATTGTGACCTACTTCTTGATTTCTTGTGACCCTTGACCTTTCTGAGGGGTCATCCAATTTAGTATGCATAGTAAGGTCTTACTATCAGGTATCTGTGTACCAAATCTGGCTCTGAAGTTATGAATAGTATTTGAGAAAAACCATCTTTTGTAAAAAATATAGCTATTTTTTTAAACCTATTTCCTTATCTCTTGTGACCCTTGACCTTTCCCGAGGGGTCATCCAAATTAGGATGCGCAGATAGGTCTTACCATCAGGTATATTTTGTACCAAGTTTGAGTCTGAAGTTGTGAATAGTATTTGAGAAAAAAAAACAAATGTTCTCAAAATACGGTTCTTTTGGACCCATTTTCTAATCCCCTGTGACCTTGACCTTCGAGAGAGGTCAATGATATTGGTACATTTATAAAGGTTTTGCCACAAAGTGTTCTGGGGCCAAGTGTGAAGACTGTGGCTTGAATAGTCTCCAAGAAAATGCCAACTTTAAAGTTTACCACAGACGACCGTTGCCAGATGGATTACCACTGGCCCAGAACATTCTCACTTTTGCTTCACACATGAGCCAGAAAGACAAGCAGAAACCAATTCACCAAGCACTTACTGTCAAAGTTGAGCCTAATGGTGGCGTTACTCTCTCCGAGATCATTTTTGGCTGTGACCTTGTAGTTGCCAGCATCTTGTGCGGACACACCGTTAATCTCCAGCACCAAGAAATAGGTCTTGTTCTCCCTCGGCTCTGTTCGTATACTGTACCGTCCTGCAGGACAGACACAAAGTTGTAAAGTTCAATAATAAGAAAATCCCAAGAAAGAAAGAAAGGAACACGCCTTGAAAGAACAACTGAATGCACAGCACCTTTTGAGAGTGAGTCATGTGATTTAGTCCTCCCTTGGCTGATGCAACTTTGATTCATTTGAGATCTCCTGTAGCCTGTATTGGAGTACTCTCTAGATAGACCCACTCGGGGAGTACACCACAAGTATTTGTGGTGTATTCCCCAAATGGTTGTGGCATATTCCCCAAGTGGCTTATGTCTTTCTAGGGAGTACTCTAGCATCAGTACAGGTAGCAACACAAAGACATGCAGCAAAACGCCGCATATCTGCATGTGGCATGTCTCAAATGAGTGAAGTGATAACCTCTAATATGCCTACCTCCTGGAGCAAGAGCACTGTTGTCTCTAAACCATGTGATGCCGGGTGCGGGGTCTGCAGTCAACACACACTCAAACAGCAGCTTCTGACCGTTATTCTCCTGCCGAGTCACCGGCTTCTGGATAAAGTTGGGGGCGATGCCATCTTGCCTGAAATAGAGAAAACAAAAAGAATCAGTGACCTGTAACTGAGGTGGTCGTCCACCTTTTGCCATTGGTAGCGGTTTTTGTAGCGATGATTCCTGCTGGAATCATCGCGACTAAAACCGCTACTGACTGCGGCGCTGAAACACCACAAGTTGGACTGATTATTATAGGTCAATGGTGGTGCCAGAAAAGCTTGGCATCTGGAGAAGCTAGAGAAACCATCAGGAAAAATCAATCTCCTGAACTGCATTCCCTGTTGTTACAACAAAATATAATCAGTTCCATTCAAGCCTGAAGCCTGCATACAGCATGGCTGATGGAGAAAAAAAATAAAAAAAAAGAAAAGGGAGGGGGAGAGAGATGATGATGATGATGATGAAACGTTTTTATTCAGGATAAAAAGTTTTAGGCACAGCAATGCCTATCTTCCAAACTGTCCTGCTACTCTACACATATAAAAATACATCAGGCGATACAGCAAAAGATAAAACATATATATATATATATATATATATATATATATATATATATATATATATATATATATATATATATATATATATATATATATGAATAAATAAAAAAACCAGCCCAAGAAACCTGGCACCACACACTCCAAATATGGATCCAAGCACAGTGAAATACTTAAAATGTGAAGAAAGGATCCACATACACCACGTAGTTTAAAAGAAGTTACACTTTTATTCTATTGACAATTTTCGCCCTCTCAGCGAGGGCTTCTTCAGGGGAATGTCTAGGTAACAGGTAACTAGGTAACAAAACATAATTTACGTGTGAGAATGTAGTGCGTCAAAATAGATACAGAATGTACACGCATGCACTTTAAAATTATAAATTATCGTAATACTTTTACATATATAGACTAAGGTACAAAAGCACGTGCACAAGTTCGTGATATTAGTCCGTCAAATATATATATATATATATATGTTTTCCTCCTTATGTCACACGATCAGTCACTTTAGCGCAAACCGTACCATGTGACCGTGACATAAAAACCCCTGTAGCGAAAAATGGCGGACGTTTTGTAGCCCTCCCGATGACGCATATTGGATGCCAGTTTTGTTCTATAAAAGATCGCCAAACGTTCTAAAGTACAAAGTTACTTAGTGTTGTTCGAAACAACAAGCACAGTACTGGAGACGGCAACGTCATGACATATTTTAAAATACGTCATAAGTCTATTATGTATAAATGTATATTCTTTGACGTCAGTCATGTCTGGCGTGATCCAGGTCACAAAATGTCTTCTTGATTTTTCTTTTACAAAAACAGTGGAGGAATGAAAACAAATACGTTATTGGTCGGAGGGGTTCGCTGCACGGACCCTTATAGGCCTTCGGGAGGTCAAAGGAATCATTGTACCCCTCAAGCCTTCGGCCTTCGGGGTACAATGATTCCTTTCACCTTCCTCAGGCCTACAAAGGTCCGTGCAGCAAACCCCTCCGACCAATAACTTATAATATATACTGGTATGAACTGATATGTTAATGCAGACAGTCAAACTATTACATAATCTGCAGCAATCTGCTGTGCTGGAGCAACATACTAAGCAGAAAGATAGAATATTCACAACGACAGCAGATATTTATGCACACGAGCTCTGAAGATAGATAACTTTGAAATAGACTTTAAATGAGAGGGAAAGTTATTCCATGATTTAGCACCGGAGAATGATATGCTAGATTTGAACATGTCGATTCTCGGTTTTGGGAGATGGAGTAAGCTGTTCCTCGTGTTTTCTCTATTCGTGTGGGAAAACAGCTCACGGAGATAGGGAGGGGCGGCATCGTTTTGAATTTTGTGCACAAGTAAGCATCTATTAAATTCCAATTGTTTACTAAGTGGTAGGATATTAAGGGCCTTCAGTCTTTCATCAGTAGGGGACAAACCAGAAAGAATAAGCTTAATACCTCGTCAGTAAAGGGAATTAATTTTTTTCAAATGAATGTCTCCACAACCGTCCCAGATATTGGAAACATAATTACAATGTGTCTTGATGTGTGCGTTAAAGAATAGTTTTCGAGCATCAATGTCAACTATACGACTTAATTTGGATAATAAAAATAGTTTTACAGGCAGTTTCTATGTGAGGCTCCCAGCTGAGCTGTTCGTCGACTGTCACTCCTAACAAACGATGCTTTGACACTTGCTCTATGGGCTGAGAGTGAAGGGACAGGTCAAGGGGTTGCAAACCACGTTGATGCTTTTGGCGTGTCGTCACCAACATACTTTTCGTTTTAGGAATACTAATAATCATATGATTTTCTTCACATCAAGTTGACACTTCATCTAAACTATGTTGGAGGACAGCGCTCACAGTTGAAACATTTTTATCAGATACATGTAATGATGTATCGTCAGCAAATAGTTCACAGTTTGTGTCGGGGTGTGATAATGACAGTGGAAGGTTATTTATAAAGATGTTGAATAATAACGGTACTAGGGTGGATCCCTGAGGAACACCATGGGTCACCAGTCCTTCCGCTGGGTATTTACCATTCAAGAACACTTTCTGCGTTCTATCTAAGAGACAGGCCGAGAGAAGAGCGACTGCATTTGAATCAATGTGATATAAAGGTAACTTCTTTAGTAAGACTGAGTGGTTAATGAGATCGAAGGTTTTTTTAAAGTCTAGAAATACTACACCTGAAAGTTTGGACTCATTTATGGCAGTAAGAGAGAGAGAGAGAGCATAAGTAGATAAGAGAAAGAGCTGTACACCATGGATACAACCCATGCACATAACAGTAAGCATCTGCACAAAACCATGATATTTTCATGTAAGGAAACGTAACCAAACATATTTCTCTAAGTACAACCCAAGCAAACATGTAATACAAGGCGTTTTGTGTATAGTTTCTCATCTCATCTATTTCTCATCTAGTTGCCTGCGATGGAGGCAGTTAAATTGCCCCCCCCCCCCCCACACACACACCTTTGTACGTTTAACCTTCAAAGAATCTTCCCTAAGCTGCTCACAAAACAAACAGAGAAATATTATCATAATGGAGATCCCAAAACAGCCAGTAGAGGTCTATAATGAGACTGCAATGCATTCTAGATATATCACACTCTAAAACCCTAAGTCTTTGACTGGTGCCTTCCTGCAGAATATATAGTTGCTCAGACCTGTCCTGCAAAATGTACGGAACATCATGAGCCCCCGCATCAGCGGGGGCTCATGAGGTTCTATGCATCTTGTTTATTGTCAATATCTCTTGCTTATATCCCGGTTCCAATTGTGTCTCTGTTCCTCTTGAAACGGAAGGGCATTCAGTGTTTAGTTTGTGATCGTGCAGCCCTAAGTAAACTCCCCAAACACCGGGTGGCTTGTTTTGAAAGAGAGATGTTCTGTGCAGGCTGGCCTCATCCCTATGTCACATCTGTAGATAAGTAAACACATGCTGTGCAATGCACACGACAAATCGGGAGGGATTCCATACTAAAAAGCTAAGTAATGTCACAAAAATATAAAAAGAAGAGCAGCACAAAAGTGGTCTGTATTTTTCTTATTGTTTTTCTTCCGTTTGAGTGCATAATTTTCCTTTCACTGACACTGTCATATAATGAGCATAATGGTCTATGGGAGACAACTCCTGTATTTAGTGGTTGTCTCTCCGGTGATTATGTCCCTTAGGACATCGCGCATGCGCAGTGAATAAATAGAGTGTTTGCCGCCAAGTTAAGAAATGGCTTCCCTGTATTTTGTGAGTGCGTCTGTGGTTTGAATCTAAGTCCATCCAGCCCACATAGAAGCGGTAACACGACATGGTGTCACAAGTAAACGTGCAGCATCAGTGACTGTTCATTTGAAGTGTATATTTCTGGAAGAGGACAACATGATGTTCAAGCCACTAAAGAAATTTAACTTTCATGGGCCAGCCGCGTGGGCCGGTTGGAAAGAGCGTTTCCAGCATTTTCGTCTGGCAACAAAGCTGAACAGAGACCGTGGCGAGGTGCAGGTTAGTAGTCTTTTGTACGCCTTAGGAGCAGAGGCAGGGAAGATATTTGCAACATTCAACTTGAATGGCGAACAGAAGAAAGACTGACATTGTTGTGGGTATGTTTGACGAATATTTCATTCCGAAGAGGAATATCATTCATGAGAGGGCTACGTTCGCAAGAAGAGACCAGCATCCAGGAGAGACAGTATAAGAGTACATTAGAAGTCTGCATGACCTTGCAACGCACTGTGAATTTCCGAATAAGGACGACTGCATTCGGGATAAACTTGTGATAGGCCTGCTAGACAAAGAACTTTCTGAGAAGCTTCAACTTACAGCAGACCTAACGCTGAAGTCAGCAACTACAATGGCTCGACAACAAGAGCAGGCTAAAAGAGTTACAGTTACAGGGACCCGCAGGGCACAACGTTGACAGAGTGAGCCATGGAGATCGATATCACAGAAAGAAAAACTTTCATCAAAGGGGAGGTAGGCAGAATCAACAGAGTGGTAGCAAGATGGACCAAGCTCCAACTTGTAGGTGTGGACTATCTCACATGAAAGAACGCTGTCCGGCAATGGGAAAGAAGTGCATGAAGTGTGGTAAAATGTCACATTTTGCTAGAGTGTGTAGATCATCAAAGACAGAGTGTCCAAGAAGTTGAGACTACAGATGTGAAAGAACTCTTTGTTGATTCAGTGGTGACTGACGATCCTCCTTGGGAAGTTAACCTGGTGGTGAGAGGCAAGCAGATCAGCTTCAAGACTGATTGACACGGGCGTCAATGTCATCAGCAGAGCAACGTGGGCGAAGCTTGGAAAGCCTTCTCTGAAACAAGACGTCACACTTGTCAGCCCAGGTGGGAAGTTGAAGAGCCTAGAAGCATTCAAGACTACACTCGAAACTACTCGAGCTTCCAACTACGTCATAGATGGGGAGGCAGACAACCTCCTGAGCAGAGGCACAGCCACAGAGCTTGGCCTTGTGAAGCGTATCGGAAATGTCGGTCTGGGAACAGTGAAGTGCCCGCCGGTGAAGATTCGCTTGAAGGATGGAGCGAAACCATACAGTGTGACTGTCGCAAGACGAGTACCGATTCCCCTTCAGGAAAAAGTGAAGAAAGAGCTTCAACGCATGAAAGATGAGGACATCATCAAGGAAATCGCAGAACCAACAGAGTGGGTGTCACCTATGGTTCCTGTGATAAAACCAAACGGCGACATGAGAATATGTGTTGACCTCAGCAAGAGAAAAGTATGTTATACCGACCGTGGATGACATTCTCCATAAGCTTCAGGGTTTCACTATCTTCACAAAACTAGATGTGCAGAGTGGATTTTGGCAGATTACCCTGGATCCCGAGACAGCCAAACTTGCGTGTTTCATCACCCCGTTTAGACGCTATTATTACATGAAACGGTTGCCTCTTGGTATTTCAAGTGCACCAGAGATCTTTCAACGAACAGTGACTGAGATCCTGAGCAACGTAGAAGGTGTCATATGGTACTTTGATGACATCTTACTCCATAGTAAGAGTGACGAAGAGCACGAGAAACTGATACAAACTGTCTTACAGAGACTGAACAGAGTGGGACCAACTCTGAACGAGAGCAAGTGTGAGTACAGGAAGCGTGAAATTGCTTTTCTTGGCCACATTGTGAGCACCAAGGGTATCGGACCCGACCCAGCCAAGGTTGATGCCATCATCGACCTACCAGATCCAGCAGACGTCGCAGAGCTGAGCAGATTTCTCGGGATGATAATTACCTCGGGAGATACCTTCCACAACTTTCAGCTACACTGAAACCACTAAACGACCTGCTGACTAAAGAGAGTGCATGGGCCTGGGGGCCTGAGCAAGCTGCAGCATTCCGCAAAGTTAAGGAGATGCTGAGCACAGCACCGACACTGGCCTACTTCGATCATACCAAGCCAACCATAGTATCTGCAGATGGGAGCAGCTATGGGATCAGTGGTGTTCTGCTACAGGAAGGTAGTGATGGATTACACCCTGTTGCATTCTGTTCGCGCACCCTCATGTCTTCAGAGCGTCACTACGCGCAGATCGAGGAGTGTCTGGCCGCCGTGTGGACTTGTGAACGTTTCGAGCACTACTTAGTGGGACTTGAAAGTTTCACATTACAGACCATAAGTCATTGGTTCCCCTCATCAATACAAAGGATCTCTCAGAAACACCTCTGAGATGCCAGAGACTTTTAATGCGACTTGTGAGGTTCAAGCCTCATGCTGAGTTCAAACCTGGCAAGGACTTGGTCATTGCTGATACGCTGTCCAGAAGTCCATCAGCCAGCAGTGCTGCTACTACAGAAGAAAATGTTCAGGCATACGCGACAGTGAGTGAAGTGACATCTTCTTGGCCAGTATCTGAGAGCAAACTACGGGAGATAAGACAAGAGACAGATAAAGACATCTGCCTGAGAACAGTTCATGAATACACACAGACTGGTTGGCAGACTTACAAGGCTGACGTGAAACTGGCAGCGAGAGACTATTTTGCTGTTCGCGGGGAACTGAGTGTTGTCAATGGAATTGTCATATTGGCATGTGTCCAAAAATCCTAGACAGGATCCATGGTGGACACTTAGGTATCACAAAGTGTCGTGAACGTGCCAGACGAGCCGTCTGGTGGTCACGGATTTCAAAGGAAATCCAAGACCGTGTTTCAGCATGCCGATACTGTCTTGAGAAGAGGCCTTTACAGGCTCTACTACCATCGAAAATGCCAGATCGCCCGTTCCAGAAGATTGGAGTGGATCTTCTTGAAGTACAAGGACGTCATTACCTTGTATTGGTTGATTATTATTCAAGGTACATAGACATAAAAACTCACCCAAACAACCAGACGTCAAACTCGGTGATCGAGAAGTTAAAAGAGATCTTTGCCACCCATGGCATTCCAGAAACTGTGATCTCGGATAACGGACCACAATTTGGTTCTTTCCAGTTCGCAAGATTCGCCAGAGACTGCAAGTTCAAGCACGTGACTAGCAGCCCGGGTTATCCACAAAGTAATTGTGAAGCAGAACATGGAGTCCAAAGTGCAAAGAACATTCTAAAGCAGGATGATCAACACATGGCCCTGTTGATCTACCATGCGACGCCTATCTCTAGTTTAGGTGTCGGTCATGCAGAACTAGCGTTTGGTCGCAGGCTACGTACGACTTTACCTGTGCTACCTTCCACGCTAGAGCCAAAGACGGTTTGGATTACTTTGATCAGACAGCACGTCCCTTACCGGAGCTTTCCCCAGGAGACCCTGACCTTGTGAGGGATGAACGGGAGACCGGGTGGAAGCATCCAGGTGTGGTGATCTGCCAAATCGCACCAAGATCATACCTGGTCAAAACTCCAAGCGGAGTACTGAGACGTAACCGTAAGCACCTTAGACGCAGTGTGCATACCGAGAGTCCAGCTGCTGCCAGTGAGCCGGGGCAGATGGTCGAGAACAAGGAGTTAACCAGCGGATCGACGACGCCCAACAAGCTTCAACAGCCGCAGCAGTATCAGGATTCGTCTTCAGCCAGACAAAGTCTACAGCCTCCAGGCAGACCACCTGATTCACAAACTGTACAGCCATACACTACTAGATCTGGCAGGATGGTGATCAAGCCTGCAAGATTCCAGTAATTCGAGGACCTGATCTTCGGTGTGGTGTAGTTACCCATGTATGGTGAACATGTAGAGTCACAATTTTTTGCGATCGATCGATAGGTTTGTGTAGAGTAAAAGCTGAGAGCTTGTGTTTTTAGGTTCTTTTATTATGATTAAACAGACGCTTTGCTGATTCTCTTATTAATGATAGAGACGCTTTGCTGGTTGCATAAAACTTGAACACTTACATTTACGGTTCGATCCAGCTTAGATAAGTTTTAACTAAAAGAGGGAGGTGTCATATTATGAAGCATAATGGTCTATGGGAGACAACTCCTGTATAGTGGTTGTCTCTGGTGATTGTCCCTTAGGACATCGCGCATGCGCAGTGAATAAATAGCGTATTTGCCGCCAAGTTAAGAAATGGCTTCCCTGTATTTTGTGAGTGCGTCTGTGGTTTGGATCCAAGTCCATCCAGCCCACATATAAGCGTTAACACGACAGACACAACACACTTCAGCAAGTGTAACCAAGCACTGATTGTTACAGTTTAATGCACATTTATTAAATATTTCTCGTGTTTTGTTTCTGTGTTTGTGTCTGTCTGCAGGTGTGAGGTGTGAAATAAAGTACTGATGTGTGTGTTCATTCAGTTCAGTCAAGATGGGATATAAAATATATCTGCATCTAGAAAGGCCCATACGCACTCAATCCCACCCAACTTCCCAAAGTTCCTTTCGATGCTGTGCCAATATGGGTCTGGTTCACGAAGGATCTCTCGTGTCCTTTCAAGTGTGCCCAACATCCACTGCCCACTCCTTTGCTACAGAGACGATCGATAGTGTGGGGTGGTCCGTGGCGCAGTGGTTAAGGCGCCTGCCACCAATGCTAAAGGTGCGAGGTTCGATTCCGGGTTCCGGCGTCGGATTTTTCTCCTCTAGTAAGTGTCACCGTTAATTCAGGCGGACCGTCGGGGGTTCTTTCTCCGGGTACTCCGGCTCTTCCTCCACCTCCACTTTGGTATCAGTTTCAGCCAACTTAATAAAATTTCAAATACAAAACGATTTCCAAATACCGTCAGTAGCTCGCTTGAGCTTGCCCTTAGCACCACGTGAATGTGAATGTTCTGTGTTTACGTACAGTGTGTGAGTGAATGCGTGTGATTCACGTGAGCGTGCTTGTTGGGTTCAGTTTGCGGCTACATTCTGCGCATTGAGTTATATTATAAATATGAGAAATGCGCCATATAAATGATATGCATTATTATTATTATTATTTTACCCTTGGTTCTGTTCCTGGAAATGGTTTCTCAGCACATCTGATCTGCCCATCCCGATAGGCCCTGTTCTTTTGCCAGTGAGATTGTTTGCACGATCATTACCCTGGACTCCAGGGCAATGCGTGCATGTGTCCACACGCAAAGATGTTAAGATGTTATAAAGTTTAACCTACATTAGACTAGAAGGTTCGGGAAGGGTCACGGCCGCTCTAGTGACCTCAAATATGAAGTCAAAGTTGTGTAGTACTCGTTGGCTACATTTAGCAAACAATTATGGGATGCGCCTAGATGGTAGTGGAATTCTGTAGTCGGATCTAGTGTTTTTTTCATTTTCTGATTGGTTGAGTTGTGTAGTCTGCGGGATTGTTCTGGAAATCTGTAGTAGTATAAAAGAGCGTGTTCGGAAATATGTGGGTACATTGTATGAGAGACGCAGTGTGTCTAGTGTTGATGCATTGTTATTGTAGAGGAGCCAGTGTATCAGTGTTGGTACATTGGATGGGACACGGTGTATCTGAATTTTGGATGCATTGTAGAGGGACAGTGTGTCAAAGTGTGGCATTTGTGGACGCGTGCTTAGAGTGCATCGTGAGAATAAAGTACTGTTGAACTGTTGCTCCAGTGTGGTCCACAACCTTGTGCCACGTGTGACGAGTTGCAGCTGAGTGAAATTTCTTTACAAGAACCCTACGTGAATGTGTCTGGTGTGATTACATCAACGACTACCACGTAACAATGGTCAGGTTGGTAAATCTGCAGTGGGCGTGAGAGAGGTACAGAGGATTCCAAACTAAGTGACATGCCCCCCCTCCCAGACCCCAAATTTGTGAAAATGCTATAAGAAAGTCCCTTTTTTGGGGGTGTCCCCCCCCCCCCCCTCCACTGTTGGTTGATATTTTGGCGAACGGCTGAGCGGGCCCGCCCCCCGCACTGTTTGATCTTTCATCGCCTGGAAGGAAAGGTGCGCCGCCCATTGCCCCCACTGTTTGATTTTTCGGCGCATGGAGGCAAGGTTCGCAGCGTACACCCCCCCCCCCTCCCCCGCTGTTCGATGTTTCGGCGCCTGGAAGGAAAGGTGCGCCGCCCATCCCCCCCCACCCCAACACTGATTTTTCGGCGCCTGGAAGCAAGGTCCGTGTCGTCTACCTCCTCCCCCCACTGATTTTTCGGCCCTCACGGAAGCAAGATCTAGTGTGGTGGAGGTCTTTTGTATCAGGTTCAAGGTCTCAAACGAGAAGTTGCCCCTCCCCCCTGGAGCTAAGTGATCCGGCCCTGGGTACTGTTTACAGCTGCATGCATGCACAATGGTAAAAGTAAACCCTCTAAGGACTGACCATGTGCTACTCGCGATTTTCATTTCCTTTGGTGGTAGTAAGAAAATATATACTTACTGTTTCTGACCCCCTGCTGAAATAGAATAGAATACAAAGATTAATCTCGCAGCAACTTGTTTGCAAATTTCTCCATGCAGTACACACATGTATGACGAGAGAGAGACTCTAAAGAAATGCATTCCTAACTGGGCTGAATGAAACAAGTGTGACGACACATTTTCCAAGAGTATTGGCTCGGCTATGGTGTTAATATGGCACACAAAAATATACTTAAAATGCATTACAAAGGATCCAGTCAAATGTATTTGAAGCGTACAGTCGCTGGCTTTGACAGCAACTGGTATTAAGTCTCGTAATAATAATTTAAAGTTCAATGGTGTACGACCTTGAGTACAGTTTTAGGCCAACTGGTCTCTGACCATCCTGAGATCATACACACCGTTGACTCCGTGGACTGATAGTTGCATAGCATAGCCGACTCGAGTGATTTGAATCGGCACATGCTGAACACGCTTTCTATCACCCACAAAAATGCCACTAGAAAAAAAAAGACCGAACTCGAATGCATTGGATCGTAATGTTATATGCAGATACATATGACTGTCAGTTCGTCATATACAAAAGCAAACTGACGAAAGGGAGGCTGTTATTGCTAGTAATTTTCATTCTTGCTTTCTTCAGTCGTGGAATTTGGATACTTAAGATACTTTCACAGTTTGAAAGTATTTTCAAGCAGTGCAAATTCACTGGATATGAACATGCAAACTGTCTGTTTTCGCACTGGATAGGTAACGGCTGCCACATTGGATAAAAACCAGCACAACTGATTTTTGTGTATGAGCAATGCTTTCAAGTAATTAAGATGCCCGCAGTGTAAATCACAGTTTGCACGAATGCCTGTGGGCACAGGCACAACGCTTTTTCTGATAATTTTGGGAAAATATTGACCCTAAACGGCAAATCATTTGGATATTCTCGCTATAGGCAGCAGTAAAAAGTATGGTGGGTATTCTTTCGTGTCTGAACTGCTTCTTGCAAAAGTGGGCTAGAGCATTTTGAGTTATAAAATATAACATTGATATGAATGATGCAAGGTCGTAGGTCTAAGTTGACAACAAAATCTTTACAAAGAAAATATATTTTCTGCATTTGTTGCGTTAGTTGAGATAAACTTTTGCCAGGGATGTATTTATCAATTGAGTATACGTATGATTTTTAATAGCAGATTGTACAAAAAAGTGTTCTGTCAGAATATGAAACCGCATCTTCATGGACTTTCATTGAGGCCACAGAAATTTCAACTGGACGTACCAAAAAAAAATATCTCAAAGAAGTGTGGGACCTACTCCTTGTGGTACTGACAAAGCTTGAAAAGAGCGGACACACACACACACGCACATGTATATATGTGTGGTGTTGTGTGTCCGCTCTTATATAAAGATGGCATGAACCATAACCCAGACAGTCTCTTCTATATGAGAGCCTAACCCACAAAGTTTTTATATGCCAGCTGTCCTCGCAGTCTACCTATTGTTTTTTACCCGATTCTGATGAAATATCTCCTATTGAAAAGGCCTCGCAGATTTTCCAATGCGTCCGTGAGCTCTGTAAGGGGCAGAGTGCATACGCGTCACTGGTTTGAAAAAACGTCACTTGTCATGAGGTTATTTTAGTTTTGTCTACCGTATTGAAAATACGGTAGACGTTGAAATGGGGCTGGTCGGAGCGCGTTCCGTAGAATGCACACGAATTGCTGGGTTGGCGGATCCCCAAAATTCTGGCAAAGAAGCAACAAAATATAAATGATGTCAGGTCTAGCTACGCAAACCTTGCTAGAGAACGTACATTTGGCGCCGAACGCCATGTGTGTGTGTGTGACAGCGACTTGAGCCCGCATTTGTGGACAGACAACCTTGAAACATTAGGATATTTTCCTTTCGTGAATTCTCCCAAAGCAGTTTTTGGGATTTTTTTTTTATTACATTACAGTTTGACAAGAAAATTGCCGTTTCACAAAACCGGTTGATCCGCATTTGAGTTGAGTCGTATGTTTTGCTATTCTTACTAGATACTATGCATACAGCTATACAGCTAAGGGAGATATTGAATGAATTCTTAATCGAGCGTTGTACCTCTTCAACTGTTTGAATAACAATTAATTTATTTTGCAAGTTTTGGATCCACTATATACTCCCATCAAACAGTCAGCCATGGAAGAGACTGTGCGAAAGAAAGCAGTCGGCCTGGAAGAGGCTGCGTGCCTTAGGGATGAGTGACGTGAAACATCAAATTCGTCACTGTGTACACGGCGTCGTGAGACTAGCGATGCCATAACGTCAAGCTTATAGTGACGTCATTTTGCTGCTCATGTTATTCCCCTTCAGAATTCCTGTCGCTACACGAGCCCACAGAGCGTACTAATGGCGGGAAGCGCCGTTTATAAGTCTTTATTTGTGTGCGCCGCCGGCGTGTGAGTTGATCAGAGGTTGGCTTAGAGAGGAGGGACATGAATCAGAACGATAAGCTTAAAAATATGAACAACTCTGAATGTTTCTAAAAGACAAACGCCTGTGAGCTCCAAACAATACGGTAGACTTTGGGATAAAATCCTCATCTTGTTATATTCTATATTAATTTTATACTTTGCGCTTCTAGACTTTAAGAACAAGATGGACCCACAAAGTCCCTTGTATATGCGAGCTGTACCTGTTAATAAATAAATAAATCAGCGCATTAAATAGGCGCTTTATCCCAATTGAAAATCGGCTCAAAGCGCCGCCGCGAACAACCCAACAAGCACGCTCACGTGAATCACGCGCATTCACTCGCACACTGTACATAAACAGAGAACATTCATGTGGTGCTTAGGACAAGCTCAAGCGAGCTACTGAAGTTTTGGAAATTCAAATCGTTTATATTTGAAATTTGATATTGAAATTTGATAACGTGGGGAAAGGAAGAGCCGGAGTACCCGAAGAAAGAACCCCCGACGGTCAGCCCGAATTCGGGCGGTGACACTTGCTAGAGGAGAAAAGTCTGATGCCAGAACCGCGTATCGAACCTCGCACCTCTAGCATTGGTGGCAGGCGCTCTTACCGCTGCGCCACGGACCGCCCCTCCCCCCCCCCTTCCGGACCTGATTCTGATGTTAAAATGTCTCCTATTGAAAAAGCCTCGCAGATTTGCCAATGCATCAGGGCCGGAGCTCTATAAGGGTCACAGTGCATAGGCGTCATTGGTTTGCCGGAAAAAACGTCATTTGTCATGGCTTAATATACTTTACCTGATATGAGTTTCACTTTGACTTCTAGACTTCAGAAAAATGGTGAGAAAAACTTGAATTTCACTGTACAGTTTCAGTCTTGCTATAATTTGTGTAAAGTGAGGTTCATTTTTCATGATACTTTACATGATATTCTACTGCATACGCGCATGCTCCTCTGGCAGCGCGTCGATGCGTGTGTGTGTATGTTAGAGAGAGAGAGAGATGTTACATCTAAAGTACTGAGTCGATGTCTGCGTGATGACGAAATTTCTGCTTTTACGTCACTGTCGCTGTCTGATTTTCTCCAGACTTCTCTATTTACTTTAAATTGTTTTGCAGGATATAATTAGTTTTTACTGAAAAAAGGTTCAAAAGATACAAAGCTGGCTGACGAACTCATCAAATGTCTTTCTTCAATCCAGATATATCTAAAATTTGAAAATAACAAAAATTACGGAATCTAATGTGGGTCAACCGACTTTCTATAAACGGTCATTCAACTCTTCAATAAGACAACCAATTTCAAAATGCTCGGAGGCTCTCCTAAACCTATCCACCCCCACCACCACCACCCCTCCCCGCCCCTCCCCTGCCCCATTCCCGAATGAAGCTCCTCCCCGAATTTCAAGCTTGTACATACGCAAACTTCGGACATTTTCTTGTTTGCATATATACAACACGCACACATATACGGCGCTTCGCACCGAAAGTACGTTCTACAGCGAGGTTTGCTTAACTAGACATGACGTAATTTTTATATTGTTACTTCACTGTCGGAATTTTAGGATAGCCCGCCTATGATGTCATGTGTGTTCTTTTTAAATCGACCCACCGCCTCTAATCCTAAAAAGTCTTTTCTATAAATAGAAGAGACTTAAACATGATGACAAAACTAGAATTTCACGGTACAATTTCAGTCTTGCTATAATTTGTGTGAAGTGAGGTTGACTTTCCCTAGATACATGATATTCTACTGTACACTGACGCGCGTGCTCATGTGACAGTGCGTCGATATGTGTGTGTGTGTGTGAGAAGAGGTCATATCTAGAGTATTGCGTCGATGTATGCATGGTGACGGAGTTGCTGCTTTTACGTCACAGTCCTTGTCTACATTTTCTCCAGAAGTTGATTTTTTTTTACTCTTTTTTTTTCGTGCCTAGAAGTAATTTTTACTGGAAAAGTTCAAAAGATACAAACATGGCTAACGAGCTCATCGAATGTCTTTCTTCAATCAAGCTATATACAAAAGTTAAAGTGAATATGACAAAAAATACGGACTCTAATGTATTAACGGTCTTTTAACCTTTCAACGAAGCACCCAGTTTTAATATGCTCGGAGGCTCTCCTAGGCACCCCTTGATCAAGCACTTCCCCAATTTTCAAGCTTGTACGTACACAAATATCGGAGATTTTTGTGTTTACATACAAACGCATGTTACATACATACGCACACACACACAGCACTTGGTGCAAAATGTACGTTCAGCAGCGAGATTTGCATAACTAGACATGACATAATTTTTATCTGGTTACTTTAGTTGTCAGATTTTTAGATCTGCCCGCCTAAGTCATGCCATTGAATTTGCCCCACACAGAAGACTTCTTCTTTTTTTTTTTTTAAGAAGAAAGAACTCACCACTAAAATTAAGGTTTATAGAAGCTGACACTTCGCCTAGTCTGTTCTTGGCTGTGACCTTGTACGTTCCAGCGTCACCTTGCGTCACTCCAAGAATCTCCATGATCACATTGTACGCACTTCCGCCAGCGCTATCCACGCGCATGCGAACACGTTCCGAACTGGTAAGCGGCGTGCTGCCGCGAAACCATGCGATGTCTGGTTTGGGCGAAGCCTCGAGAACACACTGAAAGACCAGGCGTTGACCCCCATCTTCCTGACGCAGGGCCGGCTTCTGGGTGAAGCGGGGGGCCACGTCGTCTCCCACCCCCATCCTGCCGCCGCTAGCCTCCTACCTGGAAAAAAAAAAAGGAAAAAAAAAGGTTTTTGACATCTTTGACTGAAAAAAAGTGATAATCTGATGTTGATCACCGATGGTATTGATGGCGATGATGATGACACCAACAACGATGATGAGTAAGACGTTGATGTAATATTAAAATATACATTTTAAAGGGGGGGAGGGGGGCGTATGGGATCTTAGTGACTGACTTAAAAACATTATCATCGTGTGTCCAGTTTGTGGCCGTACTCCATAACAATTAGCAGAACCATTTCTTGCAGTAGTGCAGAAAACGAGTACTTCTCACTATCTATATATCTATCTATATCCCGTAGTCTTGCCGACCGTTGGGGCACCACTGATGACTTGGCAACCAGCTCCCTCCATTCCTCTCTGTTCTCTGCCATTCTTAGCGTATCGCCCAGCCTCAATCCTGTCCACTCTGAGATATTGTCCTCCCATCTTTTCCTCTGTCTTCCTCTCCTTCGTCATCCTTGCACAGTGCCTTGCAGGATTGTTTTGGCAAGCCCTGCTGAACGCGTGACATGCCTATACCACTTCAGTTTGCGTTTTTTCATAATGACTAATAGGTCTTCATAGGGCCCGATGGCTTGCCTGATTCTGCTTCCCACTTCCTCGTTCGTGATGTGATCTCTGTATAAAATGCCAAGCAGCCTTCGAAAACATCTCATTTCAGTGGCTTGTATCCTCCTTTCCAGATCTGCTGTGAGGGTCCATGACTCACAAGCATGCAAGAACACTGAGATGACTAAGGAGCGCATCAGTCTGATCTTGGAGCAGAGCGTGATGTTTCTGTTCTTCCATATGGTCTTCAATCTTGTCAGTGCTGTTGTTGTCTGCGCAATCCTGGACAGTATTTCTGGTTTTGATCCCTGATCTGTCACAATGTCTCCTAAGTATTTGAATTTATTAACTGTTTCCAGTTTTTGGCTTCCAATCATGACGTCAGTGCCACTGGTGTTATTTGTCATCAGTTTGGTCTTCTCTGCACTGATTTCCATCCCAGCTGAGCTAGCTCCTTCTCTGTTCCTGCAAGGCCATCAATGTCGTCCGCAAAGCGCAAGTTCGTGATTGTTCTGCCTCCAATATTGACAGTTACTTTCATGATCTTTCAGAGCGTGTGTCATGATTCTTTTCAGGAAGATGTTGAAAAGAGTAGGTGAGAGCAAGCAGCCTTGTCTGACTCCGACAGTAGTCCTAAACCAGTTTCCTATTTTACCGTTGAAGCAGACTGCGCTAGTAGCCTTGTTGTAAAGGTTTGCTATGATTGATTGATTGATTATACATTGCTTAACGTCCCGACAGCAACAAGACTTTCTCAGGACGTGCCTGCACTGCTTGTGAAAAAAAAAAACCTAAACATAACATTGAATGTATGTCGCCAGCCGGTCCAATACATTAAATAAACCTAACACATGGGGCCTAAATAAAGCTAAGACCATTTAGCAACACACATCCAATATCAAGAGCTAGAGGCAGTGCAGACAGTAGGGAGAGTTTTTAAAAGGCAAATACAGGTGAATGGACAAAGGGTAGACAGAAACACATGCCCCAGAATAGAGAGGAAACCCCACCCTGTGGGGCTGACCAGAGTGACCCTGGGAACTAAAAAGTAGTCAACCCCACCCAAGTCCCCCAGGGCAGACCCGGGTGGGGTGGTTTGCTATGACTTTGATAAGGTTGGCATTGATGTTGTATAGCTTCATGGTGGACCAAAGGGTTGCATGCCGCACCCTGTCAAATGCTTTCTTAAAATCCACAAAGACATGAGGTCTTGCTGGTGCTGGAGGTACCTCTCACATAGAACTCTCAGGTTGAAGATCTGCTCAGTTGTGCTGCGCTCTGGTCTGAAGCCTGCCTGTTCCTCAGCTATGATTTCCTTTGCCTGTGGCTTCAGCCTGTTCAGTATGATCTTTAACATGACTTTGCTTGGGTGGAATATAAGACTGTGCGTTAATTCTGGCATTGATGTAAGTTGCCTTTTTGGGGGAGAGTTATTATAAGTGATTGGGTCCATGGTGTGGGCCAATCCCCTGACTGCCAGATCTTGTTGCAGATTGTTAGTAAGGCGCTTATCATTTCTTTTCCCCCTTCTTGGACTAGCTCTGTAGGGATGTTGTCTGCTCCTGCTGCCTTCCCTTTTTTCAGCGACTTCACTGCAGCCTCTACTTCTTCTCGGAGGATGGGATAGTTGCCATTCGTTGGTCACGGGTGGGTTGACAAATATGCCTGGGTCTCCTGTAGCTCGGTGGTTGTACAAATCTGAGCAGTACTCTGTCCATCTCTTCAGTATGTCTTGGTCTTCCGTAAGACAGTTCCCTTCACTATCTTGAATGATCGAGGAGCGTCCTTCTCACACCCCGGGCAAATCGCTTAATTGGTCACTGATCACTTATCGTCAAGCAGGCACTATATAGCTCAGTTATGCACGTAAGAACTAGTACGCTACCTCACTGTGGACCCTGGTTTCGCCCCCCCCCCCTCCTCTCTTCCACACACACACACACACACACACACACACACACACACACACACACACACACACACACACACACACACACACACACACACACACACACACACGCTGAGCACAAACATCGATTTCTTATTTCCTTTCTAAGCTACATCGATGACTGACAGCAACAGCTCTGTTGGGCAAGCTTTACATCGTCGCACCGCTGAGCCATCAACATCGTGCCAACAAACACATCACCGTGAAGAAGATCTCTGATTCGAAACGTTTCAACCACTCAGTTTAGTTTTCTTTTCATGCCAGGAAAGAGTTCTGCTAGCAACTTCTTCAATCTGCAAGACTCACAGCCGGATTCGCAAATGCTCATGAGAATCTGTCTCTTTATTAAAGCTCGACACCACTATAAACCTCTATGTGCTTCTTAACCGCTGATTGTGTTTTGAAATCAATCATTGTAAAAACAACGTCAAAGGTCCCCAGCCGCCAAAGGAATATGGTTACAAACTACAAAGTAGTCACAGCAAAAGGCATAGATCCTCATGAGCCCCCGCGACTGCAGGGGCTCATGGGCATCTATACCTCTTGCAGGTGGGTGGTGTTAAATTTTCTTTTAGCAGTGAAGGGGTTAGCCTTAGATGGAACAAATTTGCACCGGGAAAAACTTGAGCGGCAGAGAGGTGTCAAGAACTGTCCCACTGGCACAGCCAGCTCACGCCATCGCCAAGAGGCACAGATGCTCATCAGCCCCTGCAGTCACAGGGGCTCATGAGAATCGGTGGACCCTCTTGCCGACCAAGGTCGCCTTCAGTTGTTTCTGAGGATGTCAGTGTAGCGTACGGCAGTACCGACAAAAGAACAGGTAATAGGAGCAGTAGAGGTTACAGTGCTACTTGAGGAGTGGAGAAAGGTGTGTACATCTGGCACCGTGTGCCTAGCAAAGTGGCCGGAGGGTTGGGAGGGAAGAGATACGAATTGGGGTAGGTTCCAAGAAACGTGAAATCACTTTAGCGATGTTACGAGATACATTTCTCCACTCAGTGGTGAAAGTCAGACAAGCTTTTTTCAAACGTTAAAACGATTATTTTCAATCGGAGGTATGACGGTTGGGTCGTGTTGAGAAAATGTCCGAGGTGCCGGGTGGGGGTGGGGGGTGGGGATGGTGTCGTTGTGGTGATGATGGAGAGGAGGCGGATTAAAGGGGAGAGGGGGGGGGGACGGTGTTCATGTTACTGGTTGGGCATTTTACACCCACATAATCAAGGCGCCGCTCCATCACAGCAGGTAAAACCTGCACCACTTAACACAGAAATGTTGCCTCCACCGCAATTCATTTGTTTATGACATTTATTGGCATCCCTTTTCTCATCCAAGATCAGCAAACATTTGACACAAAACAGACGCGATGTAATAAATTGTTTGATTTATTCAAAGTTGAACCAGAATCGTCCATTGCACACACACACGCACACGAGCGCGCGCGCGCACACACATATACACACAAAGCTCGCCGTGACGCATTTGGGCATGTATACGTGCTGCTTTGTGATTTTGAACCTTAGGCTGTATTGCTTTAGCGTCCAAAAATCACAAGCACTATCACAATGTTGAAAAACATGTTTTAGGATCGATCCCAAAAACTCAGTCGCCGAAAGCTCTCAGTCACATGTATCAGCAAGCGTTCTGGTCTGTGATTTTGGGCTTTACGACTCCAGGGGTCCAAAACTACAGACCAGCATACATAGTTCAGAATGCTGAAGGCATGTTCCAAGGCATGTGAAATCACTTGAGCAATGTTACGAGATAAATTTCCCTACTCCGGCAGTGGCGACTGAAAGACAGACATGCCTGTTTCCAAGACATCGAAATGATGGGTCGCTTAGACCAAACAGCACTCGTTTCTAACCCCTTAAGCACAGAAGAAGTGAACACGACCCAACTGCAAGAGGCATAATTATATCCTCATGAGCCCCCGAGTTGCGGGGGCTCGTGAGGATCTATGCATCATGCTGACACCAACTTTGTATCAAGATTCAAGATATTTAATGTCCCAAAAGGGATATTCTTGTTACAGCTCACGGCTCAAAAAGTAAAAGGATTAGTAAGAAACATAATCATAAAATGTAGAAGACAAAAAAGACCGATAAAATATAAACACTGTACACATCACAGTCAGACTATGCATCATATCATATTCATTTAAACATCACATTAAATATCATATCCATGTTCTTTGGATGGCTGGGGATCTTTGACCTTGGTCAGTCGAATTCACAACTGAGGATTTCACTTGTAATGAAGGGGGTTAGCGTCATTTATGTGCTGGCTCTGTGATTTTAGACCGTACACACTCTGGCTTTTGAGCCAAAATCGAAGACCAGCACACACATTAGCCGTACGGTCCGGGCAAACTTACAGTGTGACACCAGCACATTTGTCTATTTGTCCACGAAAAAGCTGTGCACGCCAACAAAGCCTGATGTTATTCTTTGGGCAAAATGTTGTAACAGAACGGAAACACTTCAGGGCAAAGACTGACATTAATAAACTAAACAACACAGTTCGGAAATGAGAAGTAGGTCAAAATCGCACTTGTTTCGACGACTGAAAACGGTGGATTAAAAGCCCGGACGAACAGCCAAGTCCACTGCGGTTTTCGTTGAAACACTTGCAGTTCTGACCTACGTCTAATATTTGTCACGGAGTTTGATCACCGTTTTCGTCGAAACACGTGCAATTGTGACGCTCTCCTGATTTCCGGAAATCGTCTAACTGTAAGTCCGATGTAACACGTAAGAATGACAAACTGACACAAGATAGACCCGGGATCACTTTCGCATACGCCTGAACGACCAATGGCTGAGGTCCACGTAACCTGACGTGTTTCAGTTGCTGAAACTATCGTCAGTAACTCGCTTCCCTTGATACACAGTGAGCAGAGCTGCGCAGGGCTTCACTATCTGTATCAGTATCTGCTAACAAGGAGCCGCATCCTAGCTGATGAACGACGAACAGACAAATGCCCTCCCCTGTCATGTTCAGTCGGTTTCAACAGCCGATTACCTGCCCCTTATCCCACCCCCTTCGCCTACCTTTTTTTCTCCTAACCATCCATCATAGTCACTTCCTTTTTTTTTCTCTCTCTCTCTTCCTCCTCCCCCTCCCCCCCCCCCCACCCCCCACCCCCCTGAGTCGTAGAAGACTTCATTCGCACGTTGGAATTTTTTTGTCTGAGGATTAAGATTACTGAATAGGGTGGCGTCTACAAGCAAGAGGTAGGAGATTCTCCTGAGCTCGTAGTATAGGATTCTCATGAGAATCTATGCATCTTGCAGATATATAACATACGTTTTGTGAGGAGGTATAGTCTTCGTTTGATGCAGGAGCTCGTGTGCATCTATGCCAGTTGCAGACATGTAATTGAGTTAGTGAATACGGAGCTGTCTTTGTTGGATGCAGGAACTCATTCGCATCCATACCAATTATAGACAAGTCAGTCTTCGTCTTCTTGTCGTTCGCTAGCTACATGATCGCTCTGGAATGACGCTGTCTTCTGCAGCACCGCTACTCCACCGGAGAGCTTCTCCCTTTGGCCACATGTTTCGCCTCCGTGCGTCATGAAGGGGTAAGGTCAGACATGTCAGTGATTTACTGAGGAACTGACTGTCTTCGTTGTTTCAGAATGATTACCTGTAAAATACTTTAACAGAAGTCCCCACTCGCTTTGCGAAGGTGCATCCACCTGCAACTGACAAGGCCGCATACACCGATCCTCATCAGCTTCCGCAGGCTTCGGCCGGGGGCTTGTAAGAATCTATACCATGTGCTGGCCCCATTTAGACTTGAGCTATTTCATTTTCAGGTATTTTTCCTTTGATTTTTGTTGATGTTTTTGCCGTGATTGAGGTGGTGTGCTCCGCGTAAAGAGTCAGTCCCAATAACAAACTTCTTGTTGTTTTTCTTTCAGTTTTGTCGTTTTTTGCCTCAGACGAAGACAAAGTGCTAGGGATGGTAGTAACAACGACTGAGACATACGGCTGACAATCGTAGCAAGAGGGTATGCAAAGATCATAGTTCTACTGAAAGATACGTGGCCCAAGCGATATGCACCCTAGGTCATTCGGCTCAGAATAGTAAACCGCTTGAAACGAGCTAATTAACCCTTTGGCTGTCGGTAAGACTTTTTGTCGAATCAGGAATCACTCCGACAAAAAGCGCTACCGACAGCCAAAGAGTGAAGTCTACGGTAACACTCATTTCCCCTCCCATTCAGTTCATTCAGACCAGTAAGACAATTGGTAGGCGGAGAATGGAATGCCAGTGAAAACAAATGTTAAATGAACTTCAGGTGTACGTGAACCAGGTGAGATCCAGGTAAGCTAAAGGTCCTCGGGCCGACGTCAGAGACCTGCACTGAGTTTACCTTGTCTTTAGTTGACTACAACCGTCAATGTCGGATGAGAGAGGGGAAAAAATCTTAAATGTAAACGATAATTGGTACGGCCACGAGATTTGGACTGCAAAATTTTCCTTTTATTATGACTCTCTATGCTACGTTGGATGTCAGGTGCCGAAACTAGAAAACTAAACATCCTTCAATGATACAGATCTGAAGAAGAAACAAAACTATATATATATTATAAAAATAAAAAACCGAGCGATTTTGGCTCTGTTACTAAAAGACCTAAAAACAGATCTTGATTTTTGACGACACTGCTGTTATATTGGCTTGTCGGCGCAAAAGCAAGAATTTTGAACTGATAGCCATCAAAGAACGGCTGAGGCTGAAAATAATGTGTTGATGTAAGCAATTTAGGAAACCACAGCCCCACCACCCCTCCCCCCTCGTGAGGAAAACACTTAGTGCCGATCCCAGTCAACATGATGAATAGATTTTCATGAACTCTTGCTGCATGGGGTCATAAGACTCCGTTCCTCTTGAATGAAAACGATCGAAAATATGCGTTATACCCTACACTTAAACTGACGAAGACGCAGACCCGTCCTTTTGAAGATCTGGTGGCCAGTTCAAGTCAGCAAGAGATATAAATTCTCACGAGCCCCTGCGGCTGCAGGGGCTCATGATAATCTATTCCTCTTGCAGATGGACGGATGAAGCAAGATTGACGACAGACCGATAGATATCCCTGATGTTGAAAGAAACCTTAGAGATGCCTCAGCCGATGTAAACAAAAATAAAGTATAATAATAGGAAAAGGAAACAACAAGAAAAAAGTGGAAAAATATAACATCTTAAGGAAATGTACAACCTGAAACTGATCAGGCGGCTACACACACACACAAGTGAAGAAATGCGGGAGGGGTGGTCTTCAGTGATCATAACAGAGGCTAAAAGGAAGGAGGGGGAGCAGCGGCTTCGAAAAGGAAACTATTCAGTTTAAACAATCATGTTATCTGACTGTAATTTTATGCGAAAACAATGTATTTTCCAGAACGTCTGCTGGAAAGGCAGAAAGAGAAGTGAAGTGTTTGTCTCCGTCGTCACCATATCAAAGAGAGGTCTTTTGGTATCATTGGTGATGACAGAGCCAGAAATGTCACTCAAAATTGCCGCCTATTCCAGCAGACGTTCTGGAAAAAAATCAATATTTATAGTATTCAATGGTATTATTTCGGACAGCAGTAATCCTTTCAAATAAACCCAGATGTACGCCTCTTTTCGCTAGAAGCAGCTTTACTACTACACAGCACGCAAAAGGCTATCGAGCCGAGGTCGGCCGCAGTGGGCCCGCGCACATAGTCCTGCGCGGGGCAACTGCGAACGACCTCGGCCGCCCGATGGCCTTTGCGTACTGGGTTGTTCAAACGGAAAACAGTTTTTACTAACACGGCTGAACGCTCGGTGAAGCAAATGGCTTACTAATTACGCGCTCCTCCAACTTTACATACATCGTTACACTTCCGACACGCGCGAACGTCTGCACAAGCACGTGCAACCGACAGCGCCTGCACCACTTACGTATCCTAGAGTCACTTTAACCCGCCGATCAGATAAATCTTGGTGCCAAGACCAATGCTAATCAGTGGCGTAGGAACCCGAGAAAAGGGGGGGGGGGGAGGGCGGGCAGAGTATCCCGCCCCCCCCCTCTCACACACACACATTTCTTTAATGAAAACAATAAAAGAGTTGGTAAAATTCATAAGATTTATCTCTTTTGATTATTTATTATTTAGACAAACAGATTTTTGGAGAAAATATGTCAAAAGATATTGATATATATGTTTCATTTGGGGACTGTAACTTGTCTCTCTCCCTCTTTCCCCCCTCCCCCTCCCCCGTCTCCCCGCGTTTCTTTATTCTTTTAAGGCTGGAAAGTAATGTCAGGCACGTTGCCTCCCCTCCCCCCACACCCCCCCCCCCACCCCAATGACAAATATCTTCCTAAGCCACTGCTAAGGCAACACAAATCAAATGCAATGTCTATGCGGGTCTTCCATTTTGGCTCGTAACCGTAATTCCAAAATGACAGACCGTACACAATTATCAAATTATCAAGACGCTCAGCTTTCTCAACCCACAGACAGCGACTAAATCGGCGGACTTCAAACGCAACGGAAGGGGGGTTGGGGGGGGGGGGGAGGGGGGAGGTAGACCATTGTCATGAAGATCTAAACCCCGTGAAGATTGATGGCGTTTGCTAGCCTCACCTATCTGGTTTGTGAGTTTGCTGTACAGGTGGAGTAAACAACAACAACAAAAACAGACGGGAAATTACAATAAAACCCGTCTTCGTCTTCTGTTCATCTTCGATTACCTCCTCCGTCGGTTTTAGGAGCAGATTTGACCGATCTCTTTTTCCGCAAGAGGCATATATTCTCATGAGTCCCTGCAATCGCAGGGGCTCCTGAGGATTTATGCCTCTTGTAGATAGATCTAAGGCCGGGAACGGACAATAAACCGAAATGGCACAGATCGCCTCTCGGGAGGAAAGAAACTTACATAAAAGCTTCGTTGCCACTTCTCCCATTGGCGGGTGGGCGCTAATACGCCAGGTATGCCATCACACAGAATCCTCGGTGGGAAGTAGGAAATACGAGCTCATGACTTCGCACTTTCTGACAAATAACCTCTAGTGCCAAATTGCTTTAGTGGAAAACATTTTTCTTTCTTTAATTAATCAGTCCCAGGTGTTTCATTTGTTTAAGCAATCCCAGGTGTTGCTGCTCCGTGTTGATACTCGTACGACACTACACTAGAACCTGGAAACCTTTCCGAGTTAAATCCCCTTAGTGCGAGTCTATTTCTGAAATACGCACTAACGATTGGTACTTTTTCAGACGCAACAGCAAGGGGATTCTATTAGTGTAGATTTCCTTATCCTGTACAAAAGACACACTTAGATGTCAGATCAGTGTTGTACTCAAACAGACGTCAAAGCATATGGCATACCTAGAATATGGTCGTTTTGTGTTGTCCCATGTGATTAGTTTTAATTTGAAAATTTACATTTAACTCGCAAGGCCGCGTATCCGAATGCGGCACGTCTCGAATGTATAACCTCATTACCATGAGTTCGACCTTCGTCCACAACGTAATGATACGAACTAGCATTTTCCTGCCTGAGGGGGGGGGGGGGGGGGGTGGGGGGGAGTGGGGGAGTGGGAGGGGGGGGGGGGAGGGCGGCATGGCCGATGGATACACTGACGGATATACTGACACAGAAAAAGCTGCAATCTGCATTTGCAGAAGGCTAAATATATTTTATTGCTTGGTATCAATGTAGAGGAAAAACAGAACACAAGCTAGGCCTACTTTCTCAAAGTAAACGTTTTTGGATCGACAAGACGTTAAAATCACGCACTTGAACTGAAAAATAATTGACTCTTTAGTCAAAAAGGCTGATGACCCATACATCATTTAGGCGGGGAAAAAAGTAAAACAACAACAGCAACAAGAAAAGACAGCAACAAGCAAACCAACAACTTAAAATAAAATAAAACAAAAAAGAACAACGATAAAAACAGAATATTCGCACGAAAACTCGTGGGAAGTTACAGGAACATCGGCCGTTGAAGGCAACAAATGAGCTCTTCAGATTATCTTTGAACAGAAGGAGCATCAGGATAACCTACAACGCCTGTGCAGCACAGAAGCAAATTCTGTCAGCAAGAGGCATATATCTTCATGAGCCCCCGCAGGTACAGGGGCTCATGAAGATCTATGCTTCTTGCAGATGGACGGTGCGTTTCGAAATTAGCACTTCAGTTTATGTTCCAGATAGGGCCTCAATGATAAACAAGGGATAATGCGGTTTTGATTGACAGTCATTTTTGGCTTCGATTGTACAAAAGACGAAGTGAGACGTTGTAAAACAAAAATACTCAGTAAATTCACCATCAAAGCTTAATTATTCATATTTCAGATGCCATTAATATAAATAAAGATTACAGATTTCAAGTACAGGCAGTGTTAGACTCTAAACTGGATGCCTGTTAACATGAATTTATGCAAGTCAAGCCACGTTTATTTATTTCTAACCCTCTAGGGGCATAAGAAAATAGTATAAAAGAATAACGGACACATAAATATGTAATAAGCTAAAATAACCGCTGACACTGGTGACCGTTAAATTCCAAACTTACATGGACATTCAAGGATGAGAATATATTAGGTTTTTTGTCCTAACAAGTGGGTATTCCAAACAAAGGACGCTATGTGTTTCCCTTGCCCAATGAGAAGACTATGTTATCAAGCAGAGATAATTTCATCATGTCGTTTAAAGCATTGCAGGTGACATCAAATTATGACGCATCGCAGCTGCCTACGTTAAGAGACATTGCCAATTAACTCACTGAGCCATAACATACTACAAAAGAATGTGAATTGCCCGTGGTGATAGTTCAAGGGTGATGATAGTTCAAGGGTGGTGCTAGAAGAGCTTGGCGTCTATAGGCGCCAAGCTCCTTTTGCATACCCTTAAACTATCAAGGTCTATCCATCTCCTGAATGGTACCAAGTCTTCCGGCAACTTTTGGAATATCAAACTTGTACACGAGCTCGGCTCACTGGCTGTGCAAATGCATATAGATACCTGCTTCGAGGGACCATCATTATGAGAGATCACCTGTCATTAAATGGCGGTCTGTCATTAATGACAGGTAGCACGTGTCACCCTTCAAGACTTCTCTTATCAGAGGACATGTCCCTGAACACCACTTTTCTCTTGCAAAAACGGTGGTGCTCATAACAGGTTCAACTGCACCAAAGGGCGTGCAATTTCATACTAAGTATCCCACGACATCACCCGAGTACACCCAAGTTCAAATCTTTAACTCGTCAAGAAGACATTAGTGGCCCATACTTGAAGGGCCATTCACATGCACATGCTGAACCAGGGATACCGCCTTCAATTTGAGGAAGAGATGGAGTCACTGACCTGCAGCTGCAGGAACTTACGAGAATCTATGCCTCTTGCCAGCGGACGGGTCTGGATGAGGGGTTGTTAAAAATTAAATTAAAAAAACCGAAAAAAAAAACAAACGTTAGAGTAAAATAAATTAAAAGGATATTCGGAATATAAGGTCAACGGCATGAATCTGTGGCTTAACTGGCCTCACCAAAGCTACAGATCCCGTGCATACATGTTGAGGATCAGGAGATCCATGTAGAATAAATTACGACCATACGACATTTTATTTCAGTATGCAATGGCACACTATGATATGAATCGACACATAATAACAAGGCAGTTCACCAGCTGACGTCAAAATGTGTTCAAACCTTTTCAGTGCAGATATTTGTAACCAGCACTCAATGCGGCTACGCACTGTAATAAAATCATCGGTCTACGTACATTTATTCTCCATCTTTCTTCTTCCCTGGAACAACAGACTTCAATACGTGAAGCTGAGGAATAGTTTCATGCCACGTAATTTGTTTAATCTATTCACTGTGTTATAACAAAAAGACATTGACGCACAGAAAACTACACAAACAAACAAAACGACAATAACAGCACAAACAGGAAAATATTCAAAATTGCAAACAAGGCTTGTTTATACAGAGACTGAATAAGACAGTATTCGAATTTCCAAACAACCCTGGCTTGTTCTGAGACTGAATAAGATAGTCAATCTGATCGACTTCCACAGAACTTGTGAGTATGACAACAAGAGCATTTAGTTGCCAGGGCTAGCACGTGCAACGCTGAACCTCCAGAAGGAGATTACTGACTGGCACTAATTGGGCAATTTACAGTAACGACTTCAAATGCACTACGAATGGCCATTTAGGAATGGTGTCTTGCTCTGTGCCGGCAAGCCCGGCACTTCGCTTAGAGATTGAGAGGGAATTCGGAGAGCAGCTAAAGGGTGCACGCCGCTTTGGTGGCCGTAAGAATGAATGACATTTACCCCTTGACTGCTACTGACGTACCGGTTGGTGGAAAAGAAGTGTAATACGCGTATTGTCAGTACAGTCAAGGTGTTAAGCCATTAATACCCAATAATGACATGTAATTACTTTACTCATGTAATAATAATGACGTAATTGTTTTACTCAACCTGACGTCACGTCAGGTTGGGTATCATGGGCAGAATTATGTGTTCTCCACGCTAAACAAGTTCACTTTTCTGACGAATTCACATAGACATAATAGTCTGTCTGATGACGTTCTCGTCACTCAGACGTCCCTGTGATATTGGTGCATCTGGTCAAACTCTTTCCATGAGGTATAATTTTTTATTTGGACGTCCCTTCCTTATTTGCTCTTAAGTGACGTTATCAGAATCGAGACAAATAGTGATCTTGGCTCTGGCAGATAAAATCTTCCAGTATCCGTGGGGACGTAGCTTAGTGGATAAGACACTGGCAGTCGTAAGATCCCGAGTTCGAATCCCTTGGTGGGCAGAAATGGGCCATGTGAAATTTTTCTCATTCCCATCGAGTCAAATTTACGTACAGACTCGGCTTACGGTTGCCTGTCTCGCCTTCGTGTGCACAGCACGCATAATCATCAAGTGCGCACGTTAAAAATCCCATTACCACTAATCGAAAAGAGAAGGCCTGGTAGGGCCGGTGAAATGGAAACAGAAATATTTCACATGCACCGAAGTTAATAGCCGGGTGGAGTTTGCACATAAAGTAGCGCTTAGTAGCAGCAGGCTTTTAAAGCTCCAGATTCCATCCCTACGGCGGCGCCTTGAGCATCTTTAATTAGATGGATATGTGCGCCTTGGAGACACCATACCATCCATGCCTCTGAAAGACCCTACAGTAAGCGCAAAAGCATTCAGACATAACTGTGAGACCAGCAAAACAACTTGAAAGTTGCGCAGGAAACATTGTATATTTACCACATATGCAGCGCTCAAGTGAGCGACTGACTAACCTACAATCGCAAAATCCGGCAACACCCTATAAAACCTACTCTAGCTGAGCCACACTGGCGTAAATGATGCCATTATGAAGAAGCGATCACTGCGTCTCATGAATGTGATAAGTATATGCGCCAGAGCATAAGTCTGTCGAACACGACATCTATAGCATACTTACGGACGACAGACTTATGACAAGGGGCATAAACGGGGGCGCATGATGATCTGTGCCTCTTGCTGACTGGTCTAATTTTAACAGCGGGAGTGCTTCTGTGCAGTGTTTCCGTTTTTATATGCAGGAGAAAGGTCGAAGCTTCACCATCTGGACGAAAATAGGCTCGGTACAAGGTCGGAAATAGCGGGTACCCATCCCTTGACATTTCTAGTCCCTAGTCTGGCTGTGATGTACCTAGTCATCAGTGCAACGTCACACAGGTGGGACCAATGTCAGAGACCGTCTGCCTCGGTACGTATTATAAGCAGTAAATGATTTACATCAGCAAAAGAGTATCACCTGTGAGAGTCTCGACAGTGGCGTATGACTTGAACCTGGAGGGACCAGGTATGGCTTAGTCAGAGTACTAATATGCCCTTTGAACATGGGTGAGCCAGTGTATCTTATGGCCATACTGACCTCATTTTGTCTGAGGGCCGCCAAGCCTCTCGTCCTTCCTAGGTAACAGTATCAGGGGCGGATCAGTTACCTCGAGGTTGGCGGGGGGGGGGGGGGGTTCCAACTTTTTATTTGGGACCTTCAACCTGATACAAAAGGCCTCCCTGACGCTTAGTGATAGTGACGTTTGTCCAAGGATGAGACGGACCCTCCACACCTCCCCACTCTCTTCCTCCACGCTACCCTCTCTTGATTATTTTAATCCGTCCGCCAATCCTTTGCAATGGCATCACTATCCGGCTCTGGGTTGGCCATTGGTGCATGGTTCTGAAAGTCACTGAGGCTAACACGAAAGTACTCACAAGCAAATTGCAGCCAAAGCCCTACCGCTGGAAGAGGCATACATCCTCAAGAGGGCTACAAGGTTTTAGATGCTGAGAAGGTTAATTGGTTGATTTCGTGACTACGTTTAACGCTGAACAGGCTATGCTGCTGCCGCGAGTGCTGCTGCTGATTGCTGTTGCTGCAGCAGGAGCTGCTGCTGCTACTGCTTGTGATGAAGCTCTATGCCCACGCATAAGTTCACACAGGGATCTGCATTGTGCTGTCTTGTCAGCGGAGTCCGTATATTCATGAATTCCGTGTGATCGTGAGGTCAACGATCCGCATGGAGTTTTAGTGGCGCAGCTCAGCCTAACCAGAGCTCAAGAGAGTACGTGCTATTCTGTCAGTGAGGACGGACGTATGTCGGATACACTAGCCGTATTCCAAGACTCTGAAACTTAGATTTCAGGTAATATGTATTATCGACAGCTACTGAGTTAAAGGTAGTGTTAGTAAGATTTAGTTCGGCCGTGTAGCGTTGATTTGGTTCAGTTATGTCGGTTTAGAATTTGTTGAGATAACCGGGGATTTTTCTATACTTTTTATAGTTATTTACCGGGATGGATAACTAAGAAATGTGATGTGTGTATGCGGTGTGCGGTGTGCGGGGCGGTCCGTGGCGCAGCGGGTAAAGCGCCTGCCACCAATGCAAGAGGTGCGAGGTTCGATACACGTTTCCGGCGTCGGACTTTTCTCCTCTAGTGTCACCATTAATTCGGGCGGACCGTCGGGGGTTCTTTCTCCGGGTACTCCGGCTCTTTCGTCTCCCACGAATTCGGTATTAATTCCAGTCCACTTAATCAAATTTAAAAAATATAACAAAAAAACGATTAAATTTCCAAAATTTCAGTAGCTCGCTTGAGCTTGCCCTTAGCACCACGTGAATGTTCTGTGTTTATGTACAGTGTGTGAGGGAATGCGCGTGATTCACGTGAGCGTGCTTGTTGGGTTCAGTTCGCGGCTGTCCTGCGCATTGAGTTATATTATAAATATGAGAAATGCGCCATATAAATACTATGTCTTATTATTATTATGCCTAGGCTGTTTACGAAGGTAGTACGTGGGTGTGTTAAGTATAATCTTGTTCTATGTACGAACCAGTGTATGGTGCGTGCGTCATGTTATAGTCTGTTTCAGTGTAGTGACTGGGTTACGATGTGTTGCGAATCTATTCTGTTTTATAAGCACGAGTGTGTGAATGAACGTGTAGATTTATTTGTATCAGCCAGGTTACGTAATGTACCTCATGTCATCCAATATGTGTGTGTTAAGCAAGTGGTGTGATATTAGAACTTTATTGTACAGAGTTCTTGTGCGGAGCTAGGGACCTGACGCCGAGACGTCAAAGTCAACAGAGGCTGCCGCTGGAGGAACGTGTCGTGAGGACATTCACCGCTCGGGGAACGAGAGATTTGGTGCCAAGACATCTAAGTCAACAGAGGCTGCGCTAGAGGAGTGTATCGAGAGGACGTCCACAGTTCGGGGAACGTGGGATAGCATCAGGAACACGTGAAGAAAGAAACTACACGCCTATACGTGGAAGAACGTGCGAACGATGCAGAGCGATAAGACCAGTTGAGCAGGTTGGATACTGAGGGCAGTTTACCTAACCAGGCTTGTGTGTGGATGTGACGGTGATGTGCTAGTGTTGAGAATTGTATATCTTGTGAAGAGTATTTTTGAGTTCCCGTTTTGGTAGTTAGTTTTATACACGGGGCCACGGAGAAAAAGAAATGGTGTTTTGCGTTTATATTGCACAAATGCGTCCGACTGAGAGTTAGCGTTGTTGTGCATGTGCCCGTTGCGTTTGTGACGTGCGGCCGGTTGAACGTCTGCGTACGTTACACTGCTACTACTGACTACAATGCACACTAATGCTCCTATTAAAGCGCATTTATGTAAGAGATAGATAAAAGGGGGATCCCAGGACAATACATTCAATAAAGCCGCATCCGTCGCTAATTTACGCTATTTTTAATATCAAAATTTAGTCCTCCCATTACACCCTCGTTATTTCCGAATCAACCCTTTAATTTTTAAAAAATGATGAGCATGATGGATGCGACTCTATTGAATTTATTATTTTGGGATCCCCCTTTTATCTATCTCTTTATCTCTATCAAGTGATGACAATAGAAACTTAATACTTATTAACAAGTTGCAACTAACTTTTAGGAACCTACATAGGAAACCTTTAAGTGAGTTGCCATAAGAACTTATTAATTACTTACCCTAAGTTCTTACAACAACTTGACTCAAGTCACTGAGACAGATTTATCAAGATACAAGGTCAATAAAAAACTTTTTTAATACTCTGGCGGTGGTGCAGATGGGGTTAAATAATCAGGCATGACATTTTTCTGTGAAGTGTATGACATTAATAAATGATTACCAAATCTGATTTTTATTTGTTTAAAAGATTGTGTAGTTTTTCTGTGGTTTCCTGAACACCAATCTTTTTTCCTTCCGCTAAAAAACTAGCTTTCAGTTCTTCAATATTTACGGGAGATTGACTACTCATTTTATTTTGTATTTCAGACTTTTGTTTTTTGTAATTATTCAAATCATCCTGGACCCGCTTAAATTCTTCGTCATCAATAAAATTATCATTCAATGCCTTACTGATAATAAGTTTTATACTACTCAGCTTTGCACCCGCCAAAGTACTCAATGCTTCATGTTTTTCTAATTTTGTGTGAAACCTCTTGTTCAAGGCCTCCAAACCAAAGCATGTTAGGCATGTAGCAACGCTGATAGCCTCAATTGCTATTCCAGCCAAACTCCCAATTCCTGTGGCGAACAGAGCTATACCTCCTACAGAACATGAAGCTGAAACTGCACCAATAGCCATAGAAGTGTTTTGAACAGAATTAAATACTGACTTATACCTCCTTTTGCACCGTGAGTACTTAGCCTCTTCTCCTTCCAAATATTTCAAAGCTTCTGTAATATTATTTAATCTGAATGCATCTGCCTGTAATGTTTTATCTGAAGCAATTAGCATATGCGGATCAGGCGCAAGTGTTGTTTTAGTCATCACATTTGTTTCAGTCGGCTCAAGCGTTGGTATTTGTGGATACAAGTTCACCATTTTTTATTGACAAATATTTTTTTAATCAGCAATTACATTTTGCAACTCTTCAAAAGTATACAATTTGCTGGCATAATAAAATGCAACAAGATCAATGTGTTCAAGGTTTATGTAAGTTAGACGAACAAAAGTTGTTTTGTCGACCACCACCTTGACAGCTGGAATACTGCTTGAAACATTAATAACATCATTATTTTTTGTAATGGCAATAAAGACCTTTGATGATTCTGTTACTGTTTCATTCCATGTTAGTTTAATTCCTTGTGCAATTTGAGCCTCTTTAGCAGTAGCAACAGATTTCATGATAATTTCAAATACTATTGTCGCTTCTCTAGCCACGACTAAGCTTGCTGGCATAAACACAACAGAAGTATCTGATCTACCCTTTCTAGTTGTAAGAAGATATCTCCGTCTCTCATAATTTTCAACTTTCAGTTTTTCTCTGCTATTGTTGTCTAGGGCAAAACTTGGAACAAGGCTTACAATAAGCGGCCCAGAATTAACAACCTTCCTAAACACTAAGGCGCCTTCATCATCAGTGTATACATAAGGACTAATAAATTCAATCTTTATGTCCCAGTCAATTGTGGGTGGTGGTGCCGGTACAGGTGAAACAACCCACTTACTACCCACATGTATTAAGTTGTAAGGCGCATTATTTACAGGTGGATTAGGTACAGTAACATCACGTAGCTGACCAAGTTTAGGAATCTGTTTTTCACCATCTTTCATGTCAACAATTACTTTCCTCTTGTACATGCCATTTGAATCAAGTTCAAAACCATATATTTCTCCAATTTCCCCTTCCTTCTCAAAATCCTGTACGTCTGCCAAATCTTTCAACTCTGTTACTGGACACGCAACTGGTATGATTCTAGGCTTTGGACCAAGACCACTCATTTTTATAAACAAAAATAAAATTATTTAATTTCCAACACAACACTAAAATCATGCATAAGAACTGGTTTGTCATCCTGATTAGTTACAGATATACTCAGTGACTCAAAGAAACTAGAACCTAATTTCTTAAACTGCAAATTAGGAAATCTAACAACCACACTTTCACAATAGGGTGCAGTTCCAGTTGGTAAGCATCTCAACAAAGTTGAAGGCTTTCCATTGTGTACATTTTCTGATGTGTTTAGTTCTTTTAAATAAACATTTAGCACTGTGTGTACTGACAAATGAACAGGATATATTCCAGTTATTTTAGTTATAACTGCTGTATAATACCATCCACTAGTACCATTATCTGCAAAACTCATTACCCAATTTATGGGCATTGTATTTCTATCTATTAAACCAAGCAAATATGCAAGTTCACTTGAAAATACTGGTATACTACCTGTAGGAACTTCTAATTCAACAAGTAAGTTAGCCTGATTTAAAGTTGCTTTAATTTTAAATATATTTTGAAACCAGTTAGCTAATGTACAAAAGTCATAATACCCAGATGGTATAAAGTGTGTATTTTTGTCTACACCACTATTACCAGAATTTGCATAAACAGCATAAAAACTTGTATCATCAGTTACATTAAACCACTTTACTGTGTAGAACATTTCATGGATAGCTACAGCCTTGCTACCATCACGATTATCAATCCCATTAGTTAACCACACTGGTTTGCTTGTGTCAAGATTTGTTAAGGTAATAAACATTTTTATTATCACATAAAAAAAGGATGGAATTTAAATCACCAACCATTACCACTACAAACGCATTTCAATTTAATGTAGATGCTAAATATAATGTCGCCCCTACTTATGAACAGAAAATAATTCAACTAAATCAACTCGACATAGCTGTAAGCGAACAAGATTTATTTCAAGTCAAAGTACCCAACCCTTTTGATCATTACCTAAACCCTCCAATAACAGATGACTCTACTGCAAGAAAGTGGTCTTCAAGTCCACTACAGATGTTTCAAAACCAACTTAACTTTGCTATACTATGCTCAACTACAGGCTGTGGTGTTTCATTTACAGACCATTTGAATCACTCAAACAAACTGATTAGGTCTGTGTATCATTTCCACACATATTACCAGCTTAGACGTATTCTGTCAGAACTGCATACACCATTACCAACTGAATCCAGTTTTAATCAGTTTAATAATCCCATGGATATGAAAGCATTTGAACGCATCTGTAATGAGTTTAACATCAGTACAAAGTATGACTTTACACAAAAACTTGATGATCACAAAGGCCTGGGAACATTGTATTATGCTATGAGTCACAGACAATACCCTCAAGATTATTACCCTGGTTACACTTCATTCTCATCAAAATCTGAAGTCTGGTTAGGATCAATTGAACAGAAACAGTCAAACGCATGGACCACATTTGTCTTAGATAAATCTGACGGGTTTACTCAAGCAGGAGTCGAGCGCGTCAATGAGTCTATCAGAACATATGTCTGGTGTATACTAGGTGCACAATCACTAACAAAATCAAACATTTTGAATGGAAGTGGTAAATTTGAAGCACAAAAACAGTTTCTTGCAAATCTTGAAGATTCAATTAATTCAACAGTAGATCTCCCATCTAGCATACAACGCTACCAAGACGTTCTCAGATATGCCAGATCAAAAGTTGACTTTGTAGTTGGCATCGGGTTATACATGTTACCATCTGACCTTCAACTCCAAATGGGTACAATAACAAATTATAATAATGAAATCATTGTTGCAGGTGTTGGTCAAAAACTCGGTCTCAATCAATCTGTAAACTTAGGAGCAACAACCACACACATACAGCCGTTAAAATCATTACAGACGGTAACACCCCCGGCCCCGGCCCCAACACCGGCACTCATACAATCAGTACAGTCAACCCCTGACACACATGAGTCGGAAAGAACTGCATTGGTAATAGGTCTAACAGGATTAGGGGTTTTACTTCTTTATCTGTTTCATTAAATAACCCACTATCAATCCTCCTACTGTCACCAAAAAGACCCACACATGTTCTGCCATAAACCCTACTGCCTTTGCCGCTGTACTAATCAGCCAACTGACAACAGTGCCTATAATGCCAGGCAAAGCGTCCATTGCTTTCACAGCCAATTTCTTAAGCAAGTCTGATATGTGAGACAGTTGTTTCTTTACCCACGACTGTAAGTCTTTTGGATCTGTGGGGACTGGGGTTGGTGGTGCTGGAGGTGGAGAACCACCTCCGGAGACAGCCAACACAACTGTACTGATAATAAACCCCAGAGCTGTAATTAAACTGGCAATTGTGATACCCTGTTCTCTAAAAAGTGTTTTTAATCTCTCAGACAGAGTAGTGTCTTCATTAAGTATTTTTTGAATAGTTTCTCTAATTCTGTTGACCTGTGTTTTCAGTTTTTGTCTACCATTATCAACTAATTCTAACCTAGCATCTCTTTCTATATACAAATCATTTAATCTGTGTTGTATTCTTTGTTTCATTTCAATGTCATAATTTTCATTGTCAGCTGTATCAAGTTTTTTTTTCTCCATTTCTATTTGTCTATCAAGCTCACTAAGTTTGACTACGTTATTTACCATCTCACCCCTTGTTGTCTGTAGTCCTTTATCATACGCAGCTAACTCACGCAATGTAAAAGAAGATTCACCTATTTGTAAAGGAGGGTCATTAATTGTTTTTATAGCATCATTTATAAATGATGTTTCTTGATTTACCGTGTTTGCTATTTCTGGTAGTTTTGTGTTATCAGCCATATCAATCTCTTGCCCAGTCGGTAATTTTGATTGCGCATCATTTAGAGCGCTAGCAACTCTAGGTGGTATCCTTCTTTCACCAATACCAAGTTGACGCAAGGCGCCAACACCTCCTTCACCTCTGATTGTACTTAAAGCTTTAAACCTACTGGGGTCTCTTTTGTTAGTCAATCGTATTTTTCCTTTGTCAACAGTATTTAAATATAAATGACCTTTATCATATTCAAACTGATTAGGATCTATGTTGTCTGGTCGTTCACGAAGACTATCATAAAACGAATTAACTTTGTCTTTTAACAGTTCATGATGCATACTACTACTACTAGTTACCATTCCAGACATATCTGTGATACTGGTATCATAGTCATTCATGTCATCCATTTCAAAATCTTCATGATTAAATCCTCCCGCTGCCATTGTTTTATTAATTTAATTTTTTTTTTTGTGCATAATAAAAATGACACAGTCCTACGGATCAAAGTTAGACCCACACAGAAAACTACGTGAGCCCCTGGGTGTTAAGGGCATTCAACAAACAATAGTCATCACAAACAATCCAAGTACCATAGACCAGAACCAAACACTTACAGTCAAGTTTCCAAACCTAGGCCCCAGTGACGTTATTGTTCCTGGCACTGCACGCCTAGCATTTAATATTGAACTATCATCAGACGCAGACGTGAACAGAACACTAGTTAACAATCTTGGCAGAGCAATTGTTAGAACTATTAAAGTAAAACTTGAAGGACAGGAAGTGTTTAGTCTTGATGACTCAGATGTGTTCTACTGTTACAAAGACCTTTGGCTAACAAGAGAAGAACGAGAAGACCGTATTTACCAAGGCATACAGTCTGATAATGTTGGTAAACTTCGAATCGACGCCTGAGATAAAGTAACTAATACAGCCATGGATGTTATAATGGCCGAAACATATGGATCCAGATTCTACATTCCACTTGAGTTTGAAATCCTAACAGCTCATCTGCCTTATTATCAAGGAGCACTGAATGACCGTCTGAGTTTTGAACTAACCTTCAATGACTACTCCAAAGTTATTAAATCATCTGATCTTAGTGCAACATATAAGATCTCTAACATTTCCTTGGAATATGAAATTGTTACACATACTGAACTAGCCAGACTCATTCAAAATCTATACCAGTCAAGACTTCCAATTTATTATGACCGTGTGATTAGACATAGTTTAATACCCAAAGACAAAAGCGACCCAATGTGGAACATAAACTTGAACACGCCTGCCAGGTCACTGAAAGGTATTCTTATGTTGTTTGTTGAACCGGTGAGTCCATACAAAAGAGATTCAGAAAAATTCTACAATCCTAAGATTACACATTTGTCCTGCACAATTGAAGGCCGCCCTAATCAAGTGTATGCGTCTGGAATGTTACCTTATCAACACTACGATGAGATCACAAAGTATTTTGCGGGTGGAAGGATTAGAGATAAACCAGCAAACATTGCGTGCAAAGATCTACATCTGTATGATGTTAGGATCGGACAATACCTGACAAACAAATATGCACTGTGGCTAGACCTTCGTAGTACAGATGACGATTATCTTCATGGGTCAGGACGAACTGTCAAGAATGGTAGTGATGGAATAACAATTCAGATACAAAAGAAGGTTGAAAAAGCCGAAGCCATTAACATATATTTGTACCTGATATATGACGCACAACTCAATATTGCAGAAAGCAGACTAAGTGGACACATATATTAAAATTATATTGTGTATTAAAATGAACTTAATGACACTCAATCCACACTGTGGATTGTTTTGTGGTGCCACAGGGTGTGGGAAAACTGAATTTGTTCTTAACCTATTACAAACAAGATACATCCACCATTTTGAAAACATTGTAATATTTTGTCCTACGATCAAACACAACAAAGCTTATCACAACCGTTTATTCATTTGGACTGACAACAACATTTACTTAGTTGACCCTGAAAAGAAACTGAATGACTACCTACAATATTTTTACAAGCAATTTGAAGGACAGCCAACATTGTTTATAGTCGATGACTGTTCTGCAGAGAAAGACATTGTCAAAAAGAGAAACACACTAGCAGAACTGGCCTTCAGTGGCAGACATGCAAACATAAGTGTATGGATTCTCACTCAGAAATATAATGCTGTACTGAAAGATTTTCGTGAACAGTTAAAGTTTATCTGTTTGTTTTACTGTAAAGATCGTGACAGCTTTGAAGATTGTCTCAGAGAAAACGATGTCATCCCCAACAAACACGAACGAGTCATTGTGAAAAACAAACTGAAATCAACTAAGCATCTAAAGCTTATCTTAAAGACAGATCAGCCCACTGGGTATGGGTTAATTTAGCCTTTTGTTTTGTCCATAAAAATGATGGACAGACAAAGCGGGCAAGCATTTGATATCACACAGAGCTTCAGAGGTGTTGTGCGTTTTAATGACTTAAAAAAACAAGTTAAACACCCTTTGATAAAACTCTCAACACCAACGAAAATATACATGGTATATAATGTAACTTTTATATATTCTAATAGACCACCACGTTATAATTACAAGACTGTTGATCTTAAGACACAAGATTTTATAGTTTATGATGCTAACTGTGACTGGTTTGAGATTATGTGTTTACACATATTTTACCAAATAAGTAAACAACATGATTATATTGAATTTGTTACTGTCAATAAAGTGATATTACACCTGCAGCATGAGCACAAGACCTTAAGACACATACCAGGAAAGTGGATGATTTGTTGGGATTACAGTCAATAAAGTGCCATTTTACACTATATAATTTTCTATTTATTTTTTTGTCGGACAAATAAAAAAGATGGACAACCGTCAAAGATTAAGAAACGTGTTTCACACAACTGACTTACCTATATCTAATATTTACGATGTCTATGAATCAATAGAAAGATCTTTTTTAGTCATACAAAATAACCTTCTTTCTGATAGTGTAAAGATTCAGATTGTTGCAAAAATAGAATTTGTCAGAGATGTTGGTGAAGTTATTGTAACGTATATCTCGACAAGGCAGCACACAGTTAATTCGAGAAGAGAACTAGAGAGAGTGTTTAGAGAAAGATTGTTACCAGACTTCCATGAAGCAATTGACAGAGCAGAAATGCAAGGGTCTGGCTGGCATGAAGGCCTTGTACATGAACTACAACTGAAGCAGTCAAGATATCATCCTATTTTAGGTAGATCGTGGATACCACTACCAATAGAGGTTGCAAACAAAAGGGCTGTAGTCAATATTCAAAACAATGATAATTTATGTTTTATGTGGTGTGTGCTTGCTAAACTACATTATGTAAAAACAAAACCTGATCGTGTATCTAACTATACCAATTTTGTAAAAGAACTCAACTTCAGTGGTATAGATTTTCCTGTTAAGGTAGAAGACATAGACTTGTTTGAAAAATTAAATCCTGGTATATCTGTAAATGTGTATGTGTGGGATAATAAATCTGAAAATAAGTTACAACCAATTAGAGTATCACCACTTGCCCCAACCTATGGTCAATCAGAAGATAAGCATGTTGACATGTTGCTAATAAGCTCTGGTGATAACTTTCACTACACAGTTATCAGAAATATGTCACGTCTAATTCACAATCATGTAACAAAACACAAGTGTAAACAGGAAGTTTGTAAAAGATGTTTACAGAGGTTTTCTTCTATTGTAGTAGCAGACAAACATGTTTTAAATTGTAGGTCTGTTGATGACGTACAAACAGTACTTAAGTACCCAGAGCCTGGTACTCAAGTGTATTTTAAGAACTATGTTAATCAGCAAAAGCTGCCATTTGTAGTGTTTGCTGATTTTGAATCATTAGTAGTACCATATGAGGGTCCTGTTCCAGAGTCATTACCAAAGACTATAAAATTGAGTGACCAAGTGGTGTGTTCTTTTGGATACATTCTTGTTAGGTCTGACGGTCAGCATACTGAGCCTGTTATCTATAGGGGTGAAAATGCAGCAGCTGAGTTTTTAACAGAAATGAGACAACTGTATATTCAGGTAGTAAAGTATTTTGAAAACTGTCAGATGCCTTTGGTAATGACAGAAGAAGACAAACAGAATTTTGATGAAGCAGTGCTGTGTTGGATTTGTGAAGACGCCCTTGATGGTAATAAAGTTCGCGATCATGACCACATAACTGGTCGTTACAGAGGTGCTGCCCATGGTGATTGTAACTTAAAACTAAAAATTGATCCTAAGACATATAAGTTACCAATCTTTTTCCACAATCTCAAAGGATATGATTCACACATTATCATGCAGGCTGTGGATGAATCTTACAAAAACATAAGTTGTATTGCCCAGACAACAGAAAAATACTTGACTTTTAGATTAGATAAATTAGCATTTTATGACTCTATGCAACATCTGTCTTTAGGTCTTGCTAGTCTGGCAGAAGGACTGAGTGAGTATCCAATAACGAGTAAATATTTTGAGCCAGACTTAATTAAGAAAGGTGTCTATCCGTATGAGTACATTGATCACTGGGTTGTTTTTGAAGAAACAAGACTACCACCAAAAGAAAATTTTTATTCTACACTAATTGGCAAAGGTATTTCTGACTCTGAATATCAACATGCACTTAATGCGTGGGATAAATTAGGGTGTCAGACAATTGGTGATTACCATGACCAGTACTTAAAGGCTGATGTCTGTTTGCTAGCAGATGTATTTGAAAGTTACCGTGAGAAGGGTTTGTTACATTACAGTCTTGACCCAGCTTGCTACATCACTAGTCCTGGCATGACATGGGATGCATTTTTGAAATCCAGTAAGATATTTATAGACCTGTTGTATGATCGTACGATGGGTGAAATGGTGGAACGTGGATTGAGGGGAGGCATTAGTCTAGCAGCAAACAATTATGGCAAGGCCAACAACAAATATCTTGATGACTTTGACCCCTCAAAGCCAAGGTCATTTATTACATACTTAGACGCTAATAATTTGTATGGATTTGCAATGTGTGAATTGTTGCCATTAAAAAACTTTTGTTTGTATGATTTGTCACAGTATGGCATAAAAAAATTAACAAAATATATTATGGCTCGAGGTCAAAATGATGAAAAGGGTTGGATCTTTGAAGTAGACTCTGAGTACCCACACCGCCTACATGATTACCATAATGATTATCCATTAGCAGTTGAAAAAATGAGTTTAACAGGGAAAAAAGAAGACAACAAACTTGTACCCAATCTAAATGACAAATTTAATTACGTTTGTCACTATCGATTGTTACAGTTTTACATCAGACACGGGTTAGTACTAAAGAAAGTACATAGAGGAATTCAATTTGACCAAAGTGCTTTCATGAAAGATTATATAATGAAAAACACAACATTGCGTGCGAGAGAAGGTAACACTGCATTTGATAAAGACTTCTTTAAGCTTATGAACAATGCTTGTTTTGGCAAGACGATGGAAAATCCTCATCACAGAAAAGATGTTAGACTGGTCACAACTGAATCGGGTGCAATTAAACTTACAAGTAAGCCTCAGTACACAGGGTATAAAGAGTTTCATTCATCATTGTATGCAGTGTCACTCAAAAAAAAGATTGTTAAACTGGATAAGCCAGTATTCATTGGTATGGCAATTCTTGAGTTATCAAAACTGTTAATGCTTGAATTTTATTATGATTACTTCAAACCAAAGTATCCTGAGTGTCGATTGTTATACACTGACACTGACTCTATGATCATAGACGTGCCTACTGAAGACTTTTATGAAGACATGAAAACAGAGTTACACATGTATGACACGTCTGACTATCCTAAAGACCACCCACTGTTTAGCACACAAAACAAGAAAGTGCCTGGAAAGTTTAAGGATGAACTAAATGGTGTGCCAATAGTTGAGTATGTTGGACTGAGATCCAAAATGTATTCTATACTGCACCAGAAGGGAAGTCAGTCGAAAGCCAAAGGAATTAAAAAAACAGCAATAAAAAATAAAGACATTCGTCATGAACATTACAAGCAAGTGTTAGATGGTGCATTAATGCCTGATTATCCAAACAAGACACTAAGATCAAACAAACATAATATTGAAATGATTCAAACATATAAAAAGTCTCTAGCAGTTGGGGATACAAAAAGAGTGTTTCACACTAAGGAAAAAGCTTATGCACCAGGTCATTACAGGCTCAAGTTATCTGAAGAAATAGCTGATAATCTGCTTGATAAACTAATTGATGAATTGAAATTGTTAAAAATGAGTAACAGTGTCTGTGGGAATAATCTGTAATTCTTCTCTAACAAATGCCCTCTTTGGTGCAGGCTCATATAGATAATATATTGTTGCATTAGCTGAAGGAACTATTTTTTTTATATTATGAACAGATGTAGACCATATTGGATCAGTTGCCCTATGTCTAACGTCATTCTCAGCTTCACCTGGTTGATACAAATATCTCACCTGTTTTGTAAACAAGCTAGTGTCTGGAGGTGTTGTTGCTTTTATTTCTGACGGTATTGTTTTCAATTTAATAGAATCAACAGGTTTAGGGTGACCATCATTATTCATTGCTTTTATCACAGACGGTAATCTTTTAACCCACTCAGTGTTACGGGTGTCATGCATGAGTTCCTTAGAATACTGATAGCTGAAAAGTCTCTCTGATAACTGTTTGTTAAAGTTTTCAACAATTGCCTGTGATCTATGCAAGCCTGGAATACTGCGTCTAACCAGTACGCCATGCTTTGCAAATAATTGATTAACAGCCCCTTTAAATTCACTCCCATCATCAACCTGCACAAGCCTAGGGTATTTTAAAAGACCTCGACTATATATCTTTGATAATGCAGTGGCCACTGTTACAGCTTTTTTGTCAGTTATGGGTTCTGCATCCTTATACCTTGAAGCTATGTCAACAACAGTTAATGCATACTTGTATCGTTTCTTTCTTATTGTGTCATGCGGAAGAAACAGGAGGTCCATTTGGTGTGTGTCATTAGGGATAGTGTTTTCAAAATGAGGCCTTGTTATTTTTCTTGGAGCAGGAAGATATATTTGCCAAATTGCCTGTTTTTTAAGCCACTGTTTTATTTGGTTAACATCTCCACCCACAGCAGCATGTAATTTTTTTATTGCAGTATTCCCTTTCCAGTAGCCAATTGGGGAGTAATATATTTTTGATAGTTTAGCGTCTGCCATTTTTTCTAGCAATATAAACTCCTGTAAAATATACTAATGTCATTCCTACTAGAACAAATATTATTTCTCCATTTCTTTGTTCTGAGCTTGGTTGGTAATAGTCGCTAAGTTTTGGTTGAGGAATAGATATGTCTTCACCAGTTACAAGATAGTATTCTTTGATCGCGTCATCGACGTTTGAAAATGTATGCTGTGCATGACCCTCAAGTTTTAGTTTTTCATTAATAAAATCAAGTTTCTCAATTCTTTGCTTTTCGTAATCTTGTTGAGCTTGAGCTAGTTTTTCAGATGCCTCATTGTGGCGCTTCATTTCTTCTGCTGATTCTTCTTTACTAACTTTTGAAAAGAAATAGTTTGATCCACTAAAAGCTAATGCGTTAATAACTGCACCACCAATCATAACAGCTATAGTTGCCATATTTTTTATTTACTTAGAAATATTTTCTGGAATAATTCCTTGCTTGACTAGAAAATCTTTTGTTGCAATCGATGCTGTTATAACAACTACTAGCTTAGCACTGTCTTCGAAGTCTAATTTACTAAGGTCTGCTGATTTCATTTTGAGAAGACTTTTTCCCAGCATAGAATAAGCTACTGCTAGTCCACTTATTACAGCAGAGTGATAGACAAGGTTCATTAAGTTCTTTGTGTCGCTCATTTTCTTATACCATAAAAATTAAAATAATAAATTTTTTTACTGCATGTAAAATGGGTCCAAAGGTTTTGGAACTGCTGGTAATGTGGCGACTACTTCTTTTGTTTTTGGAGTGTTTAATTTTTTGGACACTGTTTGAGTGTTTGGTTTGTATTTTTTATATAATTGGTAACCTACGTAACCAAATCCGACAACAAATCCAGCAACTATATATTTTGTTGTTTGTGGGTTAGACTTAGTTGTTTGAGGGTTAGACTTAGTTGTTTGTCTCTCACTTTGATTAGGAAGTGACGGTTCTGGTGCTGATGATGGTGGATCAGATATATTATTTTGTTCTTTTTGAATCTGTAATTTTTTTTGCCTATTCCATTCAGCCAGTCTTTTTCCAGCATCAACCCTGCCTTGACTTTTAACCTTAGTCACAGTTTGAATTTGAGTCGTCTCCTCCATTTGATACTTCTTTTTCTTCTGCAGTAAAATTTATTTTTGATAAATCGATATAACTACTAGTTACCATCAAAGTTACGGCAGGAGCAAGGTAATTGCCAAACTTATAAAACATGTTACATGCTAATCTACCAATTGAACTAGAAACTATGGGGTTGTTTTCTAGATCATGAGAAAGGCCTTCAGTGTCTATCGGTATGAAGTGATTAATAGCTTTTGTGTATAAGAATATGAGAGATCGACTCAAATCACGTGTCATTAGTGAAGCAATATGGTTTTCATATTTTGAATGTAGTTTGATTAGTTCATCAGCGGTAAAAGACTCTATGTCTTCTACCATGTATTGTCTTCCTAAATAAGTTTTCGACTTGCCTGAGACAATTACAGAAAGAATGCGTTGTTTCTTAGAGTCTAAATCTTTGTTCTCAACAGCATTGATATCGTTTAGAAGAAGGAGTTCGTCTTGATTCATTTTATAATTTAATATAATAAAAAACATTAATTATTTAATGATTATAATAAAACGTCTTATTAAATGATAACTGTATCGATGATGAAGAATTTAATAGAGTACAGGATGATTTGAATAATTACAAAAAACAAAAGTCTGAAATACAAAATAAAATGAGTAGTCAATCTCCCGTAAATATTGAAGAACTGAAAGCTAGTTTTTTAGCGGAAGGAAAAAAGATTGGTGTTCAGGAAACCACAGAAAAACTACACAATCTTTTAAACAAATAAAAATCAGATTTGGTAATCATTTATTAATGTCATACACTTCACATAAAAATGTCATGCCTGATTATTTAACCCCATCTGCACCACCGCCAGAGTATTAAAAAAGTTTTTTATTGACCTTGTATCTTGATAAATCTGTCTCAGTGACTTGAGTCAAGTTGTTGTAAGAACTTAGGGTAAGTAATTAATAAGTTCTTATGGCAACTCACTTAAAGGTTACCTATGTAGGTTCCTAAAAGTTAGTTGCAACTTGTTAATAAGTATTAAGTTTCTATTGTCATCACTTGATAGAGATAAAGAGATAGATAAAAGGGGGATCCCAAAATAATAAATTCAATAGAGTCGCATCCGTCATGCTCATCATTTTTTAAAAATTAAAGGGTTGATTCGGAAATAACGAGGGTGTAATGGGAGGACTAAATTTTGATATTAAAAATAGCGTAAATTAGCGACGGATGCGGCTTTATTGAATGTATTGTCCTGGGATCCCCCTTTTATCTATCTCTTATGTAGCACAAATCCCCGTGTGAATAGGCTTTATGCGCCTCCTTCCCCCACCCCCATCGCCCCTGAACGAAAGATCATTTAATGTAGGCTGCCGGTACAAAAGTAAGAACATGGACCCCCCCAAAAAAAAAGCTTAGAAGAGGGAAACAACTTGCCGCATAGACGAGGAAAGTGCCAGTGCTCAAACTGGATCAACGCCTCTTACTGGATGATTGATCTGATACATTTACACCTGTATTCAGGAGGACTAAAGATTATAACCACCACTTTCAGCCTTCAACATAAGTAAGCCACAGATCAGGTTGTCTCCTTAGAAGCGAGCGATAATCACTGTGACACAGCTATGAACCCTGATTTTAACTTCCGCAAGGAACAGGGATGTAAGTGTGGTCTATCTCTTGCAAAAAGAGGTATAGATTCTTATGAGCCCCTGCGTCTGCAGGGGCTCATCAGATTTTATGCCTCTTGGGGGATAGGGTTTAGAGGATATGATGGGGTTCCCACTGAAAGCGAATCTCGTGGTGCCTAATCCGAAAGAGTACCTCAGCAAAGTGAACACAAATCCCAGCCGCCTACCGCTTCAAGAGGCATAGACTGTCATGAGACCGACTGGCTGAATACACGGGTACACGAGATTTTATGTCTCTTGCACTTAAAAGAAAGGTTTTGTTCACTATGATATTCGGCTTCCCCTGAGTCTGAGAATCCACGCTTCTTAAGCCGGAGCAGAAGATACGGTTTGACGACTGATCATCCTAGTAGGGTTCGCAGCCTAGCGGAATAGTGCTTTGGTAGAGAAGACAACTGCTGAAAAGACTGAGGAGATGGTTGTCGACTTTCGGAAGCCTGACAGTGGGCCAACTTCCGGGAGCCCACTCCCACCTCCTCAGTCCCTGGTGATTGACGGCACTTTTGTCACACGCACAGATGTCTACAAATACCTAGGGACCTTGATTGATTCACGGCTATCCTTCACCGACAACACAGACCTCATCTGTAAGAAAGCCCAAGGGAGACTGTATATGCTGCGCAAACTCCGCTCCTTTGATATGAGCCCCAAAATCCTCAGGCAGTTTTATAGAAAGCCTTCTTACGTTCTCCTTTGTCTCATGGTTCGGCTCCCTGGGCGAGAAGAACTTTAGGAAGCTGAATAAGATAATCAGGTTTAGTGAGAAAATCGTTGGGGGCAGGTTGGAGAGCCTTGACGGCCTCTACAGTGGGAACACTGCCTTTCTAAGCACCTTCAAAAGCTCCCGTCTGGTCGTAGGTTCAAGGCTCCTCTTGTTAAAACCAAACGCTACAAGGGCAGCTTTGTACCCTCGGCCATCCGTCTCCTAAATGAAGAGTGTGTTAACTAGCGTATCTCTCTCTCTCTCTCCTTGTTGACGCCGTCGAGGAACTTGCACCTCAGATGTCGCAGTGTTGTTGTTGTTGTTGTCGTTTTGTTTTTTTATTATTATTTTTACCATTGTCATAATGTGGCTAAAACCGTACGCGCGCATGTGATCCCAACGAAAGAAAATTTGTCGGCTTGATTGACACAATAAAGTTTTTGAATTGAATTGAATTGAAAATCGGTGCTGGATCGTACGTGACTTCAGTCACCCCGTTCAGTTATGGTAGCACTGCGTAGGCCTATCCATGTGGTGCTAGATCATTGGAGTACAGACCCTCAGCCAACCCATACCATATGAAAGAGGCATAGATTCTCGTGAGCCCCCGAGCTGCAGGGGCTCATGAGAATCGTTGCCTCATGCTGCCTTTATTTACATCCAAAACCATCCTGATGATTTAGCTCTTGTAACGGTGGCTGCACGATGCACTGACAACTAACTGCCCAGCAGGGCCCGACACGAGTACAGCCAGTAGTTAAATAATGAAGCTCCGGGCCATTCGATTTATTGTACATTGATTGTACATTGCTTAACGTCCCGACAGCAACAAGGCTTTCTCAGGACGTGCCTGCACTGCCTGTGAAAACCCCCCAACTAAACAGAACATTGAATGTATGTCGCCAGCCGGTCAAATACGTTAAATAAACCTAACACATGGGGCCTAAATAAAGCTAAGACCATCTAGCAACACACATCCAATATCAAGAGCTACAGGCAGTGCAGACAGTAGGGAGAGTTTTAAAAAGGCAATACAGGTGAATGGACAAAGGGTAGACAGAAACACATGCCCCAGAATAGAGAGAAAAACCCACCCTGTGGGGCTGACCAGGGTGACCCTGGGAACTAAAAAATACCTAACCCCACCCAAGTCCCCCAGGGCAGACCCGGGTGGGGGCCGGGCCATTCGAGACGTGCCGCATACGGATACAACGGCATACAGCCGCGTGTCTGTATGTAGCACGTAAAAGAAAAGTGTCACGAGACTGCTGAAACTGAGGTGAGATAAATACGACCTTTACCCTTCAAGGAGGTACATTAGTGTAATCGGAATGGATCGTTACGAGTAACGTGGACGTTCCCAGTAACTTTACACATTTGAAGAAATGTGTGGAAAAGGTGGTGCGGAGGCATCTGTTAAATGATGTTGCCGAACTACATTGCTTACAAAAAAAGTTGATGACAGGAAAGTTGATGATATTTTTGTACCTGTCTCAATTAATAATCAACCTGTAGAAGTGGTCACTGAATTTAAATACCTTGGCACAGTTGTGGATAGTAGGCTGTCTTTTACTGGAAACACCGATCTGATTATGAAAAAAGCAAACCAACGTCTGTACCTTCTTCTTTCTGTAAACTGAGAAGTTTTGATGTCAGTTCCAAGGTTTTAGAAACCGTTTATAGAAGCCTGATTGAAAGCATACTGACTTTTAACATCAGTGCTTGGTATGGCAACCTCAGTATGAAAAACAGGGGCAGACTGTCACGTATCGTCAGAACAGCTGAGAAGATCATTGGCCTAGGACAGTACCCATTAGATGATCTGTACTATAGGGCTGTCTGAAGGAAAGCTGCTAGCATTGTCAGTGATCCTCGTCACCCACTATTTGATCAGTTTCAAATGCTACCATCATGCCACTTGCCAAAAAGAATGTTTTTAAGAAGTCTTTTATTTCAACTGCTGTCTCGATTTTGAACTCTTGTTTATAACGACATGATATATAATGTGTGATCTACTTACATTACCTCCCATCTTGTGATAGATTGCTTGTGATAGATTGCCTGTGATAGATTGCTGCAATGATAATTTTAATGGAATGTTCTTATAGTATTTATTAGTGTCTTGTTTTGCTGTTTTATGACGAGCCAAAAGGCAAATTTCTGTCGTGCTTTGACTCAGACAGACAATAAAGTTGTATTGTATTGTATAACTGTTCATGATGACTTCTCCAATCAGTCAACAATCAAAGAAATACCCAGTTAAGACAGAAACAGAACAAGTATAACAAAGCTATTAGAAGTTCGGGTTAAACGCCTCAGTTTTTCAAAATAAACAGATTGAAACACAACTGGCAACTTATCTTCTCACTTAAGGCAAGAGATACAATGAACAGTTACAGCTCTTGCCTCCAAAAGATAAGTAGCCAATTGCGTTTCTGTCCGCGGCACGTCTATTTTCTACACATTTGGCGGCCTACAGTCGTAAGACCCAAAATCGCAGACCTCAGTGTACACACGCACACACAAAAAAATGCAGGTTCGCTTGCGTCGAAAAAACAATTTAGTTCATTTGTGTGGGAGTGAACGCATCCCGCTGATTTACCTGGCGGGAAATGCGGATATACCTATTCGTTATTAGAGGCCACTGGGGCGCGCACAGCAAATGCCAGTGTACCGACTAACAAGATAGCCGACTATTCCGACGGCTTATTTAGCATGTTTCACGAGGCTGTTTTACAATTTCAGAGAGAGAGAGAAAGAGAGAGAGAGAGAGAGAGAGAGAGAGAGAGAGAGAGAGAGAGAGAGAGAGAGAGAGAGAGAGAGAGAGAGAGAGAGAGAGAGAGAGAGAGAAAGTCATTTGTGGGGCAATGAACGTAGTCAGCCCCATTCGGTGAGCATGAGGATCCAAAATCATATCTTATGCGCCACATCCGGCAACGCAAAAAGCATTGTGCGGAATGCATCAACAAAAGTCAACCGGGAGACTCGAGGCCTCATCCGGGTTTTGGAGCCAAAAAAAAAAAAACAAAAACAAACAAATAACAAAAAACGACCGCAGGACTGGTTTAACTATATAATGACTGATTTGTATCAGAAGTATGCGAAAGCAGAAGCGTCAGCATGCAGTAGAACGTGTGCTGTGGCAAAAGTGTCACATACAGTTCCGGCGAAGTGTCAAAACGTGAGCCGCAGTATAAGAAGTACATGTGTATCTGTCTCGTGTGTCTTGAACTGCAGAGTGTATCGTACATCGGAAGTTCTCCGCTGTGGCGGCTCGATTTAGAACTGAGGGCAGAGTACAGGTACATTTACCCACCTCTCCTTAGAAGTTTCCTGAAGATTCTGGTATACCCAATACGTCACCAGCCGCTGAAATAAACTGATCAAACGAGATATGTGATTGGATTTACAGACAAAATTAAAGTCAGATGGCTAAATACAAGTGTGCTAGTCCGCTGTGACTTTGAACCTTACGGCTTCCAGTCGTAAAGTCCAAAATCACAAACCAGCATACAAAAGGCCATACCTCACCAATGGAATTTTCTCGGTGAGCTACACCGCTGCACGTTGACGTGCGAAAACGTGGATCTGTTTTTAAAGACAATACGAAAATAGCAGAATAGGCCTCAAACTTCATACAAGCCAATTATGTTGGGCCAAGCATTTCTAAAACTAAAGAACTAAGTAAGACCTTCAGTGGACACAACGTAGTTTTGCAAGTGCTAACGTTGGAGGGATCACATCTGTTTTCAACTGAAGACATTTGGCTAACATTGAACTTTCAGGAATACAACCGTAGGCTAGAAGGTTTTCAAAGACAAATGGAATTTGGTTTAAAAGGGGTGAGGGGGGGGGGGGTGGTAAGAAACAAGCCGCGGTTAATGGCTGGACTTGGCATGAGCAAACCATACGATACTGCAAGGACTGAAACATCTTTCAGACAATAACTATTCTTGTGACTAAAACGTCCAGTTTACCAGTATTTGGATGACTTAAAAAGAAACTGCCTGGAGAGGATGTAAAAAACAAACAAACAAACGTGCAAGGGTCTTGAAATAGACTTATATGCTGGTAAAAACGAGAGGAATTAAATGTTCCACTTAAAACGGACAGTATCCATTCATCAAGGTAGGACTTCGAACAGGTAAACTTCATTAGCCCGACCAACTGAAAGTGCAGTAAACAAATTACATCCTGCTACAAGGGGGGAGTCGTACACCAGAAAGCTGTCTACTGGACATATAGACTGCAACAATCCAGTTCCTTATTCCAATCCGAATATTGGCTTCAGCCACGACGTGGGTGGAGCCAATATGCGAATTGTACTAAGGAACTAGATTGCTACGTGAAATTAAACCCCTTTGTGCACGCAACCACCGGTACTGTTTACAATACCCATTGATGCATGCACAAAGAGATTAAGATATCCATCAGAATAGTTTACAACCGACCATGACATTTCTGTATCAGTGAAACATCTGCTCCCCGTTGACTTACGCCGAGTCGGTCATGAACAAAACTGATCAGTGACAAGCTTGGACAATGTAGGTTGACAACTACTGGGTACGACACATGGTTAACTGGTAGAAATTCAAGGAAAGAAACAGATCGATCAAGACAGCCCAATGGTTGTGTGTAAGGCGACAACCTAGTCCGGCACTCACACCGGCCCTGACAAGACAAGATCGACTGACCTCCAGCCAGCAGCGCTACACTTCATTATCTACCATTCAGAGATTGTAAGTACGTGTAGGCGCTTTAAGAAATCTATAGAAAGAACTACCCTTGAGTTGTCAAGTTCGACATGTCAGAATGTATTGCTACTATCATGTCCTGGGCCATCTAGCTCTGTGTGTGTGTGTGTATGTGTGTGTGTGTGTGTGTGTGTGTGTGTGTGTGTGTGTGTGAGAGAGAGAGAGAGAGAGAGAGAGAGAGAGAGAGAGAGAGAGAGAGAGAGAGAGAGAGAGAGAGAGAGAGAGAGAGAGAGAGAGAGAGAGAGAGAGATGAAAACCGGCTCATTCTAGTCTCTTTCCAGCATTCGGCATGGTGAAGGTTGTCAGTCCACACAGTTCCCTGGGGAAAAACGCCCGACAAAGAAGCAAACTTGAGGAATCGGTCGGACGCCCAAATTTCGCCAAAAGAGCACAGCAGAATGCCGGAGTTGTCTCGCGAGAGTCAGACATTTTCCCCTCTCAGGTAATTTGTCTCCCTCAATTAATTGCAGCGGCAGGTATTCTGGCAAGAAGGCAGCGAGTTTACACCGTCTGAGAGGAGGGAAAAAAAAGAGAGAGAGAGAGAAAAAAAAAAACGACCTCTTTCAGTACCAGAACAATATCGCTCACATACTGGATGGCTCGACCATGGCAGTTCAGTGGTAGTGCCAGGGAAAATTTTCTCAGGCGGTCAAAAATCCTACCCCTTTAACCCATTTAGCCCCCGACGCACTACAGCAGGCGATGGATCGACCGTGATAATTCGAGGCTAGTGTCAGATGAGCCTGGCGTCTGATGGCACCAAGCAGTAATATGGCACTACCCTCGAATATCACGGTCGATCCATCTGCCGCAACTGGTACATAGTCGATATAGGATTTGGGAAATGGGGCCTTAAATAGGTTAAGAAACATAGATAAAAGTAGCACAAGTTGGAAATATCCGATATGCACCATTTACTGGCATAAGATGGATTGACCTTTGCGACTGAAGAGTAGTGCCAATGAGCTTGGCGCCTTTAGAAGCCAAGGTCATTGGCAATATCCTAGAACTACAATATGAACACATGTGTGCCCAGTAGCATGGGATTTTAGGCGCTAAGCTCATCATGCACTAATCATGAACTATGATGTGAACACCCGTCATCATTACTAACATTTTCGTACAGGTATCCATGTTCCACTGTTGACTGTGAAGGAGAAGAGTGAGAGTCGGCTGTATGACGTGGCCGAACCTAGGAGGAAATTGGAAAAAAAACATACCTGTTGCGGAGCAACGCAGCAGGTAAAGGAAGGCAACAAATCAGCACGACTAGTTAAAACAACAAGGGCACAACCAAAGGTGCAAACTTCGAGTCAGTAAAAGGCTGAAAGGCTGAAAGACACTGCGGAATTTTTGTCTCCTTCGGTGAACGGATATGCCGTGTGTGTGGGTGGGTGCGTGCGTGTGTGTGGTGTGGTGTGCTGTGGTGTGGTGTATGTATGTTGTGTGGTGTTGTGTGGTGTATGTATGTTGTGTGGTGTGTAGCGTTTTGTGTGTGCGTGCGTGTGTGTGCGTGCGTGCGTGCGTGCGTGTATGTGTGTGTGTGTGTGTTTGTGTGTGTGTGTGTGTGTGTGAGTTTCCATGGCAAAGGTGATCTCAGTGACAGTACCAGACAAAAAGCCTATCCTATCAGATTGAACTGAAGAAAAAGACTAAAATATGGCTGGTGGTTGGTTGGTTGGCTGATGGCTGGATTCACGCCGTGAAAGCTGCAGGACAAATGACATCTGCCTGAAGCTCAGTGGAAGAAGGAGACAAGTCAATGACCTATAGAAGTACAAGTATTTGTAACCATTATTTAAGCATTATTTTATTTTATTTTTTAAAAAAACGCACGGTCTAACTCAAACTAAATCTTTAAACAATGTTGTCAGAAGGATTAAAAGTATCAGGTTAAAAAATGTTCTGAAACTGCACGCCACACACCTGACATGTCGTAACACCTGCCTTCAGATATCACTCCAGCATTGAGACTACTCAACACTGCCAGCGTTTTACATCTTCAAGAGGCATAGATTCTCATGAGCCCCTTCTTTCGCAGGTGCTCATTAGAGTCTATGACTTTTGCCCTTGTTTACTTTCATGTATGCTCCACAGACGATTAAGTCACTAGGATTTACGTCCATGACTTGCCTAACTTAGATACAGATCGCTTGTGAAGCTTTCCTTTACGTCGACTCCGTTTACCAAGTTACGCCCTTGGTTTGAATATAAATCGCTTTCGTAACTTTGTCCTTCCTGGCTCAACGTTTGTGCTCGGTGGCGAAGAAGACAGAATGTAGTACGCAAAGATTTATGACCTAATACGCAAATCGGTGTGACGCAGTACGCAAACAGTGACTATCTCAGGACAAAACGAGTAATTCTAAGGACTGTCCGCAATGACAGACAGGATTTACATGCGTGACCATGGCATCGCTTACCAACTGCTCAAAAGTGAGATTTTCGTCATCCAGTAACTGATCTGCAATCGCACACATGCAAAACAAGGCAAACAGAATCATAGAACTGACTCGTAGTGATTTTACAAATGCCGTGCCACAGATTTCGAACGTGAAACTCACTTTCAGACCGACACTGACAACACTTTCGGTCTGCTATTTTATCGCTCTGGCCTGGTTCCTGAAAAGTCTTATACTTAAAGCAGTACTTACAACAGCCAAAGAAAATTATAACACCCCAAAGGCAATTTCAGATGCCCATTTCCAACTGCAAGAGCCATAGGTTCTCATTAGCCCCTACAGCTGTAGGGGCTCATGAGAATCCATGCCTCTTGCTGGCTCCGTTTTCTTCCAGCTTGCTCTGTAGATGGGAATATGTTTACACATCTGTTTTTTGTTTTTGTTTTTTAGGTAAAGCAAAAGACAGAAAGTGGAAAGAGCCAAAGTTAGACCTCACACCTCGTCCAAGATATCATGCAGTTGAGCGACAAAATGGTCAGCCGCCATGGCGGGGACAGTATTTCTTTATTTCTCTAGTGAATTGAGATAGGGATGTGTCACATGGGTAGGAAAAGTCGTGAGTTGCATAAAAAGGGGAAACAAGAAGTTATGACAGAAATAATGATTGACTTCATGATTAATATGAAATATGAAAATGTAGAGTATGCTTCTGAAGTTCAGGAAATTGTTTAAAATTGTTTTAATGTTAGTGTAATATGGCATAGCAATATCGCAAATACTGGTATTAAACACGGCGAATGGGCAAGCCTCACTGATTCAGTTATAAGCTGACTGTACACATTCAGACAAGTTCTCTTTGCAGAGAATTATAATACTTGAGTACTGTCTACTTTCCAGGCTCTCAGGAGCACTCTTTCATTAATTTGCAGACGACCAGCGTGGTGTTTGGGGGCAGTTTCTTGTGCACAGAGTAGTTCCACATTATTCACATCGTAAGCCATCTTCGCACAACCTGGATCATCGCCTGCACATCGCAGTCCCAACGTCAAAGACCACTTTCAACTTAAAAGAGACTAAAATAATCAAATTAGCTACTGAATGTCACTTGTTCACGAGAATGTTGACAAGTTCACTTGGTGCAGTGTGGAAGTTGGTAAAAACCAGAATTCGACCTGACAAATCGGACACACTAAAAGCTATCCATTTTGTCAGATTATGATAGTTCATGGTCATTTTTCGAACTTCTGGACTAGATATGATATAGGTGTGCAAATCTATTTGCAGTTACGGGATGATTAAAATAGACAACACTGACTAGTCCGTATTTCCCTTGCGTGCAGACATCTACACAGGCGTAGACCTGTCTACATAGCCTGATCTGGAGGCTGCAAGAAAGTGAATCGAATGTGTCCGAATCGGTATTGGTTTGCAGGGTCTCCAAAAAAGTGTACGCAAACAATAAGGGGGAGGGAGGGGGGTGGGGGGGAGTTAAGAAGCCAGTATGCATACTGGCGATAGCACAAAGCAAATGGGGTGAAAATGACATAAAATGACATATGGTCTTGCAACCTCATTAACAAGAACGAAGGCAGTGGCGCAGAAGAATTTTCAGAGGAGGCATATAGCCAACTACATGAAAAATCAATGGGGTGCGAATCCGGTCGAGGGGGCGTGGGGGGGGGGGGGGTATCACGTAACTTATACGGCCCTACCAGACAATACTATTTCCTACGCCACTAAATGCCGCTGATTTTAGGCGTTCCACAAGGCTCGGTACTTGGGCCGCTTCTTTTTACCTTGTAAACTGCGTGTCACACGTATCATTCATTAGTCGTCACAACTTTTCACAAATACGCTAACGACACACAGTTACTTGACTCTGATCACTCGAGCAACTTTCAGACTGCTGTTGCTCGCATGGAGATTGCATTACTGATGCAAAGGACAGGGTGTCATGTTATAAGCTAAGACTAAATGATGAAAAAACTGAGAACATGCCTGTACGAGGATGTCTGTCTCTGATACTGATTACATCTCGATTGTGGGGCCACCAGATTCCTTTCAAAACAGAGGTGAAGAACCTTGTTTGTATCTTGACTGCAACTTATCAATGGAAAAACACATTAGTCACCTTTGGTCTGGATTACATTAGTCACCTGTACACCTAGAGTTGTGCCGAATTAGCACCGTTCAGCCCTTTCTCTCAGAAAAGACTGCCGCACAACTTGTGTGTTCGCGTATCCTTTTTATGATTGATCACTGTAATTCACTGTTTGCTGGAATCACATCGGAACAGACGAGACGCATTCAACGTATTCAGAACAGTGCAGCTAGACCAGTCCTTAGGAAAAAGCGTTCTGCAGTGATCATATCAAACCCCCCCCCCCCCCCTTTCTCAAACAGCTCCTCTGGCTGCCTGTGAAGGATAGGGTTACTTTGAAACTGGCAACCCTTGCTTACCGGCATTTTGAAGGCACACTTCCTGAGTATTTATCATGTAATCTTAGTGCGCACAATCCCACCAGAAGTCTACGTTCAGCATCCCAAAAACTGCTGGTGCTACCTAGAGTTAATCTGAAAACAGCTGATGCAAGACCCTTTTAAGACCAGGCACCACATGTGTGGAATTCTCTGTGTGAAATGTTCGCCAGTCCCCCCAGTTTTCAAAACCAGTCTTAAGACATCTGTTTTGCGATATTTTCAAGGATTAACTTGTTTTTCTGCTGCAATTCACACCATTAGGTCAGCTTGTTGCCACGTCGATGTGCTGTATGTGTTTTTGGTGTGTCTATAAGTACGATTGGCATATTATGTTTGACAGAATTTTTTAAGTATGACTGGTCTTTAAATTGGATTTATTGTGTAGTTGGTTGTGTTTCATTTTACGTATTGTGTGGCCTTTGTGCCTCTATTTCTGTCAGTTGCAAGTGTTTCTTTGTAAAGCGGTCTGTTGATCTTTCAGGGATGGTCGCTCTGTAAAAACACTATATTATTATTATTATTATTATTATTATTATTATTATTATTATTATTATTATTACTAGGTGGTCCTGAATGAATAATGACCCAAGTATAGAACTTCCCGGCGAAGAAATAACTTGCTTAGAAAAGACAATTACACCAATTAAACCAGTTATCATTGTAACTGAATTTTCAAAGCGTGCTTCTGTCTTCGTTGGGATGATATCTGCATTATACACGGCTTGGCAGTCACCTTTTTGGTCAGGATTTCATATTTTACATTAATACAGTATAGGGACGACCAAGGGGAGGTTACAACAACAAACAGAAACTATCACTCTGGCCATCACGGGGTACCCGGTAGGTAGTAAAAACCGGGGACGTTTCTTTTACTTGGTATTAACCCTTTGGCTGTCGGTAGCGTGTTTGGTCGTGGTGGAACACGCTACAGGCAGCCAAAGGGTTAACCCCATGACGTCTACAGACGGCACCGAAAAAGGCGCGTAACTACGCGTATTTTTCACGAAAGGCATCGTCAGTAGTAATGAAGGAGTTAAACTGGCCCATGAGTTTCTGTGGATTTTTCTTGTTTTAAATCAGTGATTTGCGCTGAGCTTTGTCAGTTCGGGATAGGAAAAGCATAGGTCAGGATAAATGCGTACTGTCTAACTTTAAGGATCCCAGTTCGGGTGTTTTCGTAACAGATAAGATTGCATTGACATAGAATTTGGCATTATCAGTGCTTAGTTTAGTCTGCGCTAGAACTCTTTACATGAAACTGAAGCCTCTGTTGTGAAACCGGTGATTAATGGAGCAAAATACTGCCAGCAGATTGGCATGAAAACGAATGAACAAAAATACAATAAAATTAAAATTAAACAACATTAAAATATAATTCTAAAATTTAATTGAAAAAAAACAACAAGACAGCGATACACCGGTTTCTTCAGGATTTGCTGTAAGTTGAAAAGAAAAGTGGTTTCAAGGTGCAAAGCCGCGCCTGATATATTAGTTTTAAGGTGTGCTAAAAATGAGTCTGCTCACAGTTTTACTGCACTGATATTGGATGAGTGAGCTAATGTTTGTAGCTTGTGTATCCTGTACGTCTACGTATATGTGTGCAGATCTGTGATTTTTCTTCTAGCCGTAAGGTACAAAATCACAGACCAGGACAGATGATTGACTTCAATGGAATCAGCACTGATTCGACGAATGCCATGCTTAGTCATTGAAACTGACAGCAAATTGATTATGATCAAGATAACCAGTGATTGGCCCGTCCGCATGACATTTTATTATGCCCTCAAGCGTGTTGACGCTGGAGACCTGAGCGCCAAACACGGACAGGTTATACTGACTTATACGTGAAACCGCTCCGATAAACTGTTAATCCCTTCACTGCTGCTGATAGGGTAGATTTCGGTGGTTTCACTCGTAAATGTGCCCAGAGCATTTGTCAAAGCATTTTCCGATTTTGCAGCCAACGATTTACTTCATCAGTGTACCCGGACCTCACGTACAGATCTCGAGCCGGTAATCCAGTGACAGAAAAAGTGAATCCTATTTTCGTAAACGCTCTGGTGTGTTTCTCCTTAAAAACAAGTTTTTGGCACTCTAACTTTCCCGAGACCTTACAATTCTTGGAACATCCCAACGACGAAAAAAAAAAAAACGCGCTTAGAAAAGTCAGTTACAATACAATTCAGTTGACCTATTTGGTCTGGATTCCTTACAATTATTATACACAAAGACCACCGACACATCGCGCTACCGAAAGTAACTGGCCGGGTGAAAACACACTGGGTGCAAATGCACAGTGTACGAATACAGTTTCGAATAAACGGCTATCGAACTCTACCCGCAGTCAGTCTCCGAATCGAGGGAGACAGCCAGTGGTGCTGTACCTCTTGAGTTTTACTGCCGAAGCAGTGAGCGTCAAACAAGAAGAAAATAGCTCGAAGAACACTGCGGGCCTCAAGAGTGTCTACGTCTCCTTCAGTTAGGAGACGTGTTCACCACGTTTCAGAATTGAAGGGGTTAAGAAAGTCCTTACCGATAATCGGGATGCACTGACACCATCTTAGGCAACTTCAAAGAAGACCTTGTCGGCACGAGGAACAAACATTTTACTTTTGGGCAAGCAAGAGGCATAGGTCCTCACGAACCTCCGCACCTACTGCAAAGACTCATGACCATCTATGCTGCTCGCTGAAGGTGCACACTGATGCTTTGCCCACGCCTTGAGCACGACCTGTCAAACCACGATCATTTACAATTACAGTCACAAGATTTTAAAAGCACCACTGACTTCGAACATCTGAGCAGCAAAGCTGATAACTACGCTCAATCAAGTTCGACAAGAAACACGGATTTTCAGGAGCCCCTGCTCCTGCAGGGGGTCATGAGAATCAGTGCCTCTTGAGTATGGAAGATGCTGGCGCAGGAATAGTTTACCTGGCCATTTGGGTTGCGTTCTTCAGAGCCAGTACACTGCACTGTAAACCGCCCCGAAGTGGAAGGTATTTAGTGAGGCCATTTACCAAACCATCATATGTAACTGACTTCAGCCGCCATTTTCTGTACAGACCCGCAGTGTTTTAAGTGCGTTTCGTTGTACGAGTTT